>CANSNZ010000351.1:1192500-1812500 GCA_947646795.1 Beta lomatogona
TTTTTGGTAATTTTTGGGCGTTTATTTCTATTTCTAATTATTATATTGGCTTTATTGAGTATTCTGTAAATTAATGTTTAAAAATACTTATAGAGTCCGAAAATTATAAATAAAATTTGTACCATGTCAGTGGGGCCATAAAGGTTGTAATATAATTTTTGTGTTATTTTACTGATCGTACTTATTAGTTTAATAATTATTATCGTGTTTTTATTGTGAATTTGAGGATATTCTTTTTAATTATTTGAGAGCTTGTTAATCATAAATAATTTGTGATCTTTTATGTTCTTGGATGCTGGTGTTTATTAGGTTGCTGTAAGTATTATTGGTATCATTATGTTTATGTTTGATTTATGTAAAAATGATTAATTGTGTACTATTCATTTATTTAATAAGCCTTGGAGTTACTCCCTCCGGTTCCTAAAGATCTTCCCTCTTTCCGTTTTAGTGCGTTTCCAAAAGATCTTCCCTCTTTTACTTTATTCCTTATTTGGCAAAATTTTTCCCCTTCTTACCCTCTCATGTCACTATCATATGGTCCACCATTACACTATTAAATCAATTTTACTCCCTTTCTCTCTTCTACTTTACACCTTTTTACTTGTTTATTTTCCTTAACCCTCTCTCTCTCTCCTACTTTACCCACCCAAGACCCCACACAAATTGATCCTCCTTGGTATCTGTAGTAACAGTAACAAGGAAGATCTTTCGGAACCGGAAGGAGTAATTGGTGATGCATTTCTGATTGATACTGTTAGTGTTGTAAAAATTATTTCATTATCATTGTTGATGCTTAGTGATGTTCAAAGTATTGTGGTTGGAGATATTTATTGTAAGTTTGTAAGTTACTACTTTGAGGATTTTTGAAGAATTACTTTTGATGAATTATGGGTATAAGGTCGGGTGGCATCCCTTTTGACGAATATTTTTGAGCTGAATGATACTTTGATGATATTTATGAATTATGATTTTATTTTTGAGATAAGAACATCCGGTGGGATAGATGTAGTCCCCGATGAAGAACATGCCAACCACCTGGTTTGCGAACTAGGGGTACACCTGGGTTAATTGTTGTCGTCCGAGAGGTCAGGGAGTTCTGCGTGTTCTACCCTGCATCGGGAGTTTGGTAATTCTTAGACACAGGCAGTGGGGAACGTAAGCCCATAGACTGACCTGGAGATTGCGATCTGACAAACCTTAGGAAGTGAATTGCGATTCACTAGCGTTCGGTTTCTGACTCAATCACTTGTTTTACCTATACTTTTATTTTTATAAAAGTACTCTTGAGATGATTTATTTATTTTTATCCAATTCACTTGCTATTTATTATACATTTGCGTTATTTGTGAATTATATGGAAGTGGATGCATATTGTAGTTGACTTGACTTTATTCTTTCCTTTCTTACTAATCTATGTCTGGAATAGACTTTGATTTCTTTTGTTCTGGGAGAACTGCTAGTTACTCCCCACTGATTGTGGATGTTTGTTGTATATTTTGCAGGTTTTGTTGATGGGAATCTTCTTTGGTTTTGGGCTCGGGTTGAGATGCGAGAATGAAATGATAGTTGTTTTAGGCCTAGACTGCTAGATAGACTTTTTCTCATTTGGAATACTCTGAATTAGTTATTTATTGATATTATTTATTTAATTTGGTCTCTTAACATATTTAATTTAAATACCTTTGTATTAGAAGTGGCATTCCCAGAAGACGATATTTCCGCCATCGTCCTATAATACTATTATTATTTCTTTCTTGTTCCGCTTTGAAATTCTAGGGTGTTACACATTCTTTTGTTGTTGTATCTGACTCATATTGACAAGATATTTGTATAATGAATGTGGCTTGAGAAATATAGGGGGTTGATTTATTAACATTTATAAAAACATATTCTCCACTGAATATCATAAAAAATGGGTTTAATCAACTTTTTATTAGATGTATTTGGTTTGAATATTATTTAATGAAATCCTCTATGACAAAGTAAAAAAAATGAAGAGAGAATGAGAATGCAATATATGGAAAGGGGGGAAAAGTTAGGCTTTCTTTACAATTTTCTTTTCTAAAGTTTTTGTAGCATGATTACATTTACAAAGCATGTTATGTTACTTTATCTTTTATTCTTAAAAAATTTAAATGTGATTGATGAAAGTATTTTGTTTTGTACTAATATGATATTTTTTTACTTTGTAGCCAAAATATTAAACTAAATTTCATGGAGCAATTGAGTGTATATATTGTGTATAATTTTATGAGTATTTAATTAGATGAGGCTCGCTTTTTCTCTTTTACCCAAATGACTAATTTACTTCCGAACCTATTTTATATAATTGCATTAGCCTTTATACTTAATTATTCTTAAATACTCCAACTTCAATATTATTTATTTATTTATCAAATAGTGTTATGGATATATTTTTATTTTGTGGACCAGATAAATTTAAAATGTTTTCTTTTATATTGCCAATAATACAACATTTTTATACAAAATTTCTAAAAAGGTATTTTAGTGTGGCATTCTTTTTCTACAAGAAAGATTTTGCTATTATATATTCAAACGAATTGTCATATTTAGTACAAAAAGTACTCCAAGATAGCTACAATTTAGAGGTGATCAAAAGACGGGTCGGGACGAGCCTAAATAAGTTGCCCAAGCCTCTGGACGCCCCGGGTCTGACTTCGGGCCAAAATTTCATGCTCAAAGCCCTTAAAATCGGGTCGCAAATTCAGAATTTCTTTGACTTTATTAAGGCCTTTAACTAGACGGGCCTAAAAATCATGCCCAAAGCCCGTATTTTTGCCCAAAGTTGAGATCGAGCGCGGAGAGCGGGCCAAAAATGTTGTCCAAATTCCGCAATTTTATGGACGGCTTGGGCGGGGCGTGCCGGACCATGTTGATGAGCTCTACAACAATTGATGGGTTAAAACAACAAGTATGCATGAATTTTTTGTAATTTATGGTGACTATATCAATTGCGTTGTTACTGATGTAACTAAATTTTTAAATATCACACAGCTTGAATTGAAAAAACTTTAAGGTAACTATAATTAGTTTTTTTGCGGAGCTTCACAGGAGTTTAGTATTTTTATAGGTTTGAGTTTTTTATAATAAAACTGTAATAATAATCGGTGCTACTCATACAAGTACAAATAACTATATAAAAGATTTATTTTCTTTAACTATATATATTTATTTTTATAACAAAAAATTTCCCGTGTTTTACACGGACCATGACTCTAGTTAATGTACTAATTTAGTGAATTACTAATAGGTATCACTTAATTGTTGGCATAGTGTTTAAGTACGACCTATTAGTTATATATTAAATTACAATAGTCATAATGTTTACAATGAGTTATTACAAAAACTAGCTTTAACTAATCTTAGCTCATCAAAATGATCGTAATTACTATTGCTATTACTAGTTATACAAATTAATAGTCTTAAACTATTACTATTATGATTGTATTATGTCACTACTTTATTGAATTTATACTAATTAAGTATCATTAATAGACTTATGTAATACTCCCTCCGTTTCTTTTTAATGGTTACACTTACACTTTTCAAGTATGCCAATGCAAAACTTTAAGGATGTATATCTCTAGTTTTGTATTTGTAAAAATTATAAAAAGTACATATTAATAAAATACATACTAAGACGAATCTAACAAGATCCCACATGACTATGTTTTTATTCATGTATAAATCACAAATGAGGGTCAAAGTGCAACTTGTGAATAGTGTAATATGTCAAAGTGTAACAATTAAAATGAAACGGAGTGAGTACTCAATAGCCAGAATCAATTACTAGTATTTTTACTACTCCTATTATTTTAGCTAGTAATACTTTTAGTGTTATGAATTTATGATCTCATTGGTGATTATTTCAACTACCATATAGTATTATTTTTACTACAACAAACAATGTTAGTACAATATTAATACCTTGTATCCTTAGTCTATAACTAACAATACTACTACAGTATATACTACTATTACTACTTCTACATTAAGTGAGATATTCCTATATTCTACTCAATTAATTTAATTAGCTTATTTCACTTTGCAGGATTAACAAAAAAACAACGTGGCCACGAGCCCACGAGAGAGTACAGCACTCTTGATTTATACATCAATCTTTGTACTCTCAATAACCGAGCCATTTACACAATTCTAATAGTGTTTACAATTGACTGTAGATTAGTAATTACTCAATAATTACACGTATTAAAAATGTCCAAAAATGAAAGTTGATAAAAACGATATAGACATGCTACAAGAATTTCCAATTTAAAAAATATCCAATAAGGTTTTCGTAACACAATTAATAACACGCTATAAATTACGGAGTATGTTTCATTTTCTAGAAAACAATCAAATAAAGTGATGGAAAAAACGATAATGCTCTACTAAACACGCGATCACGATTCAAAACATATTCAAAACTAAGTATGATACAAAATGAATTCGATTTGAATCTGAATTGATGGTCGCGGAAATAACCCGACCTAAAGTTGATCGAACCCGAAATCAACCAAAGATGTAGGCCATAGTCAGTCGAACTCGAAATCGACCCGACCCGACCCAAAGTATCCCGAACGCGAAATCATCTCGACCCAAAGTGGCCCAAACCCAAATTAACTCGAACCCTGAATTGGCCTATAAGAACCCATTTTTACCCGACCCGAATTGGCTAGATCCTGACAAGGGCCGACTCGATAATGATCCGGCTCGAGACCAGGCTGCACCGACCCAACAATGACTCGCCCGCAGGCCCGGCTCGACCTGACCTGGACCCATAAAGTAAATTGGACTGATTTGATCCCGATCCAAATTTAACATGTCCTAGATGTTGAATGTGACCCGATCCGAACTTGACCCGACCCCAATTCGGAAGCGACCCGATTGGACCCGAGAAATGTAACACCCGAACCTGACCAGCACCCGACCCATAACCAAAGGGTACCCGATAACCCTTAATCTAAACCCGACCCGATACGCGTAACCGAATTGACCCGACAATTGTGACTGGACCCGACCTACACCCGACCCGAATTCGATCTGTAT
Organism: Beta lomatogona; assembly: GCA_947646795.1. Lineage (NCBI taxonomy): Eukaryota > Viridiplantae > Streptophyta > Magnoliopsida > Caryophyllales > Amaranthaceae > Beta > Beta lomatogona. The sequence continues at coordinate 1,197,571 of CANSNZ010000351.1, forward strand.
CTGAATTGACCCGACGAAACTGATCATGATCCGACCTAATCTCAATCCGACCCATCATGACACAACGTGATTTCAACCCGCCCCGAAAACAAGTGGATAATGACCCGAACTTGACCCGAACTTGACCCGACCCAACATCCGATCGACTTGACCCGACCCGACCCGAATTTTACCCAGACACCCAAATCGACAGCTCTATTTATTTGGAGCACCATGATTATTTTTATTTGCAAGATGACCACTTCGATTTCCCAGTTATTTGGAATGAGAGGTTCAAAAGATGGTTAGAAGAAATAGAGGAGTGCAAATCTGAGATGAGAGAAAGTTTGATGGTGAGAGAAATCATAATTGTGGCTGAGCATTGACGAAGAAGATTGAATGAAATGGGAGGAGATAAGTTCGTAGTTGATTATTGAATGAGTATGCGATGTCTCCTCTGATGGCGGAATTACTAAGCATAAAAGAGGGACTGACTTTGGCGAGGAAAGATAATATGGTCCAGTGTGTTTTATACTCAGACAATTTGCAGGCCACTCAGTCCTTCATAGTGAGCCAAATGTTACTAACATGTACTCGAGTGTATTATCTCAATGTAGGGAACTATGCAATGAGTTTAATGATATTAAGATCATCCATATTCTTGGACAAAGAATCAACTTGCGGATTGTCTAGCTAAGGAAGCAAGAAGTTTAGATGACTGCATGAATGTAACTAGGAGTTTCCCTTTCCCTCCTAATTTTTGTATGAGTACATACATCTCGGAGTGTAATAACGTTATGACTGGTTCTATATAAGTATGCCATTGTTCACCAAAAAAAAAAAAGGGATACTTGGTTGGAGATGGCAGATTGGTAATTTGGTAGTCCCCACTTGACGGTTTTGGTAAGGTAGGCGTTAATTGGTAGTGCTAGTCTGACGGATCTAGACTTTTTTGGTAGTTTAGTTGAACTTTTCTTTAGGCAGTTGTTAACAAAGCTCTCATTTTATTAGTTTTGGCCCTTAGTTTTGGATGATGACTGCCTTGCAAACTTCCTGACATATTGGTTTGTTTGATAATTAGTGTTTTAGTTCCGGAGTAGGAACTTGATTGTCTAAGTGAGTTCCAGAGTTGGAATCTTGGATGGTGTGGCACTTATAATCAAGACAAAGTAATATATACACAACAACACGATTTAATCTACAAAATGATGTTTTATGATTCAAGTTCCTAATCACCGTTCCTCAAGGAACTGTCTGCTGTTCCTGAGCTGGGACGAACGATCTTCAAAGTTGAAGATTGAAAGAGATGGCGTAACTTCTAAGTCCAAGAGTCTGTACTTAGGATTTATGTAAGTAAATTATATTGCTTAAGTTTAAGGAACTAAATGGAACTTATTAAATGCAACAAGTGGTTTTGAAAAATATTTAATTGAGAGTTTTTAGGAAATATTGTAAATAAATAAAACAATTTTTATTTTCTAAATAAAAATCTTGTTTTTAATTACTGAGCAAGTAAAAATAAATTTCCTAAGTTAACTCCTTGTTTTTCTCAACTACTAAACCACTTACTGTTAGTTGGTTTGAATATGTCTTTGCTTGTTCCTCAAGAAGTGTGAACGTGGGAAAATAATTCTACGTGGGTTACTGCTTCATACTTAGTGGAGGAATAAGTGGAACTAACATGAAAAGACTTCACTATAAAAGGAGAAGTCTCTCTCATTACAAACCACCAACTACAAAAATATTGTCTAAGTCTAAATCTTAAGAGTTTTCATAAAAAGTCGGTTGCATTCAATAAGTGTTCTAAAGTTCCTTAAATATCTAAGTTCAATATATTTACTAGTGTGTTTCTCATTTTGAGTTGTAATTTGGGGATCAAGGGTTGAGTGACTCTTGTAAAGACTTAGAGCTAAGTCAGTGAGTGTAGGCTTCGGAGTAGAAGCAATAAAGAGAAGAGTTCCAATAATCAAAGGGGATTATTGTGGGAACTTGAGTTCGAAAGGAACTCGAGTTGTAGAGAGTGATTGTAATAGAGTTATTGCAATAATATAGTTTTTGAGGTTTTCCCTTCTTGATAAGGTTCAAGAAGTTTCCTCAATTTTATATATTTCTATCTCTCGTATCTCTGTTTCTTGAAAGCCTTCATTCCGCGAGAAACTTTGCTAAAAGTTCCAAAGTACAATTCACCCCCTCCCCCTCTTGTACGTGTTCCATTATTGAAGTATCAATTAGATAGTTCAAAACAAGTTTTCCTAAGTTCCAATCGATTATGTGGAAGCTTTATGAGATAGGGACATACTCAAATAGTTCTGAACAAATTTTCCCAAGTTAAAATCGATTATGTGGACGCTATATAAGATAGGGTACTGATTTAGGCACTCCAAAAATTCATTTAGGCACCCCTTTTGTGAGAGCACAGTTTTCTATGTCTTACTCACAACTCACAAGTAAGGGTGCCTAAATAAAATTATGGAGTGCCTAAAGTGTCCTACTCTAATATTGTGAGAAGCCAACAAACCAAAGAAATCAACACTTGAAAAATATATAATACAGATTGTTCACCTAGATCGACGTGCTTTGTTTGAAGAAAAATTACACGAATACATGACTTATGTAAAGATAATACATGCTCATTAAACATTTAAACCGTACTCTATATGAGAATTGGCCTTTACAATAATATTATAGTTGTGCATTAACGTCCTCTCCCAACATTAACATTTTTTTAATGGGGTATCAATATCATACTCAGTCGATCTTCATAGAGGAGTAGATGAGCCTCGTAAACCAGAAGTTTGCGTAGAACCCAATTGTACCAGTAAGAAGAAAGAATACATAAAAGGCGATGAACATGTATCCAAAGTAAAACATTATAGATACCGGCTTGGTTATTTCAAGCTTGGTGAAAAAGTAGAATGTTGCATAGAGGAACAAGTAGAGGGCGGAAGATCCGGATGTGAAGTAAGATCTCCACCACCAGAGATAATCCTTGTTGCACAGCTGGAAGTAGCAAAGCACGATGGAGATCTCAGCTGTGGCCACGATAAGAATCATGAATACGATGAAGAGGAAGCCGAAGATGTGGTTAAACATATGGCACCAGATAGAGGTGAAGATGAAGTGAAGCTGGAAGAAAACAGCACCAAATGGAAGAAGGCCTCCAACGAGGATTGAGAAGATGGGGTTCATATACCAGGCTTGCTCTGGGATTTGCCTAGGTATGTTGTTGGTTTCAACAGGATCTTCAATTGCCTGCTTCCTGAACCCAACGTAACTACCAACAAAAACAAACGGAAAGGAGATACCAAACCACAAAACTATGATTGTCCCGAATGGAACTGCCCCAGATGATTTCTCACTCGAAATGAGAACGTTTAAGATGAAGAAAACAACGGCAGTAGTTCCCGGGAACATGGTTGATGTTTGTAGAGCAATGTGCTTCCATTTTGTTCCTTCAAACATTTTGTAGAGTCGAGCAGAGGCATAACCAGCAAAGGTACCCATGAAGACCCAAAGAAAGAGCATTGCATTCATAATACCACCATGGTTTGAGGGTGAGAGGAAACCAAGCAAAGCAAACATCATGGTAAGTACCACCATCCCCAAGCACTGAATACCAGTTCCAACATAGACACACAGCAAGTCTGAATTAACTGGAGGCCTAAAAATATCTCCATGGACTACTTTCCAACCTGTTTCCTCCTGGGCTTCTTCTAAGGTCTCGAGTTCATTGTACTTGGAAATGTCGCGGTATATTGTGCGCAAGATGACCATTGCCGTCATTCCCGAGAGGAAGAGGACAATCATCAAAGAGTGGAAAATTGAGAACCATTGTATTTTATCATCGTTCATCAGGAGATAGGCATCCCACCTAGATGCCCACTTGACCTCACTTTGCTACAAACAAACAATAAAATTTCATTAGTCAACTTAGTATTTAGCTAGGAAACTATATACTTTATATATATATATATATATATATATATATATATATATATATATATATATATATATATATATTACAGACTGATTAATGCCTAGCAAGTTAAATCAAGAGGTAGTACGCTTGAAAGTTACCTCAAATGAAACATCATATGTAAATATAATTTCTTGCTTCTCTTTAACTTCTTGTGGGTTACTAGAGCGCGTAACTGAACGATTTGTACGAGGATCACATGATATTAAACGAGTAGTATTACTCCATTCCCCTTCATACTCATGATGGACACTGAAGTCATCCAAAAAATTATATAGAATATTGCATACGTAAGATTGCAGCGAAGAAGGCGTCACTAAGATGCCAGAGAAGACAATTCCTAGAGACAGTACCTGAAAGGCTCCACTTCAAGTCCTACTATCTTTGATGTCTTGGTTTGCATATCTCTCTGATATATTACTTTAAATGACAGGTGGTTGTAGATAAAAAACTTTTCACCGGACGCCTACAACCAAAGTTCAAAAGGTCAGGCGCAGGCAACGTCACAACCTTATAACTAGACTACTAGTATACGATACAAAGAACATATAAACTCACTATGTTATATATCCCCTTAAACCCAACATGAAAGCCAAGCCAATGATATCGTCTCGGTGCTGGAATAACTAAAGGAAGGTTATCAAGGATCCTGTTTATTAAATATTGCAAAGTCGTCAAGATAATGCAAGCAGGTCATTATGCATTCGAATTCTGGAAAGATGCATGCACGACAACTTGAGATAAATCTTACATATGAACTTGATATTCATCATTAATTTTCTCTTGAAATTCCTTGGCTTGTTTCGCATCGAGTGTTTTCCGGCAAACAACATTACACATTTGATGTTCCAGCATTTTGAACTGCAAATGATCCACATGTGATGGTGAAAATCTAGTATGTAACAGAATCAGAAATTTTTCTACCTACCTCAACAAAAGATTTCTCACATAAAAACACTAACCACATATGGAGAATCTTCAGTTTGGTCACCACGAAGAAGTTTACCAAGGTTATTCGCACTATCAACAATAGTGTCAGGGGTACAATAAGGAAGTGCATAGTATGAGTATGGAAGTTGAGTCTTAACTGAGCTCAACTTGTCGACCTTTAACATCAATGGATCTCCCTGCATAGTGCATACAAAACATACGAATTGACTGTCTACTCAAATTAAAGTTCATTCATAAGTGGTCATGCTAAAGCGCATATAAGAGATTAATTCGGTTTAGTTCAATGCCACAAAGCCCAGCCAACAACTTTACCAATATACATATATACTTTTAGTTGTGTGTTTTTCAAAAAGGAAAAATTGATAGGAACAGTCCCAACTATGGGCGTTCCACCATTTTCGATCCCAACTAAAGATTATTTCTGAGCGGTCCCAACTATATATCATTTTTGCAAAAATTGGTCTCAGGTGACTTATTACCTGTTTAACAGGTTAAATTTTTTTTTAAAATTTCTTAACCCTTCGTCCCTACCACTGCTCTGCCTCCCCCTCCCATGCATTCCTTGATCTGCCTCCCCCTCCCCTGCAACCCTCTGCCCCCTCTTCTGTCTTTCAATACAACACTATCTCGCCAGAATACGCAACCCAAAGACCCCTGAAAGTCCTAAGATTTGCACCGTTTTCCCCTCTCTCCTTGTTTGGGTCGACCACCCACGCACCACCACAGTGCCGCCATAAATCCTCCACACTCCAACCACCAGCGGATTTCGTATGTGAGTTTAAGAAGAGCAGCGGATTTCGTATGTGAGTCTCTTGACTTGATTTCTCGACGAATCTCTTCCATGGCTTTCGCGAGGAAAGTTGAAATGGGTGTTGAAGATTATGGAGAATGAAGTCGAATTCCCTTGATTAAATCTTCTCATGAGCGCTGGAAAAGTAACTCCATTATTGAGGAGTTCGCCATTGTAAGTGTTTCAAGACCTCAATTTTGTTGTGCCTGTGTTCAATCTATTGATTGAGAGAGCATTGTATTTGGGAGTATACACAACTATTTTGATCTGGTATCAAGTATACCCATAAACCTATGATCAATAATACATAAATCTATCTATATATATCGAGTGATTTACCAAGCTTACAAGTGTCAATATGGCTCACCAGATGGGTTTGAGTTGGCCAAAACTGGGTCGGTAACAGTAGAGGATGGGGCTTCGGGTGTGGGCTCAGTGGCAGAGAGGAGAAGGGAGTGGCAGGGAGGAGAGAGAAAGAGGAGGAAGGAAACCTCAAACCAGTTAGGAGGGAGGGTGCAGGAGAGAAAAGGACATGGTGGAGGGAGGAGTGAGAAAGAGGTGGAGGAGGAAGAAGAAACAGGTTATGGCGAAAAAAATAATTCGTTTTACCTGTTGTAGCAGGTCATTAACCTGTTGGGACCAATTTCTGCAAAAATGATATATAGTTGGACCGCTCATAAATAATCTTTAGTTGGAACTGAAAATGGTGGAACGCCCATAATTGGGACTGTTCCTATCAATTTTTCCTTTCAAAAAAACTCTTACAGACAAGAACGATCCACTCTAACGCCCTTCAATTCGGTCAAAATATAATGAGGAAACAACTGCGAATGATCTAGAACTAAAAAAGCAACAATGCACATAAGAAGGAAATCTTGCCGCATTAAATCATCATAAAAAAAATCCATGAAAAATCTTCATTCAACACTCAATATTGTGGAACTATTGCCTTGGTTTTATTCTCTTTTTACACAATTTTTGTTCCTGTAGATCTCTTCACTTGTCCTAATCACTCAGGCCCTGCCCTGGAGTAGGGCAGGCGGGGCCCTCGCTCAGGGCCCACAAATTCAGGCTTTGTAAAAAAAATAAAAAATAAAGGAGAAAGAAAGAACTTGTATCGCTTGCAAGAGAAAACTAAAGAAAGAAACTTCTACCCATAAATCACGCTCCACTTTCTTCATCTTCTACCCAGAAAATCACACCCAAAAGATTCAGTTTCCAAAATATGTTCTTGAGTTCAAAGGCAAATCAGCAATTCCTTTTTAATCTCTCTTTTCCCGATTTTTTTCTCCTTAAAATCTCTTGCAAATTTCCCTTGTCAATTGATGATATGTTCTTCCCCCATATTCTCAATTTTCACAATACCAAAATTGCTTATGGGAATGACGTAATACTAAGAACTAAGAAGAGGTTGATCTTCAGTTGCAATTTGCGAATCGGCGATTTGCAGTCAACCGTACTCATTGGTTTGTGATTCTATTTTTTTTTTTGTTTGTTTGTTAATTGTGCTAATTTTAGGTTGCAATCTGATTTTTTATTTTCAAATTATGTGATATCTGTGAATTCGAATTTTAGGTGTGGGTGATTACAAAAATCTTTAAATTTGATTACAATTTTTCGAATTTCTTATACTGGATTATTCATTGTTGATTGTTGTAATGTTATTGAACTGTTGATAAATAAATGTGTTGATGAAGAACAGGCTTATATGCACTTTTGTGGAACTTCTTTGTGATAATATGAAGTATATATAGTAATAATGTTTGTAGGAACTAGCAATATGTATGAATTCAAAAGAAAAAAAGAAGTTGCAATGATGTATGTGATCGAAAGTCAACAGGGACATACACCAACAAGTAACAAGGAAGAACAGAGCAAAGTTAATATAGTTGTATATCTAATAAGTTTCTTTTTATTTAATGTAATGAAAACTTTGCATTAAAAATTTTATATTGCATATTTCATTAATCTCTAGTGCGTCAAGAGCCCACTATCTAAATTTCGCCCTGGGCCCAATAATATTCAGGAACGGCCCTGTAATCACTTGTTACTAACGATGAGTAGTCCAACCGATGAACTTTAAGCTTTTAAAAGCTTGATTTCTCCTTTAATTGTGCAAATATAGAGACTTCCTACGATATATATATATATATTTTAAAAGTACTCTTTCTCTATCACAATATAAGCACCTTAGAATACCCAAAAAAACTATCACATGTTTTAACATAGTAGTGGTTTGTGATTGATTTTGCCATTATACTATTACTAAGGGAATGTTCTCTTGGATTAAACTGGATTTATTAGTGCTGAACGAATTTAAATACTGAATTTTTTAGTATTGAAATGCAGTAGGAGTAAAATCAAACGAATTTCAGTATAATTGTTAATGTTAAACTAAATTAAACTCATTCATGCTGAATTGGACTCAAATGAACTTAGTTGTACTAAAATGAATAAACTTAAGTTGAAATAAACAAACCCTAAGTTTGATTGATTAAAGCACAAAAAGGGTTGAAATAAATAAAAACCAACTTCATATAAACAATTTGATAGATAGCCATAACAAAAAAACGCACACTAAGTACACAAGAGGAGAACTAATTTATTGATCACAGATTCTGCAAGCAGCAGATTAGCATCATATACGGGCATATAAATGCACTAGAAAACATATGGAACAATAACCAAATACTGCATGTCCAATTATTAATATAACAACAATACATATTGCAGTTTAAACTAACAATATGTCAACTGAAACAAATGAATCAAATGCAAAAAGGAATCGCTTTTACAAATTCCATACCTGGCTATAATTTCGAGGAGGATCACTCATTATGAAAAGAGAAAAACAGCTTCCAAAGTTGACATGAATGATAAGCAACCGCAGAAACAAAAACAATGTCACATTTGATTTCATTCTTTTTCCACCATCCATGGGGTTCTTCAACGTGAGAAACAAAAAGTGAGTAGATGTAGACAGAAGGTAGTTTGAATCTGTAGTAGATGAATGAGAGATTGAGAGGAAAAGAGATACTCTATGTATTACAAATGAAATGTGAGTGTAAATGCAACTCTCTAAGATCAACTTGATAAGGAAAATATAAACTCAAAAGTCACACCTATACGTATATGGAATAGAATCTCCTTCCTAATAAAAAAACAATCCTATAATTTAAGGAGTACAACTATCCAAATAATAGTTAGTAGGTGCATTAGGATGTATCTATCTAGGTACACCTTATTCAGAAAAAAAAAAATAGAAATTTCATTACTGAAATACTTTCTTATATCACATGATTGGGTTTTTTCCAAAATTATTTAAAAAAAACACACAAAAAAACGTAAAAGAAGCAAATAGTTTTGTTCTCTCTGTATAATTTAACATAAAATTAGACCGCCTCTTTTACCAGTGAAATTAAATTGAACTAATACTCATAAAATATGCATATAAAATATATGTTTTTTGTAAATAAATAACATAGATCATTGTTTAAAAGGAAAGTTATTGAATTATCTATCAAATACAAGATAACATATCCTACCTCGGTATAGTCCTTTCTAGAAAACATTAATCTTTACACTAGAACAATGCAAATAAAAAATAGTAACGCTCATTCAATATTCACCATAAATATTAGTACACTCTTAAGTTAGTTTTTTGACACTTTTTGATGTTAATATTATTATTAATATATTGTCGCACGCATCGCGTGCATATAATGCTAGTATATATATAAGCCAAGAGGGGAGCTATGGTGTCCCCTTTTAAAAAGTTATTTTTGTCCTTAGCTAAATATATAATTGGATATTCAAATTTTCTACAATATATCATTTCCTTATTTAAAGATAGGGTCAAAATTCTAATGGTAAATTAAATAAGCATTAACAAAGCAACTTGACACAATTAGAAAAATGGTTATTTAATTTTAAAAAATTACAAATTTAATTTGAGTATAAGACCTTACATCAAAATGTTCATTACAATTTCTAAGCACTTTACATTAGTTTGTACAACAATAATTATAAATCACACTTCTAAAATTATATTTAGATGAAATTTATTAAGAACTGTAAGATGAGAATCTGCAGAAATCAAATGACTTAACCTGAATTACAAGAACAAGTTGCGCCGTGGTATAATGGCCACTGCCTTAGAAACGAATTTCGCCACCACCGGTGCGGATTCACGATGGCGTTCGTCCCCCAAGGTTCACACAACTATCTCTGACTCCGTGCACCCGGATCAAAGATTGGTATTTCTCAAGAACTGCTCAAATCTCAGAGATAATAGGTTTGGCTTGTGTTTTAGGGTAATATAGAATGAATAATGAATATAAACGGCCAAAACGCTATTTATATGAGGGTTATAAAACAACTCCGAAACATATCCGGAAATAAGAAGAAATAAAAGATTTCGACTTCCTCGGAAACCGCGAATCGCGGAATACACCGCGAGTCGCGGTAAGCTTGCGGCAAACTACCGCGAACAAGACTCGAACCACGACCCCGGCCACCGCGAGTCGCGGCCTCCACCGTGAGTTGCGGCCTCCACCGCGAGTCGCGGCAGGTCCTCGGCCAAAGAGCTTCGCGTTGAAATAAGGATTAAATCCTACAATCCCCCACAAATGCGAAGTTAAAGGAAATAATTGAGAGACGAGCAGTAAAAGGAAAGCTTAATACTTACATATTAGTATCCAAGGATTGAACTAACATGTTAGTGAGATGGGGTGTCCCCTCACCTTCAAGTATCCGAAGATTGAACTTGCAGGAGAGAGAAGGGACCCGATAGCACATATCTTACTTTCAAAGCTTGAGAAACACCGCGTTATCCACTGAATTACCCCATGAACAACATACAATATAGTTGCACATGCATTCAGTTACAATCAAGACACATCACATGTCTTTCCAATAATTGTGAACATTACAAAGTTCAACAATCCTGGCCATCACCCTGGGATTATAAAGAGCGCTCTAGAATGCCTACAAGAACGACATTCGACAGAAGGAGGCCATCCCTTCACACTCATCCACGATGTTCTATTACGTTCAAATAAATTGAATCAGCTATAAAGCCATAGAAACATCATGTCCATTACGTTCAATCAAATTGAATCAGCCAAAGGCCATGGACACCAAATCTCAAAAATACACATATTCAACCTGTTCAACAAGAACTACTCAGATCAGAGTAATAAGTATATTAATGAGAAATCATAAATAAGTTCAGTATAGAATTTAAGAAATACAACAACCTATAAAGGTTGTCAAACCCATTCCTCCTAAAAATTCTAGTACTAACTTCCTACTCAATCCTTTAGTGAAAGGATCAGCCAAATTTCTTTCACTTCTCACAAACTCAAGAGAGATGACATCATTCACAATAAATTGTCTCACAGACTCATGTCTGACCCGAATGTGCCTTTTCTTGCCATTATAAACACTGTTGTTGGCAACTCCTATTGCAGCTTGTGAATCACAGTGAACTGACACTGAAGGAGCCGGTCTCCCCCACAAAGGTATATCTGCCAAAAGGTTTCTCAACCAATCAGCCTCTTGAGTAGCAAGATCCAAAGCGATGAACTCGGCTTCCATAGTAGATCGAGCTATACATGTCTGCTTAGCAGACTTCCATGATACTGCACTACCATTCAGAGTGAACACATACCCACTGGTAGAACTCACCTCATCACCGTTAGTCACCCAATTAGCATCACAATAACCTTCTAGGACAAGTTGAAAACCCACAAAGTTTAACCCCCAGTCCATGGTTCCTCTCAAATACCTCAATAGTCTTTTAAGAGCTTTCCAGTGATCCAAACTGGGATTATGAGTGTACCTACTTAGCCTACTCACTGCATAGGCAATATCAGGACGAGTACAGTTCATCAAAAACATCAGACTACCTATAACCTTAGCATACTCTCCTTGTGACACGCCATCACCATTATTCTTGAGTAATTGAACACTAGAGTCATAGGGAGTCCTGACTGGAGGATCATCAAAACAATCAAATTTCTTTAACACTTTGTCCACATAATGAGATTGAGACAGTGAATAACCCTTAGGAGTTTTAACAACTTTTACCCCTAATATCACATCGGCTATACCCAAATCTTTCATCTCAAACTTAAAAGACAAGAATCTTTTAGTTTCCTCTATGGCATCAAGACTCGCACTAAACAGAAGCATGTCATCAACATATAAGCATATGATTACGCAATCAGAGCCCATTACCTTTGAATACACACATGCATCTGAACCATTCACAGTAAATCCAAAACCAAGAATAGTCTTATGAAATTTTTGATACCATTGTTTTGGAGCCTGCTTGAGACCATAGAGTGACTTTTTCAGCCTGCACACCTTTTGCTCCATCCCAGGCACGGCACAACTAGGAGGTTGTTCCATATATATCTCCTCATCGAGATCTCCATTCAAGAAGGCTGTCTTTACATCCATCTGATGCACAAACAGGTTAAATGAAGAAGCTAAAGCAAATAAAACACGAATAGTAGCAATTTTAGTCACAGGTTAATAAGTATAAAAATAATCCACTCCAAACATTTGAGTGAACCCTCTAATAACCAGTCTTGCCTTGAACCGTTCCATGGTCCCATCAATTTTCAACTTCTTCTTGACAATCCACTTGCAGCTAATCGGTATGTTCCCTTTAGGCAGATCTACAAGTTCCCAAGTGTTATTCGCCATGATGGATTCCAACTCACTGTTGACTGCTTCCCTCTAGAAACTAGCATCCATAGAACTCATGGCTTCTTCAAAAGTCTTGGGATCCTCATCCACCATAAACAATGACATGTCCATGAACTCTAAAGCTTCAAACTCGGACATAAATGCAGTAATGAAATCCGGACCAAAGCTTGATTCCACCCTTTGCCTTTTACTTCTCCTAGGCTCATCTGACTGACTTACCCCACTTGAAGTAACCAAAGAACCTGCATCACCAGACGAAAACCCCACAGAGGGAGCATCTAAACTATGCCCAACCTTCTTCAAAGGAAATACCTCTTCAAAGAATTCTGCATCTCGAGCATCACACACAGACCTGTCATCCAACCTCAGAAATCTATAGGCAGCACTATTTTCAGCATAACCAATGAAAACAGCATCAATGGTCCTGGCTCCTATAGTAGTCCTCTTGAACGAAGGTATACCCACTTTAGCTAGACACCCCCACACTTTCATGAATTTCAGATTTGGCACAAAACCTCTCCATAGCTCAAATGGAGTCTTGTCTAACTTCTTATGAGATACCCTGTTCAAAATATGGTTTGCAGATAGGACAGCTTCCCCCCACATATTATCAGGGAGACCAGAACTTAAAAGCATGGCGTTCATCATTTCCTTCAGAGTTCTATTCTTCCTTTCTGCTATGCCATTCTGCTGAGGGGTATATGGTGCAGACACCTCATGAATAATGCCCTCTTTCTCATATAAATTTTTAAGGAAATCAGACCCATATTCCCCACCACGGTCAGACCGAAGCCTCTTAATCTTTCGGTCCAACTGGTTTTCAACTTCTGCCTTATAGACCAAGAATTTCTGTTCAGCCTCATCCTTAGACTTTAACAGGAAAACTCTACAGAACCTAGAGCAATCATCCACAAAGGTAATATAATATTTCTTACCACCCCGACTCTCAAGATTCTTAAAGTCTGCCAGATCAGTGTGAATTAGTTCTAATAGTTCAGATACTCTATTAGTAACTGGCTTGAAAGGCTTCCTTACAAACTTTACCTCAGCACACACTTCACACTTATTAGGTCCATCATCAATTACATCATGCAATAGGTTCATACGCATCAAACGATTAATTGAACCAACCCCCACATGACCCAGACGACAGTGCCACAGATTTACAGACTCAGCAATATAAGCAGAAGAAGAAATCTTATTCATTTCAATAGGAGTTACAATGTCCAAAACAAACAAACCAAAGATTAACGTATACCCCTTCCCAACAAACTCGCCATTGCGAGTCAGCACTAGCTTATTAGCATCAAAAACTAACTTGACACCTGCTTTGTTAAGCAAACTACCAGAAATTAAATTTCTACGAAGGGAAGGGACATACAAAACATTAAGGAGAGCTAATGATTTCCCGGATGTCAGCTTCAGGAGAACTTTCCCTTTTCCGAGCACTTGAGACTTGCTGTCATTTCCCATATAGACTTGGTGACCTTCATCCACCCCTTCAAATTCCACAAATAGGTCCTTGTTTGCACAGAAGTGACGAGAGGCCCCCGTGTCTACTATCCACTCAGAATTATTCTCCACCAGATTAACTTCAGAAACCACAAAGAACAACAAGATCATCTGCCTCTGCTAGATTTGCTTGGCCCTTATCTTGCTCCTTCGAGCCTTGACCCGAACCATTGCCTTTCTTTTTCTTTGGACAAACAGAAGCATAGTGACCCGGCTTGCCACAGTTGTAACAGTGACCCGGCTTCTTCTCAATCTTCCCATTGCTCTTAAACTTCCCTTTGCCAGGGGTCTTTTGACCCTTTCCATTGAACTTCTTGAAGTCTCCTTTTGGCTTCCTAGAACTGGGACGGGAACTAGAGCCAGATTCAACCAGATTAGCCTTAACTACCAGATTATTTGCAGTTGGGGCTCCTGAGTCTTTCAATCTATTAGCCTCTTCAATTTTCATGTGACCAACTAACTCCTCCAGAGTCATGTCCCTCTTCTTGTGTTTCAGATGATTCCGATAGATGTTCCATGATTCAGGCAATTTTTCAATCAGAACATTAGCCTGGAGAATCTCACACATCTTCATCCCTTCAGCAAGAACCTCAGCAACTAAATTCTCATAAACATGAACTTGATCCATAATTGGCTTATTATCTACCAATTTAAAGTTCAACCAGTTTCCAGTAACATACTTCTTTTTCCCTGCATCATCAGCACCATACTTTTTTTCCAAAGAGATCCATATTGATTTTGCAGTCTTATAGGATACAAACAAATCAAATATGGAGTTTGTCATTAGGTTCAGCATGTTTCCCTTAACAACCTTATTATCCCTGACAAATTTTTCCATACTTATCCCCCCATCAGATTTAGGAGTTTTCTCAGATTTCTCTTTGGCAGGAGTATCAGCAATAATAATAGTTTTAGATGTAACATCTACACTATCTTTCTCAGCAGGCGGTTCAATAAACAACACATAATCAAGATCTACTTGTTCACATGCAATCAAGAACTTTTGAGACCACCTCTTATAATTAGTTCCATCCAAAGGTTCCAACTTTGACATATTAGGGAAAAACCGATTTTGAGAACTAGACATGATTTCAACAGAATAAAATTCGTTTCTAAATTGTAAGATGAGAATCTGCAGAAATCAAATGACTTAACCTGAATTACAAGAACAAGTTGCGCCGTGGTATGATGGCCACTGCCTTAGAAACGAATTTCGCCACCACCGGTGCGAATTCACGATGACGTTCGTCCCCCAAGGTTCACACAACTATCTCTGACTCCGTGCACCCGGATCAAAGATTGGTATTTCTCAAGAACTGCTCAAATCTCAGAGAGAATAGGTTTGGCTTGTGTTTTAGGGTAATATAGAATGAATAATGAATAGAAACGGCCAAAACGCTATTTATATGAGGGTTATAAAACAACTCCGAAACATATCCGGAAATAAGAAGAAATAAAAGATTTCGACTTCCTCGGAAACCGCGAATCGCGGAATACACCGCGAGTCGCGGTAAGCTTGCGGCAAACTACCGCGAACAAGACTCAAACCGCGACCCCGGCCACCGCGAGTCGCGGCAGCAGGTGCGAGTCGCGGCCTCCACCGCGAGTCGCAGTAGGTCCTCGGCCAAAGAGCTTCGCGTTGAAATAAGGATTAAATCCTACAAGAACAGACCCCAATAATTGACACACGCATCACGTGCATAGAATACTAGTATACATGGTGGTAGCTAGTAAGTTATACCATTAGTTAGGGATATACACGGTATTGTTTGAGACGCAAACCAAACCACACCATATGGTTTGGTTTTTTCTTTTAAACCAAACCAAGTCGGCAAATCATAATGACATCATTTTTTTTTTACTAACAACTTAATAAGTTAAAATAGTGTAATACATTAATTTGTAATTTGAAAGGAGTATATTAGGCTCGTTGCATTTGCTAAATGCTAAATACTAAATACCAAACTAAATTAATACAAAAAGTTTCATGCAATATCCCGACAACATTACACAAAAGTTTCGATGAGGATGCAGAAACTTATAGCATTACACTAACCTAGTGAGTAGTTTTAGGTGAGAAATATAATACTAATAATAGTATCAATAAAAATTAGGGTTAAATATATTATTATTATTATTATTATTATTATTATTATTATTATTATTATTATTATTATTATTATTATTATTATTATTATTATAACATTACACTAACCTGGTGAGTAGCAATAATAACTAGGATTAATTATTCGAAGAATTATGCTTTAAATTATACAACATAATGACCTTGATTCATTGAAGTAATTGAAAGAATTACACATAATCTATACAAATATATTAAAAGGCGCGCATAAACAAGAAATTGTGCCACGTGGTGCTCTTTCTAGGGAGTTTTAGTTTATGTAATCCATGTACAATAAAAAAATTTAGAAATTGTGTAGTATAGAGTTTGATCTCATGACCTCAAGTACATATACTAAAGTCTTAACCACTAGACAAAGTTGTATTTAGTGTTATTATCATAAAGTATTATATTAATAAATGAAATTTTTTCTTACCCGGGGCATAGCCCAGGCCTAATAACTAGAATGTGTGCCCCTTTGACAGATGTGTTAAAGTTGTTGTGCTCCCAACATAAAATTTGGTTTTATAGGTTGTTTTTAAAAATCTAAAAACAAAAATAAATCGTTTATAAGAGAGTTTTTGCCAAAAAGCGTCATTTATAGATAGTTTCTGATAATAGAAATGTGTAATTCAAATTTAAATAGAAAAGTGTCATTTAAATCAACTGTTTATAAGATAGTTTCTTCCAAAAAGTGTCATTTATAAGGTAGTGCTACCAAAACAAAATTGGTTTTATTAGGTGATAAAAATGTAAATTGGAGTAGAGAAGACAATGACCAAATTGCTATTAATGAAAACAAATGAAGGATAGGCTAACAAGGGTATTTTTAGTGATTCTGTTATCAATTTCCAATATTGTCATTGCAAATCATATATACTAAGGGGTCGTTTGGTTGCCATGAGGGTAAAGAAATGGAATCAAGAAAGGGGTAGAGAGGGAAAGGAAAGAAAAATCCTTAGATTTAAAATGTTATATGGTTAGAAATTTATCTGTCTTTCTTCTCCTCTTACATTCTTCCATCTTCCCTCTCTTGGTTGTTGTGCCCCGCTAGAACTCACCCCGGTACCCCAGCGCACCACGAGAACTCGCTCCTCCCCTTCCCACCGTGTTGTCGCCCTTCCCCCTCCCTTTTTGTGTCGTCGTGTCCTCCTTCCTCCCTTTCTCTGTGTCGTCGTGTCCTTCCCCTCCCCTTCTTTGTGTCGTCGTGTCCTTCCCCTCCTATTCTCTATGCCGTTGCCCTCCCCTTTTCTGTGTCGTCGCATCCTCCCCTTCCAGATCCATCGTTTTCTCCTCCCCCTCCCCTTTCCGACACTGCCGTTTTCTCCCTCTCCCTTTCTCTTTGTTCTTCCATTTTTTTCTAGGGTTTGTGGGTGGTTAGATGGTGGATGGTGGTGGTGGTTTATCGGTGGTTAGTGGCGTGGTTGGGGTGTTGGGGTGGAGGAGTCGGGTGGTGGTTGGTTCAAGTCGAGGTGGTTGGGTGGGCAGGTGGTGCTGGTTGGGTGGTCTGGTGGTGGTTGAGTGGCGGTGCTAGTGGTTGGGTACGGTGGTATGGACAAGTGATGGTTGTGTGGTCAAGGTCCTCAAGAGATAGTCAATGATGAGTCAAAGAAAGGGAATGTGAAACCATGAGGGTGGAGGGGAATGAGAGTAGGGGACTTTGGGGGTAAAGAGTAGGTAAAGAGAATCATTAAACTGCGCAAACAAACAACAAGGGAATCAAGTAACTTGATTCCTTTACCTTTTTCAGAAGACTCCCAACCAAACGCATCCTAAGAGTTTACAATATATTCTTCAATTTCTAACCACCAAATCCTAATTCTTATACCACCCTTTAATCCTGGTGAGAAATTTTTATCTAGTAAGATTAGGGGTGACAAGTCCTTGGCATGCTATGATATATGACAAAACCCAACAAGAAGGCCACAGTGAGAGAAAAAGAAACCAATATAGACACAAACACAATCAAATTAGACAAATTTGTCATATTATGAGATTATGCTATTTTAAATATTAGGTCAATTTTCTCTCAAAAAAAAACATTAGGTCAATTGACCAAATGAGTATAAAACTTAGCGTCCTTTTGCCGCTTAGGTATAAAAGTTAGCATAGGTAACAAAATGAGCATTAAATTAACTAGACTGGCAACGACATTTAAGCTTAAAACTGGTCGGAGTTTGTGTATGAAATTTGCTTGCCTTTAACAATTTTCCCTCCCCTAATTGATTTTTCCAATATCATTATCTACTACTTTATGGTGCATTCAACTCAACTTATTTAAACACTCTAGTGCTTATTTTAGATGCAATAAGATCAGGTTTATAGATTAAAATTCATATCAGATCTAAATTTTTAAATTAAAACTACTTCCTCCTTTTCATAATACTCGCTACACTTTCCATTGTGGGAAGTTTCACATTACTTGCTACACTTCCTTTTTGGGCAATAAACTCTCTCTAGCTATCTCTCTCCTCTCACATGGGTCCCTTTTCTTTTTACTCTCTACCTCTTTCTTCTCCAAAAATTGTCTAGGAGTCCGTGAATCGAAAAGTGTAGCGAGTAATATGAAACGGAGGAAGTTTATAATAAGTTTAGATCAGATTAGATCAGAAATATTAAGATCAAATCTGATCAGATTTTAAAAAATTCAGACTAGATCAAAAGAACTGAAAGCACACTTAATTTCACAATGGCATTTCACCACCACACACCATTAAAATTCATTGCTACTTTAATCTGATAGCCATGTTTGAACATTCAACCTGTTACTAACTAATAGAAAACACAATATTAAATGTGGGTAGGCTTTACCCATAAGAAATTTGCTTAGCTTTAATATATATTTTTCCCACCTTATTAATTTTTGCACTCATTGTCCACTACTTTATGGTGAGTTCAGCTTAGCTCATTTAAGCACTCTTATGCTTATTTCAGATACAACTAAATCATATCAGAAGATTAAAATTCAGATGAGATCTAACTTTTATAGTTGTAAATAGAAAATCAAATACTTCCTCCGTTCCATTTTAAATGAAACACTTACTATTTTAGGCCTTTCAAAATAAGTGAAACGTTACCTTATTTGGTATTCACTTCTCTCTATCTCTCTCCTCATCACATGGGTCCCTTCTTTTTTTTCTCTCTATCTCTCTCCTATTCTAAATCCCCGTGCCAAGGCCCTACGTTTCATTTAAAATGGAACGGAGGAAGTATAATAAGTTTAGATTAGTTTAGATAATAAATATTAAGATTAGATATAATCAGAACAAAAAAATTCAGATCCAATCAAATGAACTGAAAAGTACCCCTAATTTCACAATCACATTTCACCATCACACAAACAGTTAAAAGTAATTGTTACTTTAATCTCGTAGCCATGTTTGAACATTCAACCTGTACTAACTAATAAAAAACACAATATTAAAGGCGGGTAGACTTTACCCATTAAATCCACTTAGTTTTTTAGCTTAAATGTCGTCGTTGATTAAATCATATACAGACTTGTTGCCTACACTAATTTTTATATCCAATTGATAAAGGATTGCTAAGTTTTATATCCATTTGGTTAACTGGTAATTCTTTCGATATATTCGGTGAATATTTAGAAAGTAACACAAAACTAAATTACACAAATTGTCTGCCCTCGGTATGAGTAAGGCCCTATTCTTTCGAATTTATTCAATTCACTTTAGTTTTACACTAAAATTCAGCGCACTTCAGCTCAAAAGAGCAGGGACTAAGACCCTTTGCCATGCTCGCCCCGACCCAACCCACTTGTCCCGACATTTGGTAACCGAGAGTACCAAAATTCCCCACAAAAAGTCGCCTCAATTTCTCGTAGCCCTAACCCTAGCCCTCTTTATGTTCATTAGTGGATCTCGATTCTTCAACCCTTCTTCTTCAATCTCGCATAGCTGCATATCTTCTTCTTTACATTTATAAGTCATCTCAGGTGCTTGGGACCCTCTACACTGCCCCAGAATGCCTTCCAAAACCCCATTTATGCTTTTTCGGTGTGGCCTCGAAATGGCCCGAAATAGTCGTGAAGTTGTCATATGCTCATTCTAAGCCGTGGGAGTCCTTCCATATACTCTCCACGTCCCCATGAGGCATCCCACGCCCTCCGGTGTTGGGCCCCATGAACGTCCAAAAGCATGTACTAAAACCTTCAATTTTGGCGTTTTTGGACTTCTCTTGTCCCGATCATATTTTTCGCCGAAAACAATCCTAGGGAGTCCGGCACAACTTATATCATTTCCCGGGTGCTTGGGACCCTCTGCGCAACCTCGGAATGCCTTCCAAAACCCCATTTATACTTTCTGGTGCAGCCCTCGAATGACCCCGAAATGGTCGTAAAGGCCGTTATATGTCCATTCTAAGCCAGAGGAGTCCTTTCATACCCCCCCCACGTACCTAGGAGGCAACTGACGCCCTCCCGTGCCCGGGCCACGGGAACGTCCAAAAGTATAACCTTGAATTTGGTCGTTTTCGAACTTTTCAAGGCCCGATCATATTTTTCGCCAAAAACATTCCTAGGGGATCCAGAACAACTTATAATGTGTCACGGGTGGTTGAAACCCCTCTCGAATTGCGTTCCAAAACACCAATTATGTTAATCTGGTGCAGCCCCGAAATGTCCCCGAGATGGTCGTAAAAGTCGTCATATGTCTGTTATAAGCTGTGGGAGTCCTTCCATATACACTCCCACATCCCCAGGTGGCATCCCACGCTAGGGCTGTTCAGAGTGCGGTCTGGACCGCACCAAACCGCAACCCAAACCGTTTTTTCGCGGTTTGGGTTGGTTTGCGGTTTGAAACTTACGGTTTGGGTTATGAATTTAAGCAAACCGCGGTTTGCGGTTTGGGTTGGGTTTTAGTTTTTGTAAACTGAAAACGCACCGCAAACCGCAATTTTATATGATTTTTAAAAAATATATATTTTTATCTATTTTGATTTTTTAAAATAAACTTTTTTTTTTTTTGCCAAGTAAGTAAGTGTATATTGCAAATGAAAGGTAAATTACAACCTAAGCCAACAAAGAACCAAGGACGAACCTTCTAGGAAGGACCCCCCCAAGGAACCCAAGGCAAACAAAAACATCAGGCTCACAAGATCCAACAAACCATCTAATTACAAACTAGTAACCCAAGCAACATCGTTATTATGAATTTTATGACTAAGAATATGTGTAATCCTATTTTTTACAGTATACTTGACCATCTGTACAGTGTGATCAACAGTAGGAATCATATGGTTCCAAATAGCATAATTTCTGGCAAGCCAAATATGGTATGTGAGGCCAGCAAGCATAGCATAAGCAACCTTCTTTTTAAAACTGTTCTTGCAGTATCTTCTTACCCAAGTGAAGCTAGGAAATAGACTGGTATGCCTGATGTTAAGACCAAGCCATTGAACCATAGTCTTATAGCAAGACATGCTATATGAGAAATTAAAGAAAAGATGGTGGATGTTCTCATCAGCATATCCACAGATGGCACAGAGAGAATTATCACTCACCCCAAACCTATGGAGTCTAACTCTAGTTTTCAGTTTATCCTGCAGAGCAAGCCATAGAATAATTCTATGTTTAGGAGCAGTGTACCTATTCTAGACATAGGTGTGCCATGGTACCTTCTCTTTGACCACACACAACTGCTTGTAAGTGCCACTAATGGAGAAAGAATTACTAGTTAACCAGCTCGTAGAGTGGAAAGAATTGGAACAGGCTTCTTTTGCTGTACAAATATACTTCATGGCCCAACTGGCATTGGTTGGAGACTGAAGATCCAACCAATTTTTGTCTTTAATATAGATGGTATGTACCCACTTTACCCATAGGTTATCTTGCTTTTGAGCAATGGCCCAAGCAATTTTTGCCACAACAGCTTGATTCCAAAGAGCAAGATTTCTTTGACCAAGCCCACCCTGAGTCTTGTGAAAACAAAGCCCCTCCCAATAAATAGGACCAGGCCTATTATCATGGTAAGTATCATACCAAATGTAAGCTCTGCAGATGGAATTAATGTGTTTAATGATTTTTGTAGGCATGATGAAGATTTGATTCCAATACACACTGATGCTCATGAGCACTGAGTTGACCAACTGGATTCTGCCTGCAAAAGACAGATGCCTTGTGCTCCAAATTTTAATTCTGGCCATCATCTTGTTAACTAACGGCTCACATTCACCAGCTTTAAGTTTCCTAGTGCTGATTGGGACCCCTAGGTAGGGGTGTTCACCGGTCCAGACCTAGACCGGACCGGACCGGGACCGGCTGGACCGGTGGACCGGAATCATTGAATTTCACGGACCGGGGACCGGTCCGGGTTTGGCCCGGAAAATTCGGGTCCGGTCCAGGTCCGAACCTGATTGGAATTGTAATTTTTTTGGGCTTTCGAATATTCATAAAAAATAAAAATAAAAATCTACTTGCAAGTGATAGAAAGTTGGAACTGAAATTTCAAAAACAAGCAATACAAATATCAATGTTTTTACTTGGAGATTCAACACTCAATTCTACTACTGTTAATTACACTCTGCATCAAACGTGAGAGAGAATATGTATCTTTCCTCTCACTCAAATCAAAACTCTTCCAGAACCACATGTTAGAAAAATCATCTTGACCCACATAACAAAGAAAAAATCACCAATGCAATCACTCAAACTGTAGATCATACAAAGTGGCTTCAACATGTTAGATTCCTCTATCAGCAAAAAGAAAGACTCTGGACTGTAGATCGGGTGCTCTCTAACCAGATTTCGTTTTCTTCCATCAACTACCTGAACTCCGGCGATGAGGAAATATGCGACGCTTTATTTGAAGATGAGATGAGATGACGACGCTTTGCAAGGGGTCGAGATGAGAGTGTGGATCGTCATTAATGGAGAATTTCCGGCGGAATTGTTAGTGGTGAAGAAAACCGAAAGAGATGGGGGGGGTGGGGGGGGGAAGGGTGGGAGGTGAGAGGTGAGAGGTAAGAAAAGAGACTTAGGGTTTTTACTTTTTAGTTGAGGGAATCAGGTTGTGATAAGTTTTGGACTTTGGTAAGTAAGTGAAGGGATTTTTTTTAAAAAATATTAGAATTCCGGGTTTCCGGTCCGGACCGGAATTTTCCGGGTTTGGACCGGACCGGACCGGAAACCTGGAATCGTGATATTCCGCGGACCGGGGGACCGGACCGGAATCTTCGGTCCGGTCCGGTCCGGTCCAAATTCCGGTCCGACCCTACCCTTTGTACACCCCTACCCCTAGGTACCTGAAGGGAAGCTCCCCAAAGCTGAAGCCAGAAACTGCTCTGGTATCTTCTTTTGCAGTAGTATCTAAACCACAGTAGAAAATAGAAGACTTATCTGCATTTACTATGAGCCAGTAGTGTTGGAAAAAACCCTAAAACCTTCCATCATGGCTTGGAGAACCTGCTTGTCTCCTTTACAGAACATCAGAAGATCATTCGCAAAACATAAGTGGTTTAACTTTAAGTATCTGCATCTTGTATGGTACTTAAACTGAGGGTGTTCCTCTACACCAGTCATACACCTAGAGAAATATTCCATACAAAAAGTGAAAAAGAGAGGGGAGAGATGATCTCCCTGTCTTAACCCTCTCTTGGGTTGGAGAAGCTCAGTAGGACAGCCATTCAGCAAAATGGAGTATCTGGTGGTAGAAAGACAAGTCATTATGAGCTGAGTGAACTTACTAGGAAACCCAGTTCAGTCATTATTCTCTTCAATGAATTTCCACTCAACAGTATCATAGGCTTTTCTGAGATCCAACTTCATCAAGCAACTAGGAGGAGCCTTGCCATGATTGTACATTTTAATCAAATCTTGACAGATCAAAACATTATGCAAGATAGATCTCCCTGAGACAAAAGCACCTTGGTTTTGAGAGATGATATCAGGCAAAACCTTACTGAGTCTATCACAAAGTAACTTAGAGATGCATTTGTAGATAGTTGAACAGCAAGCAATAGGTCTAAAGTCCCCAACTGAGGCAGGAACAGGAACCTTAGGCACAATAGTAATAGAAGTGACATTAACTTCCTTAAGAATTTTGCCAGTGTTAAAGAAGTCCATTATAGCAGAATAAACATCTTCTTGAACAATACACCAGACAGCTTTGAAGATATGGCTGTTGAAGCCATCCATACCTGAAGCTTTGTTGCTTGGGATACTTTGCATCACATGTTTAATGTCTTCTATAGAAAAATTGCAATTAAGCAACTCCTTATGTGCATCAGTCAATCTAGCACCCTTATCAACAATAGTAGAGTCAACAGAAAGTCTATCCAGCTTAATAGAACCAAAAAGGTTGCCGTAGAACTGTAGGAAAGCTTGTTGAATCTCTTCTCGAGTATGCATCCAGATTCCATGTTGGTCTTGAATTGACAAAATGGAATTGTGCCTTCGTCTCTGCTTGATGCTTTGATGAAAGAGCCTAGAGTTCTCATCCCCACACGTAAGCCAGCCAAGCTTAGCAGTTTGTTGAAGGAAAGAGTTGTACTTCTCCTGAGCACTTCTGTAAGTCATTGCAGCAGCCTTCTCTCTAGTAGCAGCATCTAAATTGCTAGGATCTGAGTGCAAAACTTTCTGAGCTTCAAGCAACAAGGCATGACATTTCTTGCTGTCAGCTTCCACTTCATTGAAGCCATTCTTATTAAGAAGCTTTAGATCACTTTTTAACCATTTCAATCTCTGCATTACTCTGTACATCTTGCACCCCTGAACAGGTTTATCCCAATTATGCTGCACAAGAGACAAAAAATTACCAACCTTAGTCCACATATTGTAGAATCTAAAAGGCCTTCTCAACATTGGATCATGAAATTGACTCAATATCATTGGACAATGATCAAAATCCCCTTCCTCAAGGAAGCTAGCCTCAGAGTTAGGAAAAGCATCCTCCCAAGCTGAGTTAGATAAGACCCTGTCAATTCTTGAAAATACTCTAGCCTCCCCCTCTTGCTTGTTATTCCATGTGTAGTGCCTGCCAACAGTCTTATGAGTGAGCAAATTGCAAGCATGCATACAATACTTCATATCCTGAATGTCACAAATTCTCACAGGAGCACCCCCAATCTTGTCTTCAATGTCCATAATAGCATTGAAGTCCCCCATGATAATCCAAGCTCCATTTATAAAACTGGAAATGTCTCTAATATCCTGCCACAACTTAGTTCTAATTTGTTTGTCATTAGAACCATAGATAAAAGAGCAGGCAAACTTGGTGGAACTAGGGATAGCAGTGATCATGCAATGAATGATCTGATCACTCATAAAAAATGATATCCACCAGGAAAGATCCAGGATCCCATGCAATAATGATCCTTCCAGACGTGCAACAACTAATATTAGTAGTAAAATTCCACCC
Organism: Beta lomatogona; assembly: GCA_947646795.1. Taxonomy (NCBI): domain Eukaryota; kingdom Viridiplantae; phylum Streptophyta; class Magnoliopsida; order Caryophyllales; family Amaranthaceae; genus Beta; species Beta lomatogona. The sequence goes on from CANSNZ010000351.1 coordinate 1,222,989, forward strand.
TGAGCATAGTCTAAGGTAAAGGTCTCCCATCTTAGGAGCTTTCACCTTGGTTTCAAGGAGGCTAAACAGCTTAATGTGATGAGTTTGAATCAACTAGCTCACCACTTTTTGCTTGAACACCCTGTTCAGCCCCCTCACATTCCAATAAAGGACTTTATCCATTGGGCTCAGGAGGGTAGGCTACCTCCTGATCCAATGAGACAACTTCCTTCTAAATTCCATCATGGTTCCTAATGCTGCCTTCACCAACCTCCTCAATTAAGGCCTGGAATCTATTTGTGGTTGAGATGGCCTTCAATTGTTGCCCATGACTTTTACTAAATTTAGACACTTGAACAAAAACATCCTCAACATGATCTTCTTCAGTAAGTGTAGTCACCACCTGAGTAGCTGGAACAGCTGGTGGGGGAACAGGATTGACAGGGGGAACCTTAGGTTTCCAAGCCTGCTTCCTAGGGGGAGCTTTTTTCACACTTCTGACTACTATGGTCCAATCCTTTACATGTGGAGCATGTAATGGGCAACCAATCAAATTCAACAGCCTGATTCACCATTTCTCCATTTTCATTGAGAAATTTGATACAATTAGGAAAAGATTGGTCCAAGTTTACTTCAATCATGACCCTTGCATAGAATAGTCTGTCCCTATTCTTAGTAGCCTGATCAACTTTAATAAAAGTTCCCAATTGACCACTGATCTTACAGAGGCTTCTTTCCCCCCAATACTTCACATCCAAACCCATCAGTTTCACCCAAATGGGAATTTTCCTAACAAAATCTTTAGTCATGCTCATATTTTCATCCCATGGCTTCATTATAACAGGTTTTGAATCAAAAAACACAGGACCACCATTCAACACCTTCTGAGCAGATTCAATTGCTGCAAATCGAATCAAAAAAATACCCTTCCCTGCTAGAGCAACTTTGTCTACTCCCAATTTACCCCAAATTCGACGCACAAATCCCTCCATAACAGTTTGAGGAGGATTAGCACCTAGCACATAAACTACCACAACAGATTTCCAGAAGAAAATCTCATCCTCAATGTCATCATCCTCAATTCTAACCAATCCTCATTATTTATGTGCACAGAATTATCAATCACATCAACAATTTTATCATTCAAGACTGTATGCACATTAGGATCATTCACAATCGCATTCGCATTCAGATCAACAGTGTTTTTTATCGTAGTATTAGCAACATTTGAATTCATACAATTCGCGCCAGATTTTGAAATTGATTGAAAATGCGAACTTACAGGTTTTCCAGCCGAAATACCATTAATCCAAGCATTAAAGACATCTCGAACCTGAGATTGATGTTGCAAATCCCTCAGAGAGGATTGAGGCGAGAGAATTTGATTATCGAACAAAGTTGGGTCATCTGGGTCTTCCGACTCCATGGATTCAATCTCCGCAAGGTTTGCTTAAGCAATAGCTTCTGCTATCTGGTCATTTTTACTAGCATTATGCGAGTTCACTTTTGTAGACTGATGAGTTTTCCGGCCCGAAGTTGGTGGGAGATGGTGTTTTCGAGGTCTTGCCATGGCTGCAAAAGAGGGTCAGATCCTTTTCGCGCCCTCTCAAACTTTTTTTTTAAAATAAACTTGATAAGGTGGCATACAAGCATACAACTGAAAAAAGAAGTTTGAGGTAAAGAACTTGGACAATTTTGATAAATTATTATTTATGTTTAATTATGAAGTCAACTTCATATTTATTTGGACTCTTTATATTTATTAACAAAAAAATTTTGGTTTTTTCACCATATACCCCTGACAAAAAAAATTTTGCACCATATACCCTTTCAACTTTTGAAATTCATCATATACCCCCCACCTTTCAAAAAATACATTGACTTACCCTTTTGGCTAACGGTGTTAGACTTCCGTTAGTCATTAGGCCCTAATCCTCCTCTAACCCTAATTAACTAACCTAAATAAAACCCTAATCCTAACCCTAACCCTAACCTAATGCACTAACCCTAACCCTAATTACCCCTTCCCCAACCCTTACCCCCACTGCACCACCACCCCTCACCACCACCCCATCCCATTCCCCGCTGACCCCCTCCCCTTCCCCCGTTGACCCCCTCCCATCCCCTTCCCCTTGTTGCGCGAACCCCTCCCCCCCCCCCGCCGGCTGCCGCGAACCCCCTCCCCTCCCCCGCCGCCGCCGCAAACCCCCCTCCCCTCCCCCCTTCCCTTGCGCGAACCCCCCTCCCCTAATCGGTCTTCGCGCGAACCCCCTCCCCCTAATAAGTGTTGTGCGAACCTCTCTCCCCTAATTAGTGCTCGCTGCAGTTCATTGGGTGTGGGGCGAAAATCGGTGGGGAAGGAGGGTTGGGTTGGGGAGAAAATCGAAAGGGTGGGGACGAAAATCGGTGGGGGGTGAAAATCGGTAGGGGGGGGGCGAAAATCGAAGGGGTGGGGGCGCGGGCGCGGGCGGTGGAGAGCCGATGAGCTGCGAGGGTGGGCGGTTAGGGTAGGGGGCCGGCGAGGCTGCGGTGGTTGTGGGGGGCCGGTAGGGCAGCAGTGGTTGTTGGGGGGATGGTGGGGCCGTGGTGGTTTTTGGGGGGGGTGGTGGGGCTGGGGTTGGGTTGGGTTGGGTGGGGGGGCTAGGTTAGAGAGAGTGTTAGGGTTTACTTAGGGTTAGGGTGGGGGAGAGGTGTTTAGGGTTAGGGTTAGTGTTAGGGTATTAGATTAGGGGTTAGAGTTAGATTTAGGTTAGTTAATTAGGGTTAGAGGGGGGGTTAAGGGCTTAATGGCTAACGGAGTGTAACGTCGTTAGTCATTAAGGGTAAGTCGGTGTATTTTTTGAAAGGTGGATATATGGTGAAAAAACCGAAAAAAATTTTACTCTTAGATTACAAAATTAATGTCACGGAGGGAAAATTGACCCACGCCCTCCGGCTCTCGGGGCTCAAGAACGTCCAAAAACGTGTACAATAACCTTCAATCTTGGCCGTTTTTAGACTTCTCCGTGCCGATAATTTTTTCGCCGAAAACATTCCTATGGGCTCCGGCACGACTTATGACATCCCGAGTGGTTCAGACCCTTTGCACTGCCCCGGAATGCCTTCCAAATCCCCATTAATACTTTTCCATTACTTGCAAACATTTTGCAACATAAGCGTTTTTTTGGTGTCCAATTTCACAAACTTTGGTGGTAATATCGGATTGCAAGAGAACACGAAAAAAATGAGCAACAAACCGATTTTTGTCTAAAAGAACAGCCAAGAATGAATAATAAATAGTAGCACATCTAAAATATAAAAATCCGAAAATAACAAGTAACAAATTCTCACTCTAATCAACACATAATTAGGAATTTAGGATAGTAACGGGGCTCCAAGCTACGAAACTCCCAAGTTAAAATAAATAACACAGTAATGAAATCCTATATCTCTGCCTGAAACGAATAACCCCTAAGCCTCCAAGCAACCACCAAGATCAAAGCTTGAATGAAAAGAGAAAACGAATGGCCGGCGCGATACAAGGCCTGCCCCTTTAACCACTGTAAATGCTCTTCTTAAGCGCTGCCATTGGCATCAGCAGCTGGACCTCCTCCATTCAACTCATCCCAAGCCTCAATCCAAGTGACCATAGCATCAGCCAGCTTGATAAAGTACTCGTCCACCTCCCCAAGCTTCTCCTTCACTTGCTTGGAGAGCTCCAGGTAACATTTTTGGACAGTGGTGCAGTCCTTCGGAAGTGTTGCCTTCTGGAAGAACGGGATGCACTCTTCTTGCCAGAAGATACCCTTGTATTCCTTCTTCAGGTTCACAAATGGGTTGCTAGCTTTGCTATGGTAAATGTAGGGCAATCCAGTCTTCACTCCCAGCCCTAGGTGGTCACATATAACCTGCATAATTGATCAAGAAAAATTAGGTCTTGCTATTTGTCATTGAGTTTTCAGTTTCTCTCAAAGCTGACGTTACAGTTTCATGCTACCAAGCTTTTATAATTAGGTGGTCTACTACAAGTTATATAATCATGAAGTTAAAGTGACAGCAATAGGCACTTGAATTGTTGAAAAGGACAATTAACAAGTGAAAATACCTTGGTGCACCAGCCAGCCCACATGTCGTCGTAACGGCCAATAGGCTGACCATCACCCATGAGTCCAAAGTACATAGCAGGGCCGATGAGCTCACGATCAAAAGCCAAATTCATCCCACAGAGGGGGAAGAGGGTTCCCTTGGGGATGGTCAAAACAGCATCGACATACCTAACAAGCAAAAAGTGAAGATCAGGCACACTAACTAAATCATGTTTTGTCATGCTAATCAGTACCATAGTCATTGTCAGGTAAGAATACAGCATTTCCAGGGCAATGAAATTGCATACCTGGTGTTCCTCTCGAGAGGCTTCACAAGCTGGGTGGGAGCATCATAATCAGGGACATTCAACCAAAGACCGTGGGAAACAGCGGTTTTGGCACCTTCACGTAGGCTGAAGGGGTATCCACGGACGAAATCAGCACCTTCCCTGTATGGATCGTAGAGGGTGTTGAAGAAAAATGGGGTTGATGGACAAAGAAGGTTCTTGATGTGTTGCTCAAGTGCATTAATGTCTTTTCCAGATGGATCCTTGGCAACCTACATTATTGACAATGAGCAACATTAGATCTAAACCGAACTGGATACCAAATCACCCATCAAAGCGTAGCAAAAATCGCTGTAACTAAACTTCAGAACAGTGACTAACAACTAACAAGATCCATGGAACCTGGATTAGCAGCCTGCATTTCTACATCGACCAAACATCTACAATAAGTTTATATCAATAACTGAAGACCAAACTAGCTAGAACTAATCAGCCTAATAATGATAAATCACACAAGCTATGTCGTGAGATTTAGGGTAATAGATCAATCATACAACACATGCATGATTGACAATGCTGGATAATCTGAGATGAATGCGACATACAAATCGAGCGCTGATGAAGTGTTGATCCACATATCACAAACAAAGTTTAAAGATCTAGACACTTTTATAGTGTACAAAAAGCAACCTTATTTCAGAAGGTCGATGAATCGATTATAAACAACTGAACTGAATGGACCACAGAAGAGATCTATATGAAAGATTCAACATATAATACTTGTGCTAGAACAATCCGTCTACTTTGTTCATAAATTAACATAAAGTTAATGGTCAAGGGACAAATAAAGGAGTAAGAAAAGCAATCATAAGCTAAAAGAAGCATGAAAAGGGGATTATTGACAACATGTCAGATCAGCAAAACAATTCAAATTTTCAAAAAGAAAAAAAAAAGACCCACAGAATCTGAACAATCATATATCAAAGACAACGATCCAGCAAATAATCAAACACACCAACAAAAGAAATCCTCGCAAACATTCAAAATTTTCCAATACCCACATCAGTAAATGAAAAACCAACCAAAAACCCTAAATCAGTTCAGCATAAAACCCCAAAATTCAGAAACCAGTCACATCATTAACTCAAAATCTAATAAACCCAGATGAGAACCTGTGAAATAAACCAAGAACAAAAGGAACTTACAATGTCAGATCAGCATTAAAATTCAAATTTTCAAACACAAGACCCACAGAATCTGAACAACCAAACAACGATCCAGCAAAAAAATCAAACACAACCACCAAAGATTTCCTAATCAAAATTCAAAATTTTCAAACACCCACATCATTAAATGAAAAACCCACCAAAAACCCTAAATCAATTCACCATAAACCCCCAAAATCTCAAAACCTAATCACATCAAAAATCAACAAACCCAGATGACAAGATCCGAAAAAAAAAACTTACAAAGCAATCATCATCAATGGTGTAGATGTACTTCTTCTTAGAAACCATGTAACCAAAACATCTACAAGCAGAATCCTTGAATGAAATGCAAGAAGCTTTAGGACCCAGAATCCTATTAATATCGTTTCTATTATAAAGTTCATAATCAAAACCTTCAGGAACCTTGATGGTTCTAGAAGGATCTCCATCTTGAACAATAATCAAGTGGTAAGGTTCAAAAAAGGGTCTCCACATCTCGAGGAAATCGAGGTTTCTGATCGTGGGTATAACAATATCAAGCTCATCTTTAAGAAGAGGAGTTGCAGGAACAGAAGGTCCTGCCATGGCAGAAAGAGGAGAGAGAAAGAGGAGAGATTAGATAGATCTCAAGGTGGAGAGAGAAAGAGGAGAGAGAGTTGAGGGTTTGATGTGAGGAAAAAAAGAAGGGGTTTGGGTTTCAATTTATGCACAAGTGCTAAATTGGTGGTGTCACATGTTCATCAGGACTTTTCTCCGGAAATAGGGAATCTAGCATATGGTAATTGGTATGGTGGTGTATTCCGAGTTATACACTTTCCCCCATTTATCTTTTTAAAGTTTGAAAATTACAATCATGTTTCGATTTTGTTTAAGTTTCAAAAGGAAAAGAAAATAAAATTGGGATTGTCAATGTGGAAGTCCTTAAAAGAACAGGTAATTTAGCAAATTACATATGGTTTATCTTTGGCGAGCCTAGTTGGAAAGGAGGTGAAATTATAAGGTAGCCTAGATTGATTAGATAACTGTTGAAATTTAGTTGTTTGTTAGGAGTAGAACTGGTTGGTTGCTTGCTTAAGTTGCTGAAGTAATTTGATGCTATAATTATTATTTTATACTAAAACACTTATATCTTTTTCTTTATGTAATTAAGCAATAAAATATCAATATAAATATTTTAAAGTTTTAGCTAAGATTATATGAAAGATAGTGTCATGGGGTGATTTCAATTCAATTCTTCTTACTCCTCTTTTTTATAATTTGTTGTGTATTATTTATTATGTCACGAATTTTAAATATGTAACATCATATTTGATATTACGCATTAAACAAATGTTATCATACAAAAAATTAACATGTTGATCCTCATCACCAAATAATTTCAAGAACAAACTAATATAGGGATATAATCAAGACTCTTTATTTATTGTACCAAATGGACGTGAATCCTCTGATCTATTTATAATTATTGAGGGATTATAGGCTTATAGCCCAAATATTTTGGTTGATAATGCCCATTGTTTGCTAGAGCCTGGAAACAACATTAGGGTCCAAATTAGATAGAAGTTACTCCCAAGTGCTTATCACATATCACACGATGATTGGCTAGAGATTTCATCACCTTCAACGGAAGAAGGGTGTTGAATTGTACATTGAGAAAAAATAGAGACAAACAAAACTCTATGGCGACTATTTTTGAAAAGCTACAAATATTAGCTTCATAATCTTAGCCAATACAATGAGCTGAAATTTATTAAAGGTCCTCGCCAAACACTCCTAATCATTTAAGTAGCTTAAAAATCTTAGCACCTTATTATCTAAGCTATATGAAATGCCTTATGAAACATCGTCGGGATAACTGGTAAAACACATTGGAAAAGGAGGAAAATCATGGAGATAACTACCACAATTTTGCTGGAAAAGCATGAGCACAAGGTTAGTAAACAAGTCTTAGAGTTTGCTATACACGTTTATCCATATGACCGGTTGTCTACAGCAGATGTCTAACCGTATGTCAAATGTATGTGGCTGACGCTTGAACCTATGTATAGACATTACTCGTAGGTGTTTGATCATATGTTCAGACATGTGGTTTAGGCGAAAATGGCGAACCCTAGGTTGTTTTCAAAGCCAAACTCTTAAAATCCAATTTTTCCATTCACATCTATCTTTTTCGTTGGTGCAATGGTCAACACCATTGTCATGTGGCATTTTCGCCCCAGCAATTGGACCTTTTTGGTGGTCAACTACGTCCAGTGGTGGTGACGTGGAGATGGTAGTTATGGCATAGTGGTGATCAAAAGGTGAATCGAGTTGCACAATTCAGCTCAACATGTCAGGTCGGGCAGGATCAAACTTCAAGGCCAAACTTTGTGCCCAATACCCGCTATTTGTGCCAAATATAGTGGGCTTTTCAGGTCAAAATCATGTTAGGCGAAAAATTTTAACTAGAAATTTAATTTTATGTCGTCCAAAAAAAATTATAATCAGGCCCAAAATTTCTTCCCAATCTCGGACATTTTTCGGGCTGGCCAATGGCCCAAGCTATTAGTTAATATAAGGTGGATAAAGTACAAAATACAGGGATTAATTAATAATTCAAAGCAAGGAATGACAAACCCCTAAATATTTTATACTATAGAATTAAGGTTGTCTCTAGTTGATTGGAGGTCATCCTTCCACCCTTGTAACAAGGATTTGATTATTGCCCCTGGTGGGATCCCCAATTTTCTCCTACTTGTGCAATGAATATATAAGTTAATATGAGAACTACACTTATTGTGAGAATTACTCGTTTTCCCTCATTTTATGAAGATTTTATTCATTTCACATCGTTTTTACTCATTTTATGTTATACTCTTTGATACGGCAAGAATACGCCATTATAATAAATACACCATGAAAACTAAATATATTAATAAATGAATTTGATCATAACTTTCTTTAGATGGAAGGAAAAAGTTAACATAAAAGCCATCTTTAAATTAAGAAGACAAATCCAAAAAAGAAAAATAAGAAGACGAACTCAACACCGCTATCATTCTATTGGCCCAATGAGATCTAAAAAATCTCTAATTGCATGCAAAGATCCAATCACTTTTTTTTCCTCTTGGAGAGGAGACATCCAATCACTTGATGACATACATGTACAACTTATATTTGACAAAGATAGTGTCGGTCCACTATATTATGACGAGGCTATGTGAAATTCCAAAAATACCTAACATAATTTTAGTTTTTACTTTCTACTCCACCACTCCACACACTACACACTCAAAAGTCCGCCGACGCGGAAAATTAATTCAAAAAATCAAACATTTAAAAATTAAAAAACAAAACATGGGAGAAATATCCTGGCGGGTCTCATAATTGGTGGAGATGAGACACGTATGCTCTGTTTTGACTTATGTTATTTATTTTATTTTTTGACTAATGTTTTAATGTAACGTTGCAGTGACGCGGTAGGCACGTGGCCTTGGCGCCCTTGGCTCCAACGTTCAGAGATTGTAGTAGAATTGCAGAATACACAAATATCAAGAGGGCATAATTTATTTCCTTGCGATTTTTTCATTTGATTTCTTATCTCTATCATATAAGTCAAGGGGGAGCTATGGTGTCCCCCTTTGAAAAGACTTTTTAACCCTTCATCCAATAAAAATACTTATCTATTAAGATTTTGAAATTTTCCTCAATCATAGTCCTTCATAATTTAAAATATGTATATCAAAAGATGTTCAAAATAGCTAAAATAAACTTTCATAAAAATATGTGTAGTGAAAGAAAAAATTTATGATTGAAGAACAAATTAAAATAACTAAAGCAGTTTTCAAATCAATTACAAAATCAAAGACAAAAATTTTAATTTTACCTAAACTTTGAAATGCAATAACAATACCAACATCCATTAACAAGTAATAAAAATACCAAGAAAACAACTTCTTCATCAAGTAATTTTTATATTTTGTATTTACACCAAACGATATTCAATTAGAACTAATGGTGATTGTAAATTTCATTCTTCAAAATTACACTTAAATGAAATTTAATGATAACCGCCAAAAAAATCTACGCACGCATCGCGTGCAAAGAAGACTAGTATCTTATATAAAAAGGAAATTGGGGTTTCGGTTGACAAGGGCAGGCCAACCGACCAATCTATTCTCTTAATTACCACCGTGTCCTCTCACTGTTACTTGTTACCTGCTTCTTTCTTCTTTTTTTTTTTTATTATTTGAGTAAATAAAATTGAAAGCAATCCATCTCTCATGAAACCCCAGCTATCTCTCTCCTCCATCTCCCTATCCCCTTCCATGAAACTCCTCTCCATGTAGCAAGTGAACTTTTACCAAAACAGCTTCATTTTTTGTTTATCCCTCTGTTCATTTTTTCCCCACATCTCCAAATTCATTTTTCTCTCGTTTTTTCCTCTTTGAAAAAAAAAAAATCATCACAACCAACAACTAACATCTCATCAGTTACCACTGCTAAAAATGGAAGAATTATTTAGCACTCAATGGCCATTACTCGGCGGCGGTTTCCTGAGGAACAGCTTCATGTTCATCAATTTCTGTCCAAGATCTCAATTTTCCTTTCTCTCTATCTCTGAAAGTTAGATTACATAATGTTAATTTGTTGCTCAAAATCTAATTATAAAACCGCCCAATAATTTCAGAATTAATGCACTTTGTTGAAAGTTTTGTCTCAAACTTTCTATTATTAGAATTATGAGGAAGGATTTTTTTTAACTCAATTTTTGAAAAATTTGGACTGGACTGTTAAAATTAGAATAATTTTAAATTAGATTGAATAATCTGGCCAATGTTGATGAAAGCTCATCAAAGATGGCTTTCCTTAACCCTTGGTGACATAGTACTTCATTCTCTAGGATTTAATCTAATGCATGATCTGTATTTTAATTGTGGGTGATTAAAAATCTTTAAATTTGATTACAGTTTTCTAATTTCTTATACTGGATTGTTCATTGGTAATTGTTGTAATGTTGTTAAAGTGTTGATAAATAAATGTGTTGATGAAGATCATACTTATGTGCAATACTGTGGAACTTCTTTGTGATAATATGAACTATATACTTCCTTCGTTTCACAATACATGCCCCATTTGTTTTTTCACGCATTTCAATACACTTTTTTGAACATTAATATCTTTAATCGTGTATAAGTAAAAATTATAAAAAGTTGATATTTGGAATTCTCGCATTGAGAGGAATTTCACAAGATCCCACCTGACTATATTTTTTCTTACGTAATGGTGAGAGAAAAATTATCAAAGTTGGTTAATGAACAGTGTCTAAATGAGAAATGGTGCATGTATTGTAAAATGGAGGTATTATATAATAACACTGTTTGTAGGAACTAGCAATATGTATGAATTTTCAAAAGAAAAAAAAAGTTGAAAACGATGTATCTGATCAAAAGGTCTACAGGGACATACACTAACGAGGAAGAACAGAGCAAAGTTAATATAGTTATATACTTGTATAGCTTTCTTGATATATACTATCATTGTTAAAGTCTTTCAATAAACAATAAATTTGAAGGTAGCACCACTAACATTCTGTATTCAATGAGATATATCACTATCATTATCAGTCTACAATTTTTATATTACATATTTCGTTAGTATCCCGTGCGTTAAGGGTCCACTATCTAAATTTCGTCTTGGGCCCAATAATATTAAGGAACAGCCCTGCCTATGTAGATATATTTTTTGACACTTTTTTTTAAATTTTGCTAATAATGATTACATGACATTTACGATTATTTTATTTCATATTCTAAAAGAAATTATAGAATTAGGTTATTCATTATTGTTATGCACTAGGTATACATAGATCTTTTTATGAAAAGATAGAGACGTGCAATATAAATTCTTGTACTATTTAAGTGTACAGGCGACGAAAGGGCCTTAAGAACTTAAATGTTGATAAAGTATGTCAAATTATTATGAACAGGATAATGGTGAATAATACAACTATCAAAAGGATCAATATTGATTTGATGAATTAACTATTACTTCCTCCATTTCTAAATACATACAAAATTTCCTGTCTGCACACTATTCAATACGCTACTTTGATCCTTAATGTTTTTAATTATGTATAAGTAAAAATTATAAATCGTTGATATTATTTGTGAGAGAATATAAAATTAGGTTGGTAGATAAATAGTGGTTACTATGTAAATGTTGTGTGTATTTAGAACCATAAAAAGTACTCCCTCAAAAAGAAATAAAAAATAGAAAGTATTATATCTAAAAATAACTACCTACAAGTAAACTAAGATGAACTTTGTTCAAGAACTACTCTATGCATAACTGTAGATGTCATTAACTCATTTTTAAGTTCTCATGTTTTAACCTTCTTCCGTTAAAAAAAAATATGTTCTCGTGTGCTAACCTTCTAGCGTTAAAAAAAAAGTTCTCATGTTTTGATGACCATTTGTAAGCTTATGTCAACGATATATTTTACAAGGATAGTATCCTCTTTCCCTCCCAAAATAGTACATACACACGTCTGTAAGATGTGCACCATATGCAAGATGAACATCAAACACTAGATTATGAACATAAAGACCAATGCCAATGAATTGAACATGCATGTACTAACAGAGATGTACATATGTTCATTTGGCTTGTTAGCCTTGTACATGTGCTCATTTGACTTGTTATTTATGTACATTTGGCTTGTTAGCCATGTACATGTGTACATCATGCTTTACGTATAAGTGTGTGTACCATCTAGGCGTTGTCTTTCCCTCCACTTATCTCCACCCTTATGCAAAGACATGATAAGAATGATGATCCAAAGTATAATTTTCTTAAGGTTAGCTTTTCTTTTTTAGGGAAAAGGTTAACCTTCTTGCATATTACTACTATAACGCTAAATATAAACAAGTATGAAAAATTGATAGCGAGGGATAGTTCAGTGGTTAGAGCATCTAACCCGGTTACAAGATGTCTTAGAATAGATTCTCACCCTTGCCAAGTTCGAATCCTTTTTACTCTCCTCAATTTGTCAAGGTTTCTCCTTACCCAAAAAAAAAATATAGAATCTTAATATACATCGAAGCAATATATAGATTCTATTATAAATAAAAGAAAATTACACCTGTTAATAGAATCATACTTTTAAGATAGTCTTTAAAAAGGTCGGTGTAGTAAAAGTTCTAAAACAATTTATAATAGCTTAATAATGTTTGCAAAATTACCAGGGATTGTATTTTGTAGTTAAAATCATCTTTGTATCCTCATATTGCATCAAGTGTCGTAACTATTTATAAGTGATTAGTCATTTAGTTGTATATATAGATTTTCAATACTAACTTTAGAGTGGGTATTGCACAAATTTAAACATAGCATGTTTTAAAATTGGAAACTTTACCAAATGCAATGATCCAATACAATATGTAGTAATTAAGGGAATTTGATTATATATAGACTGCATACTTTCTCAGCTCCATATTATTCCTGCTTACAATACTTATCAGAGGACATAATTTTATATGATAAATTATTTTATGATTATCAATTTTGTGTTACAGAAATTTTAGATGTGATAGGTTTTAGTGGATATCATATTTTTATTGGAGTGGAGAGAGTAGTTGGCCATACTTAAAAAGCAAGAAAAAAAAGATAGCGGTGTCATGTCCAAAAAAAGTGTAAGCAGTAAAGGGAGACGAATGAAAATAAAAAGTGTAAAAATGTAAATGGTGAGAATAAATATACTATAAATTTTTCATACTTTATGCACATTGAATCACATAGTCTTTAAAAAGGTCGGTGAGAAAAAAAAGATAGCGGTGTCATGTCTACAACGTACTTTATGCACATTGAATTGGCGTTCATCATGCATATACTTGAGTTTCTTTGCTGTCAAAACTACTTATATCACATAGTTCCGAAAAGAAACCGTGAAGATAACTATTTTTGCATTGAAATTCTTATACTTTGCAATATTATAGCCAACAATAAAAAGAAGGTTTATAGGAAAGCATATAAGATCCCCAAAGTTATAACTAAATTCCACGTTCATTACAATGGAGTATGACATACGATAATAAAAATCTGAATAAAAAGAGTATTTGGGAGTGGAAAATCATCTTAATGAACATTAGTATGAAACTTTTCTCAACATTGCATATAACTTCAAACCAATGCCATATTGTTCATTTACCATATGGTTTGTAAACTCTAAAATGTTGAAATCGATAATATGATATCTCAAATCTTGTAGGCAACACAAACACGATGTAAGAAGAAAAGGTAGAAATACCAGATTATTGAATACAAGTTTGGAACTGTTATTAGAAATTCATGTTGGCTACCGCGTGCGTAGCACGCGGTGGTCCAACTAGTACCAACAAAAGGCACCTCTCTGTTCATAAAAGTAGGACAGCAGGAGGCAGAAATGTGCAATTGTGAATTGTGCGTAAACGCCAATGTTATCTGTTTTCTTTTTTCTAAAATATAAATTGAAACTTGAAAGTAATATTAAGTGCTTGTTTGATTTATTTAAGTACTTCTATTTTTTTCCGTATACAGTTTAACTTGGTTGGTAGTTGCTTTCATTTTAAAGTTTTGTAGAAAATCCCTTAATTATATTCATCCTCTTTTAAGAAAGTTTTAAGGACACTAATTTTGATTAGTCAAATGAACAATAATAACGAGAAAGAATCTACAATTTCAAACAAAAATCTCTATTCAATGGTGCCCCCCTATAACTTTACTTATCTACCCTTTACTAAATCAACTACTACCAAAAAAGGGAAAAACAAAGTCACAACATTAAAAAATTAACTTAAATGGTGAAAGCAATCAAATTATAATTGAACCACCAAAAAAAGAAACATTGACTATAAGATTTAGTACATTTATGCTGAAAAAATAAAAAGGAATATTACATCAATTAAGTATCTTATCAATCAATTCACAAATACAATAAATTATTACATCAAAACGGAAAATTCAATCAATTAACAAAGTGAAATGATTTATCTAACACAAAAGACTATGTTAATACAACATAAGAAATCCTACCAAAATTCACTTAACATTCTTTCATTGTTCATCAAGTTTAATTTTCAAAACTTAAAGAAAGAATAAGTAAAAAAATTAATAAAAGAAGGGTTAAGTGATAGAGACTTAACCTACCAAATTTAGCCAAAAAAATGTCTAATGTTCATATTTTTACCTCTGATTATTCCCAAAAAAGGTTAGAATTTATGTTTAAAAAAAAAAGGCACGCATCGCGTGCATAATTTGCTAGTCTTCTATGAATAAAATAAGAACCAAAAAATAGAAATATGAAAATTCGGTATATTCTCGGTTCATTATCTCTATACAACTTTTCACTAGTAAGCTAGTATTTTGGCCCGGGCGATTCCCCGAGTCAGTTACAATTATCAAATATATTATTATTCATAAATTTCATAATTGATTTTATTAGTTTTTTTTTTTTGTAATTTTCTGTCTAGTGCGATATTAAAAAACGGTCATTATGACATGATAAATTGTTTTTTAAAAAAACTTTTAAGGAATTATGGATAAAAATAACAATTTCAATGGATTTGGGGTAAGAGAATGTTATTACCTTAATAAAAATATTAGAGATCAAAAAGCTTATTTATGTCCTTATAGATACATATAATTATAAAACTTTATTATATTTTACTTTGAAACATTAAACATTTGAAATTGTAGTGGATTGGTGGTTAAACTCTCATATTTCATTTCAAAGGTCACCTGTTCAATTCCCAGAAGCTACACATTGTTAGTATTTTAAGTGAGATCATAAACATGCGTGACACATACATTGGAGAGTGTCATGTGGCACTGTTCCATTGATAGGAATTAATATATTTGTATAGATTTGTCGTTCCATAAAATTGGGAAGAAAACTCTTGTTGTAATTCAACAGAGTGTAGACGAATAATTGATACCTTTATAGAATCGCATAAGAAACCATCTGTAAACCACTAAATTCATGCTCTGAAAAAACCAGAGATCACACAACCCTTCTAAAGAAAGACACACATACATTTATTATGAGCAACTGAAAAATGAACATAAAACAAGGGCTTACCATTACCAAAATTGGTAGATAGCAGGCCCTTAAAAAGGGAGTGTAACAACCCTGAATTTCCACTTTCTGTAGAAAACATATTAGAGTACAAAGCATGGACAATTCAAGAGCTATTATGCCGCAGTTATTAAACATTTAATAACAGCAAGGCGAAAGGTACTACTACTAATACATAAATAATTATTAACTATTACAATTAAAAGAAAATGTAATTAATTTATACACTCCTATAACAAACCATAATTCTAAACTATTGCAGCGGAAGTCTTAACTTTATTAAATCTACATCTAGGTGAAGTCAACGCTCTCAACCCAATATAAGTTAGTCACCATCAAGCCCTGCACATTGAAGACATGTAATATCAGCCAAAAGGCTGAGCAAGATTTCATACCAATAACAACTTTGAGCTATCCAATGTGCAGGTGGAATACATACATAGTATTCCACAAAAATCATTTCACTTGTACAACATTCAACTTAAATATAATAGACAACCTTCAATAATTCAAATCCACTTTACTTTCTTTCTAAACCATTCTGTAAAACTTTCAAATATAACTTCTTTGAAATCTGTGAGTAGGAAGTAATAAAAATCCAATGAGCTAGTTAGGCTCACTAGATAAGGTAAACACCAAAGTCCCGAGTATGCATATCCCTAACTTGATAAGGTATCAAAAAGGAAGACGAATGGCAAGAGTATTGATCAATATACTCCCAACTACTAAAATAAACTGTTGAGACACTGTTAACTCAACATACTTCCATACTCGAGGAATACCGCCTACCGGCAACCCCACAATTTATACAAACTTAATAACAATGAGGAACTTCCTCCTTTTAATAATCTCAACTTGTCTCACGAGGAACTTCATCCTTTTAACAAAATCAAACTTGTCTCACGAGGAACTTCCTCCTTTTAACAATATCTTAAATAATCTCATAATTTATTTTGATATAAACATCGTCAAAACAATTAAAAGCTTCATAAATAGCATCGTAAAAACGATTCCAAACTCAATATAAATCACAAATTAATATGAAATACTTTATGTAGTAATCTGTACAAGCTTAGTATGAAATCTTACCTTATTAGCAAACCACTGTCAACCAATCTCAATTACAAGTCAAAAGGGTTCTTCTACGAACCCGCGATCTACAATATAATATAATATGGTATAAATCACTTGACTATACTTTACATAGTTTACACATAAACGACATAACCTAGTTAATGAGCCTTGACTACCTTTAAAAACAACTCACTTTAAATTTAATCCAAAAAGAATACACCAAAGTCAACAAAAGTCAAACTGGTCAACAAAAGTCAAACCGTAAATACTACTAACTACATGAAAATAACATGCATTATATTTAATTTCAGCAAAAACTTAAAATAGAGATAACTTTCTCCTATGAAGTCCAAATGAAACGTTTCTTGAGCCTATCTTGGGTGAAATTTCGATACGAACAACTTTTGTGAAATAGTATTTTGGCTAAAAACGCCCATAAACTGACGAAAAATACAAATTACGAATCTGACCTGTAATTCCTACGAGTTACAGTTCTTGTTGATAAACTTATTATTAATAAGCAAAATTCCTTTCAATCAAGCTACACCCAACACTCATAATCAAAAACCCCCAATTCAATTTAACTCAAGAACCCTAAACTAACAAAACTCCAATTTTAAATTAAGCCAAAACTGAAATTAAAACATGACAAGGAATCTTACTTGATTAGGGGAAGTAATGAGAGCAAAATTACACTATAAGAGAATCCGAAAATCTCCACTTCGATCCGATTTATGACCCGAAAACCGCAAGTATAAAACCCAATTCTCTCTCTTCGAAATACCCACAAAAACTGAGAAAATATTGAATAAAGATGAACAAAATTGAAGTGATGATGGTTGATAGAGAAATTAGTAGTTTAATTGGAGTTCAAGGTTGGAGAAAAAGAAATAAAGGAAGATGGAGTATAGAGGGAAAATAAAAAGGGTCGTGGGTTTCTTCTGCAGTTCTACTCCCCTCTTCTAACTTTATTTTGTTGTTTTCTTTCTTTTCTATTTCCAATTTTATTTCTTCCTATAACACTAATATGATAGGTTTTGGGTTCTAACTTAACCTAGGAAATTTAGGGATTAGCTTTTGACTCTTCTAAGATAAGGTTAATAAGTGGGAAATAAAATATATTTAATAAAAGAACTATTTAAATATTTTATTTATAAACTAAAATAATATAACTAATTACTAAACAGGTACAAAAATACGGGGTGTTACAGGGAGGTTATAGTTTTTTTAGAGAGAGACATGTAGGAGAAAGAAAAAAGTTTTTTCGATTTTTTTATATATTTTGACCCGGATATCACCTAGTTCCTTCATTCTTTAAATATTTGCAACATTTTTAGATGACACATGAGCTAAGTAGGAGGAAAGATATGTCCCGTGTACCTATATAATAAATAATAATTTATTTGTGTGAAAATTTACCAAATAGATATATATTGCAAGTGTTGCGACTTTCCAAAAAAGAATTTACAAGTATTAAGAAATGAAAGAAGTATTTTGGTCAGCATATGGTAGTTGCTCATGTTGTGAATTGGTATGAGAATTCTGACTTACCAATGGAGTGTAGGTGTGCAACAAGCCACTTCCCATGTTCCATGGAGATTTCGACTTTCCAAGGAAGCCTTACTTCCTCCAATTCATCTACTTTATGGGGTTGTTTGGTTGATATAAAAATTCATGAAAAGTAGAATTTCCTATGAAGTAAGATATAGTGAATTATTTGGTTGACAGAATTGTAGGAAGTTGTACTTCCTATAAAGTTTTACTTTCTACAAAATTGAGGAAATTACTTACCAAAGTCCTTCTAGGTAAGTAGAACTTCCCATGGAAAGTTTTCCCATGATCAACCAAACAAAATTTACCATTTATAGGAAATTAAACTTCAAAGGAAATACTACTTTGTAGAAAATACTAATTCCTACATGCAACCAAACAAGGCTTATGAATAGCAGATTATATATGCAATTGCTAGAAAGTTCACATTCTCTATAATTGCTTAAATCGAACAAGCACTAAGTTAGCACCCCTTTCATTTCCTAATAATGGTCTTTCAAATATGTATTCAAGTTTGTAAAATAGCATATTAGTTTTTTTTTAATGTATATTCTATTTGTTGATGCATTGTTATTTAACTTATTGTATCTCTTTTGTTATCCCAAATTAATTGTCTACATTTTCTAAAATGCATTTTAACCATTAACATTTTAGTTTACATATTTATAATATGAACATTTTTTTTTAATAATACACATTGAAACCAAATTTAACAAATCTCATATGATAACATATGGTAAGAATTTATGTTCCATTTGGTATAGTAATCAAGACATTCAATATATGAATAAGAAGAGAGGGGGTACTTGTTATCTTATACATGAACAAGTAAGACTCTCTCTGTTCAACTTATTTTAATTTATTTCAGAAAAATAAGATAAGACGATATAAGATAAGATAAGATAATATAAGATAAGTTCAGATAAGATAAGTTTAGATAGGATAAGTTCAGATAAGATAAAATAAGTTGAATAAAACGGATTAACTATGTTAGACAAAATAATAACACTAGTAGAATAATTGCTTATTGCTGCGGTTTTACTCATACGCAGCAATATATCACGTAAAAAGAAAAGGTAAAGTATAAAATAAAGATATTGCTGCTGTTTCGGCCAAAAACCGCAGCAATATGGTAAACGGAAAATTTTAGAAAAAAAGTTGACTTTTTGACTAGATATATTGCTGCGGTTTCTGGCAAGAATCGCAGCAATATATTATAATAATATTAAAAAAATAATATTTTAATATATTGCTGTGGTTTTTGCTAAATACCGCAGCAATATGTCTGATTCGTTTTTTAAATTAATTAATTATAGGAGGCACCCACCCAGCTAGGGTTTCTTTTAAACCCATTCCGCCTTTTTTTTATTTTGGTCTCTCTCCTCACTCCTTCAACAGTTCAACTCCTCTTTCTCCTCTCTCCTACTCTTCATCATCTTCGTTCTTCACTCACCACTCTCATCCTCTCACCCTCTATCAATTAGCAGACAATTGAACTCGAATGTCAATCTACTAGCAAAATTATCAAATTAAGAAAATCATTACTTACGGATTGTATCTTTTTTGTCAGGCATATAGTCTGATTCTTTTGGTAGGTATTTGCCCCTCTTTTTCTTTTACTTTAACATTTCTATTTTGTTGGATGTTATAGGGAAAACTTCGCAACGAACGATAAGCATCTGGGTTCAAGCTTCGCGACGTCTCGGGCCGCGTTCGTCGCCGTCTCTGAATCAATGGCTTCAGATTTAGTTTCCAAATCTCGCCGGTCTTCATTCTTTCCCTCTCATTTCAGATCTGCGATTTTCAGATGGTTGTGCGATTTTCATTTTTCTCGGTCGCTCGTTGTAAGTCTTCCTCTTCGTTCATTTTTTTTAATCTAATTTTTTGTTAATTTTGTAGATCTAATTTTCGTTCTCATTTTTTTTTCGAGAATTTCCTCTTCTCCGGCGAGTTTAAATGCTCGTGAAGCTAATTTGCAATGTAAGTTTGTTGTACTCCGGTCGCCGGTGAGATTAGGAGCTGTTGTGCTTAAGGATGCTGTTATTTTCGTTTTCATTTTTTTTTTTTGTTAATTTTTTGTATTTCATTTTTTAAGAGTCTTAAGGATGCTGTTATTTCTGGTTTTGTGGATTGTACTCATCTTTTTTCAATTTAATTTTTTTGTTAATTTTGTAGATCTAATTGAATATGTATTTTAGGTTTATAGTGAATTAAATTTTTTTTGTATATATTTTTTTAGATATCATTTGTATATTTTTTTTTTAGATCTTATATATGTGTATTTTTTGATTTCAACATAAAAATTATAAAGTCAAATGTTGTAGTTATGTAATTTGTCAATTAATTTGACGCTTGAATGAATTCTAACAAATTTGGTTGTGGTTTTGAAAATGTTGTGTGGGTATAGACGTGCAATACTAATATATGGACATTATAAATGTATAATTTTTTTTTTTATAAAAAAAAGCAACCTATTGCTGCTGTTGTTGGTAAAAACAGCAGCAATAGACGAGTCTATTGCTGCTGTTTTTACCAACAACAGCAGCAATAGGTTACTTTTCAATTATTTTTTTTGTTATTGACACTACCTATTGCTGCGGTTTTGGCCAGGAACCGCAGCAATAGCTTGGCCTATTGCTGCGGTCAAAAACCGCAGCAATAGGTTAATTACCTATTGTCACGCCTTTAATTGCTGCGCGGCTAAAACCGCCGCAATAGGCCACTTAATGACCGCAGCAATAAACAGT
Source organism: Beta lomatogona (assembly GCA_947646795.1). Classification (NCBI taxonomy): domain Eukaryota; kingdom Viridiplantae; phylum Streptophyta; class Magnoliopsida; order Caryophyllales; family Amaranthaceae; genus Beta; species Beta lomatogona. The sequence continues at coordinate 1,243,992 of CANSNZ010000351.1, forward strand.
TATTCTACTAGTGTAAACTAGAATATAAGTTCAGGCTAGATAAGATAAGATAAAGTCATATAAGTTCAAATAAGATAAGATAAGTTCAGATAAGATAAGATAAGATAAAGTTACATAAGTTTAGATAAGATAAGATAAGTTTTTGTAAATCAGAGAACACAACACATTCTCATATCTTCCTCATACACCAAAAGAAAGAGAGCCAAAGCAGAATAAATAATACTAGAGTTTCCTATCTAAACTAGAAACCAAGAAGAAAAAGATAACAAACTAAGAATAATATCCTTCTACTAAGGAAACTAAAATCACGGGATCTTCAACACTCCCCCTCAAGTTGGAGTGCCGCATCTCGCACGCCCAACTTGCTCAACAATCCCGTAAGCCGCTGCTCCCCTAAAGCTTTCGTGAAGGCATCAACTGGTTGATACACAGTAGAAACATGTGCAGTTGCAATCTCATTGTTAATCAACTTTTCTCGCACAAAATGACAATCAATTTCGATGTGCTTCGTTCGTTCATGAAAGACCGGACTTCTTGCTATATGCAATGCCGTTTGATTATCACAATACAATCGCATTGGTTGTGTATGGAATACCCCTATAGAAGCAAGAAAAGACTTCTCCCACATAAGCTCACTGGTCGCCGCAACAATTGCCCTGTACCCCGCCTCTGCTGACGATCGTGCTATAACTGTTTGCTTCTTAGTTTTCCATGCTATAGGTGAATTCCCCAGCTTCACCAAATACCCACTAATAGAACGTTACGTAATAGGACACCCTGCCCAATCTGAGTCACTATACCCAGACACTTACAGGCCTCCGTTCGAATTCAACTCAACCCCTCGTTCTATTGTCCCCTTAAGGTAACGGACCACTCTCAACCCAGCTTCCCAATGTTCTCTTTTTGGATCTTGCATGAATTGGGAAAGAATGTGTACCGAATACACCAAGTCTGGACGTGTAATGGTCAAGTAGATGAGTCGTCCAATTAGACGACGATATTTCCCTATATCACGTAATGTTTCCCCACTTGCTAGAGCCAACTTGTGGTTTTGTTCTATGAGAACATTAAAAGGCTTCGCACCTTCCAAACCACATTCCTTCACCACGTCCAAAGCGTATTTACGCTGGCTCAAGAATAACCTATCTTTTCCTTTAGCTAGTTCAATTCCCAGGAAATATTTAAGTGTTCCTAAATCCTTGATCCCAAATGCACGATCTAAAGCTTTCTTGAAATCATCACATGCTGATTGTGCTGTACCCACCAATATCATATTGTCAACATAAATAAGTACTCCCAAAAATACATCTCCTTTGCGATATGTAAAGAGTGAGTAATCTGCCATAGATTGCACAATACCATACCATCATAACCAACAAGACAACTTTGCTTACCAATTACGTGAGGCTTGTCTAAGCCCATACGACAATTTCTTGAGATGAAAAACTTCATTATCTTTTGTTGCTCTAAAACCCGGTGATAATTGCATATACACTTCCTCATCAAGATCTCCATGTAAAAACGCATTATTCACATCTAATTGATACATGAGCCACCCTTTGTTATACCTACTGTTAGTAGACATCGCATACTCACCATTTTTGCCACAGGTGCAAAAGTCTCATGAAAATCTATTCCTTCAATCTGAGTGAACCCTTGTGCTACCAATCTAGCCTTATAACGTTCCACTGTACCATCAGCTTTTCGTTTGATCTTGTATATCCATTTACACCCAATTGCCCTTTTTCCTCTAGGCAATGTCACTACCTCCCATGTTTTATTCTTCTCAAGAGCATTTATCTCTTTTGACATGAATTCACGCCATTTCTCTTGCTTTGCTGCATATGTTTTTGGCTCAACATTATAATTGCTGCAATAAAAGCCTTATGTGCATTTGAAAAAGAATTACAAGTTACATAACTAAAAAGTGGATAACGAGTACCTTTCTTCAAAGTTGCTGACTGGTTCGGGAAAGTCGTGGATGTCATGGATGCATTGTTTACTACTCTTGTCACCCCGCACTCATAATCCTTTTTCCAAAACACATATTTCTTTTCCTGATGTCCTTGTCCCAACTCTACACTTCCTTCTTGTCTGGGTGTTTGTTATTCTAATTCACCATGAGGTTGGTTACTTCTCTCACCATTCTCCCCCTCACGATGCATACTGACATGGGAATGATGCTCGTGTACTGCTGGCTCGGGCTCCGCAGTAACCTCATGAAAATTCAAACTTGCTCCCCTAAACTCATCTGCTTCCATTGGATCGATGCTGACCACTCTAGATTCGGTCCCTATCGAAATGCTATTAGACTTGTCACTCTCCTCTTCTCTTGCAACGTGAGCATAAGGAAAAATATTCTCATAAAAGGTTACATCTCGGGACGTGAAGATACTACAATCTTCAATATCATATAACTTCCATCCCTTCTGAAAAACGGGATATCCAATGGACACACATTTACGCCCTCGTTCGCCAAATTTATCCTTAGGTCCCCGTTTGTTGTGAGCATAACATAAACTCCCAAACACTTTAAAATTTTCTATGTTTGGTGGTTTCTTATGGATAAGAGCACATAGATTACTTTTGCGTGCATTAAATCATAGGAATGATTTTATTTGTAATCCGGTTCTTGCCTTACTTGTCTGATATGTTTATAGAAAGTATGCAAATACTGTGGAATGAATCAGATGTTCTGACTATATGAAATGTGGTGTGGTTTGCTTGATTGAATTTGTGAAAGGTTCTTTTAAATCTTCGAAGTATGAATAAATTAGGAGAATGTATAAGGATAGGTACGTAGATAGTGGTTAGAAGCACTAAATTCGATAGTGAAGTATTTTATTCCCTAAAATTTCGAATTAATATAATATTCCCAAGATGTGTCAAAAAGAGTATTGAACTAAAACATTATTTCGAATATTTTAAGAAAGAACCATCTAAATTGTTATAAATATTTTGAACTTGGAGTTCTAAAATTGAACATAATTGTTTTACCTCTTATATATGTTTATATATAATGTAGTATACTTAAAAACCTTAAATTCACAAAACTTAGACTATTTTCTTTCTTTCATTTCGCATATGGTTTACGACATAGGTCCTAAGGAATACCTGATGAAACACCGAATAGCGGAAGATTGGGACATCTGGGCCCATAAGATGAAAGCTGCTATGGAGTATAGGACCTTACAGGGAGATACTAGGTTAAGGACTGAAATGGAGAAAATATATTTTATGCTGTAGTACGTCCCTAAGGAGGAACCCGGCCTACCTTTTTGTACACCGTAGATATGGGGATATATGGTCAGAAAATTGGAGGTTTTAACAGAGCCAAACACACATACTGGAACCAATACCTTCCTACTGTAGGACATTTCATTACTGATCTTAAATACTGTGAAAATGAATGGAGAATTCGTGACAAATGTAAATTATGACAACCCTAGAGTTAAATCTGAGCCGCAAACGTCATTTAGAGCTGCAAAAAGAGCTAGGTACCAAACTTTTGAGGACGAGTTCATACCCGAGGACTACCACATAGCGTCAAACCTCAGAACTGTTACCTACAATTCTGATGATGAGGGGAATAATAGGATATTCATCGCAGTGATTGGGGAAGATAATGTTGAACCTATACTTGACTTAGAAGATGAGGAATAGGGAGATCCTAATGAAAATGAGCCTGCTCAAGAGGGAGATCCTAATGAAAATGAGCCTGCTGAAGGGGATCCGATTGAGGAAAATGACCAAGAAGAAGAAGAAGAAGAAAAGCCCATAGAAGAAGAACCTCTGGAGGAAGATGAACCTATAGAGGATGACGAGTCTTCTGAGGACGAAGCTGACATGGAAGAAGGAATGGAAAATCCTAACTCAGATGACGAAGCTCACTATTATAGTCCCTAGTTTCTTTTGATTATATAATTAGGATTAGAATATTATTTTATTCGTTTATTTCAGTCTTAATAAGTCTTGCATGCCAAGTAGCAAATTAGTATTCTTTTATTCCTTTATTTATTCATATTATGTTTTCCTTGGAAACAATAAATTTTACCCTTTTCAATAATAATACAACAATTTTATTCTTTTATTTGATGTAACTTCTTATTTGAGATGTTTATATTGTAAATTAATAGAGACTTAATGATTGTTCGCAATAAAAACGTGTTATATGAACGTGCCAATGTGTAGTAGTTAAATAAATAAACGATTATGTGCATGTCGCTGAAACAACCGTTATGTCATTTTTCAGCGCCGAATGGTTCGTCAAGGCGGCACGCCTGATACCTCTCTAAATGTCGAGCAATCGATTCGTGATCTAGTGCAGATCACAGCTAACCTATCCCAAGGACATAACTGGGATGGGGACTTGTCTGAAAAGGTTGCCCATAGGAACCCACCAGTATTGAATGGGAAAGAGGGACCCGAAGAATTGGAAAACTGGGTTGGGGAGTTTGATAAGCTTTTCTTTACCCGCTCCTGTCTAGATGACAAGACTGTGCCCTTAGTAAGTTATTACCTACAGGTGGATGCCCACTTTTGGTGGACCTAAGCTAAGGAAACCTTCAAGAAAGCCCTGAGGGATAAGTATTACCCACCATACCTCAAAAAGCAGAAAGCCCAAGAGTTTATGATGCTAGAACAAGGGAACCTGTCTGTTGAGGAGTATTACCGCAAATTCATTGAGTTGATGAGATTTGCTCCTGGAATTGCCCCTACTGAGGAAGCTAAGGCCTCACGTTTTGAATTAGGGCTCACCCTTGACGTACAAGGGAGACTGGGGGGAGATACTTTCACCTCGTTGGACCATGTCTTTGGCAAAGCTGCCCACCTATATGCGATAAGGAAACGAGAGGAAGGGGGTAAACAAGGTGAGAAGCGAAAGGAGAAGCCAAACCCCGAAGTTCAAAGGTTTGAAAAGAAACACCATGGGAACCAGAACAATCAAACCTCCCAAAGAAACTTTGGAAAGGGACCCAACAACAACAACAACAACAACACTCACCACAATAACAATAACTGCAACAATAACACCAACAACCGCAGACCTGAGCATGTGTACAGGTGTAAGAGGTGCCCAAACAACCATCCTGGGAGAGATTGCGAGGGTAACAAAGTGGAGTGTCGTGAATAGGGAAAACTGGGGCATAGGGCGTATGAGTGCTACTCAAAGAATAAGGTTAACCCCAATGGTCAGAAGAAAGGGAACTATGGAGACAAGCCTAGGAATGGGAATGGGAATGGTGGAAGTGCATACAATGGGTCAGGAAACTCTAATTACTCCAAACCACTTATCAATGCAAATAATCAAGCACCGGCTGGGAACCATGTGACCAACAACAATGATAATAAGGGCAAAGGGAAGTTGTATATGATGACGGCTAGTGAAGAAGAAGCTTGTAGAGATGTTGTGTAATAGCCTCACTTTTTAAAACGATATCATTAAGATAAACGAGATACGTTAACATACTAATCAGTACTTAATCAATTGTATCATTGAGGAATAAGAAAATTATGAATAGCCCTATATGAAGTTTGTTTGTGAATCTAAATATTATATGTTATTATGTGATTATGAATGCAAATTATGAGTTAAGATATGTTATTAATGAATTACGTTAATAATGTTGAGCATTATTCTGAAATTTTGAGACTTTGAGTGTATTGTGTTTGAGATACTCTGTAATTATGATTTAAGGGCTAACTGAGCCAAAATATCTTTATTAAGTTATAAGACATATTGTAAGGATTTAGTTTAAGTATAATGGTGGATTAGAGCTTAATTACAGAGGGTTAAGGATTAAGTAAAATCAGAAAATTCTGGAATGTTCTTAAGCTGTGAAAAGACGATTCTACCCCTAATACTAAACCGAAAATTACGATTTTGCCCTTACCCATCCTCTATATATATGAGAGGAAGATCCTCATTCATTTTCACCAGAATCATTTCACAAGAAACACACAAAACACATCTCTCTCTCCTTTCCCCCTTCTCACGCCATTCTGGCGAGCTGCATGCTGTACTTTGGCAGCTTGTTTCTCTTGGCTCCTTGCTCTAAAACTTGCATGCAAACACTTCCCTAGGTTCATCAAGGTGTCCTCCATACTGGGCAGACGTTAGTTTTGAAGTTCCATTCCTGTAACCCTAAGAAAAACCAAGGAAGGTGAGGTATGGCTGAATTTCATCATGCATGAGGTATCTTGGTTTGAAACTTGAATTCTTTGGGTTAATTACTAACGTTAAGATGATGAATGTTTTGCCTAAGGTCCTAAGAGGTTGCTGGAGTGATGGTAAAAGTTACTAAGTAAGATTTGATTCCTAGACACTAAGTTAAGGTACACAAAAACCACCCTTTGAAGCTTTGTTTTCTTATTTGTTATCATAACACTTGTTTATGGAATATGTGGAAGCTACGAATATGTTTTGTGTGGGAACCTTACTGTTGTGTTAATAATTTATAAGTAATTGATTTCAATACGTTAATTATGATTCGTGGTGGATGACTTTCAAATTAGAAATCGTTGCATGTCAAGTTCCTCTAAAACCAATCAAACCATGATCCTGCTTCGATTGTGCTTTGTTTAGATGCCTTCATTGTTGCTGCCTTTTATGATAACCTACTGTAAAGTACTTATAATTGTTGGATTTATCAACCTTGTATCACATCTTCCTCTTATATTAAGTATAACCTCTGTTTGAGAAGTAAACAACCCCTAAAAACTCGACTGTTCGCTTAATTACTTTCGGAACTTGTGAACCCTTGTACCTTTGATCCTTCAATGTTTTTTTTCATAATGAATACCTACTGTCCTTTATATATATTAAGTATGAAACCTAAACTTTGGCTAAACCCAAGAAGTGCAAGTGATCTTTGCATAAAAACCATTGTTCTTTAACACCAAACCGAAAACCATGGGAATTGATATATGTGGTGATTGTGTGAGATAATATTTCCATATATTAAGAGCTCTTCTATAACCTTTATATACTATCATGTCTTGATAACACAACCTTCAACTACCTCAACCAATCACATCATTCTTTCGAAACATGATTGTTAAGTCACCTTTCCGAAAACAGTGGAACTTGACATAGCAAGCTTGTTTTCCGAAACTTGTTTTCATAAGTTAAGTTTGCTTTAAAAGTTGTTGTAATTGATTACGAATAAGATTTAAGTAAAGTATTTGAGTATGAGAATTTCAGTATAAGTATTGAGCATAAGTATTTCGGTATAAGTATAAATTTTATTTTATAAGGGGAAGTAGCTGCGTAAGCAGTGATGAACAACACTCACAGAGCGGGTTTGCTCTTTAAGTAATTGGAGCGGGTATTGCTCCATTATGAAGGGTCATGATCTAGGAAGTCTTGCAAGCAGGAAATAAGAAAGGTAGGGAGACGTCCCTCAAAAGTTTGGAGAGTCGGGTTTGCTCTCCATTCGTGTTCCTTCCATGGAGTTATGCTATATTTGTGATAAGTATAAGATTATCATTTGTGTTTATATATGGAGAATGATGTGTGATATCTTGAGATAATTCTTGGAAATTTCTCCAGTATATGCAAAAGTATTTCTATGGAAGTTTACAGGAAAGAACCAACGTATTTCTGAGTAAGTATTAACATATTTCTGAATAAGAATACTTGGAAATTTCTCCAGTATATGCAAAAGTATTTTTATGGAAGTTTACAGGAAAGAATCAACGTATTTCTGAGTAAGTATTAATGTATTTCTGAATAAAATAAAAGTATCTCGTAAATTATGAGTTTACGCGTTGAGTATAAGCTACGATTGCGTAATTTCAGCCACCTTATTATTTTGGAATCGGTGGGACTTGTGTACCAGCATAAACTGACCTGTTTTGTTCTATGAACCTGTCTGGGTGGGGGCAGATTCATCTATTTTGCAGGATTAGAGAGAATGTTCAAGTTAGCTCATGTGTGCCAGTGTGAAGTCATGATCAGTGTGTTAGTTTGCTGCTATGAGATAATATGTTTTATAATGTTCCTTGGCAAGCTAAACTTGTATTTCCAATTTGTAATCTATGTACTTAAAACATATTGTAATAACTCATTTATTATAACTTATTTTCGTAATAAGCTTGGATACTATGGGAATTCCTAATTTTCCTTAGCAGGGAAGGTGTGGAAATCCGCCCTAACAGTCCCTTTAATTAGCAGCTTAACTTCGTAATTATTAGTATTAGGTCTTAATTAAGCTGCTATTTGGAGCGGGTTGTTACATGTTGTCACTGGTATTTTCTCTATCAACTCAATTCCTGTTAAAGTATTGTTCGATTCTGGAGCATCTTTGTCTTTTATTGCCCATACAACTGTTAGAACTCTAGCAGTGGTTAAGTCCGAGTCAATTTCTATGCCTATAATTATTCCGTATGGGGATACTGTTAATTGCTCTAAGAAATTCCTGAATGTCTCACTGAAAATAGGGGATGGCTTCTTTCCTTCCGATCTAATAGAGTTTAACTTATCGAACCTATAGGTTATTTTAGGAATGGATTGGCTTGGGAAGTACAATGCTAAGATAGATTGTGATGCACAGAAGGTGGAACTAAGAGATCCTTCTGGGAAAAGGGTGTCATATAGGAGAATAGCTCGAGAACTAGGGATTAAAGTAATCAATGCCTTGCAACTTAAGTGTTATATAGACAAAGGATGACCTCTATTTATGTGTTATGTGAGAAGGGTTGAGGATGATCCATTGAAACCTGAGGATGTGCCTATAGTCAGCGAATTCCAGGATGTTTTTCTTGAAGAAATACCTGGTATGCCGCCAAGGAGAGATGTAGAGTTCACTGTTGACTTAGTACTTGGAACTGGACCTATTTCAAAAGCCCCACACCGAATGGCTCCACCTGAAATGAACAAGTTGAAAAACTGGTTGGAAGAACTACTAGAGTATGTCACCATGGGGAGCCCCTGTCTTATTTGTGAAAAAGAAGGATGGTAGTTTGAGGTTGTGTATAGACTATCGCGAGCTGAACAATGTCACTGTGAAAAATAAATATCCATTACCTAGGATAGATGACTTGTTTGACCAACTTCACGGTACAGGGATGTTCGCTAAAATAGACTTAAGGTCTGGTTACCATCAATTGAGGATTGTTGATCAAGATATACCTAAAACTGCCTTTAGGACTAGGTGTGGACGCTATGAGTTTACCGTCATGCCTTTTGGGTTAACCAATGCACCTGTTGTTTTTATGGACCTCATGAATAGGATTTTTCGACCCTACCTTGATAAATTCGTAGTCGTGTTCATAGACGATATATTGAACTATTCAAGGAGCAAGGAAGAATATGAGGGACATTTGAGGCTTATTTTACAAACACTTAGGGAGAACTAATTGTATGCAAAGTGTTAAACATGTTATTCGATTGCATAAAGTACCCGGAGCTCTTTCAAGGGGTAGGTGAGTTACGGGGACGTAACTTTTCTTTTAAGGGGGGGGGAGAATGCTATAGAATTTCGCGCTTCCACCCTAAAGTTTGCTAAAGTCTGTTATTTATGTGTATTTATCGCTTATATGACTTGCGAAAACTAGAAAATGCTTGTGGAATATTGGGACTTAGAAGTGCAAAAGATCGTCGTTAAGTCTGGCTACCTCAAAGTTTCGGGACGAAACTTCCTTTAAGGGGGGAAGCCTGTACTACTCCGTACTTTGGGAGTTATTCTTTTATAAATAAGAAAATATAAAGAACAAAGTTGAAAGTATTTTAATAATTATATTATAATTCAGTTTTGTTTTGTTTTCCAAATAAATAAATTAAGAAATAGGAATTTGATTTGGAAACAAATCCTATTAAACCTAGGTTTCTTATGCTATAAATAAGAAAAAGGTAAAAAAAAACCCTATTCATTACTCAAGTAAGTCGTGGCTTTAACTAAGAGATTTTTTTTCTTCTCTCTCCTCCTTCTTTCCTCTTCCACTGCTTCTTGAACTTCTCTGTCGTTCCTTCTTTGTCGACTCACCAGTGGTGCGCGATGCTCAGCCTCTCTCGTCAGCGATTCGTGGAGGTTGCTGGCCGTCGTCCGAGCAGCGTGATGCACAGTGGTGGTTCATGCGTCGTGCGCTGCTCAAGGTGTGCTGCCCAGTGTTCGTGCATCGTGCGTCGCTCGTGCGGTGGTGCTCAGCCTCCCGTGCTCAGTCGCGTCGATCTACTGCTGGTCGTGGTGGCTGTGGGTTGTCGCTGGAGACAGCAAGCATTGCAGTATTATATATAAAAAAAGAAAAAAAGAAGTTATTTCCTTTTCCTTTTAATTTAGTCCTTAATTCTGATTTTGTAATTTCTACTTATCTTTGTTTAAATTTTCGTTTATTATGGACAGAGTATAATATAAATCAGGATCAGATTTACAAGTATACTAGTAGTTAATAGTTACTAAATACGTTGGTTTTCAATGGATTTATGTAGGGAAGTTTTAAACAACAAGAATGATTATTTTTAATATTCGAAACGCAATATTTCACATAGTTAAGGAATCTGATTTTTTTTATTAATATTAATAAGGATTTAAAACTGAATATTTTTATTATTCAACTAGGTCCAAATTTCATAAGTGGAACGTTTTAAGTAATCAACAAAGATTCTCCGTTACAAGGTACGTACGCGTACTAGTTCAGTTTGATATATTAGTATCGTGTTTAGGTTATGGTTGTTATATTGGAACCTAGAATCATGATAGGGAACAATTAATTGTATGTTCATGATTGTTGAGATTGTTTGGTAACATGAAATCAATTGGGAATCTGTATGTATTTCCTTGTTGTATGACTTGTGAAATAGAATGAGTTGTTATTGGAATGTGTAATTCTATCGTATCACAAGCATGAAATGAGATGATGGATTGGAATGCTATGATTAACAATTGTAGCAAGGATTTATAAGGGGTTGCCTAAACTAAAGGATTTTATATGATGTTATAAAAATCATATGCTTAATGTTGTATGAATGAGTATTGCTAAAAAGGATTGTTGGCAATAAACTTGTAGTTGGATTCCCTACAAGTAATGAACAATGGGGGGAGTGTGGGATTTGTTCTACACTCCTACGCAGGCCTACTATGACGATAGTAGTGTCCTTATAAATTTTGATAACTCAAGTAGGCGAAAGGTTTCGTACGATCTTGGGGGTATGCATACTAAGGTGATGGATGTGGAATGGAACGAAACCGTATTTACATTCCATCTAATAGACTAAGTTGTCTATTAAGGATTAAGTAGCCCGTATGATTCTAGAAAGATGACGGTGCCCGTTCGATGCCAATTAAACTATAAAAATGATTTGTTGTATTCTTGTAGTATCATGTCTAGGAATGATTATTATTATTCTATTTATGTTTGATGTATTATTTAACTGATTATGTACGTACTCAGCATAGCTGATTGTTTGTTATTTGTGATGTTTGTTGACCTGTGATGAACTATTGATATTTCAATGGGGAGCAGATTAGGTATGCTGGTGATGCTGCATGAGTTTGGCATACGGAGGATATTTTCTGGTTTATAAACTCTTAAGCATTTTTGTTGAACTTATAGAATAATTAGTATTCGTAGTTAATGGTTTGAATAAAAGGGGTCCATGGTGATTCCCGAGTTGTAGTTTAAAGTAAACATTTTATTTCTGCTGCAATGTAGTTTTCTTAGTAAGGACTTGTTAACGTTTTGATTTTAATATGCCTTGCGTTTCACCGCGGCGGTAACACTCCCAAAGTCGATGCAACGTAGTTTAGACGTGTATGGATTTTGGGGGTATTACATCGTATGGCGTTTTTCCTCCTAATAATCGAGTTGGAGTTCGATTTATTAAGTACGCTGTTGTAAGAATGCATTCTCCCCAAAATTCAATTGGTAAATGTGCTTGAAACCGCAAGGCTCGTGCCATCTCTAATATGTGCTTATATTTCCGCTCCACTCTCCCATTCTGTTGTGGTGTCCCGGGAACACTTGTTTGATGTATAATCTCGTTGTCTGCATAAAATTCCTTCATTGGACCTGAATCAAATTCTCCTCCACAATCACTCTGAACAACTTTGACCTTCTTTCCATACTGAGTTTTCACAAGTAAACATAACTTTTGTAGCAGCATGCTAGCTCCACTTTTTTCTGTCATTAAATAGAGCCAAACAGCTCTGCTACAGTCATCCATAATAGTCAAGAAATAATGACAACCATTGAAATTATCTTCCCGATAAGCGCCCCAAATGTCACAATGAACAAGATCAAAAACATCTGTGGCACTTTTATTATTATGAGTAAATGGCAAACGAGTTTGTTTTGCTCTACGACAAGGGTCACAAGGAACACTATCATCAAACACTAAATTTTCATTAACTAACTTCGAAATTTCATTAAACACAAACTTTGACGGATGACCTAGACGTCTTTGCCACAACCATGCTTCTTCACTTTTCTGCATCTTGAAGACCCTCTCTTCCTGCATAGGTCTGAAGTAGTAAACATCATCATCCATGACATCACCCGCCCCAATCAACTTCTTCGTCGAACGGTCCTGTATCACACATACATCATCTGAAAAGGTTACAATACATTTCAAATCCCTACTGAGCTGCTTTACATATATTATATTACAAGTTAGGGAGGGGACTCATAGCACATCATTCAACAATATCTTAGGACAGAGTTAGACTCGTCCACGAATTGCGCCTAAGGCTTGATTCCCATCCAGCATAACTATTGTGGTTGCACTTCCTTCTTTCATGTCAATTAAGCAACTCATGTCTCCTGTTACATGGTGTGATGCTCCACTATCTATTATCCATTGTGTCGTACAAGAAATAACATTACCTTGCAGTTTGTTACCAAGTTTGCTAGGTTCGATCAGGGCTAAAATCCTCTCCATTTATTCCTTAGTGAAGCTTGCTTGTGGGTCATGGGCGTTCACATTAGCTCCATCTTCGTGCTTCTGCTGATTTGTTACTCCTATTGCTGAGGCCGAATAACCAGTGTCTGATCTCCCTACACCTCTGCCAACAACACCTCCACGTCTTCCTCGACCGCGATAAGTACCCTGACCACGTCCCCATTTTGGTGGGTACCCTATGATCTGGAAACAATCTGCAATATCATGTCCTGACTTCCCACAATGCGAACAAATGACCCGTTCTTCCTTGTCTCTGGTCCACGAACCCGTCTGGGCTTTATCACATCCCCACGTGCTTGATGAGCCTGATTGCATAGCACCACGACCAGTGGCTCATGCTGCCATTGCTGACTGATTATTCACATTGTCTGTAGCATTGCGCACGACTCGCTTGTGTCTTTCTTCTCATACTGCATCACTAAAAGTTGAACTCAAACTTGGCAATGGGTCTCTTCCTAGCAGATTTGTTCTCAATACCCTATACAAGGTGGTATTTAATCCCATGAGAAATTTTTCTCTTCTTCTCGTTCTTTTGCTATTTCTGCTGATGCTCCACATGTGCAACGTGGAACCTTTGAGTATTGTGCAAGTTCATCCCAAATGGCTTTTAATTGGTTGTAATATTCAACTATGGTCATACCTTCTTGATTCAATTTCGCCAAGGCTGTTTTCAGTTCATGAACCCTAGGTGCGTTCCCAATGGAATATCTTTCTTTCAAATCTTCCCACAACTCTTGTACCGTCTCATAATATGTTATGATAGGGTGCAATTTAACATCGATCACATTACGCAACCAAGAGATTATGATAGCATTACATTATTGTTTCTATGCTACAAGTTCATCGATGGTAGTCTCTCCAAGTTGCAGGACATGTTTGTTCACACGTCCATCCAAGAACTCAATTTTATTTTTCGCAAATTAACCTTGTCGAACAACATCTGCCCATTGCTGGTAGTTCTCACCATTAAAAATAGTTGTAGTTATGATTGCTCCTGGGCTCTCCGAGGGATGAAGATATAATGGTGATGATGTTGAGATCTTCCCTATGTTTGTCATGGCTATCGTCTTCCTCTCTACTCTCTTGGGGTATTAGGTTTTAATGAACCGCTCTGATATTATGTAAATCAGAGAACACATCACATTCTCATATCTTACTCATACACCAAAAGAAAGAGAACCAAAGCAGAATAAATAATACAAGAGTTTCCTATCTAAACTAGAAACCAAGAAGGAAAAGATAACAAAAGTTAACAAGCTAAGAATAATATCCTTCTACTAAGGAAACTAAAATCACGGGATCTTCAACAGTTTTAGATAAGATAATATAAGATAAGATAAGTCAAAAGAATTCGAATCAAATGGAACTTACATCAATAAAATTGGATGAAAGTAATATGAACTTGTGCTCATATATGCAAAGTAATATGAAATGAACTAACTATTTGTTATAAATAATATTGTCGGAAAAATCTGAAAAAATGAAAAAGAAAAAGAAAATGATATACTTCTACATATTTAACATTTACAAGGTTTTAAAAATCCCTTACCGTAAGGTTTTTCGGTAGTATATTGTCAAAATATTACGTCTTTGGTGATTCCCGAGTAATTTCGCATAACAAATTGTAAGAATCATGTTATGTATAGCAAATAGTTCAATTCATATTACTTTGCACCTGAGTGAAAGTTCATATTAATTCAAACCTATTTCCCTATTCTAAATGACAAGGAACGTGAAAAATTAATTAAACGGTTAGATAGAAAGGAACTAATGAAATACTCCCTCCGTTTTTTTAATTTCTACATTTTCCTTAAATGGTTGTTTCTTTTTAATTGTTACATTGTTTAAACTTCTCTTATTTGGGGTACTTGGCCCACCAAAAAGTAATACTATTATGTTTGTTTTTATCTTTTTCCACCAAAAAGTACTTTTTTTCACTTTTCCCCCATTATTTTACATTAAATGGGTAAAAAAGTATCGTCCAAAAAGCTTGAAAGTGACATTGCTTAAACTCTTGTGCATAACACAATGTAACAATTAAAAAGAAACAGAGGGAGTAAAATCTAAAGAGCATGGAATATAAGTCATTGCATAGTCTTCCATTACTTCTTTGCAAGTTATCTTACAAAAATGTAGAAGGGACATATGAAGGAGATCGATCACATGATCACACCCATCGACGAATTACGAGTAGCGAAGTACTCCATCCGTTCCATAATATAAGTTCTATTTTCATTTGCGCAGTCTCTAAGACGTACATTTGACCTTCGATATCTTCATTTTCGTATTAATAAAAACTATAAAAAGTTTGATATTATGAAAGTATACGTTAAGGCGAATCTAACAAAATCCCACATAAGTATGTTTTTATGTATATATTAATAATAATTTGATATTATGAGTCTACACATCGATTTGTTTTTATGTATATTTTCATTTGCAGAGTCTCTAAGACCCCAAAAAAGGAAATAAATTATAGGACGGAGGAAATAGTGGGTGAAATCAATGGATTTGTTTTATTTTCTACTCCGTACATTACAATGGTCAATGGTGAAAAAAAGGGCATAAGAAAATACTTCCACTTTATAGTTAGTAGGGACTACAAGCTTAGAAACGATGAGCTGTAAAATCTGCAACAAATTTATTTGATGGGGTTGATGTTTATAATTACTTCAAAATATTAAACATATATGTGAATTCCACTAGTGGTAGCCGGTAGGGTGATTGTAATAGCACTACTATACTATTTTTTTAGTTGGAAAAACTACTTTATAGAATGTACAACAAGAAATGTTCGTAAAAAGAAAAGGGACAGCCAAGCTCCGGTGATAAAATTATTTCCCTTTAAAATTTATACATACCCACGTGGGCCTACTGACCCGAATTACACCTAAGTCTGCCCAATTCTTTGGATCACCGACAATGATATTAGTATACTAGTCTTTTTCCAATTCTTTCTCCCGCCATTATAGCCGTCCTTTTCTCCTATGAAACCTGTCCTTCGAGTTCCAACGCTCTTGCTCTTTGTATTTAATTTTTGCCGAGTAAAGATTGGTAGTACTACTCTACTGAGTTCTAAGCTAACTCAAATCAGATTTTTTTACACCACTTATGAAGGAATATGTCCTTAGACATTCCGGCAGTTACTAAATATAAATAGGAATGTTATTATGAAAATAATAAAGTTAATTATTTTAGTAATCGTATTTACTTGCTAGAAAATAAATATGATTAATAGGACAATATTGATTGCGCCTATAACTAAAATACATTAATCCTATGAGGTCACACATTGTAGCACAAGTTAGACAAAGCAATCCAAATCCATTTAGGATTAGGATTGGGTCGGTCCAAAGGGAAATAGGAGGAGAATTAGTTCTCCTAACTAGCCTATGACTCTTCTATTATATATATGATATAATATTAGGGTTTAGATGATTTTTGATTAGTCAGTTTCTTTTCACTAGAGAGAGAAAGATAAACTCTAGACCTATTCCCTAAATCGGCGCCTATACCATCAAAAGCAAGAGGATTTTCTTATCTTCCGTTCTAGCAAACGTTGGTGTTCAACTGGTGCTCGTGGACTGATTAGAGGAGCAACACTTGGGGCTCTCGGATCTTCAAAGCTTGCATACAACAGGGAAATCACGCTACAAAGGTTTGATATTTAATCCCTATTGAATGATTCATATGTTTGATTATGTTTGCGATCCTATGATAGATGTTAGCAAATTGTTTCCTGAAATTCCGCTATATGCATCTATATATTCCTACAGTGGTATCAGTTTTACCTAATTCATAATATTCATATGATCATATAATTGTATGCAAAGTTATTATTTTTATTCAATTAAGGGAGAATTTATTATGGCTTGAATTTGCATAATTGATATTTGATATTAATTGATTGGAAATTGTAAATAATTGATTTAATTGTGATTTATGCTCAATTTTTTTTTATTAAGGTCTGAATTTTTGATATGAGGGACGAAATAAATTGTTTAATTCACTCTAAAATTTTCGGATTTTTATAAATATTTTTGTTAGATTTATAATTATTTATGTTTAATTTGATTAATCATTGAAATAATTTGTTAACAATTAAATATTTGATTTTTAATTTGTTAAATAAATCTAATGTTCATCACCCACATAGATCTAGAATAATATGATGGCTAAAAATAATTTGATTATTTTTCCCACTAATTTTCGAATTTTATCATATTATTTATGAATTTTGGTTAAATTTTAAGTTTAATTTGATTATTCATAAAATTTAAGGATAACAATTAAAATATTTGATTTTATTTGTTAAGATAATTCAGTAGATCACCCTAAAAAAAATTTTCGAAATTTTCGGAATTTAATTGTTAATTTTCTGAATTTTTGGAAATAATTTGAGTTTTTGCCCTAATTTTGAATTCTTGTTAGATTTAATGTTTAATAGAGATTATTCATTCAAATCTAATTTCAACAAACCTAAAAATTTGATTAAGATTTGTTGATGAATTCAAAATTTTTGCCATAATTTTCGGATGATTAAAACCCTAATAAAATCTCTTAAATCTTTAATTAATTGTTAAATAAAGATAACTTTAATTTAATTGTAATTGTTACATAAATTAAAGAATAAGCCAACCATGCCTGGGTGGACCACCGGTGACGGAGGTGCCACGGTGGCTGGCGTGGGGTACCGGAATTGGGCGGAGCGGGGACGGCACAGGTGGGGAAGGTGGGCGGCGCACGTGCGACGTGTGTAGCCCCTCACTCCTCTCGCGTGGCTGGTGGTTGTTCTCCAGCCGACGAGTGCCAGCGGGGTGTTTTGGCCGGCGGTTTCTGGCGCCAGTGCAGGAGCCCCGGCGGCAGGTGGTGCCGACTGACGTGAAATCGTGTGTGTGCGGTGATGCCGTGTGTTGGTTTGACAGGCGGTGAAGGCTGTCTTGCGTTTCCAGCGGGTGAGTTTGGGTGGGCTGTTCACTGGCAGCTTGTACTGCTGGTCAACAGTCAACCAGTCAATCTTAAAAAAAAAAAAATGTTTTAAGGAAAATCTGATTTTCCAAACTTGAGCATAAATCCTAAAGTTTCCTATTTTGCAAATTTGTGAATAATAAAGATTATTGCCATATCTAGATAAGTAATTGAATTAAAATAATAAAGTTTCCTAAATAATTTCTAGCTTAAATTTGTTAAGTTTTATAATTATTATGGAAAGTTTTATTTGTTATTAATTGTTAATAAGTAAATAATTTTTGTTTATTTTATTATGATATTATAAATGCGTGGATGTTTAATATAATATGTATGATATTATATTTTGCATGTTATGACTAGTATGGCCCAAATTAGGATAGTAATTACGATCTGCGAATCGTTATATTTGAATGTAAACTAAATACGATCTGCGAATCGTTATATTTGAATGTAAACTAAATACGATCTGCGAATCGTTTGTATTTTTGTAACTTTAAATTTTAGTTATTTATTTAATTTAAATTATATCAAAGCATGAGGATCCAAGGAGTTTCAAGGATGGTGATCCATGGAGATTCAAGGGAGGATTCATGAAGATTAGTTATTTTCCTAAGTATGGGGGGCCATACTAGATCATTTAGTTATTGCTTATAGTAATTCTCTTGCATTTATTTTGTTTAAATGCTTGCTTCTAAGTTTGTTTGTGGTTAATTGATTCATGTGTTCACTATTAATTGACCATATTAGTAAACTTAGGTCCTCAAAAGTAATATTGAGTTCAATTGCTTTTCCAAACAACACCTATAAAGCCTTAGATCATGGGTAATAGGTTCTGCCAAAGCAGGGTGTTGCTCATAGTTCCGGGGATAGTAGGGTAGGTTTTTGAAACTTACATGTTAATGTTTGGTTTAACTCAACAAAATCATCAAAAGACAAAGTTTTGGGTTTTGAAGCTAAGAGATAGGAGTAAACAAGGAGTTGTTAACCTGTCTACCAAGAATTATAATTAGTTATAATTAGTAAAGTGTTTACTTACCTCAACCACTATAAATTGAAGGCAGGGCCAAAGTCCGTTTGATTGTAGTGGGAGGGGATCTTGGTTATTTCCTTATTCAATAGGGGACTTTCATTTTGAATAAATGGTAGTAGTAATTAAAATTTGTTTAATTATTGCTTTCTTGATAGACATTGATTGAATCTTGCTTTATTATTCTTTTGTTGTAGTAATTATGTCTAGTAACAACAATATCAACACCAACAATTCTACTTTTAATTTGCGCTCCGTCCTTTCGAAGGACAAATTGAATGCTGAACGTTTCATTGCAATTGAAAAGGATATGGGAATCGTTACATCAAAACCAAAAGTTGCTGATGAGCACTATTGTTACATCTGTAACAAGGTTGGTCATTGGAAAAGTAGTTGCCCCAAGTATCTGAAGGATCAAAAGAAAGGAGTTTTTAGTTCAGATATGTATGTTATAGAAGTTAACTTAGCAACTTCTGCTTCTTGGGTATTTGATACCGCTTGTGGCTCGCACATTATATGTAATATGCAAGGCCTCAAAAGAAGTAGAACATTGGGAAAGGGAGAAGTAGATCTTCGCGTTGGCAATGGAGCACGAGTTGATACATTGGCAGTGATAATTGTTATTATGTTCCTGCTATCACAAAGAACATTATTTCGATTCCTGTTTTGGATTCCGAAGGTTATTCATTTACAATAAAGAACTATTGTTGTTCTGCGTATTTGAATGATATGTTCTATGTCTCCGCTAAGTTATCAAATGGTTTATATGTGCTAGACTTAGAAACCCACATCTATAACATAGACAGCAAGAAACATAAAGCAAATGATTCAAACCCTACATACCTATGGCATTGTCGATTAGGCCACATAAGCTCAAAGCGCATTGAGAAACTTCATAAAGATGGAATTATCAAATCATTTGATTTCGAATCATTTGATACTTGTGAATTTTGCTTGATGGGGAAAATGACAAAGTCTCCTTTCACAGGTTCAAGTGAAAGGGCCAATGACCTTTTTGCTCTCATACATACGGATGTGTGTGGACCTATGAGTACGTTGGCTAGGGGGAGGGTACAGTTACTTCATTACTTTTACCGATGATGTGAGCAGATTTGGATATGTTTACCTCATGCGGCATAAGTCGGAATCCTTTGAAAAATTTAAGGAATTCCAGAATGAAGTACAAAACCAACTTGGGAATAAAATTAAGGCATTACGATCCGATCGTGGTGGTGAATACTTATCTCAAGAATTTGGTGATCATTTGAAGGATTGTGGAGTACTTTCACAATGGACTCCGTCAGGAACACCACAGTTAAATGGCGTTTCTGAAAGAAGGAATCGAACTCTACTTGATATGGTTCGATCAATGATGAGTCTTGCTGATCTTCCTATTTCATTCTGGGGATTTGCGCTTTAAACAGCGGCATTCACACTTAACAGAGCACCATCCAAAGTAGTGGAAAAGACACCATATGAAATGTGGACAGGAAACGTTCCAAAATTGTGTTTTCTAAGGATATTGGGTTCTGAAGCTTATGTAAAACGTTTAGTTTCTGATCAGCTTTCACCCAAATCCGATAAATGTCTTTTTGTGGGTTACCCAAAAGAGACTAAGGGATACTACTTCTACAACCAAAGTAAAAACAAAGTGTTTGTTGCTCGTAATGGTGTCTTTCTGGAAAAGGAGTTTATTTCCAGAAAAACAAGTGGGAGAAATGTATATCTCGAAGAAGTTCGAGATGAGCAACAAATGGATGAGGTTAACACCTCATCAGAGGCGGCCCAGCATGAAAATGTTCAGGAGGTGGTGCATTCAATTCACGTACCTCCCACCGTCCCACTTGGAGATACTCCATGCGAAGTCACTCCACCTAGTGAGGTAGAAACTTCTTCTGTTGTTCCCCAACGTAGGTTTAGTAGGACCATCATTCTGTCAAAGAGATATATTGATTTCCTTTTGACTGAAAGTTCTGAAATAACGATTTTAGAATCAGAAGAGCCTACTAGCTACAAAGATGCTTTGGATAGTCAAGACTCCGAAAGATGGCTTGAGGCCATGAAATCTGAAATGGATTCCATGTCTGAAAATCAAGTATGGGACTTGGTTGATTTGCCTGATGGGGTAAAACCCATTGGATGCAAATGGATTTTCAAGTTGAAAACAGACAAGGATGGAAACATTAGTGTTTTCAAAGCAAGGTTGGTGGCGAAAGGTTTCAAACAAATTCATGGTATAGACTATGATGAAACCTTCTCACCAGTAGCCATGCTGAAGTCCATTAGGATAATCCTTGCGATTGCTGCCTTTCATGACTATGAAATATGGCAGATGGATGTCAAAACCGCTTTCTTGAATGGGTTCTTGAAAGAGGATGTGTACATGACACAACCTCAAGGTTTTGAAGATCTAGAAAATCCAGGGAAGGTATGCAAGCTTAAGAAGTCCATTTATGGACTAAAGCAAGCATCAAGGAGTTGGAACCTCAGATTTGATGAGGCGATCCAAGAAATTTGGCTTTCTCGGAAATGAAGAGGAATCTTGTGTATACAAGAAATTAAGTGGGAGTAGTATTACTTTTCTGGTCTTGTATGTGGATGACATACTTCTCATAGGAAATGATAAGACCATGCTTGAGTCAGTCAAGGAATGGCTTAAAAATTGTTTATCTATGAAAGACCTAGGAGAGGCTGAGTATGTATTGGGAATAAATATCTATAGAGATAGGTCGAAAAGGCTGATTGGACTTAGTCAAGAGAATTATATTGATAAGGTTCTTGCAAGGTTCAAGCTGGAAAACTCCAAGAGAGGTTTCATTCCCATGCAACATGGCATAACACTTGGCAAGACTCAGTGTCCTTCGAGTCCTGATGAGGTCAAGCGTATGAATAATGTTCCCTATGCTTCTGCTATTGGATCCATTATGTATGCCATGATATGCACTCGACAGGATGTTGCGTATGCTTTGAATATATGCAGCAGATACCAGTCAAATCCAGGAGATGCGCACTGGATAGCAGCGAAAAACATCCTTAAGTACTTGCGAAGGACTAAGGATAATTTTTTGGTTTATGGTGGAGATAGTGAGTTGGTTGTTACTGGATACACCGATGCAAGCTTCCAGAGTGACAAAGATGATTTCCGATCTCAGTCTGGTTTCATATTTTGTCTCAATGGAGGAGCCGTGAGTTGGAAGAGCTCTAAGCGAGTACCATCGCGGATTCTACAACAGAGGCTGAGTATATTGCAGCAGCTGATGCAGCAAAGGAAGCTGTTTGGATCAAAAAGTTCATTGGTGAGCTTGGTGTAGTTCCTAGCATTGAGAATGGCATTGAGTTGTATTGTGACAACAATGGTGCCATTGCTCAGTCTAAGGAACCCAGATCGCATCAAAGGTCTAAACATGTGCTCAGGAAACTCCATCTCATTCGAGAAATCGTTGGTAGAGAGGATGTGAAAGTAAGCAAGGTTCATACTGAGGATAACGTTGCAGATCCTCTGACTAAACCGCTTGCTCAACCTAAGCATGAGTGTCATACTAGGTCTATGGGGCTTAAGCATATGGGAGAATGGCTTTAGGTTGTTTACTTCATGTTTACAATTGTAAAGACATTTATTATGCTTTGAAATGTTTATCAATAAAAATTTCGTTCTTATTTAATTGTTTGGTTTAGTATTAAATAAAATGTCCAAATAATTTGTGTTTTCAAATAGGATTATCGAAAACGTTTTGATAATGGAACCCTATAAAGTGAACTGAAAATCACAATTTATTTAAAGTCCCTAGTCTAAATCACTAAATTGGACATAAGTGATTTATTTATAAGACTAGTATATAATTAATTGATAGCGCAGTTCCATGGGCTATGGAGACATAGAGATGTCTAATTGATTATATGGATGTATAGTTGATACATTGAGACTTGACCTAATTAGATTCTAAAAGTAGAATCAAACTACTATATTTAGTGGATTCCTTAGACATGAGTATGTCTTAATAACCACAATATAATTAGTTTAACTTTGACACTGTTAAACGCCGCGCCGTAAAAGGAGGCTATAAAGGCAGTGATCAGGTGGGCTAAGAATTGAGTGGGAGTTATGGTCATACAAGAGTGGATAAGTCCTCCTATTAAATAGGAATGGTGTCTGGGCCTCTTGATGAGCGAGAACTGGAAAATTGCATGGCCATGCGGAATAGGATTAAAGAGTTAATCCTTATTTGATCAGTTCGAACTCAGCGATCAAGGAACAAAATTTGAGAATAACATTGTGTTATCAAATTTGACATTAAGTGACTTAAGGAATTTAAAATTGCGCTCTTGTCATCGGACAAGTGGGAGATTGAAGGAATATGTCCTTAGACATTCCGACAATTACTAAATATAAATAGGAATGTTATTATGAAGATAATAAAGTTAATTATTTTAGTAATCGTATTTACTTGCTAGAGAATAAATATGATTAATAGGACAATATTGATTGGGCCTATAACAAAAATACATTAATCCTATGAGGTCACACATTGTAGCACAAGTTGGACAAAGCAATCCAAATCCATTTAGGATTAGGATTGGGCCGGTCCAAAGGGGAATAGGAGGAGAATTAGTTCTCCTAACTAGCCTATGACTCTTCTATTATATATAGGATATAATATTAGGGTTTAGGTGATTTTTAATTAGTCAGTTTCTTTTCACTAGAGAGAGAAAGAGAAACTCTAGACCTATTCCCTAAACTGGCGCCTATACCATAAAAAGCAAGAGGATTTTCTTCTCTTCCGTTCTAGCAAACGTTGGTGTTCAACTGGTGCTCGTGGACTGATTAGAGGAGCAACACTTGGGGCTCTCGGATCTTCAAAGCTTGCATACAACAGGGAAATCACGCTACAAAGGTTTGATATTTAATCCCTATTGAATGATTCATATGTTTGATTATGTTTGCGATCCTATGATAGATGTTAGGAAATTGTTTCCTGAAATTCCGCTATATGCATCTATATATTCCTACAACTTCAACCTAAATTGCGCTTTAAATTGATTGCACTAATTGGTTTTGACGTGACCCAAATTTCGAAACTCCGAATTTAATTCATTCCAACGAAACTTACTCTTTATTTTTAAAGTTAGAGTAAGACCCCGCTCTTTTGGACTGAACTGCGAGAAACTGAACTGAACTGCGAGAAACTGAAAAATGCAGAGAATAACTGAATTGAACTAAACAGAACTACGAGAAACTGAATTGAACTAAAAATAAGTCCAAAAGAACAGGGCCTAACTCCTAACATCTCACTAATGGACTTCCACATATCAGAGTAGATAATAGGGGTGTAAGTGGATTGGACTGGATTGGACTTTGCCAAATTCAAATCCAGTCCAAAGTTTTTTGGACTTGAGAAATTGAGTCCAAGTCCGATCCAAATATTGTTTGAGTCCAGTCCGATAATTTTTTCTTGAGTCCGAATCCAGTCCAGTCCAGTCCGATTATTATATTATTTTTTTTCAACGATTTAGATTCAATGATTCACAACGTTTTCTCATAATTGAATTTGAAAAATTAAGCTCATTATATTCATTCCATAAAATAAGTCACATACATCTTTTATATTATATATATAAATATTAAATATATATACATTATATATATAAATATTAAATATATATTATATGTCAAAATATTTTTGGACTGGACTGGACTTATTGGACTCCAAAGGGGTGAGTCCAAATCCAGTCCGAAAATATTTGGACTCGTAAATTTGAGACCGATTCCAGCCCAAAAAAATTTCAGTCCAGTCCAGTCCGACAAGTTTGGACTGGACTGGATTGGACTCTGGACTTTTCGCAGTCCGCTTACACCCCAAATAGATAATACTTTCTCCGTTCTTTTATAATTGAAATGTTTTTCTTATTTTAAAATTTCATACTAAAGTGTTTGGTAGGGAGAAATTGGATGGAATTTTTTTTATAAGGGATTCAATAGGAATGGAAAGGACGTGAGAGAAAAGAAAACCTAATAAATACCCCCTTCCATTTTCCTTCCAAAATTAGAGGAATTTGGGAAGAATTAACATATTAAATTCCTTCATATTAACCAAATATTATAAAGTTTAAGGTCTGTTCGTTATGGCTTTTTATTTTCAGTTTTTTTGAAAACAAAAAACTAGAAACCAGATTAAGTGGTTTTTTCATTTTTTAGTTGTCAGTTTTCAAAATCACGTATCTAATAAGTTTGTCTATTTTTTTTATCCATTATACGACATATATCATGACTTTTAAAGACAAAAAATTGAAAAACACAGTGTACCAAACATGCCTTTAGTTCCCTTCTTTTCCATTCATTTCCCTTCCCTTCTTTTCCTGTCCATTCCATTCCCTCCCTTCCATTCCTTTTCTTTACTAAAAAAGTACCAAATACAATGTAATTGCAACATTTCTTTATTTAATAATATCATCTCTATATTTCTCTTTCTATAACACGGGTCTCACTTTTAGTCTATCTCTATCTCTCTCCTCTTCACATGGCTTTCTTTAATAATGTGCCAAAAGGTGATATTGCCATAATAATGGAACGGAGGTAGTAAATTAATACCCAAGTCATATTTAGTTTTTTCACTTGATCATGTATATATGAAAATGTTTAGACAATCTTTAGTCAAACTCTAAATTTCAATGTAATAATGTGAGTAATTGACATTGGTTAATTTAATTTCGAATGTTAATAGTTAATAGAGAAGGTATTGGGTCAAACTCGTCTGACCGTAACTTATGGTCAGACGAGTATAAGTTTGATTATCTGATAGAAAATTTTGAATATCTGATAGGAAAGTTTGATTACTTAATCTAGACTTTTCATTAGGTGAAATGAACTTCTAATTATCTGATAGAATTTTTAATAACCTGATATAGAGAATTGAATACTTGATATAAATATAATTAGATTATCAATATCAAGCATCAGATAATCAAACCAACCACCCAAGTAACCCACCTCTCACTTCTCATCCTCCCAATTCACACCCTCATCCAGCATCTTCCTCCACCGCTCCCTACGCTAACCACCACCTTTTCCTCTTCCTTCCCTGACGTTATCCAGCCCTGGCCTAACAACCTCCGCGGCATGACAATTTCTAGGAGTCGCTCCTCGCCGGCGAGACCCACCTTGACATTAACAGAGGAGAGAGAAGACCAACAACAAGCGTAGAGGGAAGAGGGGAAACTTCACGAGCTGATGAGACGCCGACAAAGGCGCCCTTGGTTCGAGGCAGCACCAGAGGGAGGAGCGGATGGGTGAGAGAGGGAATCGAGGAAAGAGAAAGAGAGTTGTTGACGAGGGAGTGAAAATGAGGGTATGTGGTTTGGGGGAATAGAAAACACGAGAGAAAGAAAGAGAAAGAGAGATGAGGAAGTCGGGAAACATCGATATGCTAAGTGATGAGAGAGAGTAGCAAAACATGCGAGGAAGAAGATGTGATTTCTGGAAGTTTGAGTTCTTGGGTTTGTTTGACGGAAGAAGAATATAAAGGAGGAGGAGAGATATAAGGAAAAAGTGTTGATTAGCACGCGTTTGGGCCAGCCCGTCTGGCCAATTGTTTGGGTAAGACGGTCTAACCAAATGTTTGGGGAATTTTTATCATACACCCGAGTGTACCATGAACATGGTATACCCAAAGCTATTTTTTTGTTCATTGCTCATTTGAAACTCCAAATGAGCATAATCACATAATAAGTGGAGCTCCAAATGAGTAAATGAGCAAAAAAGAGCATTGTGTGTACCATGCACATGGTACCCGACATGGTACACCCGGGTGTATGATGAATGCACTCAAATGTTTGGGTCAGACAGTTTGACCCACCAAAACTTTTACTACTTAATACATTAGGTCGTGTTCTCTTCATCGTGTAAAAAAAGTTTCAGGTCTAACCAAGGTTGATCGGGTCAATCAGGTGCAAACATAAGATAAAATCATGGCTAATCAGGTCCAATCACGTCTAATAAATTTAGTTCAGGTAAGGTAAGGTGAAGAGAACGCACCCTATCCACTTACTAAAAGTGTTATATAAAATGTTTTTCACAAGAAAATTTTTATATGAAATGTGTTATCATCAAAATTGTACTCCATCTATATCTTTACAATTTAGACACTTTGTACTTTGACACTATTAACAAACTTCACGTTGACCAATTCTGCGTCTTATACATAAGAATAAAATAAAAAGTCAAGTGGGATCTTGCTTAATTTGTCTCAACATATATTTTTAGGCAAATATCAAATTTATATAACTATTACTTCATAAGTTGATCAAAGTTTCACTTTGGCAAGCGTAAAAATCAAATTATATAGATAGATTAAAAAGAAATAGAAGTAGTACTCCCTTTGTTTTTTTTCTTTCTCAGTTGTAATCTTGACACTATTCATACTTAGATAGAATCTTCTCAATTTTTTTCAATTTATAAGAAAAAATATAGTCATATGGGGTCTTGTTTGATTTGTCTGAATTAGTACTTTATTAATATTCGATCGTTATATTTTTTACTAATATAAAATGAAAGATATTTAAGGTTAAATATGTGCATTGGGAGACGCACACAGGAAAGTGAGAAGGATAAAAAAACAGAGGGAGTAACAAATAAGATCTTTCATGACAATCATTTTGAATCTTTATACCACCAAAAATAACTTGAATTATACTTTGGATTTATAAAAGATCCATAAAACTTTATGCTTAAGCTAATGCACATGATATTTATAATATTATAAAACCAAAAATTAGCATCAAATTACTCCCTCCGTTTCTTATTAGTTTACCCATTTCTTTGAGCATATAATTTTAGGAGAAATAATATGTGCGTTTTCAAGAGAAAGAGAAAATACTAATTTATTATGGGCCAAGAGAGAGAAGGACATTGACACATAGAAAAAGGGTGTGTTATGTAAAAGATATATAAAACTAGTGGGTTCATTTCAAAAACAGAAAAAAAGTAGGTAACGAATAAGAGACAATCCAAAAAAAAAGTCGGTTAACTATTAAGAGACCGAGCAAGTATATGATTACAAATTTACAACTAGAATATAGAGAATGGACAGTTATGAAATTAAAAAAGAATCATGGTTATGCTTACGTTGTTGATTAACATAACCCTAAGTAGTTAGGAGCACTTGGGAATTCAATCCCCACCCCAAGTTCAACCCGAGAATTGAATGTCAATTAATTATGTTTATTGCATATGAAGCGTTGACATTATGAGAAAATCTTTTGTTCTTCCTTGGGAGGTATAAAAAAAATCAGAAATCAATCCAACAAAGGCAACAACAGTTAGCAAATAAGCAAATTAATATTGACATTTGCGGAGGAACCATAAGCAACTCTAGTGGTGACTAAACTAATAATCACATTCACGGTAATACATGTTCTTTTTTTTTTTTCAAAAATTATATTTTATAGTAACCAGCAATGCATATTGCATGTTTATTGTGTTATTTGTATTTCAAATTCAAATGGTTGTGTGGACCTTGTGGTCCCGTGGAGGTATATAAACTGTACAAGGCTTGTGATCTGAGTTGTGAGTTGTGAACTTGTGAATTGTGATAGTACTTCCGGTAAGTGTGCGTGGTTGTATTTTTAGGCGATTGTGATTTCTGATGATTAAAGTACGTAAAGTTTGTAGCTGCCTTGGGAGAAACATACCATAATTCCTTAGGGAAAGATTTACACAAATAACACTCCCTCCGTCTTATAATATAGTGCTTGTTTTCTTTTTATACGGTCTTCAAGACGCACCTTTAATGTTGAATATCTCTAATTTCTTATTTGATAAAAAAAATAAAAAATTGATATTATGAAAGTACACATCGAGACGAAGCTAACAAGATCCTACATGAGTATATTTTTTTTGTAGGAATTTTTGATGGGAATAATCCCACCTTTGAGCGATCCTCCCAAAACAGTCCCACCTTTTCAAAATTTGGGAATAATCCCACCATTAAGTTGTATTTGTCCAAAATTGGCCGTTACCTGTTGGTAACCTACAATTGCAGGTTTAATTCCCTAATTACATGATTAACAACAAATTTGATGTATTTTAAGATTAAATTTTTAATTAAACAAAAAGATTTATTTTAATTATAAATTAACTAAATTTTTTTACAGCTCCTCCTCTTTACCACCACAACCAAATGCCTTCACGACCACCCCCACCCAATTGACCCCTCGACACAATGCTTCTATCTCCTCCCCTCAAACCACTGCAAGGAGACGACCACCACCACCACCTCACAGACCCCTCACGCCTCTCCCACATCACCTCCACTCTCTCTCCTTCCTGACGACACAGCCCCAACCCCAACCCCACTGTCGCCAAAATCTGAGCCCCACCCTTGCCAAAACCTAAACCCAGCCCCAGTCCCACCCTTGCCAAACCCCAAGCCCAGCCCCAGACCCACCCTCGACAGAGCCCCAGCCCCACCCTCGCCCAAACCCCATCCCCACCATCGCTTAACCCTAGTCCCAGCCTCGCAAAACCAATCAGCGCCCGCCGGAAACAGCCCCACCCCCGCAAAACTAAACCACCCATATTCCAGTTCATTGGCCCTGAAAATAGTCGTGCGTAGTGAAAGTAGGAGAGAAAAAGTGACAGTTTGAAACAGATAAGAAGCGTAGATGAGAAAGTGATAAGAATGCAAGGCCGGAGTTGGGTTTATCAATAGAAAAAACGGGTCGCAGGAGAGAGACGATGAGGGGTAGGAGCGAGAAGACTGGGGAGGGGAGAAGATGAGCTGTTGCAGGGGTGGGGTCTGGGGATGATGGAAGGGGAAGGGGTGGTGTTGGGGGTGGGGGCTTTTATTTTTTTAAATTAAAGGGAAATTCTATATAGTAGCCCCTAATTTTTTAAAAATACATATGGTAGCTTTTTTTCTATTTTATTACACATGGTAATCATCAATTACTGTTATGTTAGTCAACATAACTTTAATGCTTATAAATCGTTAAATATCTGTTAGTAAGGTAGCATAGGTTAGATAGTTCATTCCCTTTATTCTTCTCCCTCCAAAATATGCCACCCTCCTTCAACTTTATTTTTATAAAGGCACTAACTTCTCTTGTTTTATCTACTTGGAGAGTTGGAGTCTTGGACAACGTGAAATATAAATCTATATGAATTACTAGGAGTGTGGTATCTAATATCTATCTTGTCACATATTTCACTTCCACTTTATTTTCCTGCTTGGCTTCAAGCCGACATTGTCAACATATAAGCATCAATCTACTCATTATGGTTGACTATAAATTTATAATACCCACAAAACTCTGCAGATCAAAACCATGAAAAATGTTGACAAGATTACCATAAAAATGTTAACAAGTGGAACTGACTAAAATGTTAAAAATGTTCACAAGATTACCCTCAATGAAGTGAAAGATTGAAGCTTTATAATCCCTAAGTTGAAATTCGAGGTTGCTTTGTCTTTAGAAGCACTCAAATCTAGGGGTGTTCATAAATATCTGATCCGGGCGATCCAATCCGTGATCCGGTCGATCCGGTCCGATTTTTCGGATATCCGATCCGCTTTTTGAGTTTTCAGATCGGATATACTTCCTCCGTTTCATTTTACTTGCTACACTTCTCAATTCACGGACTCCTAGGCAATTTTTTTAGAAGAGAGAGGTAGAGAGTAAAAAGAAAAGAGACCCATGTGAGAGGTGAGAGATAGAGAGAGTTTATTGCCCAAAAAGGAAGTGAGCAAGTAATATGAAACTTCCTTATATGGAAAGTGTAGCGAGTAATTTGAAACGGAGGAAGTATCCGTTTTCAAGACCGGATATCCGAAATATCCGATGATCTGATCCGGAACATATTTTAAGAACTTTTCCTTAGAAAATTTCATTTTTTTAGTTTTCGGATATCCGATAACCCGATCCGAAATTTCGGATATCCGATCCGAAAAATTTCGGATCGGACTCGTATCGCATTTTTCCCGATATGAAATTTTCGGATATCCGAAATTTCGGATCGGATCGGATATCCAATAACCCAACGATGTTAATAAATTTGCGATAACCACGGATCTAATTGTTGTCTCAATAAAGGACTCAATGAAAGATAAATTTTGATTTTGAAGAGAAGAAGTTAGAAAATGTCGAACAACAGTTGATCATGGGTTGTACATGGAGAAGACAAAGAAAGGGAGGGAGAATATGAAAGGGTTAGCATGAAATAACAGGGGAGTAATTGTTCGTAGGTTAGTTTAATGGGCTTTTTTAAAAAAAATATAACCTATATTCTAACCTTATAACAGCTATTTAACATTTTTAATCATTAAGGTTACTTTGGTTAGATGAACACTAATTGATGATTATCATGTGTAATAAAATAGAAAAAAAGCTACCATATGTAATTTTAAAAAATTGGGGGCTACTATATAGAATTGCCCTAAATTAAATTGTTAATTCCTGTTAAAAAAAAAAAGTCAACATGTGTTTTTTAACCAGTTAAAGAGGTCACTGGTTAAAATGACCCTTTTGGGAAGACTTGGGTTATAGTTGGGATTATTCCCAAATTTTGAAAAGGTGGGACTGTTTTGGGAGGATCGCCCAAAGGTGGGATTATTCCCATCAAAAAATCCTTTTTTGTATATATTAATGAGAATATTTGGTCAAAGATTTTAGAGTTTGACCTTAAGAAAGATAAACAAACACTATATTATGGGACGGAGGGAGTACCAAACTTTTGGAGAAACTTTCTAAATTAACCCATTTCTTTTTACTTTTAGTAATCTATTTCAGGTCTATTATATTTAATAAAATTAACAATTCAAATTATTATTTGGAGGTACATCAAACTTGAGATTTTTTTAAATAATTAAAAGTTTCTATTATTTTTTTAAAAAGTTGGTATCATTTGGAAAAGATTAGTGAAAGTTGGGTCAATTTAGATAATCCTATTCATTGACATATATATATATATGTATATATATATATATATATGTATATATATGTATATATATATATATATGTATATATATTATAACCCCTCCCTCCAACTCATATAGTTAATCACTTAGGATGTGTTCCTGTCATCACTCGTTTAAATTGAACTTATTAGACTTGATCGGTCTTAATTTCACCTTATGTTTACACTGATTAGACCAGGACGTGATCGACCCTATATATTCATTGTTGTAATAAGATGTAGAGAACGCATCGTGAGTTGAATCTCACCACATAATTATGTGTATTTTTATCAGAAAATATTGTCAATACATGATTTTTTCCCCATGTTACTCGTCCCCCATGCGATGACTTCCATTTTACGTTACAAGCTCCAAATATTAGAAAATCCAGGCTAACTAAGCTAGACTACTCGAACATTCTATAACAATACTTGAAATTGGATGACCCAAATTAGACCCGAATTGAATTCGACCCTAAGCATCCCATAAATTAATATAACTAAAAATGATCTTTGTTCTATCATTAGTTAATTAGCAATAGCTTATTCTTCCATTTCTCTATTTGCAAAAAGGCATTTGTTTCAGTTTATTTTTCTTATTTTAACCACATGCTATCGCTGAATTAAATCTTTTATCCCACTATTTATATACTACATGTATATCACTTTATATTATTGGTTGGTAAAATCACTATAGTCCATAAATTATCGAATTCAAATTTAAAAAATATTATATATATTAATCAAAAAGAATAAGTGACACACAAGTTGTACATAAAATATATCTCAGACTCTCAGTAATTGTTTAATTTGATGTATGCAACATCTGTCAGTTGTTAGTGTTATAATAAAAGCAATTAAGTAACATAGAAACAAGAACAATCGACGCAAAGATTATAATGTAGCTCATTTATAATGAGTTACAGTGGCGGAACATCATGGGGGCCTCTGGGAGCCCCGGCCAACTTCTTTTTTTTTTTTTTTTTTTTTTTTTGAAAGAAGTCCCAAAAGACACTATATTTCATTAATTAAAGCCATACGGCATCTACAATTGACAATTAACGATATTGAAAACAAATTAAACAAAATAAAACAAGAATTAACTGGTGAAGGGTTGAGAATCCAAATACATAGATATAACAATTCGGCATATTCTCGTTTTGTTGTCTCATACAACTTTTTGAGTGGATCCGTCGTCGCTTCATTATTTTGTGGGGAAGAAAATTCTTGTGTTGATTTCGTAATCCGAATCCGATCAATAAACATCAATCGTAGCTCCGCATAACTGGAGACCCTATTAAACTCAAATTAAACCTTGTCTTTCGAAGGAGTTCGAAAAACCCTGTCTTTCGAGGGAGACATTTTCGAGGGAGACATTTTGGAGGGAGACATTCAGAAGTGCCTCGGCCAACTTCTAAATTTTCCTAAAAATTAAGGTTGAAAATGTAAATTTTTTAAATAAAATAGGTTAATTTTTATATTTGGCCCCCTTTAAAATTATAAATTATATTTTTGATCCCCTTTAAAATATATTTTTGACAAGTAGGAGATCGAGGAACATATCTAGTAAGTTTTTGTTAGGGAAGATGCAAATGTCATAGTGATTGGAGGATTATAGATCTCACACTCCCACCACACTAAGTTATTTAAATCCCCAGATTCAAAACATCCCAACAGTTAGTACTATCTTTCGACCATGATACCTAGAAATGTAAACACGCACCCAGTGGCCAGTGGAGATCAAGCAAAGTCGAAAGCATCTTCTATTCTTCTGTTTGATTTTTCTATATTAATGACAAGTTGTTAAAGTCGTGAAGTCGATCTAACAACCGAAGACTTGTTTTATAGTAGCCACTGATTTGTAGTATTAGTATACCCCTCTGTCCCCTCCACTTGTGAAATCGCTAAATACCATTCTACATGTAAACAACGTTGACGGATATATGTAATTTTAATGAAATAGTAAATTTTTTTTGCACTACATAAGTTTACGGTTGAAAGATGAAGGGTGCACATTAGACATGGTAAATGTTTGTTTCGTCAAACATATGAAGTCATTTCTTAAGAAATTATTTTCCCATATAATATGGAGTATCATTTTGTAGGAAGTGCAAAATTTATATAGTTGAACATGAGAATTGCGAAACAGGTTGTACAAGTTTCCACAAAGAGTTCCACTTATCCATACAAATTCTTAGATGTTCCCAAAAGGTAGGTGCTCTCAGGCACTTATTTTTGCTCAATTGATCATACTTTGCTCATTTCACAATCTTCAAAATGAGTACAACAGAATCAAGTGAGTGAAGCTGGTAATCAACAACCTCCAACTGGGATTGATTCTCGTGGAAAGGGGAAGGGGGTGTATCTTTTCTTTGGGCTTGGACCTCCATTTTTCCGGAGATAGGTTTGTCCCGGTCAAATATCCATGTACCAACAAAAACAAAAAGTAAATAAGTGAGAGAGCATTTAGCAACTTTAGGTGATTTGGGAGAAAGAAGAATGATTCTAACATGGTCTTAAAAAAAACATGACCATGGAGCCAAATGAATGTGAGCCACACATTCTTGTTAGTGGAGCCCCCATTTCTTTTCTTTTCCCTTTTCTTTAATTGCCAAAACTAATTTCTTTTGATTTTGTTTATTTACCAAAATTTCTGAAATTAATTTCTGAAATTCGAAAAAAAATTAAAATTTTTTTTTTTTGAAAAAATCCGAATTTTTTTTTCGGTTTCCAAACAGTAATTCATGTTTGGAAAAAAATTTTGGAGCAAATTTTTTTTTACCCATTTTCTCTCTCCTTGTTATTGGTGTTCTTCACCAAAAATTTAAGAATACTTCATCTTCCACCATTCTCAACCGAATTCCTCCCAAATTCGACCCATTCTTCCACCTTCTCCCTCAATTTCGACCCTATCTTCCATCTTCTTCCTCCATTTCGACCTATTCTTCACCTCCATTTCGCCCCAAATCTTCACCTCCATTGTTGAACTTCACCTCCATGGATTTCGATCTAAACTCTTCACCCGTAGATGAAATGGATGTAAGTTTACTTGAATATTTCGCATATAGTAACGAATTAATGATTTTCTATCTTCATTTGTGTGTTTGAGTAAGATTAAACTTGCAATTTATGAAAAATCTCCCAAAAAAAATCTAGGATTTTAGGAAAAATAAAATGACGGTATTGGTGATTAAATTGCTCTAAATCAATGCATTTCACACTTTTATGCGACAATTTGTGGTTACATTTGAATAGTTCATACTTTAGTTTAGCTATGATGCAAAAAAATTAAGAATTTTTCGCGACCTCCATGGGAGGTTGAGCTGTTTTTTGTCTAAGTTACTGCAGTGATTTGGTAATTACTAAAGATATTTTGGACATGACCAAACATAAAGATATATTGGTAATTACTAAACATATTTTGGACATGACCAAAAATAAAATTAAGGTGTGTGAAATAATTGCAATAAATCAATGCACTTCACACTTTTATTGGGTTACATTTGATTCATAGATCATACTTTAGTTTAGCAATTAGATGAAACAAATTTGCATCATTTTCGGGACCTCCATTGCAGTGGAATGTCACTGGTTTTTTGTGCAAGTTAGTGCAGGGTTTAGGTAATTACTAAAGATATTTTGGTCATGACCTAACATAACCACTGTTGTATTCCATGTTTTGATGATGCCAAATACTTAAGTTATAATATAGTTTTAATTTTGCGAAAAATATAAAATATCAAAAATAATGTAATATTTATTTTTGCATTTATATCTTGTGGAGAAAGATTATTTATT
The DNA here is from genome assembly GCA_947646795.1 of Beta lomatogona. Lineage (NCBI taxonomy): Eukaryota > Viridiplantae > Streptophyta > Magnoliopsida > Caryophyllales > Amaranthaceae > Beta > Beta lomatogona. The sequence continues at coordinate 1,279,632 of CANSNZ010000351.1, forward strand.
TAATCTAAGTCAAGATATTAGTTTTATACACTTTGAATTTTTATCATATGGTATGTTTAATATTCTAGTTACTTGGAATCTTTGAATAAAGGATTCTTCAAGTTACTAGATATTTGTTGTTGTTGCTTTTGTTCGAAAAGCAGTTGGAATAAGCGTGGCATCTATTGTGAAGCTAACTTGCTTGAAGCTCTCTAACAAACTCAACTTACTCATTTATCACTCGCTGGAATTAAGCCCACTAACGGATAAGTGGAGCGGGTTGTTTCCGTTGCAATAAACATGGAGAAAGTGCAGCGAAAGTTGAGCCATGATCTCCACACCACTACAAGCGAACATCATGGAGAATGTGGAGCACTAAATGACCAGAAGAAGAAGGAGTAGCAGCAGCTATATAAGAGGAAGATTACTCGAAGAAGACTTAAGAACTTTCGAGCATAATAAGTAGATCTATACTTATAAAGTTTTCTTGTAATTTCCTCTCATATTCAACATACTTATTATTGTAATATTCATAGTGTTTAAGCGAGAGAAAAATTAGAGAATATCCTTGTATTCAAGAGAGAGAAAGAAAGAGAAAAAAGAGAAGACTTCGAGTGAAGTCAAAGTGAGTGTCATCAGTTCAGGGGGAACTGAGTGACTGGGACAAGTTCCTAGAGGAACAGAGAAGGTCCATTAATAGGTTGTAAAAATATTGAGTCTTTTGGCCTATTATAGTAAAGAGAGTTTGAGTCAAAATCCCTTGTGGTCAAAATTTTTCTTCCTATTGGGCCTAGGAAGTTTCCCTTGTAAAAATCTCGTGTGTTTTTGTCTCTTTCGTTTTAAGTTTATTTTAATTCCGCAATATAATGCAAAAATTTTCCCTCAACTACAATTCACCCCCCCTCTTGTAATTGGTCTAGTGTTCATACTAGAATAACAATTGGCATCAGAGCCTAGTACCTCCAGAATTAGTTAACACTGAGGAGATCGTACCTGGAAAAATGAACACTACGGGAGAAAAGCTTGATGAAGGGTATTCAACTCAACTCCCACATATGTTCAATGGCAAACATTATCCATACTGGAAGAATCATATGGAAATATTTATTATAGCAGAGAATTACCAAGTATGGAAGGTAATTGAAATTGGTGACTTTGAAGTCACAAAGAAGAATGAGAAAGGGGAGCTGGTTCCTAAACCCTTTGTTGAGTTTGACAAAGAAGACTTCGACAAAATGGAAATGAACAACATGGCCAAGAAGCTACTCCATTGTGGTCTTGGTCCCCATGAACACAACGGAGTCATGGGATGCAAGACTGCTAAGCAAATGTGGGAACTCCTTCAAATCACTCATGAAGGAACAAGCGAAGTGAAACGATCAAAGATCGACATGCTCATGCATAAGTACGAATTGATTCACATGAAACTAAAGGAGCCTATTCAAGACATACTCACTCGCTTCTCAAACATCATAAACGAACTTGAATCTCTAGGAAAGATAATCTCTCCAGAGGAACATGTTCGTAAGGTACTAAGGAGTCTACCACAAGATGAGAAATGGATGGCCAATACAACAACATTGTTGGAAACCATGGACTTCACAACGTTCAACATTGAACAACTTGCAAGTTCCTTGATGACCCATGAGTTACATCTAGAAACTCATGAAACTGAATCATCAAAGCCTAAGACTCTGGCTCTCATGTCAGATGAACAAGAAGATTCAGAAACTGATGATGAAGAAGCTGCGATGATTGTAAGAAGATTCAAGAAATTCTTCAACAAGAATTACAAAGGAAAGGTCACAAAGAAACCAACGAAGCTAAGTTGCCATAAGTGTGGAGGCCTTGATCATTTCATCAAGGAGTATCCTCAATGGGATAACGAGAAAGCAAAAGGAAAATATAAAGAGAAGGGCAAGGAACAACGAAAGTATTTTTCAAGAAATGATATGAAGAGAGCCATGGCTGCAGCATGGGGAGAGTCTGACTCAGAGGAGGAGCAGGAACAGACTGGGGAAGAAACTGCTCATCTATGTCTCATGGCGAATATCGAGGACAAATTAGAATCATCAAACCCCAAGGTAAGTTTTAATGCCATTGAAGAGGAACTTATAGAACTTAATAAAAGCCAATTACTGAAACTTTTATTAGAAACCTTAGATGACTATAAGGAAGTATGCGCAAAAAGAGATCAAGTAACAAATGCCTTGAAAGTCACTAAGAACCATTCAAATTGGCTTAACACATTAAAATGTGATATTGAAAAAAGATTCTTTGAACTTTTTGACAAGAGTAGAGCTTATCAAGAAGCGTTTGAAAAAGTCAAAAACGAGAATTATCTTTTGAATATGGAATTGGCAGAATTGAAACTGTTTGTTCCTGAAGGAACAGTCTCTTCAATTAATACCAGAAGCATTGCTGAAAATTTGAAAATTGATTATGAAAATGTTTTTCAAGAAAATCTGGTATTAAGGAAGAAACTGGAACCCTCAAGGAACAAGCTTCCTGACCCAGTCACATGGATACAAAAGTATCAAAACAAAGGAAGAGATGGTCTCGGTTTCAATCACAAGAAAAAGAACAAAAAGAAAAAATATGTTGATCTGCCAAGTAGTAAAATGTGTTCTTACTGTGGGAATAGTGGTCACATTGTGTCTGACTGTTCCACCAGAGAAGAACGTATTGAAAGGAACACGTACCTAGTAAAATAGGTCTAGAAAATTAACAAAAGGACTCAAGTCTAACAAAGGAACCCAAGCTAGACTGGGTTCCTACCACTAACTAGTTTGCTATGGTACATGCTGAAGTGAGGGGGAACAACTTGTGGTACATCGATAATGGTTGTTCTAAGCACATGACATGAGATAGATCCAAATTTCTCTCACTCTCAGTCTTCAATGGAGGAACTGTGACCTTTGGAGACAATCTTACAGGTAATATAGTAGCAGTTGGTAAGATTGCTAAATCTCAGTCACATTCCATAGATAATGTATTTTTGGTTAAGGGTTTAAAGCATAGTTTACTTAGTATATCTCAGTTTTGCGATAAGGGAAATTCTGTGAAGTTTACTAATGAGTCATGTATAGTCAGCAATGAAAGTACAGAAACCAAGATCCTTGAGGGAACGAGGAAAGGGAACACCTACATGGTCGACCTAAACCTTGTTCCTAGGAATAATCTCACATGCTTAAGTGTGATCGAAGCTGATCCTCTACTATGGTACAAACGTTGCGGTCATGCAAGCCTGTCCCTACTGCATAAAGTAATTGGGAAGGACTTGGTAGTTGGTTTACCAACAATTAAGTCTTTGAACCACGATGTTTGTGATTCATGTGTTAAAGGCAAGCAAGAGAGATCCTCATTCAAATCCAAGAAAATGGTAAGCACACAAAGTCAATTGGAACTTCTTCACATTGACTTATATGGCCTTGTATGCATCCAAAGTCGATCTGGTAAGAGATATGTATTGGTCATAGTAGATGATTTTTCAAGATACACATGGGTTATTTTTCTTCATAGTAAGGATGAGACGTTTGATGAATTTCTAACCTTTGCTAAAAAGATTCAAAGAACAAGTGGTTTTAAATTAAAGCATTTGAGATCAGACCATGGTAAGGAGTTTGAAAACTCCAAGTTTGATTAATTTTGCAGTAATGAAGGTTTAGATCATAACTTTTCAGCTCCAAGAACACCACAACAGAATGGTGTAGTCGAAAGGAAGAACTGGACCCTTGAGGATATGGCAAGAACAATGATAATTGCAAGCAGTCTTCCAAAGAATTTTTGGGCTGAAGCAGTGAATACGGCATGCCACATCATCAACTGTGTCATGCTAAGGCCAATCACATTGAAGACACCTTATGAGCTCCTTAGAGGAAGAAAACTCAATATCGCTTACTTTCGTGGTTTTGGATGTAAATGCTTTGTACATAATAATGGAAAGGACAATCTAGGAAAATTCGATGCTAGAAGTGATGAGGCTATTTTTTTAGGATATGCCTTAAGTAGCAATAAGCGAACAATGTGTGTTGAGAAAAGTGTCCATGTTATATTTGATGAGACTAACTCCTTTCAGGAACACGGTCGTAATGATAACTTTGAAATTGGTTTGACTCGTCCTGATGATTTTAATCATTGTGATGAAGAACTAACCCCTGCTGGAAGAGAGAAAAAAACAAGTTCCTGATCCAGACAACCCTGTGCCTGATCCTAACGAGGAACAAGCAACAAGAGGAACTCAGAAAGACCAAGGAGCTCCTGAACCTGAAGAAGATCAAGTGAATCAATCACCTCAAGAAACTCAAATGCAACTAGGAGATTTGATCCAAAGCCTTGGAAACACCAAAATTCTCATCCTTTAGAATTGATAATAAGTGACATTGAAAAGGGAACTCAAATGAGATCCCAAATGAAGAATTTTTGTGCTTTTCATGCCTTCTTATCTATGACAGAACCTAAGGATCATATGCAAGCACTCAAAGAGGCTGATTGGATAAATGCTATGCAAGAGGAACTAAATGAGTTCCAGAGGAACAAGGTCTGGCACCTAGAGACTAAGCCAAAGAATCAGAAAGTTATCGAACTTAAATGGGTCTTCAGGAACAAGCTTGATGAGCATGGAACAGTGGTAAGGAACAAGGCCAGACTTGTAGCCAAAGGGTACAATCAACAAGAAGGTATTGATTTTGATGAAACCTTTGCTCCTGTTGCTAGGATAGAAGCAATTAGAATTTTGATTGCCTTTGCTGCCTTTATGGGATTTAAGTTGTACCAAATGGACGTAAAATGTGCATTTCTAAATGGATTTTTACTTGAAGACGGCTATGTGGAACAACCTCCTGGATTTGAAAATCCGGAACTTCCAAATCAAGTCTATAAGCTTGATAAAGCTCTTTATGGGTTGAAACAAGCTCCTAGATCTTGGTATGAAAGGTTGTCAAAATTCCTGCTTTCACATGATTTCATAAGAGGTAAAGTTGATAGAACCTTGTTCCTTCTATCAAAAGGAACAGACATATTAGTAGTCCAGATTTATGTTGATGATATAATATTCGGTGCTACTAATGATCTTCTTTGTAAGGAGTTTGCTGATCTTATGAGTAGTGAGTTCGAAATGAGTATGATGGGAGAGTTGAACTTCTTTTTGGGATTGCAAATCAAGCAACTGAAAGAGGAACAATGATCCATCAACAAAAATATGTCAAGGAACTGCTAAAGAAATATGGACTGGAACAATAAAAAAACAACCACACTCCCATAGGAACAGGAACAAGGTTAGATGAAGATTCAAATCGTAAGTGTGTAAACGAGAAGCAATATCGAGGTATGATTGGTTCATTACTTTACTTAACAACAAGTAGATCCTATATTTCTTTTAGTGTTGGTTTAGGTGCTCGATTCCAATCAAATCCCAAAGAATCTCACTTAACGACAGTTAAGAGAATTCTAAGGTATTTGAAGAGAAGCGATGACTTATGTTTGTTCTATCCTCGAAGTGATGTTTTGACCTAGTAGGCTATTCGGATGCGGATTATGCTGGAGACTTGGTTAATCGCAAGAGCACATCAGGCATTGTCCAGTACCTAGGAACAAGCATGGTCTCTTGGAGCTCAAAGAAGCAAAATACTGTTGCCTTATCCACTGCAGAGGCAGAGTATGTGGCTGCTGCTGCATGCTGTTCCCAGGTCCTTTGGATCAAGCAACAGGTGAGAGATTTTGGCATTAAGTTTAAGTGTGTTCCTATATTATTTTTTTTGAGGGAAAAAGCAAGTTAGCTTAATTCATTGATAAAATATCCATGAGTACATAGGGCGCCACCTCCGGAGGGGAGTGGTTTTCCCAAATTTGTTCAATGCCAAACGGAACGAATCTTGCTAGATGATGCGCAACAAAGTTAGCATCTCTTTTAACATGAGACCATACAAGACAAGAAAAAGAAGAAGCATTAGCTAGAATATCATGGAGAACGATATCAATATCCGAAAGATAGGTGGAACATTTGGTGAGGCGATTGATGAGAACCTGGCAGTCAGATTCAATGATGAGCTCATTGAAACCAAACTTTCTACCAAACTTTACAGCCATCTCCACAGCCTTAGCCTCGGCAATTGCGGGGCTCCAAAAGGCTTTGACCCTTCGAACTGTAGCAAACGAGACTCCAATAAGAGCTTTCGAACTCCAAATGCTTCTCCACGAATAACTTCCGGAATAACCAAGAGAGGAATCAAGAAAATCACTACTAGGATAGTACTTGGCCTTCATGACACACCCCAATAAAGAGTCGGGAGCTCGAATCAATCTCCAAGCTTGACGGCCAAGCAAAGTATCATTGAAAACCTCAAGATCCTTAAAACCCAAGCCACCAAAACATTTAAGAGTGCACATAGACTCCCAACTTTTCCAGTGAATCTTTCGTTGGGAATCCGAGCTTCCCCACCAAAACCGAGCCATGGCGAAGTGAATACGATGGATGATCATTTTTGGGATCTTGTACACCCCCATGACTTTTAGCAGAATCTCCTTGCCCGCTCTAGATAGAAGCTTATCTTTCCAACCTTGGAGTTTCTTCCAAATTCTATCAAGAAGTGAGTCAAAAACAGCTTTTTTTTATCTTCCTCCAATAGAGGGGATACCAAGGTACTTCTCATGCTTGTCAACTTGCCGCATCTTCAGGATCCCCACCAAAACATCTCTTTGATCATTGCAGACTCCTTTGCTAAAAGACACCTCAGACTTGTCATAATTAATTTTCTGCCCGGATGCAACTTCATACTGGTTGAGAATATCAACAATTGTTATGCATTCCTGTCTGGTGGCTCTTGTTAAAAGGAGACTATCATCAGCAAAGAGGAGATGAGAAATTTCAAGCCCTTTGCGACTAGCTTTGGCACCATGAATCTGCTTTCCCTGGACCTGGTTGAGAATATCAACAATTGTTATGCATTCTTGTCTGGTGGCTCTTGTGAAAAGGAGACTATCATCAGCAAAGAGGAGATGAGAAATTTCAGGCCCTTTGCGACTAGCTTTAGCACCATGAATCTGCTTTCCCTGGACCTTAGACTGTAACATTTTTGAAAAGGCATCAGCAATCAAAATGAACAGATAACGGGTAGAGGGTCACCTTGACGAAGACCTCTAGAGGGGATAACAGAGCCACAGACTCCCCCATTCACAATGAAGGAGTAAGAAACAGAGGTGACACAGTCAATTATCAAGTTCACCCATCTACCATCGAAACCCATCGTGAGAAGAAGTTTCCTCAGAAAATCCCACTCCACTCTATCTTAAGCTTTGCTCATGTCAAGCTTCATTGCAATAGTACCTTTTCTCCCCTTTTCCCTATACTTCATAGAATGGAAAACTTCCAAAGCAATCAAAGCATTATCAATAATGAGACGCCCCGGAGCAAAAGCACTCTGATTTTCAGTAACAACTGTAGGGAGAATATCCTTGAATCTGATGATAAGAGCTTTTGAGACAAGCTTGTAAAGGACATTAAATAAAGGTATAGGGCGAAATTCAGTAGCAATAGACTGGCTCTTGACTTTAGGAATGAGAGCTAAATTTGTCTTGTTAACACAACTAGGGGAGATAGACCCATCAAGAATATTGCAGACAAATTGAGTAATATCATCACCAAGAATGTGCCAGAACCGTTGATAAAAAATAGCATGCATACCATCTGGGCCGGGGGCTTTACAAGGGTGCATGTGATGAAGAGCAGCATAAATCTCATCTTTTGTGAAAGGACGAAGCAGACTTCGATTACAGACCTCAAAAATAACAGGACTAATATACTGTAATACATGATACATATTGTCATCTGAAGGATTTAAAAAAGTGAAAATGTCATGAAAATACTGACCAAAAATCCGTTCAATATCATCAGCAGAGTCATGCAACTCTAGAATTATCAAAAAGACCAGACACATGATTTCGCTTATTTCGCTGAGAAGCCTTGTGATGGAAATACTTAGTAATCCTGTCACCATCTCGAACTTCTGAAACCCGCGACCTTAGGTACCAATAAGCTTCATGTTTGTCATGGAGCTCATCAATTTGCTTTTCAAGAGCAGTACATTCATCACAATTAGCAGCAGATGTGGGCCGAAGTTGAGCCTGTTGGAGTTTCCTCTCGGTTTTCGCAATTTGGTCACCCAAATTCTTGAAAGTTTTTGCACTCCAACCTGATAATTCACGAGCCATAGTAGAAATGCGAGAAGGAATATTGTCCCCCATAGAAAGACTCCAAGCTTCGCGCACCACATTCTCACAATCCTCATCAAGCAACCAGCTTGTTTCAAAACAAAAATCGCGGCCTCGCTTCCTGCTGGGCTTATGACGTTGAGCATGTAACACTATGGCCATATGATCAGACTTATAGCGCATAGAGTGTTCAACACCAAAACCCAGAAATTGCTCGAACCAATCTGCTGAGACTAAAAAGCGATCAAGTCGCTCTCTGATGTGAGTAGAGGCCGAGATACCTCTTTCCCAAGTATACCAAGAGCCCACAAAACCCAAATCACGAAGATTAAGGTCATCAATAGTGTCTCTAAAAGAAAACATCTCCCTTCTGGTTCTGTCAACACCACCTTCTTTCTCACTGTTGATAAGGATCTCGTTAAAATCACCACCAAATAAGATCGGGAGACTAGATTCATTATATAGATGACGAATCAAAGACCAAGTTTTATGTTTATCTTCTTCTCTAGGCCAACCATAGATACCAACAAAACGCCAAGCCATATTCCCCTCCCCAATGTCACCACAAATATGATTTTGGGAAAGGGAAACAAGAGTAAAACTTACTTCCTCCTTCCAATAGAGACACAAACCACCAGCCTTTCCACGACTCGCAACAGCAAAAGAATTTCGAAACCCCAGCTGCTCTTTAAGAGCCTCCGCTTCATGCTCTTTAAGAAACCCGAGCATTACTCAGGTTATGTTTATGTAAGTCTTGCACATCAAAAGGAAAATGGTGGTAAGCTAAAACTCCCTTGAAAGAAAGGCCTCTCCCCCTACCTCGGTACGATCCCCACCTACACTGGTTGATCCCCGTTGCGGCGGCCCTGCTTTTCTACTATGGCTGAGGAGTTATCACACTTTGTCTCGACTCTATCTATTGACGAAGAAGAGGACACGATGTTAGACCTAAATACTTTAAACCCTAGCACATATAACAAACTTTCTTTGGTTCTTTTTGGGAGAATTTTGACAGAAAGATCCTATAACTTTGAAGCGTTTAAACGCACCATAACCTCCGTTTGGACGCCATCTCAGGGGCTTGTCATGCGAGTCCTAAGCCCTAATTTCTATGCTTTCCAGTTCTTTCATTGGAGGGACATGAACAAGGTGATTGAAGGGCGTCCATGGTGCTTCGATAATATGCTCATATTATTGAAGGAGGCGGATGGCGAAGAACAATCCGATCAGGTAACAATTAATCACTCCCCGTTTTGGGTGCGCATTAAAAACCTCCCGTTTAATTATAGATCTGATGAAGTAGTTAAGGCCTTAATTGGTAATATGGGAGAAATATTGGAGATGGAGGAGGATTTTCTTGGGATTGGCAGATATAGATGTGTTAGGGTTTTGCTGGATGTATCGAAACCTTTGCGTCGATATCGTAAATTGAAGGACAGGAAAGGCCGAGAATTTCAAGTGGACTTTGCTTACGAACGTCTACCCTTTTTTTGCTTTGCCTGCGGGGTAATAGGACACTCTGAGCGTAATTGTCATGTTGTAACTGAAGAAGAAAAGCAAGAAAAAATGGGGTGGAGTGCTGACTTGAAAGCTACACCGAGGAAGGGCATGTTGAAGGAAGTTGAGGAAGATGAGAAGTTCAGGTCAAGCAAAAAGACTTTGTTTTCCACTCTCTCACATCAAGTGGAAGATAAAATAATTTCTCACAATAGCACTTTGAGTATTAATGGCTCACAACTCCCAATCATTACCAATGATAATGTTGTCCCTGAAGAGGAGACTTTGAGTATTAATGACCCAAAGCTCTCAATCATTGCCAATGACCGCGAGCCTCGTGAAGTGGTGCCTACTGCAGTATTTATTTCCCAGCACCCGGTTCCCAATCCTAGTGAGTTTAGTGGCTCTCTTTCCAACCCCCAGCCACTAAACTTCATTTTTAATAGTACTAAAAAAGAGCAAGTGGGGCAGTCAACTATGGTGAGAGGTTGCAAAAGAATGGCACGTGGTCCTATGGAGGACAAAGGAGAATTGCAACATATGGAAACTGATCTTTGTGATTCTTTAAATAAACGTGCCCATTATGATATTGTAACTATGGATGACAGTGGACATGTGAGTGCTACGAAGCGTTTCAAGCGGAGTACTCATATTGTTACGAACTCCATGATTGAGGCGGAGGTTGGTGATGACCAACCCCGCCAAGCATCATGAATTCTTTGTGTTGGAACTGCCGAGGTTTGGGCAACCCTCGGTCAGTTCGCCAGCTAAAACGCTATAATGTTTCTTTTGCCCCCGATAAGTGTGTTCCTATATACTGTGATAATACTAGTGCAATTTGTATTTCTAAGGATCCGGTTCATCATTCAAGGGTCAAGCATATTCACATTAGGCATTATTTCCTTAAGGATGATGTAGAAAAAGGTCTTGTTAAAGTCGAATTTCGTCCAACAGAAAATCAAATAGCTGACATATTGACTAAACCACTTCCTAGAGAAAAATTTGAGAAAATTCGCTTAGAGCTAGGGATGATTAGAATTCATTAAATGTGCTACTTCAAATTAAACCTTTAATTACAAGATTACACTAAGTGGCCAGCAACATTTTGTGAATTTATTCATACATTGCACAGTCATTGTAAAGGACTCACTTTAGTCTCCATAATACTCCCCTTATTGTCCATGCATATACTTCAGCAAAAATAGAAAGGTCACTGTACATATAGCTTGAACATGCAACATGCATGAGTTCACACTTTCTATTCCTTTTATCTCTTTTCACGTAAATTTTATCCCCATTTTATTTCATTATATTTTATTTTCTTTTTCATCAATTTATTATCTTTCTTCATTCATCCCCCACAAATAATTTTTTTATGGCAAACGCTTCACCAGCGTTCATGTACAAACCTGAAAATAAAATGATTCAACGGATTTAAAGAAGGAAGGGAAAAGCCGCATTTACACGGCAAATTCACCTCATTTACCCAAAACCATTAACTCTGCAAAACCGCCTTTCTCCCTCTCTCACACAAAAACCTCTAAATTTCACCTTCCTCGCCAAAACCCTATATGGCTCCCAAACAAAAAACCTCCGATGATACCAAAAATTTTCCGGCAGAAAAATCTTCACCTCTAGTGGATTACAACAAAAGTGAGAATGAGTGTTCCAACTCAAATGAAGCTTCTCTGGGTTCTCAAGATGATTCGGCTGAGATTGAGGTCAATTCTCCAAAGAAGAAAGAAGATTTAGATGAAGTGAAAACAGAGCAAGAAAAGGAAGTTTTGGTTCCTACAAAAAGGGGTAAGAAATCTAAGTCTTCCAAGTACATCATAGGGTTTTGCTTTGATTTTTCTTAGTGTAAGAAAATTAAGTGGGGTCAGTTTCTTGATCTTGTTAAGTTTCAAAAATGGGTTAAAGTGTTGAGTTTTGATGAGGGTCTTTATGAGAGTGAGATGAGCGAATTTGTTGCTAGTTTTGATAATACCGAGGGTTTATGCATGAGTGTTGTAAATGGCAAATTGGTCAAGTTTTATGAAAAGAATCTGGGTGAATGGTTTGAGGTATCTACTGAAGGGTACAAGGACTATGTCAAGGGTAGGGCTAAGTTGAATGTCAATGGTGCTTCAAATTCTACTATTTTGAGTTTCTTTGAGGGTCAGGATTCTGACCTGTCCCTAGATCAAAAATATCTTTCTCCATATCATAAATTTCTGTTTCACTTAGTTTGGCAAGGACATCCAAGATGACTCAAGCGAGCCTCATGGATCTTTCTTTAATGTTTTGTCTTGCCAAGAATATAAAAATAAACTTCCCTGCTTTAATGATTTCTCATCTTTCCCATTGTATTAGCCACAACACAAAAGTTGGGTATGCAAACCAAATCAAACTCCCTTCTAGTACCTCCTTTGATTTAGAGCCTGACAACTATTTGACTAAGGAGACTTTATCCAGGCTGTCTCTGAGGGTACAGGGTGGAAAGTTAGAATTTGGGGTCGCAGAACCTAAGGGAAAGGTAGAGACTGGGAACAAGAGGAAGTTTAAGGAGGAGGTCAGTGCTGAAGGACCTAGGTCATTGAGGAAGAGTCAAAGGATTGTTGTGACCAAGGCTCCCAAGGAACAGGGTCAAGGTGATGTTCATATTGATCTGGAGGAGGATCCGGCTCCTTCAGGATCAAGGGCTGTCGATTTTCCCCTTCTCTCCACTACTGGTCTCCATGGGATTCTACATTCAATTCAGGAGTCTCTGTCCCTCCTGCACACAAGAGTCCAGGGTGTTGAAGCCAGGATTGCCAAAGTTGATCTTCAACAGGAGCAGATCCTAGAAGAAGTGAAGAAAGGAGAATATGCAGTTTGTGAGAAGATTGACGTTGTGGTCGCTTCTTATGTTGTTCGCCCAAAACCCTCCAAGCCCTAATCCCCTTTCCTTCCCTATAATCTGATGAAACAATGATACAATTTTTTTTTGGTTTGTATTAAACAATGGTGGTTTGTTGTTACTATCTCTTTATCACCTTTTTGGATGTGGTAAACACATCTTTTTCCGGTGATAATATCTTTTTAGTTTATATCTTTTATCTCTTTTCATCTCTTATTTTGCTTCTCTTATTGTCCTCTTTTGCTTCTTTCTTTATTTGTTTCCTGAACTCAACTTGTGCATTTCTCATGTCTAAGTGCATTGATCCCTTCTTGCTATGCTCATTAAATTGTTTGGATGGCTAGTATTATTAGATGAATGTTTGAGCTACTAAGCCTTGACATTGTTGTATATGATGCACTCTTAGAGTCCTGCGAGTTACTTAGTTGTTTTTGATGATGACAAAAGGGGGAAGTAGAGTGGCACATAAAAATTCCATTCTAGTCTTCTTAGTTTCTAGGTGATGATTTTTGGGTTTTCTTCAAAACAGATGTTCGTTAGGATTAATTAGATTGTTAGTCCCTGTTAGTTTAGTGCTAGTTTTACTTTTTAGTCTTTTGTTAGTTTTGTTTGTTTTATTTTTTAAAGTCATTAGCTCTTGATTCTTTTGCTCTGATTATTTTATTTTCTTCTTTAGTTTCTTAGTTTTTGATTATCTTATATTTTTATATGCCTTAAATTTGCCATCATAAAAAAGGGGGAATATTGTTGTATTCCATGTTTTGATGATGCCAAATACCGAGGTTATAATATAGTTTTTATTTTGCGAAAAATATAAAATACCAAAAATAATGTAATGCTTATTTTTGCATTTATATCTTGTGGAGAAAGATTATTTATTTAATCTAAGTCAAGATATTAGTTTTATACACTTTGAATTTTTATCATATGGTATCTTTAATGTTCTAGTTACTTGGAATCTTTGAATAATGGATTCTCCAAGTTACTAGATATTTGTTGCGGTTGCTTTTGTTCGAAAAACAGTTGGAATAAGCGTGGCATATATTGTGAAGCTAACTTTATTGAAGCCCTCTAACAAACTCAAGTTACTCGCTTATCACTCGCTGGAATTAAGCCCACTAACGGATAAGTGGAGCGGTTTGTTTCCGTTGCAATAAACATGGAGAAAGTGCAGCGAAAGTTGAGCCATGATCTCCACACCACTACAAGCGAACATCATGGAGAATGTGGAGCACTAAATGACCAGAAGAAGAAGGAGTAGCAGCAGCTATATAAGAGGAAGATTACTCGAAGAAGACTTAAGAACTTTCGAGCATAAAAAGTAGATTTATACTTATAAAGTTTTCTTGTAATTTCCTCTCATATTTAACATACTTATTATTGTAATATTCATAGTGTTTGGGCGAGAGAGAAATTAGAGAATATCCTTGTGTTCAAGAGAGAGAAAGAAAGAGAAAAAAGAGAAGACTTCGAGTGAAGTCAAAGTGAGTGTCATCGGTTCAGGGGGAACTGAGTGATTGGGAACAAGTTCCTGGAGGAACAGAGAAGGTCCATTAATAGGTTGTAATAATATCGAGTCTTTTGGCCTATTATAGTAAAGAGAGTTTGAGTCAAAATCCCTTATGGTCAAGGTTTTTCTTCCTATTGGGCCTAGGAAATTTTCCTTGTAAAAATCTCGTGTGTTTATCTCTTTCGTTTTAAGTTTATATTAATTCCGCAATATAATTCGAAAATTTCCCCTCAACTACAATTCACCCCCCTCTTGTAGTTGGTCTAGTGTCCATACTAGAAAAACAACCACTATATATGTTAGGTAATCATCTAATTAGATTAGGATATTACCAAAACTTTTAGGTCATTACCTAAACAATTTTAGGCCATTACCTAAAATAATAATTGTCTTGGGCAATGGCCTCAAATCATGTGACTATAATATAAATGATGAGGGAATTGTGTAATTAAGATGTGGGTTATTGATAACCTAATCCATGAGATTTTATGTGGTTTAAATGATAAGATTGCATCGGGCTAAAACGTTGCATTTTTGCCTTTTTCTTTTGCTTTCAAATGATTAAATTGAATGACTTTCGTGATATGAAAGGTTCATCGATCGAATGTTTATGTGAACATCAGATTGAAATGGTCGAACAATCTCTCTAAAGAATCCTCTCTGTTGTAGTGGAATGTCAATTGTTTTTTGTGCAAGTTAATGCAGGGTTTAGGTAATAACTAAAGATATTTTGGTCATGACCTAACATAACCACTATATATGTTAGGCAATCACCTAATTAGATTAGGATATTACCAAACCTTTTAGGTCATTACTTAAACCATTTTAGGGCATTACCTAAAATAATAATTTTCCTGGGTAATGGCCTCAAATCATGTGACTAGAACATATATGATGAGGGAATTGTATGGTTAAGATGTGGGTTATTGATAACTTAATCCATGAGGTTTTAAGTGGTTTATATGATAAGATTGTATCGGGCTAAAACGTTGCATTTTTTTCCTTTTTCTTTTGCTTTCAAATGATAGAATTGAATGACTTTGGTGATATAAAAGGTTCATCGATAGAATGTTTATGTGAACAGCGGATTGAAATGGTCGAACAATCTCTAAAATGAATCCTCTCCATTATAGTGGAATGTCACTTGTTTTAGTGCAAGTTGATGCAGGGTTTAGGTAATTACTAAAGATATTTTGGTCATGGCCTAATACAACCACCACATATGTTAGGTAATCACATAATTAGATTAGGATATTAGCAAAATGTTTCGATCATTACCTAAACCATTTTAGGGCATTACCTAAAATAATAATTGTCTTGGCAATGGCCTCAGATCATGTGACTATACCATATATGATGATGGAATTGTATTGTTAAGATGTGGGTTATTGATAACCTAATCTATGAGATTTTATGTGGTTTAAATGATAAGATTGCATCGGGTTAAAACGTTGCATTTTTTTCATTTTTCGTTTGCTTTCAAATGATTGAATTGAATGACTTTTGTGATACGAAAGGTGCATCGATCGAATGTTTATGTGAACAGTGGATTGAAATGGCCGAAAATCTCTAAAAAGAATCCTCTATGTTGTAGTGGAATGTCACTTGTTTTTTGTGCAAGTTAATGCAGGGTTTAGGTAATTACTAAAGATATTTTGGTCATGACCTAATACAACCACTACATATGTTAGGTAATCATCTAATTAGATTAGGATATTATCAAAACTTTTAGGTCATTACCTAAACCATTTTAAGGCATTACCTAAGATAATAATTGTCTTGGACAATGGCCTCAAATCATGTAACTATAACATATATGATGGGGGAATTATATGGTTAAGAAGTGGGTTATTGATAACTTAATCCATGAGGTTTTAAGTGGTTTATATGATAAGATTGCATCGGGGTAAAACGTTGCATTTTTTTTTCCTTTTTCTTTTGTTTTAAAATGATTGAATCTAATGACTTTGATGATATGAAAGATTCATCGATAGAATATGTATGTGAACCGGGATTGGAATGATCGAACAATCTCTAAATAGAATCCTCCCCCTAATAGTGGAATGTCACTTGTTTTTTTATGCAAGTTACTGCTGGAGTTAGGTAATTACTTAACATATTTTGGTCATGACCTAACATAACCACTATATTTGTTAGATAATCACCTAATTAGATTAGGATATTAGCAAAACGTTTAGGTCATCAACTAAACTATTTAAGGGCATTACATAAAATAATAATTGTCTTGGCAATGGCCTCAAATCATGTGACTATAACATATATGATGAGGGAATTGTATAGTTAAGATGTGGGTTATTGATAACATAATCCATGAGATTTTATGTGGTTTAAATGATAAGATTGCATCGGGCTAAAACGTTGCATTTTTTCATTTTTCTTTTGCTTTCAAATGATTGAATTGAATGACTTTCGTGATATGAAAGGTACATCAATCGAATGTTTATGTGAACAGCGGATTGAAATGGTCGAACAATCTCTCAAAAGAATCCTCTCCATTATAGTGGAATGTCAATTGTTTTTTGTGCAATTTAATGCAGGGTTTAGGTAATTATTAAAGATATTTTGGTCATGACTTAACATAACCACTATATATGTTAGGTAATCATCTAATTAGATTAGGATATTACCAGACCTTTTAGGTCATTACCTAAACCATTTTAGGGCATTACCAAAAATAATAATTTTCTTAGGTAATGGCCTCAAATCATGTGACTATAACCTATTAACATATATAATGAGGGAATTGTATGGTTAAGATGTGGGTTATTGATAACTTAATCCATGAGGTTTTAAGTGGTTTAAATGATAAGATGGCATCGGGCTAAAACGTTGCATTTTTTCCTTTTTCTTTTGCTTTCAAATAATTGAATTGAATGACTTTCGTGATATGAAGGGTTCATCGATCGAATGTTTATGTGAACAGCGGATTGAAATGGCCGAAAAATCTCAAAACAATCATGCCGCTGGGTCCATTAGGCCCAATACCTCACTAAACTCCATTGACTTGAGTTTTTGGCGCCCATTGTTCCTCCTTGTACTAAAAAGCCCAAATTAACCCCAGATCATATGCTTTTAGGTAATTACCAAACATGCTTTGGGCAATATCAAACCTATCCAATCATAATCCATTCATATTACTCATCAAAGCAATCCTATGGGGATTGGACAATCATGCCACTGGGTCCATTAGGCCCAATACCTCACTAAACCCCATTGACATGAGTTTTTGGCCCCCATTGTCCCTCCTTGAACTAAAAAGCCCAAATTAACCGCATATCACATGCTTTTAGGTAATTAACAAACACGCTTTGGGCATTACAAAACCTATCCAATCACAATCCATTCCCATTTCTCATCAAAACAATCCTATGGGGATTGGACAATCATGCGACTAGGTCTATCAGGCCCAATACATCACCAAACACCATTGACTTAAGTTTTGTTCCCCATTCTCCCTCCTTGTACTAAACAGCCCATATTAACCCTAGATCATATGCTTTTAGGTAATCACCAAACATTCTTTGGGCATTACCAAACCAATCCAATCACAATCTATTCCCATTACTCATCAAAGCAATCCTATGGGAATTGGACAGTCATGCCATTAGGCCCAATACCTCACCAAACTCCATTGACTTGAGTTTTTTGTCCCTCCTTATGCTAAAAAGCCCAAATAAACGCCAATCATTTGCTTTAAGGTAATTACCAAACATGTTCTGAGGATTACCAAACTCCTAAGTAGAGGATTTACCAATCACAATTCTTTATCATTACTCATCAAAGCAATCCTATATAGATTGGACAATAATGACACTGGGTCAATTAGGCCCAATACCTCACCAAACCCCAGAACATGTTTTTAGGTAATTACCAAACATGCTTTTAGGTAATTACCAAACATGCTTTGGGCAATATCAAACCTATCCAATCACAATCCATTCACATTACACATCAAAGCAATCCTATGGGGATTGGACAATCATGCCACTGGGTCCATTAGGCCCAATACCTCACTAAACCCCATTCACATGAGTTTTTGGCGCCCATTGTTCCTCCTTGAACTAAAAACCCAAATTAACCCCAGATCATATGCTTTTAGGTAATTACCAAACATGCTTGGGGCAATAGCAAAACTATCCAATCACAATCAATTCACATTACTCATCAAAGCAATCCTATGGGGATAGGACAATCATGCCACTGGGTCAATTAGGCCCAATACCTCACTAAACCCCATTGACTCGAGTTTTTGGCCCCCATTATCCCTTCTTGTACTAAAAAGCCCAAATTAACCACATATCATATGCTTTTACATAATTTCCAAACATGCTTTGGGCATTACCAAACATATCCAATCACAATCCATTCCCATTACTCATCAAAGCAATCATATGGGGATTAAACAATCATGCCACTAGATCCATTAAGCCCAATATCACACCAAACCCCATTGACTTGAATTTTTGGGTACCATTGTCCCTCCTTGTATTTAAAAACCCAAATTAAACCCCAAATCATATGATTTTAGGTAATTTTCAAACATACTTTGGGCATTACCAAACCTATCCAATCACAATCAATTCCCATTATTCATCAAAGCAATCCTAAGGGGATTAGACAATCATGTCACTAGCCCAATACCTCACCAAACCCCATTGACTTGAGTTTTTGGCCCCCATTATCCCTTCTTGTACTAAAAAGCCCAAATTACCACAGTTCATATGCTTTTAGATAAAAACCAAACATGCTTTGGGCATTACCAAACATATCCAATTACAATCCATTCCCATTACTCATCAATGCAATCCTATGGAGATTGGACAATCATGTCACTGGGTCCATTAGGCCCAGCACCTCTCTAAACCCCATTGACATGAGTTTTTGGTCCCCCATTATCCCTCCTTCTACTAAAGAGCCCAAATTAACCCCATATCATATGATTTTAAGTAATTACCAAACATACTTTGGGCATTACCAAACCTATCAAATCACAATCCACTCCCATTACTCATCAAAGCAATCCTTTGGGGATTGGACAATCATGCCACTGGGTCCATTAGGCCCAATACCTCACCAAACCCCATTGAATTGAGTTTTGGGCCCACATTATCCCTCGTTGTACTAAAAAGCCCAAATTAACCCCATATCACATGCTTTTAGATAATTACCAAACATGCTTTGGCCATTACCAAACCTATCCAATCACAATCCATTCCCATTACTCATCAAAGCAATCCTATGAGGATTAGACAATCATATCACTAGGTACATTAAGCCCAATACCTCACCAAACCCCATTGACTTGGGTTTTGGGGCCCCATTGACTATCCTTGTACAAAAAAGCCCAAATTAACCACAGATCATATGATTTTAGGTAATTACCAAACATGCTTTGGGCATTACCAAACCTATCCAATCACAATCCATTCCCATTACTCATCAATGCAATCCTATGGGGATTGGACAATCATGCAACTAGGTCCATTAGGCCCAATACCTCATTAAACCTCATTGACTTGTGTTTTGGGCCCCCATTGTCCCTCCTTGTACTAAAAAGCCCAAATTAACCCCAATCAAATGCTTTAAGGTAATTACCAAAAATGTTATGATGATTACCAAACTACTAAGTGGAGGATGTTCTCCCAATCACAATCCTTTATCATTACTTATCAAAGCAATCATATGGGGATTGGACAATAATGTCACTGGTTCATTAGGCCTAATACCTCACCAAACCCCATTAACTTGAGTTTTGAGCCCCCATTGTCCCTCCTTGTACTAAAACTCCCAAATTTACGCCAGATTATATGCTTTTAGAGAATTACCAAACAAGCTTTGGGCATTACCAAACCTATTGAATCACAATCCATTCTCATTACTCATCAAAGTAATCCTATAGGGATTGGACAATCACGTCACTAGGTCCATTAGGCCCAATACCTTACCAAACCCCATTGACTTGAGTTTTGGGGCCCCCATTGTCCCTCTTTGATATAAAAAGCCCAAATTAACCACAAATCATTTGTTTTTAGATAATTACCAAACATGCTTTGGGCATTACCAAACCCATTCAATCACAATGCATTCCCATTACTCATCTAAGCAATCATATGGGGATTGGACAATCATGCCACTGGGTCCATTAGGCCCAATACCGCACCAAACACAATTGACTTGTGTTTTGGGCCCCCATTTTCCATCCTAGTACTAAAAGGCCCAAATTAACCCTTGATCATATGCTTTTATATAATTACCAAACATGCTTTGGGAATTACCAAATCTATCCAATCACAATCCATTCTCATTACTCATCAAAGCAATCCTATGGGGATTGGACAATCATGCAACTGGGTCCATTAGGCCCAATACCTCACCAAACACCATTGACATGTGTTTTGGGCACCCATTTTCCCTCCTAGTACTAAAAAGCCCAAATTAACCCAATTATATGCTTTAAGGTAATTACCAAACATGTGATGAGGATTACCAAATTACTAAGTGGATGATGTTCTCCCAATCAAAATCCTTTGTCATTACAAATTAAAGCAATAATATGGGGATTGGACAATAATGCCACTGGTCCATTAGGCCCAATACCTCACCAAACCCCATTGACTTGAGTTTTGGGGCCCCATTGTCCCTCCTTGTACTAAAAAGCCCAAATTAACCCGAGATCATAAGCTTTTAGATAATTACCAAACATGCATTGGGCATTACCAAACCAATCCAATCACAATCCATTTCCATTACTCATCAAAGCAATCATTTGGGGATTGATCAATCATGCCACTGGATCCATTAGGCCCGATATCTCACCAAACCCCATTGACTTGAGTTTTGGGGCCTCATTGTCCCTCCTTGTACTAAAAAGCTCAAATTAACCTCTGATCATATGCTTTTATGTAATTACCAAACATGCTTTGGGAATTACCAAACCTATCCAATCACAATCCATTCCCATTACTCATCAAAGCAATCCTATGGGGATTGAACAATCATACAACTGGGTCCATTAGCCCAAATATCTCACCAAACCCCCATTGTCCCTTCTTGTAATAAAAAACCTAAATTAACCCCAATCATATGCTTTAAGGTAATTATCAAACATGTTATGACGATTACCAAACTACTAAGTGGAGGATGTTCTCTCAATCACAATCATTTGTAATTACCCAACAAAGCAATCCTATGGAGATTGGACAATCATGTCACTGGGTCCATTAGGCCCAACACCTCTCTAAACCCCATTGACATGAGTTTTTGGTCCCCCATTATCCCTCCTTCTACTAAAGAGCCCAAATTAACCCCATATCATATGATTTTATGTAATTACCAAACATACTTTGGGCATTACCAAACCTATCAAATCACAATCCACTCCCATTACTCATCAAAGCAATCCTTTGGGGATTGGACAATCATGCCACTGGGTCCATTAGGCCCAATACCTCACCAAACCCCATTGAATTGAGTTTTGGGCCCACATTATCCCTCGTTGTACTAAAAATCCCAAATTAACCCCAGATCACATGCTTTTAGATAATTACCAAACATGCTTTGGCCATTACCAAACCTATCCAATCACAATCCATTCCCATTACTCATCAAAGCAATCCTATGAGGATTAGACAATCATATCACTAGGTACATTAAGCCCAATACCTCACCAAACCCCATTGACTTGGGTTTTGGGGCCCCATTGACTATCTTGTACGAAAAAGCCCAAATTAACCACAGATCATATGATTTTAGGTAATTACCAAACATGCTTTGGGCATTACCAAACCTATCCAATCACAATCCATTCCCATTAATCATCAATGCAATCCTATGGGGATTGGACAATCATGCAACTAGGTCCATTAGGCCCAATACCTCATTAAACCTCATTGACTTGTGTTTTGGTCCCCCATTGTCCCTCCTTGTACTAAAAAGCCCAAATTAACCCCAATCAAATGCTTTAAGGTAATTACCAAAAATGTTATGATGATTACCAAACTACTAAGTGGAGGATGTTCTCCCAATCACAATCCTTTATCATTACTTATCAAAGCAATCATATGGGGATTGGACAATAATGTCACTGGTTCATTAGGCCTAATACCTCACCAAACCCCATTAACTTGAGTTTTGGGCCCCCATTGTCCCTCCTTGTACTAAAACTCCCAAATTTACGCCAGATTATATGCTTTTAGAGAATTACCAAACAAGCTTTGGGCATTACCAAACCTATTAAATCACAATCCATTCTCATTACTCATCAAAGTAATCCTATAGGGATTGGACAATCACGTCACTAGGTCCATTAGGCCCAATACCTCACCAAACCCCATTGACTTGAGTTTTGGGGCCCCCATTGTCCCACTTTGTTATAAAAAGCCCAAATTAACCACAAATTATTTGTTTTTAGATAATTACGAAACATGCATTGGACATTACCAAACCTATCCAATCACAATGCATTCCCATTACTCATCTAAGCAATCATATGGGGATTGGACAATCATGCCACTGGGTCCATTTGGCCCAATACCTCACCAAACACAATTGACTTGTGTTTTGGGCCCCCATTTTCCCTCCTAGTACTAAAAGGCCCAAATTAACCCTTGATCATATGCTTTTATATAATTACCAAACATGATTTGGGAATTACCAAATCTATCCAATCACAATCCATTCTCATTACTCATCAAAGCAATCCTATGGGGATTGGACAATCATGCAACTGGGTCCATTAGGCCCAATGCCTCACCAAACACCATTGACATGTGTTTTGGGCACCCATTTTCCCTCCTAGTACTAAAAAGCCCAAATTAACCCAATTATATGCTTTAAGGTAATTACCAAACATGTGATGAGGATTACCAAATTACTAAGTGGATGATGTTCTCCCAATCAAAATCCTTTGTCATTACAAATTAAAGCAATAATATGGGGATTGGACAATAATGCCACTGGTCCATTAGGCCCAATAACTCACCAAACCCCATTGACTTGAGTTTTGGGGCCCCATTGTCCCTCCTTGTACTAAAAAGCCCAAATTAACCCGAGATCATAAGCTTTTAGATAATTACCAAACATGCATTGGGCATTACCAAACCTATCCAATCACAATCCATTTCCATTACTCATCAAAGCAATCATTTGGGGATTGATCAATCATGCCACTGGATCCATTAGGCCCGATATCTCACCAAACCCCATTGACTTGAGTTTTGGGGCCTCATTGTCCCTCCTTGTACTAAAAAGCTCAAATTAACCTCTGATCATATGCTTTTATGTAATTACCAAACATGCTTTGGGAATTACCAAACCTATCCAATCACAATCCATTCCCATTACTCATTAAAGCAATCCTATGGGGATTGAACAATCATACAACTGGGTCCATTAGGCCAAATATATCACCAAACCCCCATTGTCCCTTCTTGTACTAAAAAACCTAAATTAACCCCAATCATATGCTTTAAGGTAATTATCAAACATGTTATGACGATTACCAAACTACTAAGTGGAGGATGTTCTCTCAATCACAATCCTTTGTCATTACTCATCAAAGCAATCCTATGGAGATTGGACAATCATGTCACTGGGTCCATTAGGCCCAACACCTCTCTAAACCCCACTGACATGAGTTTTTGGTCCCCCATTATCCCTCCTTCTACTAAAGAGCCCAAATTAACCCCATATCTTATGATTTTAAGTAATTACCAAACATACTTTGGGCATTACCAAACCTATCAAATCACAATCCACTCCCATTACTCATCAAAGCAATCCTATGGGATTGGACAATCATGCCACTGGGTCCATTAGGCCCAATACCTCACCAAACCCCATTGCATTGAGTTTTGAGCCCACATTATCCCTTGTTGTACTAAAAAGCCCAAATTAACCCCAGATCACATGCTTTTAGATAATTACCAAACATGCTTTGGCCATTACCAAACCTATCCAATCACAATCCATTCCCATTACTCATCAAAGCAATCCTATGAGGATTAGACAATCATATCACTAGGTACATTAAGCCCAATACCTCACCAAACCCCATTGACTTGGGTTTTGGGGACCCATTGACTATCCTTGTACAAAAAAGCCCAAATTAACCACAGATCATATGATTTTAGGTAATTACCAAATAATTTTTTGGGCATTACCAAACCTATCCAATCACAATCCATTCCCATTACTCATCAATGCAATCCTATGGGGATTGGACAATCATGCAACTAGGTCCATTAGGCCCAATACCTCATTAAACCTCATTGACTTGTGTTTTGCGCCCCCATTGTCCCTCCTTGTACTAAAAAGCCCAAATTAACCCCAATCAAATGCTTTAAGGTATTTACCAAAAATGTTATGATGATTACCAAACTACTAAGTGGAGGATGTTCTCCCAATCACAAACCTTTATCATTACTTATCAAAGCAATCATATGGGGATTGGACAATAATGTCACTGGTTCATTAGGCCTAATACCTCACCAAACCCCATTAACTTGAGTTTTGGGCCCCCATTGTCCCTCCTTGTACTAAAACTCCCAAATTTACGCCAGATTATATGCTTTTAGAGAATTACCAAACAAGCTTTGGGCTTTACCAAACCTATTAAATCACAATCCATTCTCATTACTCATCAAAGTAATCCTATAGGGATTGGACAATCACGTCACTAGGTCCATTAGGCCCAATACCTCACCAAACCCCATTGACTTGAGTTTTGGGGCCCCCATTGTCCCTCTTTGTTATAAGAAGCCCAAATTAACCACAAATCATTTGTTTTTAGATAATTACCGAACATGCTTTGGGCATTACCAAACCTATCCAATCACAATGCATTCCCATTACTCATCTAAGCAATCATATGGGGATTGGACAATCATGCCACTGGGTCCATTTGGCCCAATACCTCACCAAACACAATTGACTTGTGTTTAGACCTGGCAATCGGACCAATCGGATCGGATTCGGACCAGACCAATTCAGATCGGACCGTTTTCGGATCAAGTTACATTCGGACCGGGATCGGACCGGACCGGACCGTTTCGGATTGGGTCATCGTTCGGACTATTATTTCAGATCGGATCGGATCAGTTTTCGGATCGGATCAGCTTTCGGATTATGGTTTCAGATCATCGGATCGGATCGGATTTCGGATTGGACAAGAAATATTTTGAACTTTTTTAGTAGGGTAAGGGTTGTCCTAAGTAAATAAATTTTATTCTATACTAATCTTTGGAGTTATTGATTATTCTATTAGTAGCCCTTTAATTGAATATTAATTGTTTAGTAGTTAGTACTCCCTACATTTTTTAAAATTATTCCGTCTAACTATTTGAGTATTCGTTACATATACTTACATAAAATTCTTCCAAAGTTTTGCACCAGTGGCCAATGATAATTTTTATTATAAAAAAACGGGTAAGTTTCGGGTACTTCGGATCAAAGCCTAATCGAAACCAATAATTTCGGATCGGTTTACCTTCGGGTCGGATCGGTTTCGGATCGAGTAATACCATATCGGATCATTCGGATGAGTTTCGGATCAAGATTATTTCGGACCGAATTCGGACCGGACCGGACCGTTTCGGATTCGCATCAAGGTTCGGACCCAGATCGGACCACGGATCGGATATTTCGGACCGGATTTTCGGATCAGGACCAACTTTGCCAGGTCTACTTGTGTTTTGGGCCCCCATTTTCCCTCCTAGTACTAAAAGGCCCAAATTAACCCTTGATCATATGCTTTTATATAATTACCAAACATGCTTTGGGAATTACCAAATCTATCCAATCACAATCCATTCTCATTACTCATCAAAGCAATCCTATGGGGATTGGACAATCATGCAACTGGGTCTATTAGGCCCAATACCTCACCAAACACCATTGACATGCGTTTTGGGCACCCATTTTCCCTCCTAGTACTAAAAAGCTCAAATTAACCTAATTATATGCTTTAAGGTAATTACCAAACATGTGATGAGGATTACCAAATTACTAAGTGGATGATGTTCTCCCAATCAAAATCCTTTGTCATTACAAATTAAAGCAATAATATGGGGATTGGACAATAATGCCACTGGTCCATTAGGCTCAATACCTCACCAAACCCCATTGACTTGAGTTTTTGGGCTCCATTGTCCCTCCTTGTACTAAAAAGCCCAAATTAACCCGAGATCATAAGCTTTTAGATAATTACCAAACATGCATTGGGCATTACCAAACCTATCCAATCACAATCCATTTCCATTACTCATCAAAGCAATCATTTGGGGATTGATCAATCATGCCATTGGATCCATTAGGCCCGATATCTCACCAAACCCCATTGACTTGAGTTTTGGGGACTCATTGTCCCTCCTTGTACTAAAAAGCTCAAATTAACCTCTGATCATATGCTTTTATGTAATTACCAAACATGCTTTGGGAATTACCAAACCTATCCAATCACAATCCATTCCCATTACTCATCAAAGCAATCCTATGGGGATTGAACAATCATACAACTGGGTCCATTAGGCCAAATATCTCACCAAACCCCCATTGTCCCTTCTTGTACTAAAAAACCTAAATTAACCATAATCATATGCTTTAAGGTAATTATCAAACATGTTATGACGATTACCAAACTACTAAGTGGAGGATGTTCTCTCAATCACAATCATTTGTCATTACTCATCAAAGCAATCCTATGGAGATTGGACAATCATGTCACTTGGTCCATTAGGCCCAACACCTCTCTAAACCCCATTGACATGAGTTTTTGGTCCCCCATTATCCCTCCTTCTACTAAAGAGTCCAAATTAACCCCATATCATATGATTTTAAGTAATTACCAAACATACTTTGGGCATTACCAAACCTATCAAATCACAATCCACTCCCATTACTCATCAAAGCAATCCTTTGGGGATTGGACAATCATGCCACTGGGTCCATTAGGCCCAATACCTCACCAAACCCCATTGAATTGAGTTTTGGGCCCACATTATCCCTCGTTGTACTAAAAAGCCCAAATTAACCCCAGATCACATGCTTTTAGATAATTACCAAACATGCTTTGACCATTACCAAACCTATCCAATCACAATCCATTCCCATTACTCATCAAAGCAATCCTATGAGGATTAGACAATCATATCACTAGGTACATTAAGCCCAATACCTCACCAAACCCCATTGACTTGGGTTTTGGGGACCCATTGACTATCCTTGTACGAAAAAGCCCAAATTAACCACAGATCATATGATTTTAGGTAATTACCAAACATGCTTTGGGCATTACCAAACCTATCCAATCACAATCCATTCCCATTACTCATCAATGCAATCCTATGGGGATTGGACAATCATGCAACTAGGTCCATTAGGCCCAATACCTCATTAAACCTCATTGACTTGTGTTTTGAGCCCCCATTGTCCCTCCTTGTACTAAAAAGCCCAAATTAACCCCAATCAAATGCTTTAAGGTAATTACCAAAAATGTTATGATGATTACCAAACTACTAAGTGGAGGATGTTCTCCCAATCACAATCCTTTATCATTACTTATCAATGCAATCATATGGGGATTGGACAATAATGTCACTGGTTCATTAGGCCTAATACCTCACCAAACCCCATTAACTTGAGTTTTGGGCCCCCATTGTCCCTCCTTGTACTAAAACTCCCAAATTTACGCCAGATTATATGCTTTTAGAGAATTACCAAACAAGCTTTGGGCATTACCAAACCTATTAAATCACAATCCATTCTCATTACTCATCAAAGTAATCCTATAGGGATTGGACAATCACGTCACTAGGTCCATTAGGCTCAATACCTCACCAAACCCCATTGACTTGAGTTTTGGGGCCCCCATTGTCCCTCTTTGTTATAAAAAGCCCAAATTAACCACAAATCATTTGTTTTTAGATAATTACCAAACATGCTTTGGGCATTACCAAACCTATCCAATCACAATTCATTCCCATTACTCATCTAAGCAATCATATGGGGATTGGACAATCATGCCACTGGGTCCATTTGACCCAATACCTCACCAAACACAATTGACTTGTATTTTGGGCCCCCATTTTCCCTCCTAGTACTAAAAGGCCCAAATTAACCCTTGATCATATGCTTTTATATAATTACCAAACATGCTTTGGGAATTACCAAATCTATCCAATCACAATCCATTCTCATTACTCATCAAAGCAATCCTATGGGGATTGGACAATCATGCAACTGGGTCCATTAGGCCCAATACCTCACCAAACACCATTAACATGTGTTTTGGGCCCCCATTTTCCCTCCTAGTACTAAAAAGCCCAAATTAACCCAATTATATGCTTTAAGGTAATTACCAAACATGTGATGAGGATTACCAAATTACTAAGTGGATGATGTTCTCCCAATCAAAACCCTTTGTCATTACAAATTAAAGCAATAATATGGGGATTGGACAATAATGCCACTGGTCCATTAGGCCCAATACCTCACCAAACCCCATTGACTTGAGTTTTGGGGCCCCATTGTCCCTCCTTGTACTAAAAAGCCCAAATTAACCCGAGATCATAAGCTTTTAGATAATTACCAAACATGCATTGGGCATTACCAAACCTATCCAATCACAATCCATTTCCATTACTCATCAAAGCAATCATTTGGGGATTGATCAATCATGCCACTGGATCCATTAGGCCCGATATCTCACCAAACCCCATTGACTTGAGTTTTGGGGCCTCATTGTCCCTCCTTGTACTAAAAAGCTCAAATTAACCTCTGATCATATGCTTTTATGTAATTACCAAACATGCTTTGGGAATTACCAAACCTATCCAATCACAATCCATTCCCATTACTCATCAAAGCAATCCTATGGGGATTGAACAATCATACAACTGGGTACATTAGGCCAAATATCTCACCAAACCCCCATTGTCTCTTCTTGTACTAAAAAGCCTAAATTAACCCCAATCATATGCTTTAAGGTAATTATCAAACATGTTATGACGATTACCAAACTACTAAGTGGAGGATGTTCTCTCAATCACAATCCTTTGTCATTACTCATCAAAGCAATCCTATGGAGATTGGACAATCATGTCACTGGGTCCATTAGGCCCAACACCTCTCTAAAACCCATTGACTTGAGTTTTTGGTCCCCCATTATCCCTCCTTCTACTAAAGAGCCCAAATTAAGCCCATATCATATGATTTTAAGTAATTACCAAACATACTTTGGGCATTACCAAACCTATCAAATCACAATCCACTCCCATTACTCATCAAAGCAATCCTTTGGGGATTGGACAATCATGCCACTGGGTCCATTAGGCCCAATACCTCACCAAACCCCATTGAATTGAGTTTTGGGCCCACATTATCCCTCGTTGTACTAAAAAGCCCAAATTAACCCCAGATCACATGCTTTTAGATAATTACCAAACATGCTTTGGCCATTACCAAACCTATCCAATCACAATCCATTCCCATTACTCATCAAAGCAATCCTATGAGGATTAGACAATCATATCACTAGGTACATTAAGCCCAATACCTCACCAAACCCCATTGACTTGGGTTTTGGGGCCCCATTGACTATCCTTGTACGAAAAAGCCCAAATTAACCACAGATCATATGCTTTAAAATAATTACCAAACATGCTTTGGGCATTACCAAACCTATCCAATCACAATCCATTCTCATTACTCATCAAAGCAATCATATGGGGATTGGACAATCATGCCACTGGGTCCATTAATATCTCACCAAACCCCATTGACTTGAGTTTTGGGGTCTCATTGTCCCTCCTTGTACTAAATAGCTCAAATTAACCCCTGATCATATGCTTTTATGTAATTACCAAACATGGTTTGGGAATTACCAAACATATCCAATCACAATCCATTCCCATTACTCATCAAAGCAATCCTATGCGGATTGAACAATCATGCAACTAGGTCCATTTGGCCCAATACCTCACCAAAGCCCATTGACTTGAATTTTGGCCCCCCCATTGTCCCTCCTTGTACTAAAAAGTCCAAATGAACCAAAACTCATATTTCCTTTTAGGTAATGACCAAATATGCTTTGGGCATTACCAAACCTATCCAATCACAATTCATTCCCATTACTCATCAAAGCAATCTTATGGGGATTTGACAATCATGGCAATAGGTCCGTTTGGCTCAATACCTCCCTAAACCCCATTGACTTGAGTTTTGGGTCCTTATTGTCCCTCCTTGTACTAAAAACCCCAAATTAATACCATATATCATATGCTTTTGATAATTACCGAACATGCTTTGGGCATTACCAAACCTATCCAATCACAATGCATTCTCATTACTCATCAAAGCAATCATATGGGGATTGAACAATCATGCCACTCGGTCTATTAGGGCCAATATGTCACCAAACCCCATTGACTTGAGTTTTGGGGCACCATTGTCCTTCCTTGTACTAAAAAGCCCAAAATAACCCCAGATCATATGATTTTAGGTAATTACCAAACATACTTTGGGCATTACCAAACCTATCCAATCACAATCAATTCTCATTACTTATCAAAGCAATCCTATGGGGATTAGACAGTCATGTCAATAGGTACATTAGGCTCAATACCTCACCAAAACCCATTGACTATAGTTTTGGACCCCTATTATCCCTCCTTGCAATAAAAAGCCCAAATTAACCCCAGATCACATGCTTTTAGTTAATTACCAAACATGCTTTGGGAATTTCCATTCCCGTTACTCATCAAAGCAACCCTATGGGGATTGGAAAATAATGCCACTGGGTCCATTAGGCCCAATACCTCATCAAACCCCATTAACTTGAGTTTTTTGGGCCCCCATTGTCATTCCTTGTACTAAAAATTCCAAATTATCCCCAGATCATATACTTTTAGGTAATTACAAACATGATTTGGGATTACCAAACCTATCAAATCACAATCCATTCCTCGTTACTCATCAAAGCAATCCAATGGGGATTGGACAATAATGCCATTGGGTCCATTAGGCTCAATATCTCACCAAACTCTATTCACTTGAGTTTTGGTCCCCCATTGTCCCTTCTTGTACTAACAAGCCCAAATTAACCCCAGATCATATGCTTTTAGTTAATTACCAAATATGCTTTGGGCATTACCAAACCTATCTAATCACATTCCATTCCCATTACTCAACAAAGCAATCATATGGGGATTGAACAATCTTGCCACTAGGTTCATTAGGCTCAATACCTCACTAAACCCCATTGACTTGAGTTTTGGGACCCTATTGTCCCTCCTTGTACTAAATAGTCCAAATTAGCCCCAGGTCACATACTTTTAGGTAATTACCAAACATGCTTTGGGCATTACCAAACCTATCCAATCACAATACATTCCCATCAATCATCACAGCAATCCCATAGGGATTGGACAATCACACCACTAGGTCCATTAGGCCCATTTCCTCACCAAACCCCATTGACTTGAGTTTTAGACTCCCATTGTCCCTCCTTGTACTAAAAAGCCTAAATTAACCCCAGATCATATGCTTTTAGGTAATTATCAAACATATCCAATCACAATCCATTCTCATTACTCATCAAAGCAATTATATGGGGATTGAACAATCATGCCACTGGGTCCATTAGGCTTAATACCTCAACAAACCCCATTGACTTGAGTTTTGGGCCTCCATTGTCCCTCCTTGTACTAAAAAGCCCAAATTAACCCCAGATATATGCCTTTAGGTAAATACCAAACATGCTTTGGGTATTACCAAACATGCTTTGGGTATTACCAAACATATCCAATCACAACCAATTCCCATTACTCATCAAAGCCATCATATGGGGATTGGACAAGAATGCCACTAGGTCTATTAGGCCCAATACCTCACCAAACACCATGACTTGAGGTTTGGGTCCCCATTGTTCCCCCTTTGTACTAAAAAGCTCAAATTATCCCCATATCATATGCTTTTAGGTAGTTACCAAATATGCTTTGGGCATTACCAAAATTGTTTTGGATATTACCAAACCTATTAAGACATTCTTATCTCTTACATGTGGTGACTTTATAATTCTATTTGACTTATTTGGATTAACACATTTATATCATATTGAGTAATTTGTACTTAGTATTGTTTAGTTCAATTGTTTATTTTTCAATACACTTTGGAATTGGAGGATTTGAGACTTCTCTTAGTTTCTGTCACGTTTTGGTAATTACCGAAACCCATTTTAGTAATTACCTAATATGTCCGTTCCAAATCCCATTTTAGTAATTACCTAAAGTGTCTGTTCAGTCATCTTCTCCCAGCTTCATCTTCAACCTTTCGATTTTTTCTTTCTCCTCTGAAATTTTCCATCTAGTTTGACAATGGTAATCAATACTCAAAAAACGCACAAATCGGTCCCAATTCGGCGGTTTCCCAACATCTTACAACAATTCAAACCATTTTTTTTAAAATTCATAATAATGACCTAGAATTTTGATTTTGAGTTTCTTCATTTTGAAACTCAAACCTTAATTTCCATGGAAATTCAGGTGTTCATGGTGTGCATATGATTATCAATTTTATGTTTGTTCATCTATTTCATGGATTTACAAATATGAAAGAGAGGAAACTGAAAAGAAATTCCCCAAAATTTTCCCCGAAAATCGGAAATTAAAACTTCGATTTCACAACTTCTCCATCACAAATTCATGATTTATTCATGAAATTTTACCATTTCATGGAAAGAGAAGGGTCCAAGTAAGAGATCTACTGAAAATTCGAGAAGAATCGAAGATCCATGGAAGATTTGAGAGGAGAGAGAAAATCTGAGTAAAAAAAAAATCCCCAAATTTTTTTTTTTTGGCCGAAATTAATTTTCGGATTTTTCATAATTTTTTTTTTTTCGAAATTATTTAAAACATTTTCATAAATTAGAATAAATGATTTTGGTATTTTCTAAAATCATTTCAAAGCAAAAAAGAAAAGGTAAAAGAAAGCTTAGGTGGGTGGCTCACATTCATTGTGGCCCCACATTTTTCATGGTCATGTTCCAAAAAAGACCATGATAGAATTTTCAGAGAAAGAAGGATGTATCATCGACTTACCTAGGCGGATCTACTCAATTGCCACCTATGTTTGTTTTAGGCAATCAGAGAAGGCAATTATTTTACCTGATCATTAAAAAACTTAATTGAAGATCGATCAACGAGTTTGATCTAAACTCTTTGCTGCGTTTTTTAGAAATAATATGTGACTTGTTGAGGTCTATGATTTCAATTTTTCTTGACAAATATATAATCGGGAACATTTAATTTGCAAAATTGATCTAAGACCCTACCCTCTTCTTCTCTATTTTTTCCCCCTCTCTTATCTCAAATCTTAAAATTTCTTTCTTGGACTATCTTCAACAATTAGTTGATGGTAAACCCCTCCGCTAATGGATTTTTTTTATTATTATGGGGATTCTATTTTTTTTGTTACGAGTTTCTCTATTTACAAGCATTCTTTCCTAATTCAAATATAACGAGAATGAAGGAATACTCCCCTATGTTTAGTGACTTAGTCCTAAAAGGCTAAAAGAGGAGAAGATAAAGATTACGAGAAACAAAATCTGGACACAACGAACTCTAGGATAGATTCAAGCTCAATTGACTCGGTCCAACGGCTGATTGACCAGTTTCTCAGTCTGCCGCATCATCAATCCGCTCCAAGACTTTTCGGCCAACGCTTGTGCCACATGGCAAGAGAAAACCGCCCATACCATATTACAAGTTTTTATGTCAAGACGATTATAACACAGTTTTTGAAGGTCTAAGCCTTTATGAAAGATGCCAAGTCATCGATATTTATTCATAAAAACAAAATTAAAACCATGAATCTGAAGCTTCTTGATTATTTGTCGTAGATTTTTAGATCTATATTGTTTTAGATGAGTTGGTTGCAATGTCCTGGGACGTAAAATCGACTCAAATCTTGCTTATGAGTCTTTGGTAACAGTTGACACATTTTCGCGGTACATTAAAAGTTTGATGAGTTGCGTGCGAAGCTTCTTAGAAGAATGCATCAAGTTCTTGCGTTAGACTTATATGGTTATGGCTAGGCATCAAGCTTTCGACACAATACCACAAGTCCATATCTCTTCCAAGTGGTTCGACGCAGCCAACCCCAACAATCTACTCTAGCAGCAACATAATATTAGTCATCAGCAGCCACCCACAACCAATTTAACAAGGGGAGTGGTAGTTGACGACTTGACGTGATAGAGGAAACTAAGAACGAAGAAGTTGCAACTATGGAGAACAAGGTTAAAAACATGCTCTTTAACCTGTTTTCTCTAATCTTTGGGTTTTGCTACCATGCAAAGAGCACATTTATTTGCCACTCACGATATCTTGCAGCTCCTAAAAGTGCACATTGAAATTCATCTAAATCAGATATTGCAAGCAGAAGCATCATCTTACCAACACATCTTACCGCTTCTACTTCATTACTATTGAATCTTCCCCATGAATATATAGTTGTAGGCTTGTAGCACCCACAAATTCACGCAAGTAATAATTAATATCAACCTTAGTAAATGTCGAACACACTATGTTACTGGGACTCGGTTACTTGCATGGGACACTTCGGGGTTATGTGAATGTTCGACTTGGCTATATTATGAAATTGTAGTGTTAGCTTAAAATGAATAGTCGAAGTGTCCATACCCATATCAGGGTGTCGAGAATCCGAAGCAGCTACGTAAGGTAAAATGACAAAGCCTGAGTGACGTAGCTGAACACGATATTATTATATTCAACGTAGCTGAACTGATCCACATAAAACAACACAATTTTATTGTGATTGATTTTGTGTAAACTGTGGTAATGGAAGGAATATAATGAAGTATACTTAGTTACTACTTTATACCTGAATATATCAGCTAATTTTGGTGAAGCCTAGCTTTCCGATTATATTGAGAGTTATAGCTAACCTTATTGAGCTCAACTGTCTCTTAACTATCATTTCTCTTCAGTTCTCTCTCACTAAATCTTGCTTCAGAAAGCAGCAATCTGTCCAACTGATAAACTATGACAAAAGAAGGGACATGATATACGAAATATATCTCATATATAATGATACTCCCAACAACCCCTAGGTGAACCAATTGCATATATTTTCCAAGAGTTAACATTGTATTTTCTTATCTCCTCTAATTTTTCACATATATCCTACATAAAATATTGAATTTCAGAAAGATGGGATGTAAAATATGTGTACATTTGATCGAAACATGTTTATCGAAATCAATACATCCACGGTGCCAGCGTCAATATTCAGCTGCACGAGCAGAACTGAAGTTCGCTGTTTATGCTGCATTCGCTGTTCTCATGCTATCCTGTTACGCGGGTAATGCTCTGAACTCGTCGCATTCATGTAAACATAATTTTTGGCTAGTTGGTAATACCAAAAGCATTTGAACATATCATATTTTAGGCAAAGGAAGGGATCTGATGACAAAAAGACAACGATTCTGAAATCCTGAGTAAAACTTCGGAGAATATTTTGCTGAAAAGAAGCTTAGTTTTTGTTCTTCTTCATACCAACTAATCTTTTCATCTTTTTGTTTGTTCCCCCTACCCCCAAATTCCAGAGGCATATGATCCATTAGATCCAAACGGGAACATAACAATCAAATGGGATGTTGTGTCATGGACTCCAGATGGCTATGTGGTAAGTATTGTAATTTGTAACTTCCATATCTTTCTACCTCCAAGAACAACCGCCACAAAAGGCAACTTCTCAAAGTTAAGAGAGGATGAATCATAGACATATAATGTGTGGGCACTGTCAACAGGCACTAGTGACGATGAATAACTTCCAAATGTACCGGCATATAATGAACCCTGGGTGGACGCTAACATGGATGTGGGCGAAGAAAGAAGTAATATGGTCAATGGTGGGAGCACAAACAACTGAACAAGGGGACTGTTCCAAGTTTAAGGGAAACGTACCTCATTGCTGCAAAAAGACCCCTACAGTCGTGGACTTGCTGCCTGGAGTACCTTACAACCAGCAGATTGCGAATTGTTGCAAGGGCGGTGTTGTTGCAGCATGGGGACAGGACCCTGATTCTGCAGTTTCCGCCTTTCAGGTCAGTGTCGGCGTGGCTGGAACATCAAACAAGACTGTGAAGCTGCCTCAGAATTTCACCTTGCTTGGACCTGGACCTGGCTATACTTGTGGCCCAGCCAAAATTGTGCCCTCCACAGTTTACCTCACCCCTGATCGTCGCAGGAAAACCCAAGCTCTCAGTGAGAATTATAAGTCTATTCTTCAAACTATCCATTTTTTTAACCCCCCCAAAAAAAAAAAAAAAAACACACACACACACTCGCACACACTTGGAGGAAATGAGGAATAAATACTTCCTCCATCCTAAAGTAAGATAACCACTACATTACCACGGCGATTATGGAAAATGAAAGAGTAGACAGGGAAAACCGGAAAAGTGAGTTGAGGGATGTGGCAATCTCACACTCGTTGGGTAACGCCCCCAAACTTTCAAGAAATAATTATGAGAAAACTTGGTAAAAAGGAGTACAAATATCTCTGATATCCTAAACATTGAAAAACACTCTAAAAAATCATCAATGGTAAACCTAAAATATAGATCTCCTTGTTTTGAATTTTTCCACTGTAAAAGCCCCAAACTCAAAATTCATCAAAGGGAACTGAACCTGACAGACTTGATTACCAGGTCTACTAGTTGAAAACCATAAGCACTGTACTGAAACCCAAATTTAATACACAGAACCAGTTCTACATTCCGAACTAGGAACTAATATTCTTGCCTAGGAATTAAAATATATATGCAGTTTAAGCTTAGCAAAACCAACAAACACAACTTCAACCTGAACATTTTGAAGTCAGTGCACATATGTTACTTACTGAACTCAAATAATCTAAACTTGCAGTGACATGGAATGTAACATGCACTTATTCACAGTTTCTGGCTTCAAAGAACCCAGCATGTTGTGTGTCCTTCTCATCTTTCTACAATGAGACAATAGTTCCTTGCGCATCGTGTTCTTGCGGATGCCAAAACAAAGGTAGCTGTATCAGGTAAATGACCTACATAACCTTCCCTTGTAAGAAAATAGATATATCCAGCAAACACCAGTAGCATATATACATTATTTTTGTGGACATTCAAAATATAGGATCAACTCGAAGAAATCACACTCAGTAGGTATAAATACTCCAAAGAAGGATAACGCACCTCTTCTGCAATGCACTCATCATATGTGCCCTATTCGAGTCCACTGGCATGTCAAGATCAACTACAAGGATTACTGGCGCGCCAAGATATCTGTTACTAATTTCAATTATCGCTTAAACTATACTCAGTGGACGCTGGTGGTTCAGCATCCCAACCTTAATAATGTCACCCAAGTATTCAGCTTTGACTATAAGCCTCTAGTGCCTTATCAATCAGTCAGTAAGTGCCTCTAAACAGTTACAGTTCAAAGGAACTGCAGTTGTACCTAAATGTTTCTTAATTTTATTTCCTTTCTTTCAGACGATACTGGTATGTTCTATGGTACGAAATTCTACAATGATCTTTTAATGGAAGCTGGACCGGGTGGGAATGTCCAATCTGAAGTGCTTCTACGGAAAGACGCAAACACATTCACCTTAAAACAAGGATGGGCATTTCCTAGAAAAGTTTACTTTAATGGAGATGAATGCAAACTTCCACCACCAGATGCATATCCTGCTCTTCCAAATTCTGCCAGTATGATTTCAGTTGCTTACTTAATGGTTGCCGCTACTCAGGCATTGATGGTTGTCCTTATTTAGGTAAAATATTTTTTTCCTATGAACACTAATAGCTGTCAAATCACAAGTGCATATCCAAATCGCAACACTAAAAGAAATATAAGAAAACAAGTCGTTCACCACAGAAATGTTTCTTGTGAAGTTCTTGAGTAATTGTGCATTAAGCTACACTTCTGCCTTGATTTAGAAGGGTGGGACATTTGAGACATATATGTATATCCTTTCTTACACTTATGAGTTCAAATTGTAATACCAAACATATTGTTCTATTTCTAGAGAATCAAGTAATTAACTATATAAATGTTTTACCAAATCTCAAATGCAACACAACAAATACAAGAAGCAACTATATATAACACTTGCATTTCCGTGAACAGAGTTTCTACAGGTTACAACACTGAAATACTCGTCTCCAATACATAATCTAACAAGAATAAAAAAAAAAATATTATAAAACGTATAATACGTGTAGGAAGAGTCTATATCCTAAACAAAATGGTTTC
The DNA here is from genome assembly GCA_947646795.1 of Beta lomatogona. Classification (NCBI taxonomy): domain Eukaryota; kingdom Viridiplantae; phylum Streptophyta; class Magnoliopsida; order Caryophyllales; family Amaranthaceae; genus Beta; species Beta lomatogona. The sequence continues at coordinate 1,318,036 of CANSNZ010000351.1, forward strand.
AGACTCTGATTCTCAAAGCTCCAGTAGACAATGAACGCTCAATCTAGAAGCGAAGTATGGCGCACCTGAACAAAGTCATGGAGCTTTCACCTCAAGTAGCAATGAGACCAGCTGGTTAGCAGAGTTGAAAGTGCTTCACACAAGCGATCCAACATAAATCTAGAAAGCAACATTGCTTCACTAAGCATATGCCAGTAAGAAAGCAAGGGCAGCCAATATAGTCATGATGGGTTGTAGCAGTGAGAAAATTGGTCTCGAACTAGCATTTGGCAGCCATGGGTAAGCATCTGGCGGAGGCATCACACAATTATCGCCATTAAAGTACACCCGCCGTGGGAAAGCAAATCCTTTATCAAAAGTAAAAGATGTTTTGTCCTTCTGAAATAACAACTCTGATTGCACGTTTCCAAAAGGCCCAGCTTGATTGAGAAAATCATTATAGAACTTAACTCCCCATAGCATGGCAGTGTCATCTGTAACAACATCAAATTACCCAGAAGAGGATCATTAGGAACCATGAAGCCAATCAACACTTGGCTGGTAATTCATTTGGTAAATTTATAGTGAGAATACTTACTCAAGCCGTCATAAGGGGTCAATCCTTTGTAATTAAAACTGAATGATTGAGTGAGATTATCAAAGTTGGGATGCTGGACAACCAGATTCCACTGCGAGTAGTTCATCCGGTAGTTAAAGTTTGTAATAGTAACCTTAGTACGCCAATAATCCTTGTAATTAACCTTGACATGCCAATGGATTCGGACTGGACACATGTGACTGGTACATTGGACCAGAGGTGTATTGCTTGCTTTTGGTCCGCCTGCTGAAATAGCTGAAGCTAAATATGGACTGTCCGGCCTGCAATTGCAAAAATCACCACTTTTTCAGAATAACAGCACGTGTAAATGGGTATCCTGGAAATAAATCTCTTTAAGAAGATACTTACGAGACACAACTTCCAGGTTGGGTTATGTTGTTCTGACATCCACAAGAGCAAGTTGGGCACGGTACTATAGTGTCATTATAAAAAGAGGAGAGAGAAACACAGCAAGTAGGAGTCTTCTGCGATAAAAACTGAGAATATGTACAAGTTACATTCCAAGTCACTGCCAAGAAGAAATTAGCTATTGTTAGTAAACTTTCAAATTCATTTCATCATTGCTAAGACATATTATCTCTAGCAGCCATAGCTCCATCATCAAAAAGCATTACAAACAATAATTTTAAGAACTGGCACCATGAATCTGAAAAAATCAGTCATCAATCTCACAGAAACCATGTTTCTAACTTAAGAGAGAATGTATTTTACACCATAATTCACAAGCTAAAAGATATCAATGGTTGAAGTTATGCATTGGCAAGCGTGAAAGTCAAACTGTGCAAGTAAAAAGAAACAGGGTAGGCATATAATAAGAATCTGAGGATGGGAAATCAAGGAAACAATACCAAACGCCTAAGCCTATTAAACAGGCCACTTACTCAAAGCTTGAGTGGTTCTCCGCTTATCAGCTGTCTTAAACTCAGTTGGCTTCACAATCCTTGCCGGCCCACAAGTATATCCAGGCCCCGGTGCCTGCAACGTGAAGTTTCTTGGCAGCTTAACTGTCTTATTACTTGTTCCGGCTTGACCTACACTAATTTGAAAAGCTCCGACAGCATTGGCAGGGTCCTGGCCCCAGGAAGTTAATACCCCTCCACGACAGCAGTTGGCAATTTGCTGGTTGTAAGGTGTTCCAGGAAGCAAATCTACCACTGTTGGAGTCTTTTTACAACAATGGGGAATGTTCCCTTTGAATTTTGAACAATCTCCTTGCTCGGTGGTTTGCGCACCCACCATACTCCATATTACATCCTTTTTGGCCCACGACCACCCTAATGTCCATCCTGGGGTTTGAATGTGGCGGTACTGCTGGAAGTTGAACATAGTGACAACAGCCTGCCAGCACAAATGCAAAAGGATTCAATTAATGAAAGAAAGGTAGGGCATGCACAAAAAAAAGTTTCCCGCTAGAACTATGAGACCAAAATGAATAAATTCTCACAAACCCTCAGTCATGCAGTTTTGGCATTGCTTCATTTATATAGTGTATAAACAAGAAGGAATTAGTCACAAAAGCAAACGAATAATTTTGCCATCTCATTCACATCACACGGGTAAAAACATAAAAATGGATACGCTACTTGATCTGGGAAGCTTCTTCTTAACGTGGGTGATAACAACTATATTGATACCCACATAATAAACACATAATTGCAGGCATTCTTAGTGGCATAAACGAATAAATTACAAGGTATTACAAAAAATTATAACATCATTCTTGGTTGCTGATTAATACAAGACATAGTGGAAATACAAGTAACACAAAAAAACAATGACATGAACAGATTGGTATAGCAATACTCACAAGATATCCATCAGGAGTCCAATTGATAACATCCCATTTAATTGTGATATTTCCATTTGGATCAAGTGCATCATAGGCTTCTGCAAGAAAGAATCAGCACAAAAATAACAGTGTCATTAGGTCTCAGCATAACTAAAGCATAAAAATTAAATCCTTATAAAATATTAATTAATGGATCCAATTAAACAGATCAAAGCAACAATAACCTTTGCCTTAACTATTCTTTCCTTCTCATGAAAGAAAGGTACCATAATTAGTAAAATCAGCAAAATCACAACTTTCACTCTCCAACTTCCAAACTAAGCCAAAATTAAGCAATTAAACCAACATCCTCCACCAAAATTGACAATATCAACAGCTCAAAATTCCAGATTAAGCACAAAAAAACAACAATACCCATAAACTAAAGTCACCCAATTTCACTACTGAAAACAATGGCACTAAAAAATAGGACTTTCAACAACAGTTTAGCAAGAAAAATAATAACAATCCAAGACAACATGATTGCAAACTGAATGATTAATTGACTAAAAACCCAACTTAGAAGAAAAACAAAAAAACCCAACAAATTAAATGAAGTGGGTAGTTACCTGTTGATGTAAAAAACAAGGAAGAAAGCAAGAACGTGACAACAATGGTGAAGCTGCTGAGTTTAGCAATGGATCTGCTATTGCAGTATAATAAAGACTCCATTTTTATTCTTTATCTCTTCACCTCAAGATCTCTAAATGAGGAGAGAGAAAGAGAATAAAAAGGAAAAAGGGGAGGTGGGAAGGAAGCAGGAGAGTAAGGTTGATGAAGAGAGTAAGAGAGTTTAGAAGGGAGTTGATTTTTGCTGGGCTTTAAACACCAAATGATTGACTTGACTGTCGGTGTGTGTATCGAGGGTCCTGGCTGTAATGTTTGTTCAAGTAAACAAGAGTAAATACCCTCAAAAAAAAAAAAGTAAACAAGAGTAAATTAGATCCATATAATCTCAATTATATGATTCACTAGGTTTAAGACCCGTACAAATTGCACCAGAAGTTATTTGTTTTATACAAAATTCAGATTTTATGTATTTTTTCTAAAATCACTGTGGAAATATTTAACTCATTATCTATAAAAGTGATAATGTAAAAGTTAAGAATATAAAAAATAAATAGATACATATAGATTTGAAAAAGTAAATTTTAATTTGTTATTAGCCATATAAAGCTTTTCTAAAGCATGAGTGATCAGCAATAGAAATTTAATGGTTAAATTCATGATTATTTATTTATTTAAAGGGAAAAATGACTCACTTCATTCTTTGATGTTGTTATCTTTGCTTGTTCAGGGTCTTGAATGCACACTCAGCCTCCCCCCTCTCTCTTTCTCTCTCAAACCCTAGCCTCTCCTACCCCTTCTTCATCAGTTAGGGGTTGCCATGGATGATTTCATCCATGGTAAGCCCCTTTTTTCCTTTTATTTTCAGTTTTTAATTCATTTTCTTGTTTTGTTTAATAAATTAGTCTCACTTTACGAGATCTTTTCAAACTCTGTTACGGGGTTTTTAGTTTCTGTTTTGGAAATCTCCTTCTCCCTTATGGGAGTTGTGAGTATGTTTTTCTGTTTTTAGGTATGAGAAATTGTTCTCATTGGTTGAAATTCGAGACTCAACATGAAGGTATTAGAATATCTGATGCGGTCACCATGACTCGCTCAAGAATGTTCTTCCCAAACTACATCAAAATGATAGACTTCCTCATCAATAGCTGCTTGATTCAGCAAATAAAAGGGGGCTGCGCTGTATTGCTCGATCTGGTTCATTGTAGTTCCTTCGAAGACGAATTTGATTTAGCCTTGTTTAATTGTATCTTGTTTTTCTTTAATACCTATTATAGATGTCGCTTGGTCTTCAATTAATGAATTTTCTCTTTCAAAAAAAAAAAGGGGTCTTGAATGCACACATTTGATCATCAATTTTTTAAAATATACCTAATAAATTATAGGAAAAATTCACATAATTAATCCCAACTTTCACTCATCTTCCCAAATTAATCCCACCTATTAATTATTCAGGAATAATCCCAACTTTAGTGGTGAGTTTCTCAAAATAATCTGAATTATTATTTTACTTACTTTCGTTGATCCATTTTGGGTTTATTTTGAGGTAGAATAAAACATTTCGGATCATTTTGAGAAGGTACACTTGAAACTTGGGATTATTCTAGAATAATCAATAGTTCGGATTATTTTGAGAAAACGGTCAGTAGTTTGGATTATATATGTGAATTTTTCCTTTTTAATGAATTCAGGCATATCTTATACAATATTGTTAATACATAAGGAGTATTGAGATAAAATTATACTATATTTTTCTAATTTTGGACCTTGAAACAAAAGTTAATGGACATTCTAGAGAACGAAGAAATACTTTTAACATATAACAATTGCTTTTAGAATTTGAAACTCCATGATAACAACTCTATCTAAATTTCGAAACTAATAACTTGTAATTTAAATTTTGTGATATTGTATTGAGAATAATTAAATCTGGCTTGTGACCCGTACGTTATAAATTTATATTTTTTTGTAAAATGACCTTGATATCTGAAAATTTGTTCAATACTTTTGAATCGGCAATATGAAATACTTTTTACATATTATCATCAATGTCATTGACTATATTCAATGCTTTTTAGACCATGAGAAAAACTATCTACATTTCAAAATTAATAACTTATTATTTAAATTTATGATCTTGTTTTGAGAATATTTAAAATGGCTTATGTCCCGTACGTTGTACAATTATGATTTTAGCAAAATGGACTTGATATCTGGAAATTTTGTTCAAAACTTTTAAATTGGCGATATGAAGTGCTTTTTACATGTTATTATCAATGTCATTGACTATAGCCAATGCTTTTAGGCTTTGAGAACTCCATGAGCACAATTCTATCTAAATTTCAGAACTAATAACTTGTGATTTGAATTTTATGGTCATGTATCGAGTTTAATTAAAAACGGCTTATGACTCGTACATTGTATAATTATAATTTTTGTAAAATGGACTTGATATCTGAAAATGTTGTTCAATACATTTGAATTGGCTATATCAATTACTATTTACATATTCTATCAATGTCATTCACTATAGCCAATGCTTTTAGACTCTGGGAACTCCATGAGAATAATTCTATTTAAATTTTCAAAACTCATAACTTGTAATTTAAATTTTAAGATCTCGTATTGAGAATAACTAAAATTGACTTATGACCTATACGTTATACAGTTATGTTTTTTTTTTTTAAAATGGACTTCATTTTTGAAAATTTTGTTTAATACTTAATTATCAAAAAAAATGTTTAATACTTTTGAATTGGCAATATGAAATATTTTTTACATAATACTATCAATGTCAATCACTATAGTTAATGCTTTTAGACTTTGAGACATGAGAATAATTTTATCTAAATCTCAAAACTCATAATTTGTGATTTAAATTTTATGATCTTGTATTTAGAATAACTAAAATTGACTTTGACCCGTACGCGCGCTGTACAATTATAATTTTCATAAAATGGACTTGATATCTAAAATTTTTGTTCATAGGACATATATACACCCATCTCCAGGTATCAAGGCTTTATGGCTAAGCCCTAAACCTTACGAATACCTCTTTAGAAGTTGCATTACACATTAAAACACTTGTGAATTTGTGTTGCTACTTATACTTATAATACCGATGTATCTTATTGCAAAAATATATTCTCAATATAGTGTTTAACTTTTCATCCTTTATTCAAGTTTAACTTGCTATTTATATATATTCAATAATTCAATTTTCGTTGTTCTATTGTAGCTACTTATAATTAGCCATCTTTGTCTTAATACTTTATACTTTATAGTCTTTATAATCATCTCATTGATCATTACGTTTACTCCTAGTTTCTTTTATTTAAATTATCTGTTTGTTGGATTGTAGCTAGTCTGCTGCAATGCAATTGGTATTTTTAGCTGAATATACATAAACTTATTAATTCATACCATGATTTGTCCTGCAGATATTATAATTACACCCTTAGCTGATTATATATATGATCTAGTGCTTGGGCTGTGGAACTTCAATTTTGCTTCCTTATTAGCAGAAGTGTTTTAGGGCCTTCTAGCTGAAGATTTCCCGTTACTGTATTTGGTCTTTTTTTTAAGGGATTGTATTTGGTGTCTTAATATCTTTCAGAAGTGGTTCCTTTTTTTTTTTTTGGCAGCAAAAATCATTTCCAATGATGGTTTGAAAATTACCCATGAATTTCGAATTATGAATGCAGACAATTAAATGAATTTGACCGGCTAGCATAGTTACAGGAATGATTTAAAACTTACCAAATCTATGTGATTATAAGTGATTCCTTTTCTGTCTATATATATTCTAAAGTATTCCTTTTAAAGCAATTGTTATTGATTTTCGAAAATTAAGTAAGTATGCACACGCATACTTTCTTTGTGGAGGCGACACATTAGCCAATTTGGAGCTGGACGCTACACGTGGCATATGAACATGTGAGGATTATTTTAGAGGCGACATTTGGTGAAATAAATAATAGTTTGACATGTAGGATTTATGTACCTAGCTTTATATATATATATATATATATATATATATATATATATATATATATATATATATATATATATATATATATATATATATATATATTTTAAATGTTGTTAATTTGGTGTGAATGTATATTGATTCTTTTTCTTAGGTAATGAAGAAAAGTCTCATGTTAATTGTTACGCCCCTTTAGAAAACGTTTCCTTCATTAATGTAATGTAGAAAGGCATTAGGATGAAGTATTTCTAAAATTGGGAAAATGTTTGAGTAACACTCAGGGTTGTCAACCTTCTTAAACACATTAGAATAAAATAGGAAAAATGGAAAATAATAATCCCACCTTTTGGTGGTCTGCTCAAAATAATCCCACATTAACTTAATATTAGAATAATCCTAACTTTATACCTAATCTGCTGTAAATGGGTTAAATGAAATGTTTACTTGTTAACCTAGGTTGCACCCCTCATTTAACCTGTTGAAACAACTAACTCCTATTAAAAAAAAAAAAAACAAAAATCTCCCTCACATTCATTATTTTACCGTTACCAACCATTTACCTCCCACCCACCTTAGATTGTTCCATCTCTCTCTCTCTATTTAACTCCATCATCTTTCTTCCTCCTTCAATTTCGTTCTTCAAATTCTGTCTTCTTTCTTCAATTTCTGTCTTCTTCCTTCAATTTCTTCTTCCTTCAATTTGCTGCTTCAATGGCGTCCCAAAATTCAGGGTCCTCTTCTATGTCCAGGTCAACAAGGTCACTTAGTCACCCTGTTCAAGTGTTGTGCTTCCATGAAGAAATTGCACCTCTGAGGACTGTGAGGGTGGAAGGACCAACCAAAGGGAGACGCTTTTATGGATGTTCGTACTGGCCTGTAAGTGGGAATGGCTGATTTTAAGTTTTTTGATTGTAATTAGAGTTCTTCCTAATTTGTTTATTTCCAATTTTGCAGAGGACTTGTGGGTTCTTTAAGTGGGCAGATGTGGAGGATGATGTTCGTGAACTGCAGAACATGGTTTTTGTAAGGGATGGGACAATATGTGAGCTTGAAGGACAGCTTCATGTAATGAGAAACAAAGTGAGGAAGTTGAAAATGCATAAGGACAAGCTGGTGGACGAGGTTGAGGAGATGGGCATTGCAACAACTGAAACAATGTTTGAGTTAAAAAACAACACCACTGAGAAGAAATTGTTGTTTGCTTTGTTTATTTCTTGGATTTTCTTTGCAATGGTATTGTTGTTCAAGTAATGTGATGGATGAAGATGGTGGGTGATGTAGTTTTTGTTGTGTTGGCTAGGGTGATTTAGTTTTTTTTTTGTTTTGGCTAGGGTGATGGATTATGATGGACTATGTGGTAGAATTAGGCTGCTGAAATGGTCCCTTTTTGTGTAAATTGCAGCAATATAATATAACAACTTTTGATCATCCTCTTTGTGAGTTCACTTTTTTTTGCTAGTTGACAAATGAAACAAGTGAAATGACAAACAAGTGAAACAAGGAAGCATCTTTCATTAACATAAAATGATTTCATTACAATGAGCTCATTACAATGGCAGCAAAAAGTAAGATTGAGTTCATTATACAAAACTGACTAAGTTCAATTTCAACCAAAACTGACCAAAAAAAACATCTCATGGTTGAGCCCAAAAAATTGATCCAGTTGGTGACTTGTATTCACCCAAAGACTTAGCCCATGTTGGTGTAACTAATCACCCAAAAAAAGGCCCAACAACCCTAATTTTGAGCAGTACTTGATGATGACCCTTGACTGAAATTAAACCAACTTCTTAGGGTTTTGTTAGCATCAACCACAGTAGGCCCTCTACCATGAACCTGCAAGGGACAGAACAAGGTCAGTAAGGGACATAACATTTGACATGGTCATGAACCAAAAGTTTAATGACTTACATTTGTAACTACAGAGCCATCTGTTTGAACAAGAACACCAACTCCTTGTGGTACTCCTCCTCTTGCCCTACCTCTCGCCCCCCTACTCCCCCTTCCTCCTCTGCTACCACTAGTCCCTTCACCTCTTCCCCTACCCCCTGTGGTGTTCCCTCCACCCCTACTTCCCCTTCCTCCTCTGCTGCCACTAGTCCCTTCACCTCTTCCCCTACCTTTGCCCACAACTCTTCCACCTCTCCCAATTCTGGATGGTTCAGCTGTTGCAGTGTGGTGACTTGTTTGGGTAGGAGCAACTGGTTGGGGAGGTAGTCCATCTGCCCTTGGTCTGCCTCTGGGTCTTTTTGGTTGTGGTGCTGCTGGTATAGCTGTGTCTTTGTTGGGACACTTCCTTTTATTGTGTCCTTTGTTGTTGCACACACTATATGTAATCTCCAAGTCATGCTTGGTTAGTTTTCCAGGCCTTTTTGGATCCTCAAATGGGTCTTTCCTTCTGTTCTTTCTAGGCCTTCCAGGCCCTATTTTTATTGGAGGTGGGTCCACAATAAGGTTGTTGTCTGGCCAGTGCCTTTCACCAGCTAAGGGTGGGATGGAGTTTGCATAGGCTTTCATGTATGTCACCTTCTTGTAGCAGTCATCAATGTAATCCTCAGGCTTCTTGTAAATGAAAAATATTGCTGCACAAGCATGGCAACATGGTATCCCACTAAGGTCCCATTTCCTGCAAGTACATGTTCTTGCTTCCAGGTTAACATTCAAGCTGTCCAAGTAATGATTCACTTGAAAAAGAATGTCAGAGGAGGGCAGTACTTCACAAATAGCAGCCTCTGCCTTTTCCTTCTCTAGCTTCTATTGAATTCTTGGCAGTATGTCAGATGAACACTTTTCAAGCTCTTGTCTTTTTTTCACAAGTCTTTGCATCAAGGCTGCTCTTATATCCTCCAACATGTACAACAGATGCTTTGCTCTGGCATGAATTATGTAGCCATTAAAGGTCTCTGCCATGTTGCTTGTAATCACATCTGCTTTGACATTAGTCTTCATGAATGCTCTACAAAATAGCTTGGGATTGTAAGCTTGGAAAGAAGCTGCAGCAGCAGGATTGGCTTTTTCTAATTCTGCCAAAGCATCTTTGTAACCAGCCATACTGTAGGCCTTTGCAATTGTCCAGAACTTGAGCTTCATGTCATCCCCGTTGTAGTTCTTGTGCCAATTTGCAAAAATATGACGAGCACAGTGCATATGCTCAGCTTTGGGGAGCACAGATGCAACACAGGTTACAATGGACTTTATCACATGATACAAATGGAACACAAGTTAAAGGTAGAGACATGTTAGTTCATGCTACACATTAATAACATAAAGAATATACAACAGAATTTGACAAGGATCATACCTGATGTTCATCTGATAATATCACAATGTATGTCCCATCCCCTAGTTCCAAGCTTCTTTGCAAGTTCAATAAGAACCACTCCCATGAAATGTTGTTTTCACCCTCAACCATAGCCCATGCTAGGGGATACATTTGATCATTTCCATCTCTTCCTACTGCCACCATCAACTGCCCCCCAAGGAATGTTTTCAAAAAACAGGCATCTATGCATATTACTTTCCTACACCCCTCTTTCCACCCCTTTTGGACCCCTTCAAAACAAACATACAACCTCTGGAAAGTTATAGGTGGAGTGTCATCCTTCATCACTGCCACAAGATCCAAATGAGTGTTTGGACTGGACTGTTTCAGTGCCTCTAAGTACCTTCCCACCTTACTGTAATGCTCTTTCATGCTCCCATGAAGTTTCCTATGAGCATAATACTTAACCTTATATGCAAAATCTCTCTTAATGATCACCCTATAACCTCTTCTAACTGTTTCAATAATCTCCTTTGCTGGCCAATGTGGCCTTGTCTTAAAAACTTCCAACAGTTGCTCTGCTAGCCAGGTGGATTTCAGTTGCTTGTTCTTGTCCATGTTTCTTGTGCAACTGTGCTCACTAACCACTGTCTTCACAACAAATGACCCTCTTCTAGAGTCCCATGATGCATATAGCTTGAAGTGACAACCTTCAATGCACCTAACACCTACCCTTTCTTTGCCTTGCTTTGTTACTTACAACAATTTGTAAGTTCCCGCCTGAAAAACACCATACTTGGCCCACAGCATCTTTGAAACCCTCCCTTGTTCCAAACCGTGACCAACCTTCCACTGAAACAGTGTGAAGCCAATGTCCTTGCCAACTAGAAGGCTTCTTCTTGCTCTCCTCTCGTTGAACTGTCTCCTCTTCATCTTGGCGGGAGGAGTGTGGATTTCTTCATCTGAGTCCTCATAGTCGGACACATGTTCTTCTCGTTGTGGTAGTCACCCTGTTAGGCCCAGGGACTGTGTCTTTTGTTTGAGAACCAAGCTTCCCTTGAACAGCATCAGCCTGGAGCTGTTGAGCTACTTGAAGAAGCTTCTGGTTGAATCCCTTAATCCTTTCCCTTGTTGTCTTTAACTCATCATCACTGGAGTCCAACTCATCATTTTGCTCAGGGTCCTTCAATTGCTCCAAATCATCTTCAGCATCAAACTCCAGGTTATCTTCCTCATCTTCATACTCCACATCATCCTCACTTTCATCTCCTAAACCATCATCCTCCCCACAAGGTGCATATTCCTGTTCAAGCTCATCATCATCCTCCCCATCAGGTTCATAATCATAGTTAATGGGACTCAGTGGTCTTGGATCCTCCCATTCATAACCCTCAGGAACTTCTGACCTAGTGAAGGCTGTTGTGTTTTTTGGGTCTTCTGACTGTGTTTCAGATCTAGGTTTAGCAATTTTATCAAGTGAGAAGGGAGGTGTGACTGGTGTAGGCTTTTTGGCATGTGACTTTAGTGCTTTCTTAGGTGGAAAGGTGTCTTTAGAGGTGGGACGATGTGATGCTTGATTGGGAAATTTCTTCAAAATATTCCGATCGGCTCAAAATAACCACACTTGGAAAGTCTCGTGGTATCATCATTTACCACAACAGACTCCTGGGTAAGGTTTTTCCTCCTAGGACTTACCCTAATAGGAACATTAACGACCCTCTTGGGAGTCGGTTTTTGGGCCTTTTTGGTTTAGGTTGTTGAGCTACTTGCTTTAGGTTGTTGAGCTACTGAGTTTTGTTGTTGAGCTGCTGAGTTGTCACCAACTTGTGACAAAGGCTCATCACTAAGGAAATCAAGGTCCACACATCACTATGAACTACATACAAGTCAATGCACCTTGCCTTCAGTACAATTTCTCCCATTTCCCTAACATGAACATCATCAACTACCTTCTTCAAACCAGTTTCTAAGCTCCTCCCAGGCATCAAATAGTACAGTGACTGAATATCCTCATAATTACCACACTTCTTGGCCAAATCTCTTAAATCCCAAAAACAAAGTTCATCAGGGTCCACCAGAAATGTCCTAATATGCCCTCCCACATATGCATGACCATTTTTCAAATTTTTGAATACACCACCATGATTAAATTTCAAAGTAACACCATCCATGGCTAAACTAAACAACAATCACAACAAACAGCGCAAAAGCATGAATTAGGGCACAATTACAAATAACAGAAACAACAAACATAAAAAGCGTTTAACATAAATTAGACCAGATTCTAATGGAACGTAATTTCGCGCACCAAACATTTGAGGGTTTTTCGCAACCAATTTCAGGGAAATAAGGACTACAATTGCACAATTTCAAAATTTTGTTAACTTACCTCAATCCCAAAATGCGAAATCCGTTGTGGTGCGCGAAACCCTAAAGTTTGAAACTTTATGCAGCATAAATCCACGAACTCAAGCCACCTTCCATGGAAGTTTTTCGTGTTTCAGTGAAACAGAGGAGGTGTTTGACAGAAGGGAAGAAGAAAGGTTTAATGAGGGGTTGTTAATGTGCTGTGGGTTTTGGAGGGAAATAGGGTTTAATTTACCTAGTTAATAGGTTACCAGTGACTTAACCCATTTACAGCAGATTAGGTATAAAGTTAGGATTATTCTAATATTAAGTTAATGTGGGATTATTTTGAGCAGACCACCAAAAGGTGGGATTATTATTTTCCATTTTTCCAATAAAATATTGATATATATGTAATAAATTGAGGAGATAAGTGACATAAAAACAATGTTTTAATGTATTTCTAACCAATGAAAGTTCAATAATAAGAGGGTTGACAACCCTCAGGGTCAGTGTAAGGCAAGATCGCTACTCCAATTAGCGGTTACTGCTTATAAATTGTTAATTGAATAAGCAATGTACTCATTAACAACACTAATTCAATAACCGGTTCACTAAAAGTCACAACTATTGAATTACCACTGATACTCATGAACTCATCCCTTATACGGGTTCCCATTCTATACTTACTCGGAATTTAAAAATAAAAGTTTGCTCCTTCTCTCTCCTTCGTTCCTGCAATCCTCCTCTACCCCATGCTTCCTCCACTAACTTTTTTTTTTTTAGGATTTTCATTTTGGATTGTAAATTTTGAAATACCTACCTTCTTCTTGGATCGGTGGGGTTGAAGATTACTTGATCATTTTGGTGCATTTGGTGTTGGATTGTTGTAATTAGAGAATTTGTAACTCGATTTTGCTGATATGAGAAAAAAAGCAAGGCTTATGTCCGACCAGTTTACTTTTGATATATTTCTTCTCAACATTTTAGTATTTTTTGTAACTATTTAACTTTTACAGATTTTTGTATAAATTTATTATTATTTTTTTTTGAAAGATTTTGTATAGATTTATTTTTGTATAGATTTATAGTTATTCAACTTATTACCTTCCATGGGCTTCGCTAGAATTAACTGCAACACATCCTTAATTAAGGAACAAGGGTGGGTTAGGCTGGGACGCTGGGTGTTGTTGTGCGAGAAATGGCACGAAAGGTGTTGTTTGCGCAGACTCCAATAATGAGGGGTTGATGGCCCCCAATAATTGCCGAAAATAGTGTTGTCCTCTTTCAAGTGAAGTTAATTCAGAAGTATATGATGAAAAATATTGTAATTAGCGGTCTTTTCTAAGAGATTTGTTAATACTATTAGCAGTTGTACTAGCCAAAAGAAAAAAAAAGAAACTATGTTAGTTTTCATCATATGTGGATAGTAGGGGGGATATTTTCTATTTCATACGTTCCACACGAAATTGGCATAAAAAATTCGTGCAATATGCATGAAATCGATGCATTGATTTCATGCAATGTGCACAGTGCACGGAATTGTGGCATATGTTTAGTAAAGATTGCACAAAAGAGGGGTTGTATGTCATACAAATTGCAAGAAATTGGGGTAACTATTGGGGAAAAAACAAACACAACACTCACATCCATTTCAGTGATTGGTGGGTCAAGTATTGTCATCCATTTTTGATCCAATACGGTTTTATCAAGTAGTGTACTTTAGTAGACAAGACACTTGATCTTATATTTTTTCATAGGTGGGAGGTAGGGATGTCAATTGAGCGAGGTGGGTGCATGGTCCTCCACACCTGCACCTGACGGGAAATCTCATCCCCATCCGCATTAGGGCTGCCAAAAGTTGACCCAATCCGACAATACGATCCGAACCTAACCCGAAATAAGCGGGTTAGGGTTTCGGTTTTTGACCCATTTAAGTAAATGGGTTGACACGATTAACCCGTTTAATTAAACGGGTTAGGTTTAGGTTGACATTTCCGACCTGAAAATGACCTATTTTGACCTGATTAACTTTAACATATCGAAAATTCTCAAAAAAATATATTGATAAATCTAAAATTTGATTAAAAAATAGTAAAATATCTCTAAAATAGGTCATAATTATTCCAAGAAACTCAAAACATGCATACTTTCAGTAGTGAACTTGCTCATTTTGTTTTTTAAGAAAGTAATAAATTTTCAATATAATGATAATAATGATTAAATGGGTTAAACGGGTTATACGGGTAACCCGTTTATTAAATGGGTCGGATCAAGGTTGAGTTTTTCGACTTGTTTATTAAATGGGTTAGGTTTGGGTTGAGTGATTTTGACCCATTTATTATCGTCCCGAACACGAACCCGACCCAACCTGATATGATTGCCAAACCCTAATCCGCACCCCACCGTCCATTGGGAGGAGGACAGAGCAGTTTCTTTTTAAATAAGAGTAAAAATAAGGGTTTGAAGGTTTAGTAAATAAAGGCTGCATTTAGCACTCCTTAAAAAAACACACATATATATACACACAAAGTAGTATAAAATTTTGGATTCATCTGAATGTATATATTTATATTATCAAGTAGTTCTAATATAAACTTATAGAGAATTGAAATATTAATAGTCAAAGTTATGCGTTAGCAAGCGTGTCAAATTGCAGTGATTAAAGAAACGGAAAAAATAATAATAAAAAGGAAAAATATCATAAAATTACCTTTTATAATTTAATTTTTTTTTTTTCAAAAAACTACCTTTTAATAATTTTCTTTCAAAGAACTACCTTATATAACAAATTTATTTTAATATACTATCATTGTACCTTTAATGGGGTTTAATCACTAATAATTGAGTCACTGTAAATTGTTTTTCTTTCTTCCCCTCTCGTTTCTCTCCTCTTTTCTCGCTACCCCACCGGCAGCAACACCTACTACAGTTGTTATTTATTGATTAGTATCAAATATAAACGTAAAATGGTAGTATATTGAAAGGAATTTGTTATATAAGGTAGTTTTTTGGAAGAAAATTTTTAAAAGGTAGTTTTTTTGAAAAAAGTTGGTTATAAAAGGTAGTTTTTTTAAAAATTTCCTAATAAATATAAGAGTTTTTTTTGTCGGAAACAACCTTTTATAGTCATTTTTTTTGTGAAAAACAACCTTTTAATTTTTTTGCAATTTACAACCTTAAATAAATTTCTTTTTGTGAGACGAAACCTTTTCCATTTTTCTGTCATTAACTGTTACGTTTTTTTGATGTTGATTGTCAATTCGTTTACTCGCATCTCTGTTACAATTCATTTCCCTTTATTTTAAAAGGTTTTTTTTGTTTAATTTTTTTTTTATAATTTATTTGAGTTCAATTCAACTTCGTTCAATTTTATTCCATAAAAATAAAAAAAACTTCGTTCAACTAAGTTTAGTTGGATAAAAATATACTCCAGTTTAGTCTAGTTTAGTTCACTTCGGTTCCGCTCTTAATACAACGTGCAAACTTGGATAAATTTAGCTCCGGGCTATGCGACTATACTGCAAGTACTCCTCAAACTTTAATTGGCGGCAGTAGTGAACGCAGTACCACCAACGTTCTTCTTCAAATCCCCAAACTTCTTTTTCACTCAATTATCTTATTCTGTTCTTAAAATTTACATTTATTCACTCAATAATTTACCATACAAACTCAATTCTCCCACTTACAAGAGTACCCACTACTTTACTATAATCTATAGTGGGATTTTTCAATAAATTAGGGTTCACATTATTTGTTCATTTCTGTATGATGGGAATGGACGGAAATTTCGAGCAAATTCTACATGAAGGCAAGCTCTATCGCGATGTTAATGCATTAATTGTTGCTCATCTTCGTGACAATAATCTCAATCAGGTATAACATTCTTTTTTGTCAATTATAACATCTAATTTTTCCATATCCTGATTATCTTTATAATTATTTGATGATGCTATGCAATATTCAAAGATAAAGGGGTTGTTTTTTTTAATAGTAATTAGTGTATTTTTATACTAATATCTTTTTATGTTACCATTTACATTACATGGGCATGTTTGGCTTTTGAAGTTATTGTCATATTCAAGTAAATTTTTGATGTTGCTTGATGTAATAAAAAGGGTTGCTAATGGTAAATTTTGTTTATTTTGTCTTTAGTTGGGCAGGTTTTTGGGGTGAAATCTTAGTTATGTGTTGTGTGATGATCAAATTTCTTGTTGATGTTGGGATATCTACTACTACTACTACTACTACTACTACTTATAGTAATCATGTTGTTTTGCCAACACAGGCTGCCAGTGCAGTTGCTTCTGCAACTATGACCCCATTGAATGTTGAAGTGCCTTCGCATCGACTCCTTGATCTAGTCTCTAAGGTTTGTTTCCTAGAAATGGAGGGAAGAATGCCTCTGCAATACTTAGTTCTGTATAGTAGAAGTATGTCTTATGGATCATATGGTAGATGGTAATAAATGGTGTTATTGAGTGGGATTGAATTTTGTCAAAAGGAATCAGATGTTTGTAGGATTCCATTGCATGGTAATGAGTACGGGATTTTCCTTGCAAATTATACAGGATTTTTTAAACATTAATGCCATTTATCGCCTACCAAACAAGCTGTTAGGAGTATATCTTGATTCTTAAGACTAGTTTTCTTCTAGAATTGGTCTAAGATGTTAACAGGGTCTTGCAGTGGAGAAAGGTGAGCCTATTAAAGGGGTTTCTGCATCCACATTGTTTGATTCTGGTCCTTCTGTACCCGCAACTTATGGGGAAATCCCAGTTCCACAAACTGCTTCTATTGATTTCAGGCAAGTTAATATTTTGTATAGCATTAAATTTAAAACTTTATAAGGACAAAAATAAAGAAGGATAAGGAATGCTATTTTTGGCCTATTGTTTTTCCTTTTTTCGTGTGATTTAGGGCATCTGAAATAGTTGATAATGTCTCTATATACAAACCAGCATTGTACCCGATGTGAAAGGCTCATCTAAGAGTTTCCCAGAGCATGAAACAAGGCATGTGTCAGAGCATAAGGTAATGCTAGTTTGTGCTCCTTTTACGCTGGTTGAGATGTTACTCGGTACTGAGAGGATTCAAATTTAGACTCTCTGGTTTTATTACAGAATGCTGCAAGATGTGCGAGATTTAGTCCTGATGGAAGATATGTAGCAACAGGAAGTACAGACACGTCCATTAAGCTCTTCGAGGTGTTTGCTCGATGAGGATAGAGCTGTACCTTATCATGTGTGCATATTTTCTTTACTGTGGTGAGCTTCTAAATAAATTTTTCATTGCAGGTTGCAAAAATAAAGCAAATGATGCTACCAGAGGTCAGGGATGGTCCGATTCGACCAGTCATTCGGACATTTTATGATCATATTCAGGTAAGATCCTTTGACATTTCACAAAATGTTATCTAGGAGAAGGAGTGAATATGAATTCTTAATCTGGGTTACTAAAGATAGTGATGGTACAATGTCGGTTGTGGTATGTGTAATATGAATGTGTCTAGTCTACTGTTCACTTGCGTTGAAACTACTAAATTCTTGAGGTGGTACTTAAAGACTGATTCAACCTTGATAATCTAAGTGGAATGAGAAAAGATAGACACTAATTTGCTGCTGGATTTGGAGACTCATAAGTTTAGGAACTTAGGAGATTCAAAACTTCACTTTCTATTTATAATTTCCTTTGTATTTGGCCATGCATCTTCAGGTTTTGTGAATACTTGGAGGAGATATGACTAAGTTTTAGGTTAACTTTTAGGGTGTCTTCTTTTCCTTAGGTAGAAAGATCCTAGATGCCTTTTCTTACTCTTACCTATTTTCAATTGCAGCCAATAAATGATCTGGATTTCCATCCACAGAATACTATATTAATTTCCGGCGCCAAAGACCATACAATAAAGTAAGGAACTGATATTTTTGGTGGCCTGTTCAGCTGAATTTTTTCCCTTAGGCTAATAAAAAATGTTTGTGTGCATTTTTTTTTTTTGAAATTTGTCATTTTTCTGAAGCATAGTTCTTTATGAATATGAATTAGTCGGATTCAGAAATTAAAATTATGCTTTTATCTTTCATCATTGACATCCTTTTATTAATGCGTTTTCCCAGGTTTTTTGATTTTTCTAAAACAACAGCAAAACGAGCCTTCAGAGTTATACAGGTTTGGTTTGTGCTGTATTCTTGTTGAGCTGCTTGCTTAAAATAAAGGAGAATATAGGTATCATAGCCTTGACGTTGAGAATTTTGAAACTTGAAATTTTGCAGGATACTCACAATGTACGTTCAGTATCATTTCATCCTTCTGGGGATTATCTTTTGGCTGGTAATTTTCTTATTTTTTCCTTTTCAATTTGGTATATCATATGGCTGTTTGTCCTCATCAAAATCCCTTGTACTGTCCTATTCAATCTAGGACCCTATAGTTCTTCCGCATAATTTATTACCAAGTCATTGATATGCACCCTTCTTTCCCTATTGTTTGCCCTGTAACTTTCTAAAGAGTTGTATTGAGTGGGTAGGCAGTTTTGTCTTTTTTTTTTTGTGGGGTTGGAGAAGTAGGGAGAGATTGTGGGGAACTTATCAAACCTAAATAGGAATGGAGCTATGTTTTAGCCTTTAGTTACAAACTAAAAAGAAAGGTAGGGAAATCTTTTAGGGATGGAAGAAATACATTTCTTTAATTTAGCAGTTGATGCCTTGATGGCTTAGAATGGAGAAGGAATTTAAAACAGACTTTGAAATGGCTTTAATAATTATTACATGGTACACGATACACCTACTCCATGCAATTCATAGTAACATTCAACTTTGGTATGGCTTCAATTGTTGTGAGCACACTATACACCTACTCCATTCATAGTAACAATTAACTGAGAATAAAGCTTCAATAATCATGAATACACGAGACACCTAGTCCTTATATTCAATAGTAATTGTCAGACTGTTTAAGTCCGCTTCAACTGATTGTCCTTATTTAATTTGTTATTAGTTTTTGCAGTGGACAACTCAGTTAGTCTTTTGTTGCTGTTGGTCATCCTTTTTTGTGGAGGGTTGCAAACACCTTTCTTTTCTCAATACTCAAGTTGTTCAACCAGGACAATCATTGTGACATGAGATGAATCTTTCTTCTTAATCTGCTGATAGATACTTAAGAGAGATTCCTTGAAAAAGATCATGATTATATCTGTTATATGGGCTCCATGATGCTGTATATGCATGCATCTTGGGATAATTGAGGTGCTTTATGAGGAGCATGATAACAGTTTTAAGGGAGGTTTGTTCCAAATCATTGTAAATGAGAACCCCATCGGTACGGATTGGAAATACATCAATTTTTTGAAGTTGTATGGGTTTTGAATATATTACGAAAGGGAAGGTCGGGATCTCAATCCATAGGGGGTGGGTGGTATGAGTTTCAAGGGGTTTAGGGGGATGAGAAATCTGTGGGTCCATACTGAGGTTATTTCAACCAAACTATCACATCCATTCCATTCCAGTGCAAAACCTTCAACCAAACAGGCAAACACCCTTAAATCTTAATACATAGAATGTGAAAATGAATTATTGGACTAGTTTTATGAACCACAAATATACACTGAGATTGTTGCTAGAATGCTAGTGATAAGTTGATGACAGTCTTTGTATCTGCTTCTTTCTATGTATTATAGTTCTATGTATTATAGTGTAGCAGAGTGTATAGATCTACTTGCAATTGTGTGTATTAGTCCATGAATATGACATGGAGAACACAGAAAATTGGGAATAGATCTTGTCCCTATGTTCTTTTATTTAGTCTATTCTCCTTCTTTTGACCCGGCCCTGGAGGGGGGGAGGGAAGTGTTTAAAAACCCCATAGATGTTTTTCTTGCGGATTTTGCTGTACCAACTGCGATGCATGTTTCCTTTTATTTGGTTGTAAAAGGAATTGGAAATGGATCTTCACCCTTTTCCTTTTAGAAAAATTTGCAGGAAACTACCTTATAAAATGCACTTTTTGCGAGAAACTATCTAATAAGAAAAATGAGGCAAATAATCTCTTTTGTGGCAAAAAGGTCTCAGTGGCCAGATTCCAGAGGGTTGACTTTGTTTTCCGGCGTTGACCCACACATGTCTAGCACTTTTTTTAATTTATCCCTTTTTGCTCCTTCCTCTCTTTTTGGTGGTGATTCTTCCTGTCCCCTTCTTAGATTCAGCCCTTCTTTTTTATGGGACAGAAAATCGTATGTGATTCAGTATCAAATTTTGCCGCCGAAGATAGATATTGAGTTGAAAATTGCCGCTTTTATCATACCCAGATAAAATATCATATTATCTAGATGCTATGGCGGATTAAAGAAGGGGACGGGGAATAATTTTGTTAAAACTAGAGAAAATTGGAATAGGAGGGAAGTATAAGGAACAAAAAGGGGGAAAATAAAATCAACCCACCGGATTACGGCCATTGGTACTTTTTGCCACAAAATTTTTTATAAGATAGTTTCGCGCCTCATTTTTTATTAGGTAGTTTCTCGCAAAAAGTGTTTTAGAAGTTAGTTTCTTGCAAATTTTCCTTTCTTTTATTTATAACATTTTCCTTTCTTGGTGTTCTTCTTTGTTTTCTGGCGGGGGGGGGGAGATGGGGGAGTGTTTAAGAATTTAATGACCCAGTCTTGTGGCTTATGATGTACCATGCATATTTTGTGAAACAAAGTGTAAACCCAGCACAGTTCACCTTTTTTTTTCCAAAATAACTCTTTATATGTCAAGGTAAACACCATTCACCCTATATGCTACTGCAAAAGTGCCCTTACATGTGGAGTATGAATCCACACATGTGCTAGGCCTATCACTTTCAATTGCGTGGCTTCAAATGCCATTTATTTTAGAGATTCAGTCTTTCGTTTTATGGGACTGAGTTGGTTGTGGTTATTTATGGAACCCATTTCAATATATGTTAGGCTGGCTTTTTTGGATATGAAGCTGATTGCTATTAGCTTCAGTTTTTTATTCGGCATCTTCTAGTAGATCATCATGCTGCAATAATTGTTTTATTTGCTTTAAAAAGAGATAAAAGCTTATGGTGTTTCTAGCTTATAA
This sequence comes from Beta lomatogona, assembly GCA_947646795.1. Taxonomy (NCBI): domain Eukaryota; kingdom Viridiplantae; phylum Streptophyta; class Magnoliopsida; order Caryophyllales; family Amaranthaceae; genus Beta; species Beta lomatogona. The sequence continues at coordinate 1,339,705 of CANSNZ010000351.1, forward strand.
TCATACTGCAATAATTGTTTTATTGTGGGCTGTGGCGAATATTTATCTGTAACTACCACCTAAGAAAGGAGAATGTTTGTTGCCTCTAAACTTCATATGACATAGGACATGCTGAATTGGCTTCTTCATTTAAATCAACATATTGCAGGGACCGATCATCCAATTCCACATTTGTATGATATCAACACTTTCAAGTGTTACTTGCCAGCTAATATCGATGATATTGCTACCAATGCAGCGATAAATCAGGTATGCTTATCCCTCCTCATATGTGATTGCTTTTTCAATGTGCAAGTATATGATTTCAGGGATCATATAAATACTTATAATTTTTGCCAACCCTGGCCTATATGATGATGTAGGTAAGGTATTCTTCCAATGGAGGCATGTATGTCACAGCATCGAAAGACGGAGCTGTTCGATTATGGGATGGTGTCAGTGCCAAGTGTGTGCGCCTCCTAACAGGCGCACATGGAGTTGAGGCGACAAGCGCAACTTTCACCAAGGATCATAGGTACATATGATGGAGTCATTCTGAGCTTAATTTGTTGAATTTAGGAAGTTGAATTCGTTTTCGTCGCTTGTAAGCCCTCCTTGCAGTTAAGGTAATTAATTTTAGAAATTACCAGCTCTCGTAATGTGATGGGTACTGTGACGCTTGGATCACAAAACCTGGTATCATATATTCGCGAGCTTTTGTTCATGATTGAACAATCTTCTTATAAAGTAAACATTGCAACTTGCATGTAAAAGGATTAGGAAATTTTTTTGGCATGGATTTGTAGTTTTTAGCGACTAGTCTCCTGTTTTGTGATATATGTTACACTATGTAATTCTGCTTGGCCTCCGATTATGTACAGGTTTGTACTCTCATGTGGCAAGGATTCCACTGTAAAACTTTGGGAGGTTGGCACTGGAAGATTGGTAAAGCAGTATGTAGGAGCTACACACACACAATTGCGGTGCCAGGTACTATCGTGTCTTGGCATTTATGAAGGCCACTCACATGTTATTAATTCGAATGCTTTATAATTCGCTTTCTTTTAAGGTCCCTAGTACCATCTACTTTCATTTCTACTTTATTAGTAGAGCAAGGAATTCCGTTCTTTTTTCCTTCTTCTGGTAAGTGGTCACTTGCCTACATTTCTCTGAAGTCATACTGTTGGTCTGGCAGCTCCTTAATATGATCAACAAGAGTCTGGCTATTTGGAGAACTGCTCTCCACTGAACATGTAAATCAATTTGGTGTGGGCTCCAAACCAATTCCTCCTCCCTGTTCAGTGGAGAACAAGTTCTCCATTTATTATATGCCAATAAACTAAGGTAAGATCTTGAAAATAACTTGGTGATGGTCAGGATTCAGGAAACACGGTTCAAGGAAAAAACACCCTAAACAATTGAATATACAACTTTTATATACTCCCTCCATTGACATACACAAAATCTATTGCCGCATAATGGTATCATTGTTCCGTCATCCTTAAATAAGATTGACTTAAATTGCTATCAAAATAATTGATCCGACTAATTGAGTGTCACCAATGGATTTGTTTCACGTGTAATTTAAGACCTTTTCCCCACCATCCGAAATATGCCAGTGACTATTATTTCCAAAAAGAGGAGTTAGCATACTTGAGGTTTGAGTAAAAGTAGAATTCATTTCCATCCCAATTCAGTTTGACTGCGGGAGAAGCTATATTATGCATCTTTACAATAATCATCAAGGTTGCAAACAGAAGTTTCATCTGTAGATTCTTCCATTATGAATCTGTATACATCTGATTTTTTGATGCAACCATTATCTGTTATTGCAGACTGTTTTTAGCTACACAGAGGAGTTCATATTGTCCATAGATGAACCAAGGAATGAGGTCTGTTTGGCTTCTCAAACCATGAATTTTTTTTTATTTTCACACCTCTATTTTCAGCATATAACCAGACTGCTGAATAACAGATTGTGGTCTGGGATGCACTAACTGCGGCAGAAGTAACAAGACTTCGATCAAATCATGTTGGACCACCTCGGTGGATCGAGCACTCACCTATAGAGTCGGCATTTGTTTCTTGCGGGGCCGATCGATCTGTAAGATTCTGGAAGGAGGTCCTCTAGCTTTTAGAAAATATAAAATCGCTCCCTGACAATCAGGGATAGGTGATGTTCAGTTGATCGTGCAATATTTGTTGCCATGATCCATTCTTTTGTTTCGTTAAATGTTATATCTTCCCAAATAATGTATTTTTATGAAGTTAATTGTATACCTTTTATGCTGTAATATCGAGTACTTTTATATAGCATAAACACATCGACGAACATAGAATTTTCATATTTTTTGAAAAGCACTTTCATTGGAAATCCAGCCTAAAAGCAGCGATGATGTACCAAAGACGTGCAAATTGCAGTGAAGATCAATGTAACGCCAAAAATTTAGGGTGAAATATTATTTGTAGACCCTTTACATTGATACAATTTTCTTAGAGATTCTATAATAGTTGGAGCATTTCCATATTATCCCCATTATGCAACTTTATAAAGGTATAATGGTAAGACAAACAATAAATCATTATCATCTTAGGTAATGTAACAACCTCTCTCGGCCAATCCAACTAGTGCTTTTATAGTTTGTCTCCAAGTTAAAAGAAATCATATCGAATTTGAAGCCTAATCTATATCCACCTTGTGAAGATAGATTTCGTATGACTATTCAAGACTATCGAGTCAATTCTATCTAAATGGCCTACAACCAAACAATAGATAATCATTTTTTTAATAGAAAAAGTAAATGAAGCGTAAAAGTTTCCTTATCATTAGCATGAACTACTTTACAAGCAAATTAAAATAGTAAAAAAAAGGAAAAATGGAAACTAATAATCCCACCTTTGGCACGTCTTCTGAAAACAATCCCACCTCATCGAAATCTGGAAACAATCCCACCTTATACCCCCATATTCTCAAAACAAGCCTTTTACCGGTTTGTGAAATTGGTAACTTGTTTTAGAAGATGACTTGCCACGTGTCACCTTCTGATTGGTTTTTAAAAAAATAAAGGAATTTATACCCTTGCCTCTTCCTTCCCCTGCCGGAGCCCCCATCCCCTTGCCTCCCCGGCCGGAGCCCCACCCCCTTGCCTCCCCTGCCGCCTGCCGAAGCCCCCATCCCCTTCCCTCCCCTGCGATTCCTTCCCCTTCCCCATCCCCTCCCCTCCCCTGCCGGAGCCCCCATCCCCTTGCCTCCCCTGCCGCCTGCCAGAGCCCCCATCCCCTTCCCTCTTCCTCGATTCCCTCCCCTTCCCAGCAGCCTCCCCTTTTCTTGACTAGTGGGGTGGGTTTCGATTCGAGGTGGTGGGTGTCGGGGTGTGAGATGGGGTTTCGGTCTGGTCTGGTGGGGTTTTGGTCTAGTGGGGGTGAGGGTCAGGTGGAGGGGGTAGGATTTCGGTCCGGTGGGGTGGGGTTTTAATTTGGTGGGGTTCCGAGTTCGGTTCGAGGTGGTGGCCGTGGGTGGGGGGTTCGGTTCAGTGGTGGCCGTGGGCGGGGTTCGGTTCGAGGTTGCGTTTAGGGATGGGGTTGGCGGGGTTCCGGTTTAGTGGTGGTGGGGTGGGTTTCCTCTTCAGCGGTGGTCAGGTGAGAGGGGGTGGCGGTGGTCAGGTAAGAGGGGGTGGGGGTGGGGGTGAGCCATGAAAGAAGGATGTAAGGTGGGGATGAGAGATTAAAGGAAAAAAAAATCAAAATATAACCTGGTAAACAAGTTGGAAGTAAAAAGACCTGTTTTGAGAAGATAGGGGGTAAAGGTGGGATTGTTTCCAGATTTTGAAGAGGTGGGATTGTTTTGAGCAGAAGTGACAAATGTGGGATTATTAGTTTCCATTTTTCCTAAAAAAAAAAGTATATCAACTATCAAGTATGTCAAAGGAATAATCAAATTTTAGACAGGCTGGGAACCTTTTCGAGTAGAAAGCATTTTAACAAGGATAACATATTATTTCTTCCACAATAGAAAGAAAGGCAGCATGCAACTAGTCTTGTACTCTTTGTTAAGACCTCAAGGAAAACTTGTCAACTGGAGCTTAGGAAATACAATCACCAAGAACCTTGTAAAAGTTTGGCTCATGTATATTTGAAAGAAAAAAGCTCCACCAAACTTTACCACGACTATAACCCCTATCGTATTCCTCATATCAGTGGTAGAATAGAGACAAGCTCATAATTTTACAAGAATAAGGTGGTACAAAAGTAAGATCAAATGACCAATTTTACTTTATAGAGCTTGAAAACTCCATAAATAAAATGTTTCTTAATATATATCATCACGTACGGGCCAAGCTTGATCAATGAGACAAAAAAAAAGTTTTATATATAAAGGCTGGGGGCATAAGATTGATAAATAATTTGTGTAGCTGATCAACTTGATTGTTTCTAATTACTTGAGAAGAAGTTGAGATAACTTTCTACATATCACTTGTAATCTTTACACGCATATGATTTTAAATATACAACTTTCTTTATATTCAAAAATTAACTAGTAGATTGGCACATTATGACATAATGGAATTCTAATTACAGGAAAATATCAGACATCCAAAAAAATAGCTGAGAGTTTAATCCATAAGAAATCAACGCCAATACCCCAAAACTCAGAGGTAACGAGAATCAAATTCTCAACAATGAGGTTGGAATGTGGGACTTGGGAGTTCGACCACTGAACTCCCATCCAATTCTTGCAAATGCATATTTTTGACTATTGATATAATTCGTCACATATTTAAAAATATAAAAATTATATTCTAAAAATACAAATATAAGATAATCTAGACTGCATGATAATATTTTGCTTGGGATTTAACAAGGAGGTGGGTTGGGGGTTGTCTGGCCTGTAACGGGCCTCTGGGTGGGGATCTTGTGTGAGGGTTAGATGATTTCTTCTTACCTATTAAAAAAAAGTATAATATAAGTAATACTTTATAGGAGTATATATTAATAAGACGATGTCAAAAATTATATAATTTGACTTGAAAAAAGTAGTGGAAGAACTACATAATAGATAAAGTGAGTATTTCTATTCTCTTTTTGTCCATTCTTAATCTCCCAAGGAAATATTAATTCAAAACATTTTTTTTCATGTTACAAAGAAAGAGGCAAAATAAAACCCGATGCAATCCCAAATTTACAATTTTTTTTAAAGTGAAAATTTATTCATTGATATGAGGTCATCAGACATCTACAATAGAAGTTAGAAACTAAAAAATACAGATCAAATTGAAAGAAACTTAATTCTAATGTGGCAAAACCACGATCGTTGAGCAGAAATAACCCTTCTGTATACCCTCTTTCACATTGTTGTCTGATGCAGTCTTCTACGATGGGTGCTAACGATCTGATGTAGTTTTGATGAAGAACTATAATTAATTCAACCGATTGTACGCGAAGTACTGACCGCCGTTGCAATCCCACAGATTATCCTATCAACAAATCAACATTCAACTGGAGCCAAGTTCCAAACCCCGCTAACACACAAAGAAACCAAACTAATACATCCACCGTAAAGGAGATGACTACAAAACCCAAAAAGGAGACTAAAAGCCATCACATCGATGAGATTTATTAGAAACTGCGAAAAAACGAAAAAATTAAGAAAATAAACTATAAACTGCGAAAAGTAGAGAAAAGAGGGGCTTATCATGGACGAAAACATCCATGACAGCCCCTCTAAAGGGTTTTATGTGAAAAAAAGAGAAGGAGATAACGGCTAGAGTTTTTTTAGGAAAATGGTTTTTTCCAAATTCACAAATTATAGATAAGTACTTCTATCACATTATTCACATCACGAAACTTTCTTTATCAATAAAAATAGTTGATCCCTAATTTAAAAGAAACTCATCAAGCAATAGTTCTCAATCTTTCAATAGTTAAAAGCTAAAATTACAGCAATCTTGAGAAATTTATCGACTCAATGCAAATTAAAAAAAAAAAAAAAAAAAAGACATGAAGATAAGGTGAGGTTGATAGTGTTACTCTTGAACCACAAAGACCCATGACATTCCTCTAAAGCTACAGCTTTCACTCATCTTATTTCCTTCAACATCACCCATAACCAAAAAAAAATGGCGTCTTTGCAACACTCATTTTTACCCTCTATTCCCCATAAATTTCCCCCTTCAAATTCTTCTCAGGTCCTCTTTTTTTCTGTTTCTCTCTCTAAAATAATGTATATGTTTCCATGAAAATGAACAATGTAGTTTCTTTTTTCTTTGTAATTTTAACACTCAAAATTTGTGTTTTCAGGGAAATAATGCATCATCTGGGAAAAAAGTTTCTGTTTTGGTGAGGGCTGAGAGAGTTTCATCTGCAGCAACAGCTTCATGTTCATCAATTTCTGTCCAAGGTCTCAATTTTCCTTTGTATCTCTGAAAAATTAGATTTTGTAATGTCAATTTGTTGATGAAAATCTAATTATAAAACCGTCCGATAAGTTGGAAATTATTTCAGAATTAATGCACTTTGTTGAAAGTTTTGTTCAATTATTAGAAATATGAGGAAGGATTTTTTTTAACTCAAATTATGAAAAATTTGGAGTGGACTGTTAAAATTAGATTTTTTTTTTTAAATTAGATTGAATAATCTGGCCAATGTTGATGAAAGCTCTTCAAAGATGGCTTTCCTTAAGCCTTAATGACATACTACTTCATTTTCTAGGATTTAATTTAATGCATGATTTGTATTTAATTTTTTTATATAAAAAATACCCTTTTCCACATTGATATTTATAAAGTCAATTTATGCATTTTCATGAAATATATTTAATTTAGTTTGTGTGGAATGAGTTTTTGCAAGAATGGGTCCTTGTAAAGGAAGATTTAGATTTTAAAAGTAAATTTAACTCTTGTTGTATTTACCATGGGGATGAGTGATCTTTACCCAGCTAGATAGATGGCACTCGTCGCCTATGAAGTTCAAAATACTGAACCAGAGTTGATATAGTGGAGAATGAAGGTTTTGAAATGATTTCTCCTCTAGATCTCTCTCTTATAATACAGAAGTATTCAAGCCCCAGAGTGTGTTACGACATTTCCTGCAGGATTTCCTTATCCTTATGATTTCATATAATGTACCTGTCACTAACATGTCCATTAACGTATTCTAGTTCCGGAAACAGTGATCAAAGTGTTCCCTATAATGAGTTTGCTAACAAATACCACCTTTTGTCTGTTGCAGATGGGGTAGCAAGGAGGAAACTGCTAGCTCTTGGCGTTAGTATCCCTGGAATTTTTTTGTTCACAGACACCCCTATCTCATGTGAGTGGTTATGATTCACACCATACTTGTTTTTTGTCGCATTTGGTGCATGCTTCTAATTTGCTGTGGCACAAGAAAATTAATGATGTTGATTTATGTTTAACTTTGTGATATATTGTAATCGAGAGAGCTCTAGAATTGCAACATCTCATAATAATGGTGGCATATATCCTAAGAGCACACCCTTGATATGGTTCAGTTGCTGCAGAATCTAAAAAGGGTTTCCTACCTGTCACCGACAAGAAGGATGGCTATACATTTTATTATCCATTTGGATGGCAGGTACTATTGATTTCTTTTATTATCATTCTATATCGGTTTCTGGTGGCATGATCTTTTTTTGCCCTTACGGTGTCCTATGACAGGAAGTAGCCATTGAGGGTGAAGACAAGGTCTTCAAAGATGTTATTGAACCACTAGAGAGTGCCAGTGTGAATTTGGTCCCAACTGCAAAAGAGGATGTTCGAGAGTTTGGACCTCCAGAAAAGGTTCTCTTTCGGTTCAATTTGAGAATCATTTAATTTCCTTTTTCTTGATGTACTGAGTTTTTTTATTCACTCATCACAATAATTTTGTTAAAATGCGTAATATTATTTTGCCGCTTGTTTTAGGTAGCTGAAACTTTGATTAAAAAGTTCCTGGCTCCTGCTAACCAGAAAACAAAGCTTATTCAAGCGAAAGAGGTCATTTCCCTTTGCTTTGTTGTGTTGCATTTTATAGATATGATTGTGTGCAAATTTTTTGGATGTAAATGAATAGATATGTGGTTGCTGTTAGTGTTTTTTTGTTGGGTGTGGAGGCCGGAGTGGAGTGATATAAGTAAGCCTCCGATTGGCCATGACAACCAAATTCTATCCCCGCTTTAGAATGTCTATATTTACAATGAAACAAAGTTTATAACGATCAGTTTCTGTTGAGATATTCAATTACAATCGCATGCCAGAATACTGCCAACTTTCCATGTCTTCATTGGCAGGGAGAAAGGAAAGGGATTCAATTTACCCACTTTGAGATTATGGTTTTGTGGAGAGAAACGGTAAGGCTTGGATTATAAATCCTTCTAAAAGCCTTTTGTTGAGGGATCCTACTATTACTTGTTCCTTCTTCCTATCTTCTTTTCATGCCCTTTTGTGACTTCTCATAGTCCTTTCAATATAGCCTTTATTATGATTTTTGGTTCAGATTCCATCTAATTATTGTGTTAATTGCAATGCTAAAGAAACATTTTCCAGATCCAGTTCCTTCATAGCATTTGCAATTTCCCTAACCTTCGATATGACTCTTAGGTTTCACGATATGTGATTATTCCCTTCAAATGTTCGTCCAACTTGCCTGTAGAATTCAAACAGGCGTCATGTGGTCCTCATAAAACAGTATGCTATTATGCACATGGCAGTGGATGATTGTACATCACAAATCTTCATATGGCTTGACTATTCCCTAATCCAGCATCAAATAGCAAAATTTAGATTAAATTATTGGAATGACTGTTATAGGTTGCAGTTTTACAGGGAGTAAATAAATTGGTTTCTTTTATGTCGAAGGAGAGATCCTTTACTAGTTTCTTTTCCCCCCCTTTTTGGGTTAACAATAAAATTTTATGAATACCAATAAATTATGTTGAAAATGTTCCAAAATCAGTAGCTAATGCAAAATTACTTTAGTATCCTCTTTTCTTTCTGTAGGTTGGTTGTGAAAGGACATCTGTAGTAGTTTTCCTCCCTTTAGAATTGTGACCACATTTCTTACAGATAAATAACTATAGTTATACTAGTAATTAAACAATTCAAGAGCCAGTATAAAGCAGTGCATAATAAACTAATAAAGTGCACCTGAGGCGCATGGCGTTTTGGGTCAAGCGCTTCTTTTGTGCTAAGCGAAGCGATTTCTAAGAGGCGCAAAAAGGTGCACCGTGGTGCACAAAAAGCGCACCGAGGCACACCTAAGGCCATTATCAAAAAAAGTTCCATCAGAATTTTTTAGATCTTCCTTCGTTGTGGTTCACTTCAACGAGAGCAACGAGGCGCACCTAAGGCTCCTAGACGCTCTAGTATCCTTATCGCCTCAATGCACCTTGAGCTTTTTTATACAGTGCTATGAAGTTACAGGACCCAGAGTCCTCAACAAATGATGCAAGATCCCTGCCACATCATCCAGGTCGTAGTGCTCTTCAACTTGTGTGACAAAACTAGCACTTCCTCCGTAACAAAATAGATGTTACACTTTGACTTTTACACTTGTCGATGCAGTACTTTGACCATTAATAACTTTCATATATTAACTAAAAAATGCATGGTCAAATCACAAACGTAGTAGGTGAATAGTGCAATTTTCAAAGTGTAACATCTATTTTGTTACGGAGAAGTATATATCCTGACCAACTTTTTTTTTGTCCTTTTAGCACTCTTAGTAATAAATAGCACATAAATTATTGTCTATGCATGCCAAAAAATCAAATGAGGCATGCAAAATCTTTATTCGGCTATCTGAACTTGGAGTCTATCATGAGTATTATTCACCTCATTAATTGTTGTCTGTGCGTGCCAAATACTCAAATTAGGCTTTCAAATAAAATTGAGAAATGGAAGCCTTGTGTGTTTGCTATCCTTTTTTGTTTGAGTTTTCATTTTTTTTTGAAAACTAATAACAGCAACATTAATACTAGAAAAAATAGTTTCTGGTTTTTTGTTGCTAGTTTTCAAAAAAATATGATTACTTAAGTATGACTAGTTTTAAGTTCATTTTACGACCTATAATATATTAATTCTGAATATTTAAACCAAAACTAGAGATTGACAATGATATTGAACGGACCTTAGTCATGTATTTTATACCAATGGCTATATAATACTTTTGCAAGAAAATTAACCTGGATTCCGCAGGAATATCATAATTTGATTATCATCCAACAAACTAAGTAATTAAGATTTTTCCAACAATTTTACCCTGAATCTTACATTCTACCCTAAAATACAAGAGATGGCAAACAAGGATTTAATCTCCATTCTCCTGTCCTAGCATGGTTCGAATACAGTTTTCGTCTTGGTCGCGAAAACTGTTGCGTTTTCGTGGGAACGAAATGGATAGTTTCAACCCGGACCGCATCGCAGTTTTGCCCACGATATGAAATTATATAGTATAGTAATAAATTGTAAATTTGTAATATTTAGTAAATCCTTTTACATCTCATAATTTATCGTCTTCTCACTTTAGTTCTGGTGAGGGAAGAAATAACAAAGATCTCTCCAAAATCGAGACCATGTATATTATTGCTGACCCTTATGCCGGTCGTGGATTTCAAAAGAAACCGCCATGACCACTTTTCCAAAAAAAATGTTTTTGCTAGCAATTTCATGCACTTTCTTCTATGATCTACTTCCTCCGTTTTTTTAGATGACTCATTTTGACTTTTGATACTATTCGCACTCATGACTTTGACTATCTCTTGTGACTTGTACTTAAGGAAAAATTATAGTCATGTGGGATCTTGTTAGATTCGTCTCAATATATATTTTTCAAATATCAACCTTTTGTAATTTTTGCTTATTGATAATTAATGATATTAAGGTTCAAATTAGTGTCTCGACAAGTGTGCTTAAAGAAAATGAGTGAACTAAAAAAAACAGAGGATGTATATGAGAAAACGAACCTCAAAGACTCAAACTTGACGAATTGAACATCTACGGTCTACCGTGCGGCTTTCCATCTTCAGTTCCAAGGAATTTACTTTTATTTCTCTCAAGCTTCTTATGCATTATGGTAAAGAGTTTGTAAGAAGAGAAATATTAGAAAGAATTCTATTAAGAAAGGATTGAATCAGAATAATCAAGAGGTCATATCCTCATTTTGTTATAGACATTGGATTTTGATTTGGTTTGACCCTTAAACTTGTAGATGCTATATCACAAATACCGCTTTACTGATGTGATTTAGGTTGCGGCAAACAGGATCCTTTGTGTTTTTTATGAAAGAAAAGTTCGCTAAGTAAACAAAAGGGATAGAAGCTCTTAAGTCAAGGTTAAGAGTGGATCAAACACGTCTCTTTTGTTTGATTTTGGTTTCTTGCTCGAAAACCATGTGGCTCACATCAATTTCTAAAACTCAAAACTCAATTGATTTCATCATAATAATCATGCCTGCTTTTCAATCCTAATGCTACCAGAATTAGAAAAACTAATCCTTGTCTAATGTCTATTTAAGACTCCTAAATTGATTAAAACAAGAAAAACGTATCCCATGTAGGATAATAAAACAATTTTTTCACCATATACCACAGACAAATCACGAAATTCACCATATGCCTTTAATGTTTCAAATATTCACCGTATATCCCTGAGTTTTCAAAATTGTGCACCATATACCCTTTTTCTAACGGAAGTTAAGTCACCGTTAGCTTTATTTACCATTTTGCCACCATTAACCCCTAACCCTAAAATCTAAACCCTAATCCCTTACCCTAATCTAAACCCTAATCCCTTACCCTAATCTAAACCCTAACCCACCCTCCCCTCCCCCTCCACCCCAACCCAACCCCCCACACCCCCTCCCACACCCCCTCCCATCTAACTGACCCGGCCCCCCCCCCCTCCCCCACCGCCGCAGTCCCCCACCCCCTCCCCCCGCCACCGCAGCCCCCCGTCCATCCCCCTCCCTTCCCCCCCGCCACTGCAGCCTCCACCCATCTCCCTCCCCCCTCCCCCACGATTCCCCCCGCCATCGCAGCCCCCCCCCCCCCCCTCGATTCCCCTACCATTGGCAGCCCCACCCATCCCCCTCCCATCTCCCTCGATTCCCCGCACTCTGCGGCCCCCACCGCCGCAACACCAACCTTCCCCCCTTCGATTCGAGTCCCCAACCGCCCGGAAAGCACACACGAAGCACAATTTTTATGCAAAATGCGAGATTTGAAGCTTGAGGTTCAAAATTCGAAGAGGGAGGGGGAAATCTACGGGGAAGGGGGAGGGAGAGGGGGATGGGGGAAATCGACGAGGAACGGGGAAGGGGGAGGGGAAATCGACTGGGAAGGGGGGGGGGGAAATCAACGGGGAAGGGGAGTGGGGGATGGGCATCGGCGTGGGTGGAGGGGGGGGGGAGGGGGGGGGGGGGGTGGTGGGGGAAGGGAAGGTGGGTAGGGTTTGGGTAGGGTTAGAATTAGGGTTAGTATTAGGATTAGAATTAAGGATTAGGGGTTAATGATGGCAATATTGTAAATAACATTAATGGCAACCTAACGTCCGTTAGAAAAAGGGTGTTTGGTGAATATTTTCGGAAACTTAGGGGTATATGGTGAATATTTGAAACATTAAGGGTATATGGTGAATTTTCCAATTTGTCGGGGTATATGGTGAATTTTCCAATTTGTCGGAGTATATGGTGAATATTTGAAACATTAAGGGTATATGGTGAATTTTCCAATTTGTCGGGGTATATGGTGAAAAAACCGATAATAAAAGCTTGTAAGCCAAGTAGACTTTTAATTACGCTAGATTCTTAACAACTTTAAAATTCTAACACCATTAGAGTTCTTACACCATCAGAATTCTACCAAGATTAGACTTCTATCATGATTAAAATTCTAATCTTACAAGACTCTTATTATTTCATTATAACATGAATGCTTTATAAAAGAGCTAAAACTCTAAAAAAAATTATTTCAAAAAAAATAATACAATTAGAATCCTAACGGAACTAGGAAACTTTTAAGATTTCGAACATAATTAGAATTCCATGAAAATCTTCAAGAACTTCCACCAACCTTCATGAACATGAATCCAAGCTTGCTTTGGTATCATACCTTAAAAAAATCAGAGCTGTAAAGGACAAAGTCTTATATAGGTGTGTTCTTCACCTTTAATAATCGAGTTTTGGGAAATATAAGGTTCCAAATCTTTCAATAAGTTCAGATTGTTGTGATTTAGAACAAGTGCTAAGTAGTTTATACAATCAACAATAATCAAGAAGAAACATGAAATTGAAACAACAACCAAGTAAAGCAAAGAGAAAAGAAAATAAGAAAGGACACACCAAGATTAACGTGGGAAACCTGAGCTCCAGGAGAAAAATACACAAACTTGCACTATGGAATCAATGGTGAACATACAATTCTCCCACAAACTCACTCTCTCTCCTAAAACCCTAGAAAAGATCTATGTTGCCTGGGTACGCCTCCCAGCGACCGTTTCCCGTACCGGGTACGGGTACGTACCGAGTACGGTACGGATTCGCCTGGGATTCGTACCCAGAACGAATCTGTGGAGCTGGGTACGCGGGCTGTTGTTGGGGACGGGGAACTCGAACACGGGGACGGGCTGGGTACGTATTTCACACCAAACCCACGTACCCAACGTCTTCCCTGGCTTAATGAAATGTCAGAGGCCCAAGATAACATTTCACAATCTAAGGTTTCATTTTTGAAATCCCCAAATTCTCTCTCTACTCACCTGCGAAAGGGGCGAACTCCTGGGATTCGTTGCCGCCTCTTCTCGCCAGCCGTTTCGAAGTTCGCCGCCGCCTCTTATCGCCGGTCGTTTTATTCTCTTATCAAGTTTTTGCATTTTAAATTTAGTTGTTTGTCTTAGAATTGTTGACCAGAGGAGAGAGAACGAAAGAAGATCAAAGGAGAGAGAAAAAGAAGATCAGAAGAGAGAAGGAAAGAAGATCAGAGGAAAGAGCAAGTCATTTTCTGGTTTACTTTTTTTTTTTTCTTTTGTACAGTATGTGGGGGAAGGGGAAGGGGAAGGGTTAGTTAAATTAAAAAAGGCACGTGAAAAGGTGAAAGTGAGTGGTGTATTATACTATTATATTTACAGCTGTCTTTGGCTCTTTGCACAACTTTGTTTAGTATGTTACTGACTTACTGCTTCTTTTCTTCTTTTTCTTTTTTGCTAAACTAAAATCAAATTATTTATAAGAATGAAAGCTTTTTCTCTATAGTTTCATACGTATGTCTTTTAATATTTTTGTACAAAAATTTAATGTAGATGTAGGAAAAATTGAACGTAATATTTTTCATTAAAATATACTTCCTCCGTTTCATTTTACTTGCAATATTTCTCAATTCACGGATTCCTAGGCAATTTTTGGAGAAGAGAGAGGTAGAGAGTAAAAAGAAAAGAGACTCATGTGAGAGGAGAGAGATAGAGAGAGTTTATTGCCCAAAAAGGAAGTGTAGCAAGTAATATGAAACTTCCCTATATGGAAAGTGTAGCGAGTAATTTGAAACGGAGGAAGTATATTTTTTTTTTTGCCGAATCCAAGCCGTACCCGTTTTTTGAAATTTTAATTTTGCCGTTTTTCGTCCCCGTACCCGTATCCGTCCCCGTACCCGAATCGGTGCAACCTAGGAAAAGATAAGGCTCCAAGATTGAACTTTGAGATATGTGTGTTACTCTTCTAAAACCAGAAAATAGGGTATTTATACTCCTAGGACTAAAAGCAATCCAACGGCCACAATTAGAACTTAAACCGCAAACAACACGTGCAAATCTGGGCTGCTCGGACGGGCTCGAAGAATCGCACGCCCGGGTATATTATACTTCGATTGCTCGATTTGTTAGCGCCTACGATACGTATTCCTAACAAGTGGTATCAGAGCTAGGTTGATTCGTTGTGCGGCTAGATAGTGTTGGATAGGTTTAATGGATGACCGGAAGGTGAGGATCGATGAATTCGATGGTACAGATTTTGGATTCTAGAAGATGTAGATCGAGGATTATCTGTACTAGAAAGACCTATACCAACCTCTGCTGCAATGAAAGATGAAGATTGCGCAACATTGGATCGAAAAGCACTAGGTGTGGTCATGGTGTCAAAACAAGGCCGCATCGTATCGTATCGCCCGTGTCGTAAAAGTTTTCAAATCTACTGAACCAATATTACCCGCATCATAAAGGTGTATAAAAACCGCATTTTAGGCGGGTTCCAGGGATATTTCATGATTTAAGCCGATATTTGGCGGTACGACAACCGCATCATCCCTGTTCCCGCATCACCGTGATCGTTACCACGATCGTGACCGAAACCGCATTTTCGAACTATTGTTGTGGTTCAATTGACATTGGCAAAGAGTGTTGCTTTTAATGTCAAGGATAAGAAAACAACGGCGGGATGGATCAAAACTCTTTCATACATGTACGAGGAGCCTTCTGTTTTGAATAAGGTATATCTGATGCGTCGTTTGTTTGAACTTCAGATGATTGATAGTGAATCTGCTGCTGAATTTATTAATGAATTTAGTAAAATTATTAGTCAATTGACATCTGTGAAAATTACCTTTGATGATGAGGTAAAAGCTATTTTGTTGTCCACTTTACCAAAAGAGTAGGAGGCTATTGTTGTTGCTATTAGTAATTCCGCGGGGAAGGAAGCACTAAAGTTGGATGATGTTAGGGATTTGGTGTTGAGTGAGAGTACTCGGCGAAAGGATTTCGGGGAGTCATCCGGCGGAGCGTATAGCGCTGAGGGTAGAGGGAGGAGACAACATGGGAGATCTAATCGGAAAAAGTCTAGGGGAAAGAGCAGTAGAAGAGTTGGTAAGGCCGAAGTGGAGTGTTGGGGATGTGACAAGAAAAGTCACTATAAGAGACAATATAAGGGGAAGAGAAAGAAGGAGATCAAGATAGTGATGAAGAGAGCAATGCATCGACAAACTCAGTAAATGTTTCTGATGCTTTGGTGGTAAGTAGTGCAGAGAGCTCAACTGGTTCATGGATCTTGGATTCGAGTTCTTCATTTCATTCTTCGCCTTGCAATGAGTTGTTTCAAAATCTGAAATTTGAGAAACTCGATAAAGTGTACCTTGCAATGATAGACCATTAGAGGTTGAAGGCAATGGAGATGTGAGCGTGAAGCTTGCAAGTGGTGACATTTTTTAGTTGAATGATGTCAAGTTTATCCCTGATTTGAAGAAAAACTTGATATCAATTAGTCAACTCGACAAGTCCGGCTACAAGGTAGTGTTCGAGTGTGAGTCCCGGAAAGTTGCTAAGGGTTCTATGGTAGTAGCTCGAGAGGCAAGTAGCGGAACAATGTATACTATAGGGAACACGACAAAGGTAGCTAAGGAAGGGATGAAGAAAACTTCACAAAGAGTGTCGTTCGGTCAAAAGTATGTATACAATAAGCATGTGAAGAAGAACCGTTGTGGTCAAGTCAGTGTCTCTTCGGCTAGAGTGAAAAGGCACACATGAGTGGGGTGCGTGAGAAATCGAGCCTTGAGAAGGATGTTTTGTTCGAGCGGGAGTATTGTCGGGATGCTCGTAGAACTATGAAGAGTCCTTATGGTTCGTGTTGTGATGATGGAGACTCGGGGTTGAGTGAGACCTCGGTGCTTCCTGTATGAATAGAAAGTGGTTCTGCACTAGGTGATGTATGGAGAGTGATGATGACAAGTTGAGATTGTGGCTACATATCTATTCAGGGTGTGTTCAGTGTTCTTCATTTTTACCGATCTCCAGGTGGGAGATTATTGGATATGGTGTGGAGATGGTAAACGGAAGTGTGGCGTTGTCAGGGACGGAGGTATGTGTTGTGTGTATTGCGAGGTGTGTGTGTTAAGTGTTGTGCATCGATTGCGGCAAGACGAAGGAAGACGACGTAGCATAGCTTGATGGCAACAAAGGCCAGCAGCCCGCGGGATTTGGCAAGGTACTAGCCTGCGTCCGCAGCTCTAGGCGCTACCCAGCAGTTTGTGTACTGCCAGCCTGCACCATGTCGCCTCTTCTTCTCGGTTTTTCTTGATTAATTTGGTCACCTTGGTTAATTTGGATGCCTAAATTATAACCCTAGTATAAATATGTTTGAGGCCGTTTATTCATTGTGTGAAGAGAGAGAGATTACTCTTGAAATCTAGAGAGACTAGAGAACCTAGAGAAAGGTTAGAGAGTCTAGAAAGATTAAAGAATTCTCCTTGTATCATCATCTCATATTCAAAGTCCTAGTGCAGTGTTCGTGGTTTTCTCCATATTCATGGATTTTCACGTTAAATCTTCTTGTGTTCTTTATTGCTTTATTTCTTAATTCCTCCGTATATTATACTTCGATTGCTCGATTTGTTAGCGCCTGCAATACGTATTCCTAGCAAACACCTTGTGCGGGATTTAGTCCTAATGTAGGGAGCTTTTGGTACTCATGTTTCCGTCCCAAGTTATATGATAAATTTTTGGGGAATGGTATATTAATTCATTGGTCCCTCATATCCTTTAAACATCAAATTAGATAGTTAACCAAATGTTCCCCTTGGTCATGCATGGTGCATAATATTGCCCCTTTTGTGTACTTGGGGACCCCCAACAGAGGACATATCCATGTGTTAAGTGTGGTTACTATCATTCTTTTCTTTTGTTGGAATGGCACCTCTTGAGAAAGAGGTTTTTTTCAGTAACTTTAATGTGGAAAATCTTCATGCAATGCTCATGTCCAAGCATCTGGGATACTCTATGGTGTATCTACTAGCCTGGTCTTTCTATATGGACACGCTAGGAGCCAAATGTTACGGATGCACCAGAAAAATCTGTTGAAGAAATAGCTGATTCCATATGCAGAAGTATACACGGAGAAATTATGTTGCTGGTGACAATGTGAAACTGTAGAAGATATGGGAAGTGATAATCCGTGGGGTTTTTTTTTCGTCTATAGGGAGCCACAAAGGACAGTGAAGTGATATATATAGATAGGACATACTCCAAGTCTTAACTCTTAAGTAACCCCCCCCTCTTCACGAACACATACAAACACATCGATGGTAACAGTGTTTGTTTATTGGGACTTTTTTTTTGTTGGAAGTGATGTAGATAGGACATAATCCAAGTCTTAACTCTTCGTACTTCTTTTTTTTCCTTGGGAGGTCCTTCATTTCACACTTAGCTCGTTGCTTTGTTTTACTTTTCTAAATGGCATAATTGTTATAATGAGCTTTCACACTTAGCTCATTGCTTTGATTTACTTTTCTAAATGGCATAATTGTTATAATGAGCTTATACTTGTTTTCGTTAAGATACTAATGATTGAATTAATCTGTTGCAGCAAGATGTTGAGGGCAAAACGTATTACACATTTGAGTTCATTGCGCAGGCGCCAAACTATACTCGCCATGCTCTAAGTGTAATTTGTGTTAACAATGGTATGAAATCATATTCCTTTTTTCCAACAAAGTATGCTGTTCCAGTAACAATCATTCTCTCCGTCAAATAATTAGAAGTCAGTTTCCAGAATCATATCATCCTACTGTTTAGGAACAATGACAACTTTTCTTTTTGGTAATTCCCAAGTGGAAAGAGTAACAGAGTATGAAGTTTTTCTTAGTTGGATCTCATCAACAAAAAATTTGTGAAAGTCATGAGCAAAGTATATGCCATCATAAATTCAATATACAATTCTGGAAAGGGCTTGCATTTTAGAATTCATTGTATATATTACTGTAGACAGTCTAAATCATTACTGAGTTTTGCTCAGTGTACAGTATTTTATTTTTTGTCTGGATAGCTGTGCGACATGACACAAAAATCTGGATTCAAATGATAGATGGACCCAAAAGCTGAACCCCACTCCCCTTGGGGTGGAAGTAATGTGCAAGAAAAAAGAGCATACCACATATCTGAAAACGAGTACGGCTAAAAAGCAAACAACTTGTTACCAAACAAGAGAGCAGAGATAGGGTGGCGCCAACACAAACGCAATTACCAAAATGCCCTTCTTTCATCTTGTTCGGTAACAAAATTGTTTGCTGCTAGCAACCCCCCCTCTTTTCTTTTTTTGGAAAACTGCAACTTTGACAAATGCCCAAATGTTCTCTTGTTTATCTCCCCAAAGGAGATAAAAGTAACTATGTTGAGTGGCTTCATGTTGCAGGTAAGTTCTACACTTTGACAACAGGTGCCAATGAAAGGAGATGGAGCAAAATGAAGGACAGATTATACACAGTCATTGATTCTTTCAGAGTCTTCAATGCTTGATTATGGTAAACTAGACATCTTATATTGACACCCTACACTCTTTCTTGCGTGAGTTACACAGTTTTTGCCTTGTTCGAGATTTATTCCTCCAAAAACTTGAATGTTGGAGAATGGAGAATACTCAGTCATTGTATATTAGACCTTTTTTCTTCGGATGACTGTTTTTGTAAGTCTTCTGAGTAATGAAAATCTTTATTCCATAGTTATAGTCTCTTGATGTGTTGTTAGCTTGAGTATCTCTGCTGATTAATAAAGGACAATTTCTGAGTACATTGACAAAACATTGATGACAAACACTTCACAGCTTTCTGAGGAATAAATTACCGTTTACTAGGCCGTTTAATGCGGTTCGGGTCAACTTCGAGGCCAGCGGATTCGGGTTGTCACCGCCTTGGGTTTGGGCCAGGTCACATTCGGGTCCATGTTGGTTCGGATCGGTTTTGGACCATGTTGTTTCGGTTTCGATTAAGGTTTTGGTCGTGTCCTTGTTGAGTTGGGTTTCATTGAGTTCCGGGTCAACCCAGTTCGGGGTGCAAAACAAGTTCGGGTCAACCATTTTTGGGCCTATTGTTTATGGGTTTACTTCGGGTACAGAGCGTGTTCATCTGAACATTTATCGGGTTTAGATGAGGTCGTGTACGGATCATGTTTGGGTGTTCAAATTCTCGGGTTGAATCGGGTTTTTGACAGCTAACAGCTCTAGCATAAGGGTAATGTCAAGGTAAAAAGGTTGTCAATAGACGGGATCGTTACGATACAGAAATTGTAGCCCTATAATTTCTATAAGAGAAAAGAATAGGTAAAATAAAATTTATGTACTGTGAAGTTTTTCATGTGCTCTCTTCTCCTTCTGTTTCTCTAATTTCTTGCTTCTTTGCGGCACTGTGGCACACCTATTAACCTTAAGTCTTATCACCTTGCTATTGGCCAGCAAAGTGTGGCCTGATTCGGTCATTAACCCGACCTACTATTGACCTGCTCCAATGCACAATAACCAATTTAATGTGAGTATCCTAAGAAAGAAGGATGTGAGTTTGAAGGTAAATGTCCAATTCAGCAAAAAAAAAAACTAGACGATGAGGAAGAGTTTAGAAGTATATAGACTAGACATAAAGGGAAAAGAAAGGGCAAATAAAGCGAAGTCACTGAAAGAAAGGATTTAGCTTATCCCATGATTACAGTGTTATTAAAATTTTGCTTATCTAATCTGTCAGTGTCGGTGAAATTGGCAGCTCTAAGTAAGCTTATCCTTGTTGAAAACATCACAGGACTAGGACAGAAAAAATGTGTCAAATGTGCTGTATACTGTGTAAAAAAAACAGTCAATGTGTTGCTCAATAAAGTTTTAAACACACTAATGGTCTGTTTGATAATTGACAATAGTGGGGATGAGTTTGTGGGTAATTGACAACGAAAGTTCTAGGATGTGTTTATCTTTATAATATTTCATTACCACATTACTATTCTAGAGGTGGTTGAGTGTTTTATTGAAATTTCATATACTTGTGTGTCTGGAAAATAATAATCACATAGTATATTTTCTCAGTCCACAAATAAATGTCATGTTAAGTTTCGACACATGTTTTAAGAGTATACGGTACAAGAATATTGACTTTTTTTGGTATATAGTGTAAATTTTAGAAAAATTTTAATTACTTAGAGAGAGTTGGTGGCAGGTCCTACATAACATGAAATTTGGAGAGTGAGAGAGAATATTAATAGAATAACCTACATCACATGAATCCGAGTTTACTCGGTTAGATTATCTACATAGGACATGTTTAATTTGAGTAGTGTATTCAAGGAGTATAGGTAGATGGAGGCGGTATAATTTTGTCAATGGAGGAGAAATGAGGGAATTAGGCCCTGTTTTTTTGTCTTAACATTCAGTCACTTCAATTTAGTTAAGTTCAATTTAAATTTAATAACTTCAGTCGATAGGGGTGGCAATTATGCGAGTCGAGTTCGAGTTTGAGCTAGCTCGACTCGACTCTTTATCATTTCGAGTCGAGTTTGAGTCGAGTCGAGCTCGCTCGAGTCGAGTTTGAGTTGAGTCGAGCTCGCTCGAGTCGAGTTTTAACCGAGTTTTGTCTGAGCTTTGATCGAATCGAGCTTTGACCGAGTAGATTTCGAGTGGCTTACAAGTGTGTCATGTTAAAAGCAACAATAAGGTAGAAAAATGTTGAATTTAGGTATTTTGCTATTGATAATTGGGTATTCGAGCTTCTCACGAGTTTTCGAGTCGAGTATCAAGTTGCTCAACTCGACTCACCAACATCTCGAGACGAGTTCGATTCGAGCTTTGACCGAGCTTTGACCAAGTCGATCTCGAGTAGCTCGCTAGTTGTCTCGTCTCATTGCCACCACTTGAGCTCCACAATAATACTTCCACCATTCTAATATTATTTCAACATCACCCCTTGGCACATTTACAAAGAAAGTTATGTGAAGAGGAGAGAGATAGATAAAAAGTGTGATGTATATGATAGGAGAAAGATAGAGAGAACATTTTACTAAATAAGGAAAACGTTGCAATTAATGTGAAACTTCTAAAAAAAGGAGAATATTTCAATATGATATACAACGAATGAAGTTTTGTGCTAAATTCAATTCAATCCTGATAAGTTAAGTCCTAATAAGTTTATTGAATTCAGCTGAATTCAATCCAAAAGAACAGAGCCTTAGTACCCTTCTGATGGAAGGTAATAGTACCCATCATCCCTTTAGGGTAATGTTTAGTATACCCCTAAGTGACGGTAATAACCTCCCCTTAAATGCCCCTCTTTGTAGTATCAATATCTTCCCTTTCATCTTCACTTTGTTTGATTATCTCTGTTATCTCCTTAATACATTACCTCCAATTCAAACATGGCCTTAAAGTAACTTGATATCTTTTCCTACTATTTCCCATTAAGCCTTGAGGTCCCCAGCCAATCAAATTTTGCTACAGTTTGTGAAACCCGTTTCATACTTTCAGCATCACCTACCTGTAATGTGAACACTTCTTTATAATGCCAACGCTTTAAGTTGCTGACATCCTGCACTTGTTGTCTATATTTGGTAATAGTTGTGCGAATACATTTTTGGGTTGAATAAATTGTGGCAGCAATTTCATGTGATTCATCAGCATAATAACGTTAGACAAGGATATCCCTTGAAGTCCTTTTTGTGGGTTGCACTATGTTTACTCCTTTTTACTCCTTGAATTCAAGTATGTGGGTAAACCTTCTTAAATTATGAGTTGGAGTAGCATCATAGAGATTGGTACAAGCACGATGTGCAGAAGCACAAAACACTCGAAAATTCTATGCTACTCATACACTTCATTTTGACTTGTATTGGCTTTTCAACATTCTAACATGGGTATGGACTGTGGAGTTGTAAACAGTTCGACACATCATTGAACGCCAAAATTATGACATTTTCTTAGAAATTAGCCAAGTCGGACATATATGCATGTCCAACATTAGTACCCGAGTGGCCAAGTTGGAGTAACACAACAGAGGTGTGAACTGCAGTTTGAAGCTTAACACTTTACTAGTCCTTTCCAAGCTTAGGATTAGTGAACAAGCTAGGATTAGTGAACCTGATACTAAACCTGTAAAAAAAAACTTAATCCCAGCCTTTTTAAAGCATAGGAATGGTCCGAGAACCGGCTAAGATTGGTGAACCTGATAAAATCTGTAAAGAACTTATTCCTATCTAACTAATCTGCTGAAAACCTACAAGTGTCAGATATCATATTTCTCTGACTAAATCAAGCTGCAGCCTCCAAGAATCTCATGTATAAATTGTAATATATTTGTTCAATAATGGAAAAAAATATCATATAATTTGCCAACATCTAAAGCTAAATCCTTCCATAATCTAGGAGTTTAGACACTATAATATTTCTAGATTACAGAACGTGTCGAGTTATAGTCGTCTTAGTGGTCCTCTAGAGGTACAATAGATGCCTCCATTGCCATCAAAGGGAGATAAAATTGCCAATGAATGGGTTTTGTGCAGTTGAGAATTTGAGATGACCTTGCCATAATCTACCATCTTATATTCTGTTATTATTATAGAGAATAGAGATCATAATCCCCCATCATTGGCAGCACTAGCCAATTAAAATGAAGAGATGGATGCATAATTGAGCATGTAATGCCCATGTGAATCCCATCTAGATCATGAGTACCAAGAATAAAAGAATACACTTACTAGTATGGACCATCTTTTGGTAGCAGGAATACAAGGTTTCATATGATAGGCTTTAAGCATTAAACTCCTAGAGCCGAAAAGTTGGTTACTTTTCTGGCCCCCTAAGTGGTAGAAGTTGCCTTTAACATGTTCATGATATATTAAATGGTACCTAGATGTTAGCTAGTTTAGTTGTTCAAAGTCTAGAAAGTGGTATTCAAAACTTGAGATCGAATTCTGTCTACAACGCTGCCTTTTGTGGATCTCTATACCCCTAAAAAACTATATAATCCCTCCATTTCGCATAAGCTTCATATTTGCAGTTGTGAAAAAAAAAAAAAAGGGAATATACTAGATGCCACAAATGTGAATAAATAAAAAAAAGTTATGTTACCTACACTTATGTATTCGTGCCAGACATGTAGCACAGTACCAAGATATGTATACAATTATCATACTCAACTATTATATGAAAAACCTGCATGTTTTCGGCCTAACATGAAGTATCAAGTATTTATACTCATGTTTGAGTGTCGAAGATTTAACATCTAAGCTAAATGAAGCCTTAGTTCCTAGAAGATGTCCCCGATTGATTCTCGTTGTCGCCCTACAAGATTATATTCAAATTAAACTAGCAATTACGATAATGATAACATAGTGATGAGGATGGCGATGATGATAATGATAACATAGTGATGACGATGACGACCATAATCACGTTCATAAATCATAATGATGGGTTGATCACTACAGATAGGAAATGGAATGTAGGAGAAGCATCAAACAGAGAAATAAGAAGTCTAAATGGTAGCCAAATCAAATGCTAAAAGCTAGATTAGGTGATGATAAGGTCCATATGCTCTTGGGCACTCAAACACAAAGGGTGTTAATACTAAAAGCAACAGAAGGTTTTTTAATTATTTTTCTGATCCTAATATGAGCTCTAAACCAATATGATTGCTTCCTTATGTCAAAGCATTAGGGTTTTTAATGGTGGTCCCCACAACTCCTGTATTAAGTGATAATCTATCTATCTATGTAACTTAGTTAATTTTATTAATTAATTAATTAATCATCAAGCGCTTGATTAATCAACAGTGATTTTAATTATTCTACTACTGTTTGCTTCTGGACAACCAAGCCAGGATCTGTATTGTATTACTGCAGCAACCTGATAAGAAACCAAGGGTTATAACTTATGTTCTGTCCCTGTTGCTATTTTGGGGTTCCCTAACTATCACACCACACATAGTGCTAATTAGCATATGAAGTATAGTCAAAGGAATAATAAAAACTTTATATTATGCACTTTTTTGCTAATTTCTGTTTTATAATTTGATCATTGTCTTATGCAATTGCAGGAGAGAATTTGCTTTATTATTCATCTGACTTCCTGAAATTCCCGGATTTGGCTTGAAAATTGACGTTGTTAGTTTGTTGTTGTTAGGATTGTTAATGGATTATACTATTATTAATTAACCATGATTTGATTAGCAACTCAAAGCTCTCTCACATTCCTCCATTTATGGACCATATAATTTCTGCCTGTATACTGTACCAAAGGGAACAACATGCTGTATTTTATAGAAATCACAGTTTCCTTTCAGTAACTTATGTTATTCAAACCTATGTTATTCGGACTCGAATAGCCATGCATGTTGGACACGGATATGTCTTGTGTCTAGCTCGACTAACTTGTTTGAACAATTTCATGATCCGAGCCAAAGTTGAAGTGTCGAAAGTGCCCATACTCATCAAAACGTCGAAGGATTCGACACATCTGCTTAAGGTAAATTGAAGAATATGAGTAACGTAAACTGAAACAAAAGTGCAAGAACCGTCAGCAAATGATCAATGGTTTTAGAAACTCTGAAATATGAATCGTGCTATATCCTTTGCTCGAAATCTAAAATTAAAATTATCTTATTTGCACATCTAGACTGCTAAAATCAAGCATAGATGTTTCATAAGAAGCATGAGGAGTGAAATCAAGAGTAAACATAGGGTGGAATCAAGATTGATTAAATCTAGTAAAAAACTTATATGGACTTGGTCCACACTAAATTAGTGTGAACCTAATGCTAATTCATGTGATTTATGAAGAAACAAAGGTTACTTAAAAAGAATGCATATAAAAAATGAGTAGATATAGATTGTGAAGTTTGACTATGTGAAAAAAAAAGGTTACTATGTCACAAAGTGAAAATTTCATCATGATAAACTAATGTGAAAAAGGGTGACTATATTTAAAAAAATAGTCACTATGGTAGATATTAACTATATAGTAGTATAACTTAAGATTTTAAAAGGTTACCATATGGAAAAAAAAAAGGGTCACTATGTTACATAAGTGTTTTTAGTCCACAATAATAGGTCCACGTAAGACTAACTCTTAAATCTAATAATTCCATTCAGATTAATATAGTTGAAGAGAATGGACTCGGGTCTTGTTTAAGAATAATTTCTTAACACATAGTTTAAGGCTTTTTGCTGCAATTTCTGATGTTATAGAAATCACTTTGCCTTTTAAGCTAGCCTACCTAAAGCATTGTCATGTACACAAAAGAAAATTCTACAAAGTGGAATTGTTTTTGTTTTAGCAATGTATAACTTGTAGGAGACATCTAAAGATTATATTTGGACCCTTGATAACTTCATTAGTGGTCAAAGGAATAATTATTTTTTTCCATCCTCAATCTATTAAGTAAATTAAACAAGCATTCCCCAGCCTTCCCATCTAACGCATAGCAACTGGAATGCCTACGATAGATGCTCTGCCTAAACCATTAAATTAGTCTTAATGGAAATATAATGTCATGATTAATCTAACCTTAATCTCCATGTAAGATATCCAAATCTGTTATTATATAGGCTGATTAAGAGGCTTAGAATCGATACCATGTAGAAAGCGAAAGAGGACGTGTATGGATCAACATGAACAATACAAATGAGCATATAATTTGCCAAAGTTTATGCTACATCATACAATTAATGTACATAAACTTCGTACGGATTTGTAACCCTACAAACTTTAAAGAAGTCTATTAAATTTTATATAAGGAATGAACAAAGTTGTAAGAGGAAATGAGGGATGATTAACGCATTCTTAAGGAGATTCTAACAAACTTTAGGTGTTTAGAAATTTCCCCTACTTGATAACAATCTTAAAATAAATAACACATACTTCCTCTGTTGCGAAATAAATTAAAAGCTTCTCGAGATAAAAGAGAGAAGTGTTTTATTTATTTCAAAACGGATAAAGTATTAGAACGAATTTAAAAACCCCCTCTTGAAAATGGGACATGGGACTATGGAAGTATCCTTTCTTGACTTGCACACATAACCTTGTTTGGTAAATGTCTTGTTCTCAGCTTTGATCACAACTCACACAGCCAAACTTTGTTTGGCTGAAGGAATTTCTTTCAATTGATTTTTTATGACAAAATAAAAAAGTGGCTTGTTTTTGTTCTCTATTTTATATCATAATTTAAGTGGGTCTCGCTAGGAAGTGAGCTCCTCTAGAAAGTGAATAAAATTTTGAGATTGTATGTTGGGAGTATTAAGAGTTGTGTACTCCAAGGTGTATGATGTACCTTTTGGTTCCCCGATAACTCTATAGATACTTAATATTTACCACTGATTCAAATTGTCAAACTATTAGTTAAGGGTGTGTGTATTCAACTAATTTAAAGTTATGTCAACTATTATAATTTATTTTACTACTTATTGAAATTTATGTGAACTTGTGAAAAAATAAGTTGAAGTACACACTCTCTGAAGGGTGCAATCTCTTCACCTTGAACAATCAACTTCAATCAAGTTATAAGTTAAAACCTGAATTGATAGAATGAAGTTCAATCGAAATAAGTTTAGGTGAAAAAAGCGTACTAAGTGAACCACTCAAAAACCCATTGTTTGGCCACACAGTTTTGGGCACTATAAAAGGGCATATATGGAAAATCGTTTAGAAAATATGGACAGGTGTAACTGAGAATCCAGATTCAGCCAGATAAGGATATGAAGTAAGGAAAAGAAAATTCTGTATCAAGTACCCCAAGTGTACAAAAAAACAAAAGAAAATCTGAATTGCATCTTTTCTTTACTGGAGACAACAGGAGAGAAAGTAGAGTAGCTTTTTAGAAGCACAGCACAAACTGAAAAACTAAAAACAAAACCAAATATTCTCGCAAAAGAATTTGGATCCCGTAAAAAGAGGTGAACCATATATTATTATTATCAAAGTGTTTCACTTGTGTTTTTTTTTTTTTTTTTTTTTTTTTAGGGGAAAGTATTTCGCTTGTGTTCTGCAATCATATCTAGGTTTTTTGCATCTCTTTATAAACAGTGTACACTATGCTCACCTAAGGCATCTCATCTCCTTTTTCTTTTCTTATTTCACTTTTAGGAGTATAAGGTAAACTAACAACATAAGAACAAATAGAAGCCAAATGCAAAATTCTCTTTCATTTTTTTTCCTCCCCTTGTGCATTGAGATTTGAGAATAAAGATAATGCATCAACAAAGCATGAAAGAATAAAGATAATGCAAGGGGCACACGAAATTGTGGAGTTCATATAAAATACATGATGCATTGATGCTAACCAATGGCAAACACGATGGATGTCAAGACACTATACGATCATCGTAGTGTAGTGTTATAGATGAGAAACTCTATGTTTATAATAATGATATTTTAACCATGGCTTAATATTCTCTATAATACCCCCAATGTTATTTCCTTTAAATCCCCTAAACACTCTTAATTTGTCCTTTGGAATATAAAAAATCTAGAGTGAGTGCTATAAACCTAGCAAAACTCATGTTTAAACAAGTAAAATAATCCGTTATTTGCCATAAATAATGATCCCTTGTGCGTTTGAACACAATAAAACTTAAGACCCTCTTAATTCGCTTTTAAGATAATACGGAGTATTACACAACAAAAACTAGAGAATTTGGACTAATTGTCCCTAATGTTAGCACTTATGATATTGAGTTTAAGCTCTTTATCTAATTGAACAAACTTTTTATTAAAAGATTTAGTGTATTAGGACTACAATTTAAGTGTTCCCTACAGAATTTGAACATCACAAAATCAAATAACTAGTGACAAAGATTGCCAGTAGAATGTGATTCTAATTATAATGCAACATGACATCGACATATGCATCTCACATTTACTGTTAGAGTAGCTAGTAATGACATAATACCACCATACTTGTACTTTACCTTCCCCTATATTAAATTCATATTCATAAATTTCTTTTTTTTTTAAAAAAAAAAATGTGTAATCAATTGGGGTAGAGCATTAGGCTCACTGCCCAAATGACTGTAATATCTCAAGTTGATGACTGTAATATCTCAAGTTGCATCCAATGGTTCTGGTTGTGTCCAGAAACCTACAACATTTACAGTGAACTTCCAAGAACTTTTATGTGTTACCAAATTCTGTGACTTCCAATCTTACTCATCATATCATATGCATAGAGTCTGGCATTTCTAAATCCATTTGGTTTGCATAGTAAGAAGCGTTCATCTATAAAAACAGGTTCGCTAAATAGCCGGTACTCTCTATATTTGTTATAGCATATAATGCATATAAAAATATGGACAAGAAGAAAGAAACACCAGAAAATTATGAGCTTTAATACACATTATATTATATATAAGCTCAGTAAATAGGTTCAAAAGAACATTAACATATACTCGCGACTCGAGCTGGCCCTTAATAACTTAGCCTATCTAGTATCTCCCCATACAAAAGTGTGCAAAATCATGAAGAGACATGGTTTATGTTTCTTAATAATAATAATCTTAATATTACTATCACCAGGCTAGATATTGTGGACCGTAGATTCCCTCATAAAACCAGCACACGTTATAGAAGGCTTTCAAGTAGCAGAAGTAACCCTAGGAACAGCCTTACAAACCAAAGACTTCTTCATCTCCATAGACATTTTCAAGCACTCAGTCAAATCAACACCATGCTCATCAGAAGGCACCCACTTGAAGTTCTGCAGCATTTGAGCTAACCATAGCTGAACAGTCGCTAAACCCATCGCCTTCCCTGGGCAGACCCGCCTTCCTGCCCCGAAAGGAGCGAGCCTGAGGTCTGAACCCATGATAGAAACATCCTCCTCCATGAACCGCTCAGGGTTGAACTCATTTGGGTTGGACCAGATTTTCTCATCATGGGTTATGGCCCACATGTTAACCATTGCCGTAGTGCTCGCCGGGACAAAGTGGGGACCGACATGAGTGTCGTGGATCGAGAGACGAGCCCATGAGAGCAGTGGGCCGGGTGGGTGGACTCGAAGGGTTTCCTTGACAATGGCTTGGAGGTAGGGGAGTTTAGGGAGGTCTGAGTCAGTAACTGGGTTGGTTCCAACAATGGTGTCAATTTCAGCTTGAGCTTTGGCTTGAATATCTGGGTGCAAAACCATCCTGGCTAGAACCCATTCAAGTAGGATTGCAACAGTATCAGTTCCTCTGAAGATCATTTCCTGCAGTAAAAATACCACAAATAAATAAATAAGTGTTTCCTACTATTTTAACACTTACTATTTCACCATATATGTAAATATCATGAATCAAAGCAAACCAAAAATTACCAAACTGCAAACTCATTATTCAAAGATTAGACGAATATACAAAGGAAAAGTTAGCACAGAAAACATATTATATGTACTAATGAAAGAACCCACTAATGTAGATGCCCTAATTTTAACCCATTTTAAGGTACTAAAGAGAATCAAAGTATTAGGTAATGCAAGAAGGTATAAATTATAGGAAAATTCACAAGAATGTTCTCGAACTGTAGAATAATCCCAACTATAGAAGGTGTCGTCTTAAATGACCGGGGATTTGGTTAAACAATTAGCATTTGTAAAGTTTTCAAATTCTTCACCTCATTTTTATCTTCCCGCTCCCTTGTTCAAGTTTATTAGAGCTTTCACACGGGCTTTATTTCGACCTACTAAACTAGTTATCTAATTGAGTAGATCATTTTGACAAAAACAGTCCTATATTTAATTAGAGCTTCCACACGTTTCTACTTTGACCTACTAAACTAGTTATCTAATTCGTTAATTTTAGAAAAACACCCCTACAGTCACAATTCTTCCAAAGTCTTCCTATGGATGGAATTACTAGTCATGGTTCAGATTATTCTCGTAAATTGACCTCAAATGATCTTAAACATAGACATCAAAAGAAATACAAAGAACAAAACCAAAGTCTAAAAAAAGGAATTTCCATGTTCATGGCAAACACATAAAATAAGTTCAACCACAAGGACCCCACTTCACACAATGGCAAAAAGAAAAAAAGAACACACACTCATGCGAACATATGCCATTAACAGTAATAAATGAACCAAAGAAAGAACCAAAAAAACAGTTAAAATACCAACATAAACAACATGAGGAAAAACTTTTAAAATAAGAGAAATGAAATCTAACATTCAAAAAAATAAAAAAAATAAAACTTTTGTAAGAGTAAAATTACCCAAAGTAAAGCAATCATATCAGAATCAGCAAGTTTGTTCTCTCCATCTTCCAAATCAAGAAGAACATCAACAAAATCTTTAGAAGATCCATCAATATCATCATTATTTATCATATCTCTCCTCACATTCCTATGTTCATCAATGATTTTACCAACAAACACATTCACCTTCTCAACAAGTGACTTACACCTCTTCCTTACCCCCTGTAAATCCAACCATCTTAGAGGGGCAAAATGGTCACCCCAGTTAAATATTCCAAGTAATTCATACCCTTCTTTCACTAACCCTTCAAGTTCTTCAGCTTCATTTTTATTCTCATTCCCAAAGAAATCATACTGTCTCCCAAAAACACTCATCATTACATTATTCAAAGACCCAAAATGCAAAACATTTTTAATCTCAACATTTCCATTCCTACCCATCACACCCATGACTTCCTCCATCATTCTCCTCCCAATATCCTCTCTGAGGACCGAAAAACTCGAAATTCTCCTAGGGCTGAAGAGGTAAGTTGCGGAAATCCTCCTCAAGTTCCTCCAGTATTCGCCAAACGGGGCGAAACCCATTGCTCGGTTAAACAACAGCTCGTAGGCTGACTCTTTAATGGGTCTGTCAGCGAATTCGGAGCTATTCAGAATCTCTTTAGCGTACTCAGGTTGACTCGCGATCACGTACCGGGTCAACCCGACAGAAAAAGCCATTAATGGGCTAGCATGGAGTTTATGGGCCAACTTAGCTAGAATTCTGTGGGTGGTTTCTGAGGTGAAGGCGAAGCCCAAGCCCACGAAAGGGACCCCATTTGGGCCGGGAATGGCGGAAGTGGGACGGGCTTTGGTGGGCTTGAGGAGAGAGACAGCCCAAGCTAAACCACCTGGGTAAAGGAAGAAGGAGAAAATGGAGAGGAAGAAGATGAAGGAGATGAAAATGGGCAGAGACAGAATGGAAGAAGTTGCAGAAGGGAGGAGAGAGAAAGAAGAGAGAGCTAAGTTTTCTACTGACATTTTTTTTTGTTGTTGTTGTTGTTGTTGTTGGAGAAGTTGGTTAGGTTGAAGAGAGAGAGAAGATGAAAGGATGAAGGAAAGAAGTGTGAGCAAGGCAGTTATATATAGTGCAGAACTGAAGATACTCATAGATATCAACTTTAATACAGTAATTAGGGAGTTTTAATAGGAAGGCGTGGCAATTGATTTATTGTTAATGGGGTATTATATGCTATAATTATGGTGAGATTATATTCTTCCAGATAGTTAAGATAAGGTAAGGTATAAACCAAATTGGGTATGGCTACTACTTAAGTGTTGGTAAGAAATTGTGCGTGTAATTTGTAAAACCAAAACCTATATTATTGTATTACTTCCTCCATGTTTTTTTATTTGCATCATCAAAATGTGGCACAAGAATTTAGGAGAAAAGAAAGGTTGAGATAAATTGTTTAACAAAAAAAGGACTGCATATAATAGGAGAGAGACTAAAGAGGAAAAAATATGTTATTAAAAATGTCAGTGTTGCAAGTAGGGATGGACATGGGTCCAAGACCCCACCTGAACCCTACTGGACCCGACCCTAATTTAAGGATATGGGTCCAACTTTTCCAGACTCTAAAGGTCCGGGTCTAAGTCCAAGTAAAAACTTTAAACCCTGGGTATGGGTCTTAATATTATAGCTAGACCTGGATCCTACCCAAACATGACCCTATAATTATGTCATATATGTTTTACCTTTTTGTTTTTCTAAGAAAATTCATATATGATATCCCTAATTCCTAAATACTAAACCAACTAAACATTCAAAAAGTCAAAACCCTAACTTCACACTTCACTCACAGCCGACTAGTTAGAGAGAGAGGATAATTTGTCTATCACCGGCACTTCCCTCCTTGTGAACACCGCTACAGGTCACCGGAGGTCTTGACCATTGTGCCACCACCACCTAACCTTCTGCACTCACCTTACCATCTCCACTCGCCACCGCTGCAGGTCATGCATCTTTCCTCTCTTTCCTCATGTGACTTTCTTTCTCCTCCCCAACCTATGCACTCGTGGACTTCGATCCTCCGGTCCTCCCTGCTCCTGTTCTCCTTGTCCGAGTCATTCTCACCACTCCAATTTTTTTTACTTATTAGTATGTTTAGAATTTACAGTAGGTTTGTAATTAGTTGATGTGGATTTTACTTATTGAGTTACACTATGTTTAGAATTCTTTGATGTGGAATATGCCCACTTTTGAATTTCGTATTTATTTTGCTTCCTTAATTTTTATGTTTTCCATAAATTTGTTCTTGATATTCTCTGTAATCTAGTGCTGGAAATTGAAGAAACATTAATAATGTTGAAAATTTGGCAAAGATTAAGAAATTAAATAAACCTGGGCCCTAGACCCTAAGGGTCTGGGAGACTCTTAGGGTTCGGGGGTGGGTCAACTAAAAAAAATTAGGGTCTGGGTTTAGGGCCCCGGCTGGACCCGACCCTTGCTCATCCCTAGTTGCAGGTAATATGTAACTTTTTTGAGATGGGAAACGTTGCATGTAAAAATCGGGAAGAAAGTTTTTTTTTTGCTTAGGCCCTGTTATTTTGAGCTGAATTGAATTAGATTAAACTAAAATGAATTATGAGTGAAAACAAACTTAACGTAACTGAAATTAAGTCCAAAAGAACGGGGTCTTTATTACTTAATTTTTGCTCATTTCTAGCTGTACAAATGAGCACAAATGATAGTATAGAAAGATGTTTTTAGATTAAACTCAATTTATATTTTATGTGTAGCAACTTTTCATAATTTTTACTTAAAGATAATTACATATACTAATGGTCAAAGTTTTGCATTGGGCCTTCCAAAAAGAAAAGATCTGCATTGGGAAGTGTGCATATCAAATGGTTGCATTTATTTAGGGACAAAAGGAGTGCTTTGCTTTGACAATATTTATTAGTTACTCCCTCCGTTTTTCAAGGTTTTTTTTATATATTGTAACAACATAAACCAAAAGTAAGAAATTGAACAATTACTATTATGTGCATCGGATGTACAATAAAAAATACAAATTAAACTTAATATTTAATCTACACATTTAATATATATAAACCTAGATTATCCCCTATAGTCAAATGAAGTGTGTCTCAACATGCATTTTCAAAATATCGACAATCTATAATTTGTAGTACTTAGTAATTATTAGAGTTTTCAGTGGTCAAAATTATGCATTGACATACCACATACGTAAAAGTCAAATTGTATATATTTAAAAAAAACAAATGTAATGAGTACATAATTAGTGCAAAATTCAAAATATTTTTTTTAACCGGACAAGTATAATGTATAGTTATACCCACCTGAAAATTTTTATGATTTTTTTCTTATCAAACATGATAGCAGTAATTCATTGCACATTAATGTAGTATGAGATATTGGTAGTAGGATACATTTTTTTTGCCCCCACTGGGGATCCCATGGTAACATGAAGGGCCTTGTCAGATCGTAACCTCTCGCAGGTTAACCCGGCCTGGGTTTGCGGGCGGGCACTTTCAGAGTGGGGGGATAGTAAGGGAAACCCTTTTTCCAAAGTGCTCCTAGTTGGGATCGAACCCCCAACCTTGAGGTTGGAAGATTCTTTCCTTATCACTAGGGATCGAACCCCCAAACTTGGTAGAAGGATACATGAGAATATGAAATTGGAGTAATGTACAAGATACGGCGTATTTTTTTTAATAAGTAATCAAGCCTATAGGATTCCAAAATCAACAGTAAATATTATAAAATATTTTCATATTTATATGCATGTTTGGTTCAACTCATGGAATGAAAAGGCAATGAATGAGGACAATAATTGTTATATTTATTGAGGATTAAGTTCCACAGTGAAAAAGAATTACTTTTAAGTATGGGATTATGGAGTGTAATGTAATGTGTTACCATAAGGTTGAGGAGAGTAATAATTAAGTAGAAATAATAGTTATCCTGAAGAAACGGAAAACATTACTTTACCCCACATTCTAGACATCTAACTAGTTGTTGGCTCGGGCGATGCCCCTAATAATTTATCAATGTGAATTTGAAGTCTTAAATCAAACACTTGAGAAAAGTGGAAGAAAAGAGTTATAAGCATTGGATTATGCTTAGAAAATGATCTTCAAGTTTCTTTTTAAATTTTCTACATAGTAAATTATAATATGAATTATTCATCAATATAACATCGGCTTCAAGAGAGTACATATATATAAATATATAATTACTTATAAAAAATATAATACAATTATTTTTTAGATGTAGGTTAATGTGTAAGAATACAACCGATGCAATGAAATGGTGTAGTAATTTGAAGAGCTTTGTTTAATATAACATTGCTGAAAGGTAGGACACGCTATTATTAACTTTAGCTTAATGAGTATTAATATATACATTTGTATTTAATTGTCTTAAAAAATAGAAAATTATCTTGTTTTGAAATATATTATTTTTCCCATAAAGACCAATATGAGATAGTAGAGTAGTTGGTTAGTGCGTTTGTATCTCAAATGAGAAGTCAGGGGTTCCACACATTTTTATTGTTTAATATTTCTCATTTGATTGTGTGGGGAAGCGGGAATACATGTGGCAACATGGCATGTTTTTGCCTTGGGTTTTAGATATATATATTTAAAAAAAGAATCATATTTTCGATCAATACTTGAAAAGCTTATATCAAACATGCTAGTATGCAACGAGTCGTTTAGAATTGAAAAAAGCGTGGCAAAGTTAGAACGATAGAATCATAATTATGGCCAAAGGCCTACAACCATGCTACAAATTCATCAGCTCGACGCAAGCCTTGTTTGGCTAGAGTATCCGCCACCATATTGGACTCTCTCTTCTTGTGCTTAATGATGAAACAAGGCTCCTCCCCTCAAAAAACAAAAATGAAACAAGGCTCCGATTTCATAGCATTCCTGATAAAATTCAAGAAAGTACAAAGAAGTATACTACATTTTTTACAAGTAGAATAATTGCTTATTGATGCGGTCATTAAATAGCCTATTGCGGCAGTTTTGGCCGCGCAGCAATTAAGGGCGCATCAATAGGTAATGCTGCGGTTTTTTACCGCAGCAATAGGACAAGATATTGTTGCGGTTTCAACCCAAAACCGCAGCAACATGTTTTTTTATTAATAAAAAAATGAACCCTATTGCTGCGGTTTTGGGCCAAAACCGCAGCAATAGGTATATGTTAAAAAAAAAATTGTTTTTTTTTTTGTTTTTGTTTTCTGGTAAATTTAAGTGATCTGAAATCAATAAAAAGAATGAAAAGAAGGATCGTGGCTAAGACTAGGGAAGTAATTGAAAAACAATGTCATATCCATCACTAATACTTAATACAATATATATGAACAATGAAATAAAACTACAATTAAAAACAGAAAAACATAAAGAGTAAAAAGAATATAAGTCCTTGAGAATCATCATCTCAAACCCATCACCAAAACCCTAGATCTAATCAACCAAACAAAATAAAAAATCAAAAAGTTGAGTAAAAAAGAAAAACAGTCGGTCATATTTGCGGACTTCATCATCATTTCAAACCGCATCATCCAAACCTAGATCTAATCCAACCTAACAAAATAAACATAAAAAAATTGTATAAAATAAAAAAAAAATCAAAATCGACCAAAATACATCAAAATTTGTCAAAAAATTCGAAACCCAACAAAATTATGCTCAAACTCGCTGATTGTTTCTCGAACCCAAAGAAATTCGAAACCGAAATCGAACCTAACAAATCGTCGATTGTCTCGAAGCAAGGAGTAGTTCGCCGCCGCCGCCGAAAGCATTCTCCAAGGCTTGGCTATCGGTGGCCGCCGACGAAGCATCAGGTGATTGGGATTTCGACATCAGGTGCGGCGTGAGGTCGAAGTGAGAGATAGATTTCGCATATCTGAAGTGAGAGGAGCGATGTGCGAGGATGAAGATGCTGAGAGATGAGAGGAATTTCCCGCGAGATGAGAGGAGAGTGAGAGGTTGAGAGGAGAGTGAGGAGAGAGATAGAGAGGATAGAGAGGATAGAGAGGAGAGTGAGATCAAAACGGCTGGGCTCGTTGTTAAAAGGAAAGGAACATAACCCTAATTGGGTTGTGTATTTTTTTATGATAAAAACAGCCTATTGCTGCGGTTTTTTGTAGGAACCGCAGCAATAGGTTCAAATATTAATAAAAAATTAATATTTTAATATATTGCTGCGGTTTTGGCTGGAAACCGCAACAATAGAATTGGTCAAAAAGTCAACTTAAGTTTGAAAATATTCCCGTTGATATTGCTGCGGTTTCCGGCCGAAACCGCAGCAACAGGTCTATTTTATATTTTACCTTTTTTCACGTAGTTTATTGCTGCGAATGGGTAAAACCGCAACAATACCACCGCAACAATAAGCAATTATTCTACTAGTGTTTTATCAGAGAAAGTATGCTTAAACCTAATTATATAAGTAGTCATTTTATCTCTCATCACCAAAAAATTATCTATAGATATCATTAAATCCGTCCTCAAATAAATTTTGTGTAAGAGCTGCGCACACATCTTAATAATTTGTGTATGGGATATAGGATTTTTTGGTAGACAATGTGCAAGTGAAACAAAAAATATTAAGGCCCTATTTGGCAATTAGCAGGATAGCTGCTAGTTGTTAACTTATTATTATTACTCCCTTTGTTTTTTTTATCGTTCTCACTTAGAATGTTGACACTCTTCATACTTAGAGAGAATCTTCTCAATTTTTTTCAATTTATAAGAAAAAATATAGTCACGTGGGGTCTTATTTGATTCGTCTCAATTAGTACATTATTAATATTCAATCGTTATAATTTTTACTAATATATAATGAAAGATATTTAAGTTCAAAGATGTGCATTGGGAGGTGCGCACAAGAAAATGAGAATGATAAAAAACAGAGGGAGTAGCTGATAGCTAATTGTATTAACATGTTTGACTAGTTGTTTGTATAAGTTAGAGGTGTTTGTTAAGAACTGATAGTTGATCCTACTTAGTTGTATAAAATGACCAATAAGGACATGATTATAATCCATTATTGTGTTTTTTATTGTTTATAATTGCAATTTTCAAGAACTTTAGGACATAATTATAGGATTTTTTAACTAGAATAATACAAACTTTGGCCGATTCTCTCGTAATAATACAATCTTTGGCCGATTCTCTCGTAATAATACAATCTTTGGATTATTTTTTAATATTACAAACTTTACACCAAAATTCCTAAAGTAAGACAAAACCGGATGTAACCTGATAAACAGGTAAAATGGGACACTTGTCGCCATTTCATTAGTTGTTTTTAAAATTATGGTAAAAAAAAATAAAAAAAGATTTCCTTTTTTTTTTTTTTCTTTCTTCCTCCTTCCTTTCACAGAACTCTACCCCTCACCCACCCCAACCACCGGAAACACCACGCCGACCCTCGAAAACCACCACCCTCCAAGCCTTCACCCCCGAAAACCACCACCCTCCACCCCGAAAACCACCCACCTCCAATTTTTCACCCCCGAAAACCACCAAATCCAGCCACCACGCCCCCAAAAACCACCCCCTCCACTCCTTGACCCTCGAAAACCACCAAACCCAGCCACCCCACCCATGAAAACGACCTCCCTCCACTCCTTCACCCCCGAAAACGACCTCCCTCCACTCTTTCACCCCCGAAGACCACCAAACCTAGCCCGAAAACCACTCCCTCCACTCTTTCGATCACCCCCAAAACAACCAAACCCAACCACCCCTGCCCTGAAAACCACCAAACCAAGCCATCCCGCCCCCAAAAACCTTCGCTCTCCATGCCAAGACTGTGGAGCCATTTCCTCCACCTTGTAGTTGCCGTTGCTTCTTCCATGGTATATGGATGAGATTTCCGGTTGGCTGAGATGGAGATGTATCTCAACATGGAGGGGGGGTGAGGGAGGTTCCGTGGTGAGGGATGGGTGGGGGTGGTTTCGTTGGTGGGGGAAAGGGTGGGGGAGTGGCATGGGGTGGTTTCCGATCATTGGGGGAAGGGAAGAGAAAGAAAGAGATTTTGGGGTTTTGAAATTAAAAATATTTTTTTACTTGTTTTACAGGTTCCAGGTCACATTGACTTATTGTAGGAATTTTGATATAAAGTTTGATATATTACATAATAATCGAAAGTTTGTATTAATTTGAGCGAAACGGCCAAAATTTGTATTATTGTAGTTAAAAAATCCTAATTATTATATACCCCACTTACCAAACCTCTGATGTAAAAAAGCTCCTCCCCTAACTTTTTCAAAAAGAGCTTTTTGAGCCCAATCAGGCATCAACTATCTCAAACCTCTTTTTACCAAACACTCAAATTAGAGGATTGATTAGTCAAATCCTCTAATATGAGTTCAAACTTTTAATTTTTCCTAAACCTCTCTTTACCAAACACGGCAAAATAAAGGGGTCCAATACGACGGTATCACACCGGATATGAAAAGTGATGTAAGAAAAGAAGACTTAGTAGAGGGTTCACCTTTACATCATATGAATTTGGTTATAAATTTTTCGTATAATCTAAAGTTCATTGTGGACGAACGGACTATATATTATATTAATGATTAGTATTGGACCTTATTTTAGCTTCTTCTTTTTTCAAGTGAAAAGGCATTCATTGATAAGAAATCATACATCTGTAATAGAAGGCATAAAATAACAAATACATATCAAATTGAAAGAAACTTAATTTTGAATTGGCGAAACCACGATCATTGAGCAGAAATAACCCTTTTCAATACCTTCTTTCACATTGTTGCCTCATGCAACCTTCTACGACGGGGTCTAACGACCTGATGTAGTTTTGAGGTGATTTAATTCAACTGATTGTAACCAAAAAACTGACATTTGTTGCAACCCTGCATAAATTCCTATCAATAAAACAACCTCCAAATTGATACTAGTCAGGACTGGAAAAAACTAAGAATCCACAAACTATACTCACAACTCCTACAAATGAGGAGAGACAACCCCACAAGAGAGGAGATAAAACAAACCCACCCTGAAAGGGATAAACAAGACCCATGTAGAAGAGAAAAGCCATCACACAAATGGGACATATTTAAAACAACGAATAAACAAAGAATATCCAAATCAAGGAGGTCGGTTCACCCAGATCTAGAGCAAACGAACTCGTCGATGCCAACCCGCTGCAATAAGGAAGAGATGGCGGACACCCTTACCATATAATGGCGAGAGGGGAGCTTGCCGATGGCCGGGGAGCACCGCAGAAGCGCTGGCGGCAACGAGCTCCCCACAAATGGAAAAACCCCTAGAAGAAGGAAAGGTAGAGAGAGGGCAAAGAGAAAAGTTTTAGGGAGCGAGTCGGTCCCATTAAGCTTTTCTATCTAAAATATCATTAGTTTCCTTGACCTAATTTTTGCTCGATATATGTTATAAGTAAGATTTTTTTTTTTTTTGTAATTAGGGTGAAATTAGATTTGCATATTAAAACTTATAAATATTCATAATTAATTTAAGTCTTAACATTATTAATTAATCAAAATCTTTAGAAATACTTTTTAATATTTTCAGTAACTAACTGGATATTTTTGTGTAAAGTTTTATATCCACTAATAAAATAAAAATTTTCAGAAATGACTAAAGGTGGGGCCGTGGGAGGATGTTTCACAGCTTGATACTTCATTAATCATGCTTGGTTATTATTCCTCCTCCATCTCACGACAGCAGGCAGCAGCAATACCTTAGTATTTACTGCCAAGTCCCATGAGGCCATGAGTAGTGAGTCTCATCCTCCATTCCTCCGCAATGCTGACAAAGTATGAACTTACTAACTTAGTGTCAGACACCATTGGAGCACTCTTCTCAAATTTCTAATACTGATAACCCAGAAAATATTTCTATAGTAAAGATAACAATGTAGCCAATCTACACCTCCTCTATTTTTGTGATATTGGCAACGTTGAAATATTATACAAGGCTGTTTTAAAATTTTTGAGGCCCCTATGCTAATTATAAATTTAGGCCCTAAATATAAAAATATTATACATAGATTGTAAGATTATAAATAATGTATTCTACAAAATATATTATTGTTAAACTACTTTTGTAAAAAATAAAGCTCCGGTTTGAATGATATGGCTAAAAAAATATTTAATTTAAGACTTTTAGGCCCTCTAACAAGGGGGTCTTGTGCTGTTGGTTGCTTTACACGTCTTATTAGACAGCCCTGACCTTATACAAGGATCAAGGAGAGAAGAAAGATAGAGAAAGATTAATAAAGACTCCAATGTAATAGTAGAAAGAAAGAGAAAATATATTATTAAAAATGTCAATGTTGCAAGTAATAGAGAATTTACTAAAAAAAATTTGTTGCAAGTATTAAAAACAGAGGAATTATAAAAATTCTTTCTCGACTACCAAGCTAAAGTGAAATTACTAATTAAATTAATATTGAAATTCGTACTTAACATTCGTCTTAATAATAATTTACTTGTATTATGTTTTTACCTTTAACAACCATATATTATTATGTTCATATTTAATCTAACGCCATTTAATCTATAAAAATATAATATAAATTGGATCATGTTTTTAAGCGTGGGTCGAAATGAAACTAATTGTCTAATATTAGGAATGGATAATTATTTTATGCACATTTTTTAAGGGGAATGTACATAACATGCTACTTGCTAGTATTTAATGGTATCTCAAGTAAGTGAATGACATGTTGTTTGGGTAGGAATTAAGGATGGCTTAAGTGGTGAAATTTTCCATCTTTTCTGGTGAAGTCTAGGATTCTTCCTACTCCAAGCATGTACTTGGGATTTAAATAGGAATTGGGAGTTTTGACGAGTGGGAATATGGCAATTGGGCGAGGCGGGTGTGGAGGATGGTCCCTCCACACCCGCACCCGCATAAAATTCTCATCCCTACCCCACCACCCACTGCGGGGGAAAATTTCAGACTCATTTCCGCCCTACTACCCGCATGGGTGCCTGCACCCGCGACGCACCCACTACATCCCCGCCCACCGCCCACCATCCGCATAGGTACCCGCACTCGTTTCATACCCGCGGTATACCCACAGATTTATTTATTTTACAAGATAAAATTATCAATAATATAAGTATATAAATAGGATTTTAATAATAAATATGCGGGGCGGGCAGGGGTGGGGCGGGTATAGCATAAAATCCACACCCGCTCCACCACCATTACGGGTACGATTTTAATACCCATCTCATTTCCATCCCCGCCAAACCTAGATCTATCCTCACCCCAATTCTCCTACCTGACCCGCCCCACTGCCATCCCTTAGGGGGAAGTGGGTTTGAGTGAGGCAAAGGGTATGTTTTCTTTAAGTTACTCCCTCAGTCCCAGAAAGATCTGAACACTTGTTGGGGGCATGTAGTTTAAGATGATAAGTTGTAGTGTGGTTATCAAATGTCATTTTATTTAAAAAGTAGATGTGATAGGAGTTGGTGGGGTATTAGAGAAGAGAGAAAGTTGGGTAACATTTTATTGATAAAAGGTAGAGTGTGGGCCAAAGATGTGTAAAAGAAATAATATACTTCCTCCGTTCTGTTTTAAATAAAACGTTTGCTTTTTCACGCAACCCAACACACTTCTTTAATCATTAATATCTTTAGTTGTGCACACGTAAAAAATATAAAAAAGTTATAATTTGATAGTATGCATCGAGACAAATCTAACAAGATCCCACTTGACTGTGTTTTTCTTTATATAATGACGATAAATAGGAGTCAAAATTGATCAATGAATAGTATCATTTCACCCAATGTTTCATTTAAAACAGAACGGCGGAAGTATTAATAGTGGGACCATGCCAAAAATGGAAGTGTTCAAACTAACTTGGGACAAACATAAAAGGAAAGTGTTCATACTATTATGGGACAGAGGGAATATTTTTTATAAATTAATTTTTTTTGCTTTTGAATATTTTTGAACTTTTAACTTTACATAATTTTTTAAACTTTGTTAACTTTTCTTGATTTTTTTTTCTTACCACTCCTTAAAACTACTCTCTACTTTTTGTCAATGACTTTTACATACTTCCTCCATTCCAATTTAGTTGTGATACTTTCCATTTTAGGAAGTTTTAAATTAGTTGTTACACCTTCATTTTGGGTAATAACTTCTCTCTATCTCTATCCTATTACATGAGACCCTTTTGTTTTCTTTCTCCTATCCAAAAATTGTCTAGGAGTCTGTGATTTTAAAAGTGTCACAACTAAGGCTATGTTTAGTTCACCTGAAATTTTCTGATCTGATCTGAACTTATTTTTTCTGATCTGATCTGAACTTATTTTTTCTGATCTGATCTGAACTGATCTGATCTGAACTTATCTTTTAAAAAACATAT
This sequence comes from Beta lomatogona, assembly GCA_947646795.1. Lineage (NCBI taxonomy): Eukaryota > Viridiplantae > Streptophyta > Magnoliopsida > Caryophyllales > Amaranthaceae > Beta > Beta lomatogona. The sequence continues at coordinate 1,382,998 of CANSNZ010000351.1, forward strand.
TATTATTAATATTATTATTACTTTGTATTTCATTACTAGTATTACTATTACTATCATTTTATTACTATGCACAACTTTCAATAATAATAATAATAATAATAATAATATAAATAATATTATAATAATAATAACAATAATAATAATAATAATAATAATAATATTTATTATTATTATTATTATTATTATTATAGCATAATTAGTTTTTTTTTTTTTTGAAAAAGAGCACATTAGTATATGAACATACAATTAAAAATAAAAGACTAAGGACTCTTGGGTCCAATGGTATGGCTTCTTACCTCCCACATGGGAGACCAAGGTTCAAATCTTGGTGGAAGCATATATTTCAATATTGTTGTGGGTGGGGGAAGGGGGTTGGGGCTTGTTGGGTCTTTAGGTGAGTGACCCTGTGCGAGGGCAGCCCAGAGAAAATTCATCTTACCATGGGATTCCCGAAAGGGGCCCAAAAAAATTAAAAATAAAAGAACACTCATGTTCAAGGTTGTTAATAAAAGATAGATGTTATTTTTATATTGATGACATGTTTGGATTTAACTAACAACATGTTCTTTGTTATATTAATATTTTATTCCTTTTTATTATAAATAAACCTATGAATATATATAATCATATGATCTTGAACAAAATGGTTAAATATTCTTCTTATATAGTTGTCTTGTTCTATATAAACTTTGTTTTTAAAGATTAGTTGAAATCCTTTGCAGGGAAAATTTTGATCGTGATGACAACACCATTAACTTATCCCATGCTACTCATGTTTTATATAAACTAGTAATATATAATTTATATTATTATAACAAAATTATTTTTAAAATTAAACATCATATACTATTTTCATGTTCGTTACATGTACAACATCAAAAAGAACATCACATATCAAAATTATTAATTAGAATAAATATAAAAAAGAATACATACAAATGTCAAAAGAACATTCTTCTTCTTGAACACAAATAGCTTCAAATAGTGATATCAATGACATTTATAATAATAGCAACGACATTAATAATAATTACCAATATTAATAATTAATAAGTACAACAACGACAATATTAATAATCTTTTTGAACAAATGTACTAGTAAATAATAATATTAATAGTAATAGTAATTGTATAAAGTAATAATAATAATAATAATAATAATAATAATAATAATAATAATAATAATAATAATAATAACAACAACAACAACAACAATAATAATTATTACAATAACAATAATAGCATTAGTAATACTAATAATCATAATAATCATGATGATAATAATAATAATAATAATAATAAGTTCTTAATTATAACCATAATCTGAACTTATCTGATCTGATCTGATCTGAACTTATCTGATCTGATCTGATCTGATCTGAACCTATCTGATTTGATCTGAACTTATTTTTTCTGATCTGATCTGGTCTGGTCTGATCTGATCTGATCTGATCTGAAGTAAGCAAAAATAAGGTGAACTGAACATAGTCTAAATTGAAACGGATGAAGTATTTTTTTAAACTTTTCAAACTTTGCTTATTTGATAATATGAACTTTTCTAAATATTTCTTAGAATAATTAAACATAAGTTGAAGAGAAGAGATCCTAATTAAACCGAATACGAGTAGAAAGGAAATTTTGTAATTGTGCCTGGACAGATATGCCCCTATTGCTCTATTGATTACCTTCGTCGCTTCCTTTTTTATTGGGAAATTGCGTGGTTTTTGAGTAGTCATCAGTCATCACTATCTTGTTCCTAAGAACTAAGAAGTATCATTATATTATACTCCCTCCGTTTCTTTTTAATCTACATACTTTTCTTTTTGGTCTGTTTCTTTTTAATCTACACACTGTTGCTTTTTCTATTTTAGGTAACATGTCACATCTACTTTCTCCTCTTTTTCCACCCATGTCATCCACTTTTTAATATTTTAACCCACTTTTTATTTTCTCTCTTTTACTTTTCAATTTCTATCTCCACCTTTTCAGTTTCTCTCTCATACTTTTGTACTTCCTCCTTGGTTCTCTCCCAAAGTGAAGTGAGTAAATTAAAATGAAACGGAGGGAGTACTATTCAAAAAAAAAAAGAGAAGTATCATTATATTATTATACTTTGATTAATAATCATAGCCTCCATCTCCACTGATTATCTAGCTGATTATTGCCTTTTCCCCGTTCCCTTCTCACGATATCTATTGCTGTTTTCAGCATTTCACGATGTATGGAAATTGGAAGCACTGATAAATGAAGTATTTCAAATTTATCCAAAGATTCTTGTTCTTATAACTAGAGCTGGTAAACAGCTAAAACCGAATCACCTTCGTGTCAGGTTCACCAGTTGACGGGTTAAATTCCTTAACTCTAATCCAGCTTGTTTATGAAACGAGTCAGTAACCCCTAACTCCAATCCAGTTCGTTTATTAACTCATTTATCAAGCGCACACATATGTAAAAACTAAACAAGTAAACCTCATGTATTACTTGACCCACTTCTTTTATACTAATATCTTATTTTCTTCAAAAAAAAAAATCTTACCGAAATGAACAATATCGAACAACCAAAAAACAAATAGGGTTTTTCTACATAGTCCCCTTATGTTTTACGAAATTCTACGTTGTACCCGGCTTTTTTGAACTCTCCACATTGTACCCCTAAACTTTATAAACGTCACACAAAATACCCTTACTAATAGAAAATCCTGCTCCAAACCCCGCTCAGCCTTCAATTTCTCATATTATATCCCAAACCTCGCCAAATAACAAGGCTAAAAAATCCTACTCTACGTCCACAGGGTAAGAAAGTCCCAAAATCTACTGTTTGATATCGTGTATAAGGGTATTTTGTACAACGTTTAGAAAGCTTAGAGGTACAACATGGACATTTTTAAAAAGTTGGGTACAACGTAGAATTTCGTAATACACAGGGGCACTATGTAGAAAAACCCAAACAAATATTATAAATTTCCTCCGTTTAGAAATAATTGCACCATTTCATGTTTTCACGCTTGTCAATACATGATTTCAAACATTAATATCTTTAGTTATCAATAAGTAAAAATTATAAAGATATACATTAAGATGAATCTAACAAGATCTCATATGACTATTTGCTTTTTAAACTATAAATCACAAAAGACAATCAAAGTGTAAGATATGAATAGTAAACACTATACAAATTGTGCAACTATTTCTTAAAGAGGGAAATAGTTACAAAAAATATTCAAAATATATCAAGACAAACTAATAATATTGGTAGTAGCATCGCAATCACACAAGTTATCGTATCGGGTTTGGTTTAGAAAATTCAACCCTAACCCACCCCATTTACGTGTCGGGCCAATTCGCTTACTTAAACTTGTTGAAAACTTTAGTCCAAACCAGCTAATATCGGGTCAACCTGCTAATCTTTGGATAGTTTTGTGTCTATAGACTAATCATCTTTGTTATGAAGCACTTTCTAAGTCTTTAGAAACAGTAAGTATCGTGTGCACCGGGTGCACACTAAATTTATCGTGACCACTTCATTTTTAGTTAGAAAATGTCATTTTTTTAAGTCAAAATAAATTCACTTTTTATGTCAAAAGATATCATTTTGAAAAAAATGATGTTTTACCTTAAATATGTCACTTCTATACAAGTGAAAGTGACCCGTTTAGCATAAAAATGTCACTCTAGTCTGACAAGTAACTTTTTTTTATCTCAAAGCTAGGGGTCATCTCTATATAAGTAACTCATTTAAAGCAAAAATGTTATCTAGGCCCCTTCATTAATCAAAACCTCCTTCTGTTCATACGAGTTTACAACAACAAAGTAAACCATTTGTGTCTAGCGCACTACCCTGCTGTGCCGCTGGTTTGAACATTCTTTCGGCATTCTCTAAGATACTTGAACATAATACGACAATATATTTTGCGACATATGTAGGCTCACTTCGGTCTACATAAAAATAAACTTTGTTTTTACTGAAATTGCTGAATGGAAAATAAAACATGAAACATAAGTTATGACTACATTATAAAATGACTATGTGTCATGCAAGCCTTATTGAAAGCAATAAATCAACATAAAAACAATAACTCTAAAGACATTGTTGCAATCAGTCCTTCTTTTCCTTCCCCTTCTCAGCCTTTTCTCCCTTAGTAGAAGTTTCTCCCTTTTCCATCTGTTGTTTTGGTCTAGGTGCCTTCCTGTTTTCCTAATACACCATAGGTTCCTTCCCTTTGCCTGTAGGAGTGACTGTCTGTTGAGTCACCCTTCCTGCGACAACCCTTTCCCTAATTACTACGCCCCCTTAGCGTAATATTATCTTTGTCGGTGGCATTCGTGGCCCAAGTCGTTCCCGCGCTGGTGCTACCTTTGCCCCTAATAGAGGAAGTTTTAGTAACAGGTTTCTGGCTGCTCTTCCCTACAGATGAGTGTCCAACTGGTCTCTTGCCCCTATCATCCAAAGTCTCAAAAGTTTTCCCCACAGTTCGTGGAGTAAATTTTCACTTCTTAGTCACTTCGTCAGACTCCTTCGCCCTCATCTCTTTCCTCACAGCAGGGTCTCTAGTCAGCATCCATACAATATAACCCTTAGACACCTTCTCAGACTCTGTTCTTTCCTGGGTATACCAAAGTGGGCGCTCTCCCCAATATATCTCCCACTTCCTAATTCCCCTCCAGGTTATTAGACTATATATTTTGGGAGCAATGGTGTCTTCAGCTAAGATTACTTGGCGGTACCCATATTATCTCAAAACCCTCGAAGGAAAATAAAAGGTCATGGTATACAGACTACACAACCTCACATAGGGCGAATCATTACGAATACCTACCATGGACCCCATCCTTCACCATGGCGCTACCCATCTGACGCTCAACTCATCATCCCAAAGAAAAGGGTCCAGTCTTCAAAAGATTTCTTAGTGAAGATCTTCTTCCTGCCGATGAAACCTGTTTTTATTATATCTCTCCATGTTCTCGGGAGGATCAATCAACCTCAAATGCTCCATCAGCCAGATCTGCATCAACAAATACATTAATATTATTATTACTTCCTGACGCGTAATAATACATATACACTACTTTATTATTGCTTCTCAAAAAGTAATAATACATGCACAATTTTTATTGCTCCATAACGAGTAATAATACGTACAATATTATATTACTTCCTATAGAGTAGTACTACGTACGACATCTATTGCTTCACATCAAGCGTCCAATCATCTGCACATGACGCACAGAAACTGCGCCAGATGCGCACAATCGGCGACAGACGCAGACTCTCGCTCCCGACGCAACAATATGCACCCAGCGCACATTCCCATTCAATATTTTCTTAGTTTTTGTTTATTTTTTGGGATATAATATCATAATTCCTATTCAATACAGTCGTCATAATCCGAAAAGTTATTATATATTATTACTTCGCATAGAGTCATAATATGTCCAAATATTCAAAAAATTATTTCTTTGGTTCATGACGGAAAAACATATATTCTTACCTGCAACAGTAGGGGGCTCCCTGAAAACTGTCCTTTCGGGTCCTTCTTCACAACATCCAGAATGGAGATCATCTCCCCTACACAGAGTGGCATCGGTGTTCGTCCTACCTCCAGTTGCTCTGCTACAGTAATTAGGGAAGCAAAACCAGCACCATTGTCCCCGTTCACAAACTAGAAAACGACTAAGCAGGCAAAATACCAACTCCCGCATACGATATGTCTGTCTAACCCTTTCAGTAGGAAGACTATACATTGCAGCTAACCTAGTCAAATTAACCCTCCTACCATACACGATTTCAGATATATTTTCTTCCTTTAAATCCATGAACCTTTCAAAGTCCTTAAAAAAATAACCCTCCAAACTCGGGACACTGGGTAATTGACTACAGGGCCATCCATTTATAGCACCAAATTCCTCAGGCAAAATCGTAAATTTATGGTTCCCAAAGCAAAAACAATGATTGGTAACATCCCAAAAATTAACAGGTGCATAAAGGAAATTATAGTCCAACTGTACAAACCTCAGGGATGCCAATACATCCATATGCCGCCTTCCCAGCTCGTGTTTCTCAGCAATGGTCAGCGACGACAGCCACCCACTTAGAGTTGGTTCAAAAGCCATAGCAAACAATCAAAAGTTGCAAAGAAGTATTATAGAGAAAAGTGTAGAGAAGAATAATGTTGAGCTCGTAATACTGAAATAACGCACATATTCGCCTATTTATAACGACTTCACATCTCAACTCTAAACGGATTCGAATTTACTGTTTCAGACGAAAAACACGTCACACGCTATGCGCGCGATCCAGAAGCATGTGCTCAGCGCACAGTTTCCATTTCCCATATGTTGACTCGGATTATGAGCTATTACACGATTTCGGGCCACCCCCCCTCCAATTCGGATGAAATATATTGCTTTTACTTACTTTCTACACGTTTGGTTCATTTTTTAAAACCTACACGCCCAAACCCTTTTCGCACTCCTTTTCTTTTCTTTTTTTGTTGGGAGAAGGTCGGCTACGCTCCATTCAAACTTGCTTTAAACTGAGTCAGTCGCATTGCATTCATACATTGCATTTTAGGATAAGAGTCATTGCTAACAAAAGTTCACCAACAAACATAAAAAAAAAGAAGCAACACCAATGATCACATAATGTATGAACAAAACACGCAACACATATCAATATGCAAAATATACATCATGACAAAAGTGCAGGCCACTGGTATACAAGAACAAAGTAATGCAGAAATCTAAGAAGAGGGCGGATCCTGCTCCCTCGAAGAGGAATCCTCCAGCTCCTCGACCTGGACCCCACTCGACTCGCCCACATGATAGCCTATCCCAGGCTGCATGAAAGGAGGCATAGGCGGAGTCGGTTGCATGTGAGTCGACTGCTGCATCCCCAACATCTGTTGTTGCATCTGCAACAACTGCATCTGCTGCACCTGTTGCATCCCCAACATCTACTGCATCCGCATCTGCTCCATCCACATCGGAGAAGGCCCAGGGCATGGATCGGGCCTGTCACCCCCCATAAATCCATACTGCCAACGCCGAACTGTTTAGCAAACAGACTCATTGGAGGCCTCTCAGATGTCGACTCTCGAGTAGCATAAGTCGAAAGCCTAGATTGGGTCGATACCCTCACATTGGGACGAGGCCCACTCTCATGAGGACGATGCTGCACAAAATGTCACAAAGCATTAGCAAAACAAGTGCAACAAAGAAAAAAAACCAAAGCGCAATATGTCAGTCTACCTGGCTATGCACGTCGCTGCGGTGACAACACATGCTCCTCTTCAGCTTGGCCATCCCATGCTTGAGCAACCACTCGGAGAATCTGGACGACGGTCTCCCGAGGAACCTAGAAGTAAACAATGCATAAGTAACTACAAGGAAGATAGATAAATGAAAGTTCCTGACTTTCAACCCTTACCGAGCTTGTAATCCCCCATAATTTTAAAGGATTTTATAAATATATTTTATCATTTATATATTTATATTTTAGTTCAAATGATTTTTATTATTAAAGTAGGTTGACTATTTTTGAAAGTCAAATGAAATTATTTTAAGGATTTAAGGAAATTGAAAATATTTTAATTAATCATGCTTTGAAAAAGGTTTGAAATATGAATTTGATTTAGAAAAGAAGTCTAATGGACTTGAGGAACCCAAATTCTAAGTAGATTAGGAAAGAGGAGTTATATTGATACTAGGAGTCCTCATTCATCAATCCTAGTTATCATCGAATCCTATTTAAACTTAAATTCCTTTTTCCTAAGCCCAAAAGGAAACCCTAACTATAAATACCCTAAGCCCAATTATTTTACCCTACACAAATTATTTTTCTTCACTCATTTTCTCAAAATTTCGGCTCTCTCTCTCTCTCCTCTTCCACGTAATTTTTGTTTCTTTTTCCTCTCAAGCTTTTGTTTCTTCTTCTTCAAGTAACGCTTTCTTCTTCGCTAAGAAACGTCACCGCCGCCGCCGTTGACCACCGTGGACCGCCGCTGCTGCCACCAAGACCCTTCCTTGGCCGGCGCATCCTCCTTTTCATCTTGAGTTGGTTTAATTCTTTCCTTTTCCTCAAGTTTTCCATTAAAGACTATGTTTTTATGCTTTATTTTAATGTTAATCATGATTATCAATGTTAATTTACTGTTTTAATGAATAATCTTGATTCATATATATATTATATTATAAGAATAAAAATTCAGATTTGTTTATTATTGTTAGATTTAAGTTTTAATAATTAAAGCATGGATTTTTAGGGTGTTAATGATTAGAAAACCATAGTAGCATATTAAATACTATGAGATTAATTTAATTTATGATTTTAAACATGTTTAAGAGGGTTTAAAGAAGGTTTTATGATTTTATAAGTTGCTGGAATTTCAAAAAGCATTTTATTTAGGGAATTTTAAGAATTTTAATTACTAGTATGGTAGTACTATGCTAGGAATTAAAAGTAATGGAAGTTTTGATAGTAAAATCAACTTTTGAATATGTTTAAAGGGGGTTTTAAATATTTTTAAGTTGCTGTCTTTTTATTTAAGAGTATTGATTTTAGTTATATTTGAATTCTAGGCGGAGAATATTACGTAGGAGATTTCTAAAGGGGCTAAAGTGGCCAGTCAACTAGTTTACACAAGGTACGTACATACCTATGTGATGATTGAGATAGTATCATGATTTTATAAAGGAGAATTATATAGTATCATGTATAGGAACTATGTTGAGTTCGTGTGTGATATTTATTATGATCAGGGGCGGATCTAGCGTGGGTTCAGTGGGTTCAACTGAACCCACAAAGATCCGTGAAAAAAATTGGACGAAGCAGGCAAAAGAAACAAAAGTTTAACAGATATAACAATGGCGCGTCCCTTTATTTCAGTTAGATAAGTCTTGGCTCACTGGTTGACAAGCTACGTGTTGGTCTTTTGGAACCCAATATGATGCGGGTTCGAATCCCAAAGATAGCATTTTTTCATTTTGTTTTTGTTCTTTTTGCCAACTCCACCTGTAGACTGTCATCTTTCTTTCTTTTTTTTCTTTTGTTTACATTCTCAGTTCTTTAAGACTTTTCTCCTGTTCTTTTGTTTTCTTTTCATTTTAAGTTTTTTAATCTCATTTTCCTTTTGTTTCTTTTTTTTTCTGAAATATCTTCCATTCCTCTACCTATTAAATTTTAGATTATTTTCTTCTAATTTTGTATTTTGCAAATAGTTGATGTATCTTATATAGTTGTATACTCCCTCTGCTTTTTTTTATTTGCTACATTGTTGGTGTACGGTTTTCAAGACATTATATAACCTTTAATATCTCTTATTTCGTTTAAGTAAAAATTGTAAAAATTTGATATTATGAATCTACACATCGAGACGAATCTAACAAGACCATACATGACTATATTTTTACTTATGAAAAATCAAAATAATCGGTCAAAGTTAGTGGTTCAATTCCCAAAATAACAATGTAGCAAAAAAAAAAAGAGGGTGTATAATGAATATCTTTTAAAATGTTTTTTCGGTATTCTTTTTATATATGTGTATATATCAATTCTTAAATTAGTAATAACCAATTGCTAGTTATATTGAAAATTATTCTCTTCTTTCCAAAATAGTCTGAACTCCTTCCTTGTTTTTTAGTCCTAAATTATTTTGAACACTTTTATTTTTGAAATTATCCATCTTTATGATATTGGTTTTCAAATACCCCTTTGGTACACATAATTGATATTATTTTTTTAAAAATGTAATCCAACAGATTAAATCTAGTTATCAGTAGTAATTTGGAATTAAGTAAATATAATAGAATATTTTAATTAATCTAATTTGATTTTTTTTGACGACTTCGAACCCACGCAGTTCAATTCCTGGATCCGCCACTGATTATGATGGATTTTGCATGTTTTATGCCTGTGTGCAAACATGTTGATTATAATATTTGATTATGAGTAGAATATCATGTTTGTATGGAATATTGATGCAAGCATGTTAATTGGATTGGGAACTTTATTTATTAATTGACATGGGGGAATTAATATATTTATTAGTATTGGATCATGTTTGATCGTTGTTCCCTTTTTGTATTTCACTACTTTATGAGGACTGTGGGCCTTATTTGGTAAGTTGACAAGTTATGCCTTTGAAAGGTAAGATTGATTGTTGGCTAGGTTCAACAAAGTAAGAAAGGTTGGAATTAAAGAAAGTAATCTTGGATTGTAAGTTGTGTGATCACTTATTTAATCCTAAGATAAAAGAAGTTTAATTGTGAATGTTGAATTATATTATGTATTGCTTGTATGTGTGTCATAACAAGTAATAAATTGTAAATCACGTAAAGTGTAACTTGGATAGTAATAAACTTTAGACTTGTGCACGTCTGAAGTTGGACAATCAGGAGTTGGGGTACATGGTGAGCGGGCCATGGCTTTTTCTGGGAATTGGATTGATCACCATTCCTCTTTTTATTTAAAGGTTCCTCGATATCGTAGGTCATTATGGAATACGGAGTCGCGCCCGTATTTCGTCTTCCTAGGTGAAGACTGGTTTTTAGTTAGACAACTCGGTCCAATAACTATTCCATTTAATATAATAAAAGTTGATTAAAGTTTAGTTCAGTAGAAGTTATCTGCAGAATGTTATATTGTTGTATTATTATTTAACTCTGTTATTATTCCTTAGTATCATGATTAGGATTGTTGTATGTATTGATATGTAGTACTCAGCTTTGCTGATTACGTGCTTTGTTGTGTGTGTTGATCATGGCTTTGCCTTATTGATCCTGTGATGACCCAATTTTGGTGAGCAGATTCTCTAAAGCATTGACATTTACAGGTTCGCAGATGTAGCATCATTGGGAATCTGGGAATGGAGAGCTTGTGTAAATTTAGTTTTGTTATCTTGTTCTGCATTGGTCAGATAATGTTATTATTAAGTTGGTTGATAGACTTTCATAAAGTGGTTTGTTTTTGAAGTACTTAATTTATTATTTACAAAGTTTAGTTTGATGTTTTCCGCTGCAAAATTCTGAATAAGCCGATACGTTGTCACACGGGCGATAATACTTGGGTAATTCTCTAAGTTTTGTATTATAAAGGTATTTCTGAAAAGAGAGAATTATCGGGGTGTTACAAAGTGGTATCTGGGAGCTTTAGGTTATTTTCAAAATTTTTAGGCGCCTAATTAACTTACTAGTTATTTGAATAAACTCTTAGAGTTGCTCCTACTTATTTGTTATAGGAATATATATATATTTATATTTTTTAAAGAGGACCGAAATTTTTTTTATATAAGGTCCGAAATTTTTTTTTTAAGGGGCCGAATATTTTTTTTATAGAATTAAATTTCGAAGTTATTTTTTTTAGGTAGCTGAATTTTTTTTTTATCTAATTTTTTTATATGTTCGAGTTTTTTTTATGGTGAAATATTTTATTTTTAGACACATAATTTTATTATTTTATAAAAGTGTCTGCATTATTTTTCTTCATGGCTTTGAAGTTTTACTTGTAATATTGTGAGAATGGGTAGCATAGGAAGGGCATATAGGATAGCAATATTATATGTCTGCATTGAATAGTTAGTTCAATATGTTAATATTTTTCCTCCCTGCTAACTATTCATGAATATTTTTCTTCCCTGCTAACTATTCATGATTATTTTTCTTCCCTGCAACTGTTTATATATTTCTTCCCTGCTGATTGTTATATTTTGTGCCTATGATGTTGATGGTATATTTTATTGTTATTGTTGGGAATTACGTACAGGGAGAGTACAAAAAAAAAATGTTATTGAATATATTTATTTGTTGTAGATCATTAATCATGTCTGCCAGATTAGGAAGCTATTATAACCCCATTGTTCTGAGTGACGATGAAAGTGATGAGGACATTGCACTTATTGATAATGAATATACCAGTCTGGATTGGATTATGCGTACTTTAATGAGGAGGGATGTAACCAGTGATGATGAGCTCATTGTGGAGTTCGACCATGCTAGAGGCCAGACTAGAAAAGACATCTATCGTGCTTGGTTCAGGTTTGAAACTGATTCAGAGTCAGAGGATGAAGAGCCTCAACCTTCGAGGAGATCAAAACGACAAAGGAGATATGTCGAGTATTATGATGAGGACATAGATGAGTCTGAAGATGAGATCTTCGTACCTGAGCTATACATAGAAACTGAGGACAGAAGTGATAATGTGATACCTTAGGTTACTGTTTATATTTTTTTTATTTATTATTCTTCTTAGCAATAGAGGAAATAATATTATAATCAGTTGGTTAGTCGACCAACAGTGATAGCATAGTTTTATTTTTTTTTACAATCATGGTTCCTTTTAGGAAGGTATAATATTATAGCAACAATTATTTCATTTAAATACCCGTTATGGAAGAATAAAAGTTATTACTTAATTATATGAGTGAGTAAAATTTATTCTGGGCACGTAATGGGAATATTTTTTTATTTTCATTAGGCAATTATATTCTTGCTTGCTTGCTTCTATTTGCATGTTGATGTGAATATATTTAACATGGATGATTATGTGATCATTAGAGAACATTTCATGTCGAACTTGGAACTAGTTGAGAAATTGTCTGTTGATGCGATCTTTAATGATCAAATCAAATGTTGCCTTCCTAGATGGAAATGTGAGTTATGCTGGAACCTAAAGTAGAGTTATATTACTTACAGGTCCCGAAGTAGAATGGCTAACAACAACGATCTAGCTGCTGCTATTCGCCTCTTGGCGGAGAAATTGACTCAGGAGAGAGTTGAGCGTCCTGAGAGTGCCGGGGATATGTTCGAAAGGCTAGCTAAGGTTAAGCCACCATACTATAAGGGGCAAGCTGACCCTACCTTCCTAGAAAACTGGATTAGGGAGTTTGAGAAACTTTTTGAGGTTGTAAACTGCCCTGAAAATCTGAGAGTGGGTCAGGCTGTGTTGTACCTTAAGGATGAGGCTGATTTATGGTGGAGGGAGAATGGAGTTAGACTGAGTGCTATAGAAGGGTTCAATTGGGAGGCTTTTGTGACTGCCTTGAGGGGGAAGTTTTACCCTGCATTTATGAGGAAGCAGAAGGCCCAGGAATTCATTAATCTTAGGATGGGTAGTATGACCATTTCTGAGTATTACAGTAAATTCATAGCACTGTCGAGGTTTGCACCTGAGGTTGTAGCTACTGCAGAGTTGAAGGCTCAGAGATTTGAGCAGGGGTTGACTGATGAGATACAACTGGGATTAGGAGGTGAGACCTTTACATCCCTAGATATTGTGTATGGGAGAGCCGCACATATTTATGGACTCCAGTCGAGGCGGGATAAAAAGAATCCGGTGGTAGGTGAGAAGAGGAAGGACTTTAATGCTGGGGGAAACCAGGGGAATTTCAAGAAGAATAGGAATGGTAATGGGAATTTTCAAGGAAACAAAGAACCAGGATAACCGCAATAGGGGTCGAGATGAAAGAGTGTATCATCGCAAAAAGTGTAGCAACAACCACCCCTGGTAGAGCGTCAAAGGGGAACCAGTTATTTGTAACTACTGCCAGAAGAAGGGCCATAGGGAGTATGAGTGCTTTGCTAAGCAAAAGAAGGAGCAAAATGGCAATGGGGGTAGTAACCAAGCGAGGCCTGGATTCAACCAGCCAGGAAATCAGGGTTCGAAGCCTGCAGGGGCACAGAACAATCAAGGAAGCTATAACAAGCCTGCCAGTGAGAACAACCAGAACAAGGCTCCGGGAAAGCTGTTCGTGATGAGTCGCAACGAAGCTGAACGATCTGCCGATGTAGTGTCTGGTACTTTTTCTATTAACACCGTGCAAGTTAAAGCGTTATTTGATTCGGGGGCGACTTATTCTTTTGTCTCGTCGTCTGTTATTAAAAGTCTGGAATTAATCGATTTTGAAGTGATTAATTTGCCTGTTAGTATACCTACTGGTGAGACCATAAGGTGTACCAAGATGTTTAGAAACTTGCCTCTAAAGATAGGAGACTGTGTTTTTCTTTCTGACTTGATAGAGTTTAATCTGGGAGACCTAGATGTAATTCTGGGATGGATTGGCTAAGTTTATACAAGGCCAAGATAGATTGTGAAGTTCAGAAAGTAACTTTAAGGAATCCTTTGGGTAAGCAGACTTCGTATAGACGTTTTGGGAAATCCAAGAACTTTGGGGTCATCTCCGCAATGCAAGTGAAAAAGTTGATGAAGAAGGGGTGTGAGTTATATTTCTGTAGTGTGCAAGATGTGGGTAAAGAGGTTGGGGTAAGTGTTGAAGACGTTCCGATTGTGAATGAATTCATGGACGTGTTTCCGAGTGAGATCTCGGGTATGCCGCCTGTTAGAGCTGTTGAGTTCACCATAGACCTAGTTCCTGGAACTGCTCCTATATCTAAGGCACCTTATAGAATGGCACCTCCGGAAATGAGTGAGTTGAAGGCGCAGGTTGCAAGAATTGTTCGATAAGGGTTATATTAGACCTAGTGCATCACCTTGGGGAGCTCCCCGTGTTATTTGTCAAGAAGAAAGATGGGAGTATGAGGTTGTGTATTGATTATAGGGAATTAAATAACGTAACCATCAAGAATAAGTACCCTTTGCCTAGAATCGACGACCTATTTGACCAATTAAATGGAGCGAGCGTGTTCTCGAAGATTGATTTGCGTTCGGGGTATCACCAGTTGAGAGTAGCCGACAAGGATATACCTAAGACTGCATTTAGGACTCGTTACGGTCATTATGAGTTCACTGTAATGCCTTTTGGGTTAACCAATGCACCTGCCATATTTATGGACTTAATGAATAGGATTTTCCATGAGTTCTTAGATAAATTTGTGGTCGTATTCATTGATGATATCCTGATCTATTCGAGGAACGAGAAGGAGCATGATGAGCATTTGAGGATCATATTGGAGACGCTTAGGAAGAATCAATTGTATGCCAAGTTCTCTAAGTGTGAGTTTCGTTTGGAGAAGGTAGCATTTTTGGGTCACTATGTGTCTAAGGAAGGAGTCTCTGTAGATCCTGCTAAGATTGAAGCTGTGAGTGAGTGGCCAACTCCGAAGAATGTGTCTGATATCCGAAGTTTCTTAGGTCTAGCGGGTTATTACAGAAGATTTGTGAGAGATTTCTCGAAGATTGCAAGACCTATGACCAATTTGATGAAAAAAAGAGTCAAAATTCGAGTGGAGTGAGAAGTGCTAGGAAGCCTTTCAGATTTTGAAGGATCGTTTAACCTCCGCGCCTGTTTTGACCCTACCTGATGGGAATGAGGGATTCGAGGTATATAGTGATGCTTCGAAGAATGGTTTGGGATGTGTGTTACAACAGAATGGGAAGGTGATTGCGTATGCGTCGCGTCAGTTGAAACCTTATGAGGCTAATTACGATACCCATGACCTAGAGTTAGCTGCCATTGTGTTTGCTTTGAAGATTTGGAGACACTACTTGTATGTAGTGGCTTGCAAGATATTCACAGACCATAAGAGCTTGAAGTACATCTTTACCCAGAAAGACCTTAATATGAGGCAGAGGAGATGGCTAGAGTTGATAAAGGATTATGACTTAGACATCCAATACCATGAGGGGAAAGCAAATGTAGTCGCTGATGCACTGAGTAGGAAGTCGAGTCATAGCATGAACGCCTTGATAGTTCCTGAGGAGTTGTGTCAAGATATGCAAAGGCTTAGCCTAGAAATTTTAAATCCTAGGGAGATAGAGGCAAGATTGAGTGCTTTATCATTGGGATTGTCAATTCTAGACGAGATCAAAGAGGGTCAAGTTGGGGATGAGCACTTAGAGAAGATCAAGGAGAAGATGGGTCAGGGCAAGGAAAGTGATTTCAAGATTCATGATGATGGTAGTATGAGGTTCAAGGGTAGGTGGTGTGTACCACAAAAGTGTGGCGAGATTAAGAG
The DNA here is from genome assembly GCA_947646795.1 of Beta lomatogona. NCBI lineage: Eukaryota > Viridiplantae > Streptophyta > Magnoliopsida > Caryophyllales > Amaranthaceae > Beta > Beta lomatogona. Next base: position 1,398,904 of record CANSNZ010000351.1, read on the forward strand.
ACGTCTTATGGATGAGCGTCATAATACGCCGTACTCTGAGCACCCTGGGGGTGACAAGCTGTATAAGGACCTTAAGCAGATCTATTGGTGGCCAAACATGAAGCGAGAGGTAGCTGAGTATGTGTCTAAGTGCCTAACCTGCCAGAAGGTGAAGATAGATCACAAGCGACCCATGGGGAAAGTTCAACCATTAGAGGTTCCGGGATGGAAGTGGGATTCCATATCGATGGATTTTGTAACTGCTTTGCCTAGAACAAGGAGTGGTAATGATACTATTTGGGTTATTGTGGACCGTCTGACAAAGTCGGCTGTTTTCATACCGATCAAGGAGACATGGAAGAAGAAGCAACTAGCCAAGTCATATGTTAAGCATGTGGTGAGACTGCATGGAGTTCCAAAGGATATCATTTCTGATCGGGACTCTAGATTCCTTTCGAAATTTTGGAAGAAGGTTCAATTAAATCTTGGGACAACATTGAAGATGAGTACGACCTTTCACCTCGCGACCGATGGTCGACCGAGAGGACTAACCAGACGATGGAGGATATGTTGAGAGCGTGTGCTATTGATTTTCAAGGTAGTTGGGAGGACCAATTAGACCTGATTGAGTTTTCGTATAACAATAGTTACCATGCGAGCATTAAGATGGCACCGTTTGAGGCCTTATATGGACGGAAATGTAGAAGCCCCATTTGTTGGAATGACTTTAGCGAAAATATAGTCTTGGGGACAGAGTTTATTGAGGAGACTGTTAAGAATGTCAGACTGATTCAGGCTAGAATTCAAGCTGCGCAAGATAGACAGAAGAGTTATGCAGACTTGAAGCGTCGCGAAGATGAGTTTGCTATAGGTGATAAAGTGTTCTTGAAAGTATCACCTACTAAAGGAGTCATGCGATTTGGGAAAAAGGGCAAGTTAAGAGCTAAATATGTAGGCCCATATGAGATTCTGGAGCGAATTGGGAAAGTTGCCTACAGATTGGCATTGCCAATGGAGTTTGAGAAGATGCATGATGTGTTCCATATTTCTCAACTTAAGCGCTATATTCCCGATGAACGTCATGTCCTAGAGCCTGAACGAATTCAGATCGATAGTAGCCTCACATATGAGGAAAGGCCTGTCAGGATTCTCGACAGAAAAGTGTGTAGTACACGCAATAAGGATGTCTACATCGTGAAAGTACTTTGGTCTAACCACGAATCTGAGGAGGCAACGTGGGAAGCCGAAGATGAGATGAAAAAGAAGTATCCAGATCTGTTCCTTGAGGTGAGTTACGAGGGCGTAACTCGTTTTCTTTAAGGGGGATAGAATGCGATAAATTTCGCGCTTTTTGTCTATTTTTATGAGATTTTTATGCATATGTATGCCTATGTTGAGTAATTTGCACATGTTAGTGCTAAAGAAGTAGACTCTCCGCATAAGAAAGCGTGTTCATAAGGAACACAAGTGTTTTAAGTTAGCAAAAGTGTGCACCAGTGGCAAAATTCTTCGTAAACTTTTGAAAAGTTTAGTTCAAGTTTTGAAAGATATGTGAGTTTTCGTGTCAAGTTTCGGGACGAAACTTCTTTTAAGGGGGGTAGACTGTAATCCCCCATAATTTTAAAGGATTTTATAAATATATTTTATCATTTATATATTTATATTTTAGTTCAAATGATTTTTATTATTAAAGTAGGTTGACTATTTTTGAAAGTCAAATGAAATTATTTTAAGGATTTAAGGAAATTGAAAATATTTTAATTAATCATGCTTTGAAAAAGGTTTGAAATATGAATTTGATTTAGAAAAGAAGTCTAATGGACTTGAGGAACCCAAATTCTAAGTAGATTAGGAAAGAGGAGTTATATTGATACTAGGAGTCCTCATTCATCAATCCTAGTTATCATCGAATCCTATTTAAACTTAAATTCCTTTTTCCTAAGCCCAAAAGGAAACCCTAACTATAAATACCCTAAGCCCAATTATTTTACCCTACACAAATTATTTTTCTTCACTCATTCTCTCAAAATTTCGGCTCTCTCTCTCTCTCCTCTTCCACGTAATTTTTGTTTCTTTTTCCTCTCAAGCTTTTGTTTCTTCTTCTTCAAGTAACGCTTTCTTTTTCGCTAAGAAACGTCACCGCCGCCGCCGTTGACCACCGTGGACCGCCGCTGCTGCCACCAAGACCCTTCCTTGGCCGGCGCATCCTCCTTTTCATCTTGAGTTGGTTTAATTCTTTCCTTTTCCTCAAGTTTTCCATTAAAGACTATGTTTTTATGCTTTATTTTAATGTTAATCATGATTATCAATGTTAATTTACTGTTTTAATAAATAATCTTGATTCATATATATATATAAGAATAAAAATTCAGATTTGTTTATTATTGTTAGATTTAAGTTTTAATAATTAAAGCATGGATTTTTAGGGTGTTAATGATTAGAAAACCATAGTAGCATATTAAATACTATGAGATTAATTTAATTTATGATTTTAAACATGTTTTAGAGGGTTTAAAGAAGGTTTTATGATTTTATAAGTTGCTGGAATTTCAGAAAGCATTTTATTTAGGGAATTTTAAGAATTTTAATTACTAGTATGGTAGTACTATGCTAGGAATTAAAAGTAATGGAAGTTTTGATAGTAAAATCAACTTTTGAATATGTTTAAAGGGGGTTTTAAATATTTTTAAGTTGCTGTCTTTTTATTTAAGAGTATTGATTTTAGTTATATTTGAATTCTAGGCGGAGAATATTCCGTAGGAGATTTCTAAAGGGGCTAAAGTGGCCAGTCAACTAGTTTACACAAGGTACGTACATACCTATGTGATGATTGAGATAGTATCATGATTTTATAAAGGAGAATTATATAGTATCATGTATAGGAACTATGTTGAGTTCGTGTGTGATATTTATTATGATGGATTTTGCATGTTTTATGCCTGTGTGCAAACATGTTGATTATAATATTTGATTATGAGTAGAATATCATGTTTGTATGGAATATTGATGCAAGCATGTTAATTGGATTGGGAACTTTATTTATTAATTGACATGGGGGAATTAATATATTTATTAGTATTGGATCATGTTTGATCGTTGTTCCCTTTTTGTATTTCACTACTTTATGAGGACTGTGGGCCTTATTTGGTAAGTTGACAAGTTATGCCTTTGAAAGGTAAGATTGATTGTTGGCTAGGTTCAACAAAGTAAGAAAGGTTGGAATTAAAGAAAGTAATCTTGGATTGTAAGTTGTGTGATCACTTATTTAATCCTAAGATAAAAGAAGTTTAATTGTGAATGTTGAATTATATTATGTATTGCTTGTATGTGTGTCATAACAAGTAATAAATTGTAAATCACGTAAAGTGTAACTTGGATAGTAATAAACTTTAGACTTGTGCACGTCCGAAGTTGGACAATCGAGGAGTTGGGGTACATGGTGAGCGGGCCATGGCTTTTTCTCGGGAATTGGATTGATCACCATTCCTCTTTTTATTTAAAGGTTCCTCGATATCGTAGGTCATTATGGAATACGGAGTCGCGCCCGTATTTCGTCTTCCTAGGTGAAGACTGGTTTTTAGTTAGACAACTCGGTCCAATAACTATTCCATTTAATATAATAAAAGTTGATTAAAGTTTAGTTCAGTAGAAGTTATCTGCAGAATGTTATATTGTTGTATTATTATTTAACTCTGTTATTATTCCTTAGTATCATGATTAGGATTGTTGTATGTATTGATATGTAGTACTCAGCTTTGCTGATTACGTGCTTTGTTGTGTGTGTTGATCATGGCTTTGCCTTATTGATCCTGTGATGACCCAATTTTGGTGAGCAGATTCTCTAAAGCATTGACATTTACAGGTTCGCAGATGTAGCATCATTGGGAATCTGGGAATGGAGAGCTTGTGTAAATTTAGTTTTGTTATCTTGTTCTGCATTGGTCAGATAATGTTATTATTAAGTTGGTTGATAGACTTTCATAAAGTGGTTTGTTTTTGAAGTACTTAATTTATTATTTACAAAGTTTAGTTTGATGTTTTCCGCTGCAAAATTCTGAATAAGCCGATACGTTATCACACGGGCGATAATACTTGGGTAATTCTCTAAGTTTTGTATTATAAAGGTATTTCTGAAAAGAGGGAATTATCGGGGTGTTACAGAGCTCACATGGGACGGCACAGCACGAACAGCGTGCTGTCTGCCTCTAGGGAAACATCGATCATCTTCTCAACAAGCCCGAAATCTCCAATGTACCGAATTCTCACAAAGAAAGCAATAACATCCAACACTTTGATCATGTCAAAATAAACAAAAACAAGCAAACTCAATGTGCATATCTCGTTGAACTTGACAGGAGGAGCCTAGCGAGGCAAGAGGGCAGCCGAAGCGTCGCCCCTCCCTCGATAGCCTGAACAAGAGCAGCTCTGTCCATCATAGTGACAGGGGGGTCATGAGGCACCAATAATAGACTCGTCCCGTGGTGCTGACATGTCACCCTCTCACCCAGATACCACACAGGGTATGATTCTTCGTAAAAAATGACCCTCTCACGAGTCAGAGTGTGAGCTCCATGAGCCCAATCCGGCATCTCCGGAAGCGACGTCCAAGGATAAGCGGTAACCTGAAAAGCAAAGAAATGTTAGCACTTGCTACATACACCAAAGGATAGGGTTGGTTCACTACGATTACCTTATTATCCTTGACTCGCCGGATAGTCTTCCGGACACTCTCCACAGCACCGCATCGCGGCCTCCCGCTCTCCGCCCAGGAAAGGCCGACAGGAAATGTGGGATCACGAACCCTTTCCTGGGCCAATCCCGTAAAGTACTCATAAAACCAGATATGTAACAATAAGATCACCTCAGTTCTGATCGAGATAACGAAACAAAAAACGGACGATATGTACAATCATACCTCCAGAAGTCTCCATGGACCAAAAAGAGAGACTGGCCCACCATCACTCAACTGCCTTATGGCAGTACGCATGCAGTACAAAAGGCTGCAATAGCCCAACTCGGCCTAGTCATAGGTCGACACCTGAGACAACTCCCTCAAGGGCTTCAGGTATCGCGTCGAGACGCGTGACCCCCCTATCAGTGCGCAACATGCCGTAGACTGCCAACCATAGCAGAATGTGTACCTTTTGCTCCTCAGTAGTTCCCGGAAGGGTGAGTCCATTAGCCACTTTAGACCGAGGAGCATAAGACGCATTTGGAGGAAGAATATCGGCAACCGGGCCTATCAAACCTCGGACCACCGCCGACTTGAACGACAATGAATCACCCATCGGCACTCGGGCGCCGGTAAAAGGCAGGCCGGAAATCAAAGAGAAATCCAGCGGAGTAATGGTCAACTCCCCACGACGCGTGTGAAAGGAGTTGATGGTATCCCACCACCACTCCAACAAGCCTCAGACGACAATCTGAGAGGAGTGGACCTCTCCCATACTCTTGTAAACATCGAGAAAAGGGGCTAGACCACTCTGCTCAATAAGGACAGCTCGATCTCGGACCTTTCGGACTTTCCTGAGCCAGGCAAAGTCAAAAGTCCCAAAATGACGAGTAATACCCTCGTCCTGCAAACTTAAGTGCAATTAATAAAGTACCTAGGCTTTAATGTAAAATGAGGTCGACATAACACGGATACTTACGACGCCTGAGAGCGGGCGGTGCGAAATATGGTGCTCCGGATCAAAGTGCAGTTGATCGGGAGTCCACGCCACGGATTTCCACGCCCTCCTATATCCTGAAGCTGCCCTACCATCGTCCTCCCCGCCCAAATCTTCCGACGACATGCTAATCAAATTAAAAATCACAAATGAAACTAAGAATCAAAGAGTTCCAGACTCTAGATTACCAGATTTCATGAATCGGTAAATTCTAAAAGCCTATTCAAAGCGTCACCACTACATGAGATTCCCAGAATCCATTTTACACAGCAAAATAGATATCATCGCCTAAAACATGATTTCTACCAGCAGAATCATCACACATTCAAAATTCCTTAAGCATGTTTCTAGGTTCCCGACCTAGAAACTACGCTAATCCTGATTCTGAGATTCATAATCCAAGAATCATCATGCATTCAAAGTTCCCTAAACATGTTTCTAGGTTCCAGACTTAGAAACTACGGATCCATGAATTGCCATCGCATGTCAAAATTCCCTAAACATATTTCTAAGTTCCGGATTTAGAAACTACATCAGGCAATATAATTCTAGATTCATGATCCGAGGAATTATTTAACAACGAACTCACATGAAACGAGTATCAAACTCGTGAAGAACAATAAAACTGCCGGGAAAATCTGCCGAAACTCGCCGGAAAATCGCTGGAGCTCGCAGAAAACCGCCGGAATTCACCAGAAATTCACCATAAAAAATAGCATGAGTTCGCCGGAAATAGCGCACCTCACGTAACACAAAAAATCGGTAGCCACAGTCACACTTTGCTCCACATGCAAATCGCGAAAATTTATATTTTTCAAAAAGTGAAACAAAACCAAAAAAAAAAAGAGGGAAAAATATAACTGAGTTACCGGCAAACCGTCCGGAACTTCGTCGGAAAATGGCCCGGAAGGGGGGTTGAAATTTTCGGAAATGAGGCAACCCCAAACTCTACGAAAATTGCTCAAAAAACGCCCAAAAACACCGCAAAAGTAACAATCAAGCAAAAGTAATCACTCCTCCAAGGTAGATCTGAAGAAATACTCGAGAAGCAAAGAATTTGAAGCTTTGAAATTTCGAAAATGGAGTTCGAACTTAGGACAGAGAGAGAAATGAAAGAAAATGGGGGAAAAGAAGTCTGCCCGTGTGTTTTAGGTCTTTTAAAAGGCTTGCGCCCAGCGCGCCACGTGCGCCTGACGCACATGAAATACTTGCGTCTGACGTAAACCGCTGCTCCAAGCGCAGCGTACCATGCCAAGCGTAGGTCTGTGCGTCTGGCGTACAGTCCCATACAACGCGCTTGGGGCTTCTTAGCCATGTGGAGCCCATACACCTAATTCCAAATGATTTCAAATGTTCGTTACGACATTGCGCGCGACAACTGAATGAACTTTCAAAAGTTTGCAAAAAAAAAAAAACGATCTTGACATCCTACAAATTCTCAATGCATATCATTCAAGAAACAATGAATACTCAGAAAAATCAATGATGACACACAAACCGTCAATGACGGGACACAATCCGTTGCGTCTGCAGACCATTTTCAATCAGCTACATCATTTGTCTGGGAGCGGGACAACAAACTGCTCAGCCTCGTGGAGTGGGATACAAATACTCTAAATCATTTGTCTGGGAGCGGGACAACAAACTGCTCAGCCCCGTGGAGTGGGATACAAATACTCTACATCATTTTTGTGGGAGCGGGACAACAAACTGCTCAGCCCCGTGGAGTGGGATACAAATACTCTACATCATTTGTCTGGGAGCGGGACAACAAACTGCTCAGCCCCGTGGAGTGGGATACAAATACTCTACACTATTTGTCTAGGAGCGGGACAACAAACTGCTCAGCCCCGTGGAGTGGGATACAAATACTATACATCATTTGTCTGGAAGCGGGACAACAAACTGCTCAGCCCCGTGGAGTGGGATACAAATACTCTACATCATTTGTCTCGGAGCGGGACAACAAACTGCTTAGCCCCATGGAGTGGGATACAAATACTCTACACTATTTTTCTGGGAGCGGGACCAACAGCTCAGCCCCGCGGAGCGGGATACAAATGCTCTACCACATCTATTTCATTTCCACCTATTATTTCATTTTTGCAAACTTACAATTACTTTGCAAATATGTCTCACATGTGTCTGTTCCTGAAACTTTTGCTTGTTTTGCAGGTACCGGTGCAAAAAGTGATTTTGGATTACAGAGCATCTAGAATCATTCTCCATCCCGACACGTGTACTTTGACTTTCGGTTTTACAAACCTCAGTCAAAGTGGGGGCTTCTGTAGACACATAATCGTGTCTCCCCATTTAAGGGTCCAATAATGAAATATACCGCGGTCTTAGTTGGCATGGCCCAATGGAAGAGCAGTCCGAACAACCAGGCAATATGTGTTTTGAAATAATTTTATAAAAGCCCAATTAATCATTCATGATGATTAATTGTAAGTTCAACTTGTGAGATGTTTTAAGTCCATTTTAAAAGCCCAACTTAATATTTATTTTAATAAATATTTTCTTAATATTTATTGTTTTAATAAACAGTTTCTTAATATTTATTGTTTTAATAAATATCTTCTTAAAAGCTTTTATTATTATCTTTTACCCATAAGTCAGATTTTTAACCCGGAAAATTCGATCTCCGGATTTTTAGGGATACAAATGGCATCTTGAAAGCACGCGTAGAATAAAAAACGAATATTCAGGAATATGTGCCGGACGCGGCGGCTGCTCTCAACACGCCACGTGCGTCCAGCTCATTGGCCAGATTGCGTCAGGCGCGCCAATCAGCGCCTAACACGTGGACTTGTGACTCACACAGAGTTCTGCGCTTGGCGCAAATCCTGTGTGGGACGCAAGATAAAATTTTATCTTTTTGAAAACGCCTTTCCATGTGCAATGTTTTAACTGGACGGACCACGTCAGGCAGGCCAATCTACGCCTGTCGCGTGTCGTCGCGCCTGCGATGTAGGACTGCGCGTGGCGCAGGGTTTGCGTGGAGCGCACGTTTTAATTTGCCTATACATACGGGCTGATTTCCCGAATCAAAGACGGCTTGGAATTATTATTTTTACGCACACAACTCTCGAATACTCCGAAATATACTTCGAATACAAAACACTCAAACACTTTTAATCTTCCACATTAATTCTTGAGCCTGATCCTACTATATTTCTGGTTCCAAGATTGCTTTGCCTGAAGGTCACTATGCTCTTCGATCTAAACCGCATAGGTATAATCCTGAGGGCCCTTGAATAATTATATTTATTTTATTGAAGTTACAAACATTTTCTTGTCATGATGTAGATTCCTAATTAATAATTGCGTCCCTTTGTAAATTCTAACCTCTTTTCTTATATTTTTGGTATATAATATTCATGATATTATGATTGTCCTGCATGCCCTTTTATCACCCACATGTTATTATGCTAAATAAGACCTAAAGAATTGTTCTCATTAATTCAGGATAATTTGGACAACCTGTGAGGAACCTTGTAAAATGATTGTATAATAACTGATCACTAAATAATTAGTCTTTTGATGTGTTTCTTGAACCAATCTAGATTAATTATTTTATGGTGCTTTAAAATATTGTTTGATTGTTCTATTGCATAAAATCTGCTGTGAATCATTATTTAGCAGAGGCCATCAATGGGCAATATAGTTCCTGACTATATTGTACCCTCACCCTCGAACTCACTTTTTGGTTCCTGACCATCTACGGAGTCATGACGGGGAAATCTACATTGGATAAGTCCCTAAGATGCCCCTTCCATTTCAATATCCAATTAGTTTTATGATTCTTCCTCTAAAGAATTGTTGGCGACTTCTTTTAAAACATATTTTTTAATAAAACCTTAACAATGGGGTAATCTAATATGCGCTCACATGTAGGCATTAAAAGAATTATAAATCCTGAGGGCATTAAAGGAATTATATATCCTGAGGGCATTAAAGGTATAATCCTGAGGGCCCTTGGATAATTATATTTATTTTATTGAAGTTACAAACATTTTCTTGTCATGATGTAGATTCCTAATTAATAATCGCGTCCCTTTGTAAATTCTAACCTCTTTTCTTATATTTTATGTATATAATATTCGTGATATTATGATTGTCCTACATTCCCTTTTATCACCCACATGTTAATATGCTAAATAAGACCTAAAAAATTATTCTCATTAATTAAGATAATTTGGACAACCTGTTAGGAACCTTGTAAAATGATTGTATAATAACTGATCACTAAATAATTAGTCTTTTGATGTGTTTCTTGAACCAATCTAGATTAATTATTTTAGGGTGCTTTAAAATATTGTTTGATTGTTCTATTGAATAAAATCTGCTGTAAATCGTTATTTAGCAGAGGCCAGCAATGGGCAATATAGTTCCTGACTATATTGTACCCTCACCCCCGAACTCACTTTTTGGTTCCTGACCATCTATGGAGTCATGACGGGGAAATCTACATTGGATGAGTCCCTAAGATCCCCCTTCCGTTTCAATATCCAATTAGTTTTATGATTCTTCCTCTAAAGAATTGTTGGCGACTTCTTTTAAAACATATTTTTTAATAAAACCTTAACAATGGGGTAATCTAATACGCGCTCACACCGCGTGTAGGCATTAAAGGAATTATAAATCCACGTCTACAATGATGCTACTTTAATGCTTATTTTTTGATATTACAACGTTAGTTGTATGCTGGTTTTTGTGCCCTTATGTTGTTGTTAATGTTTCTGTTGGAGTTTGTGAGATTATGATGATTTTTAGGGTTATTTTTGAGATTATCATGTTAGTTTTATGCTGGCGTCTGTGTAGTTAGGCTGCTGGTATTGTTTGTGCTGATGATTATGAGATTATGATGTTACTTTCATGTTTATTTTTTTAGATTACAATGTAGTTGTATGCTGGTTTTTATGCCATTATGTTGCTGTTAATAGTTCTGCTGGAGTTTATGAGATTATGATGCTTTTTTAGGGTTATTTTGAGATTATCATTTTAGTTTTACAGTGGTATTTGTGTGATTAGGTTGTTGGTATTATTTGTGCTGATGATTGTGAGATTATGATATTTTCATGCTTATTTTTCAGATTACAATGATAGTTTTTTGTTGGTGTTTGTGTGATTAGGCTGCTGGTATTGTTTGTGTAGATGTTATGACATTATGATGCTATTTTTATGTTTCCCAAGTCCCATATCCATGGTCTGGCTATCCCACCCATAAACACCACCTTTGTGATAAAGCTTTTTTATTGTCAAACCATGTATGGGTCTTCCTCCTCTTACAGTAGGTAAAATCTATGAGTTACTTTGCTAATGAAAAACCGTTTCTCATCTATGTGCAACTTATTAAAATACGGAGGAAGTATCTTTTATGACCATGTTGTTTATATAAACGGTTACTCATTTTCTCTTAGATTAATTCGAACAACGGTTATTTTACCAAATACCCCTGACAAATCATGAAATTCACCTTATACCCTCAATGTTTCAAATATTTACCATATACCCCTGACTTTACAATTTTGCCATTATTAACCCATAACCCCCTAAACCCTAAGCCTAATCTTAACTGCTAACCCACCCCACACACTCCCCCTACCAGCCCAACCACCACCCCACCCCTCCACCCCAACCCCTCCCCCTCCACCCCCCCCCCTCCACCGCCGCAGACCCCACCCCCCCCCCCTTCCGGCCCAGCCCCCCCCCCCTCCCCTTCGAATTCCCCGGCCCCCACCCATCCCCTTCGAACACCGGCGCATCACCGCAGCAATCGACGACGCGGAGGCGTCTGGACGGATCGAAGTTCCGACAACGCATGGCTTCCGGGATCGTGCAGCAGCACCGGAGGTGTGGCGACCAGCAAACGAGGAGAGAGAAGGACATAGCGAGAGAAAGAAAGAGAGTGCGAGGGGCGTGAGAGCACGGGTGTGACTAGGAAAGCGAATTGGTGGCACACGGGGTGCGCTGGTGGTCGGGGGACATCGGCGGCAAGATGCGCGTGGTGCTTGCGGTGGTTCGGTGGTGGCAGCTGTAGGCGTGTTTTTATTTCGCCTACGCGGTGTGAGCGCGTATTTTGTATTACACTACCCCACTGTAAAGGTTTTATTGAAAATTGTTTTGAAAGAAGTCGCCAACAATTCTTTTTAAGAAGAATCATAAACCTAATTAGATATGGGAAAACCACTAGGACAAATTATCTAATGTAGATTTCCCCGTCCTGACTCCAAAGCTGGTCAAAATGAACCAGAGATTGAGTTCGGGGGTGAGGGTACAATACAGTCAGGAACCATATTGCCCATTGCTGGCCTCTACTAAATATCGATTCATTGCTGATTTTATGTCAAACAATAATCAAATAACGTTTTAAACACCCTAAAAATATTTAGTCTAATTAAGTAGGTTAAGGAAACACATAAAAATACTATTGTTTAGTGATATGTTATTATGCAATCAATATTAAAGGGAACCTAACACGTTGTCTAAATTAATATGATTAATATTAGAACAGTTCTTTAGGTCTTTGATTAGCAAAAATAACATGTAGGTGATAAAAGCAATAAGCAGGACAATCATATAATAGGCATAGAATGATTAGGCAGGCATATGATATACAAAGGAAAGAATAATATGAAAATAAAGTATAGAAAATAGGTTAGAATATACAGTAGAGCGATTTTACATTAAAGATCTACATCATGAAATAAATGGTTTGTAACTTCAAAGCAATAAACATAATTGATTATTCAAGGATCCTCAGGATTATACATATGCGGCTTAGATTGAAGAGCGCAACGATCTTTCGGCAGAGCAATCGTGGAACCAGGAACACAGTATGATCAGGAATAGAAATTGATTGAAGTATTGAAAGTATTTGAGTGTTTGAGTCTTTGGGAATTCGAAGTGTATTGTAGAGGTATTCGTAAGTTTTTGTATGCTTGATATAATAGTATGAAAAGTCGTCCATAATTCGAGAAATTACGAGTATTTATAGGCAAAAGGGGGAGTGCGCCTCACGCAAGCCCTGCGCCAGGCACATGCCTACGTGGCAGGCGCAGTGCCACGCGTTAGGCGCACATTGGTGTGCCTGACGCAGCAAGCCCAATCAGATTTAAGCACGTGTAACCGCGTTTTGAAAAGATAGAAAAGAAAGGTTGCGTCTCACACAGGACTTGCGTCAGACGCAGGACTATGTGTGAGTCACAAGTCCACGTGTCAGGCGCTCATTGGCTCACCTAACGAGTTCTGGCCAATGCGCTGGACGCATATGTCGTGCTGAGCACCCGCCGCGTCCGGCGCATATTCCAGTATATTTCCGCATATTCGCTTTTGATTTTGCGCGTCTTTCGAAGATAATTTTTTATCCCTAAAATCCGGGAATTGAGCTTTACAGATAAAAAATCTAATTTTTGATAAAAATGGACTTAAAATATTTTATGGGCTTAAAGTACAATTAATCATCATGAACAATTAATTGGGCTTTTGAATATCATTTCAAAACACAATTTTGGAATGGTTCTTTAGATTGCTCTCCCGTAGGTCGCGCCAACTAATGCCGCGGTATATTTCATCACTGGATCCTTAAATGGGGAGACACGGTTATGTGTCTACAGAAGCCCCCACTTTAACTGAGGTTTAGGAAACCGAAAGTCAAAGTATACGGTGTTGGGACGGAGAACAATTCTAAACGCTCTGCAGTTGAGAACTGATCTATATACGTCGGTCTCTGCAAAACAAAGGTAGTATGCAGGACAATAACTACAAGCAATCTGATTACCTGCAGAAGAAGATGTTAACATATAGGTGCAAACAACTCAGACAAAGCACATAATGATGCAATAATGCAAACTTAGACTCTCTAAGGATGCATGAGACGGTATGCAAGGACTAAGTTTATCCACAGCTAAGGGTTGACACGTCATGCAAGGTCAGGGTTATGCAAGACTAGAATGTATGAAATGCAATGCAAGGTCAGTGTTTTGCGAGGCTGCAATGGAAGGTCAGGATTTTGCAAGGCTAGAAGATGTGGATATGTAGAATGATCGGGATTGAAATGCATAGAATGATTTTCGAAAATTTTTTTAGTAAATGATCGGGGTTCGTAAACGAGGTCCGCTGATTACAACTTTTCAGGAGTTTGATTTGAATCGGAGGAACCACCATACATAGGAAGCCCCCACTTTGGGTGAGCTTGCCTTGAATTAGGCTTAAGCCTTAATTGAAATGTACTTGATCTGATATTGCAATGTAGTTGATCTGTAGTTGATTCGTTGAAAGTTGCCATTGGGGATTCTTCTTTGGGAAGTTAATTAGGCAAAGTCAAATATCGCCAAAAACCATGGAATTGTCGGAGAGTCCTTCAGGGAAAAGGAGAGATTGGATTGAAAATTAAAAAGTTTGAATTTGTGACTTAAATAAATGTAGGTGGGAGAAGGCTTTGACGAGGTTTGGTTTAGACTCGAGTCTATGTCGAGATCTAGAAAGCGCACGCTCCTTAATTCTAGAAAGTCAAATCATTAGACCATGACTAATTTTATTTTATTAAATCGGTCAGACCTCGAGATGAGGATTCCTACGTATTCTTGCGGAATCAGACCACTCGTAGTTCTGGATCTGATTTTTTATGTGCCCTAACTTTTGCCTAGGCCGCCCTTTCGGGTTTTCAACCTAGCGGGCTTGGACATACCTTGAAAAAGGAGTTAAGGTTGAGTATGAAAGGTTGAAAGGTTTAAGGGTTGAGGTTTCGATGAATGTTTAATTGGTTTGGCGAAACATAGGATCATAGATTTGGATTATATAGGCTAAGGTTTTGATGGGTTGAAGAGGGGTAGAACTTGTGTGCAAGCCCCCTAACTTGTCCTGTGCGTTTCTTTTGCTTTTGCTTTTCTTTTTCGCACTTTGATCTTTTCACTTTTTTGTTTTTGCCTGACATTGATCTTTTTTTATTTTTTAAGTAGTAAGGCTTGCACACGGATTTTTTATGGTTTAGGGTATTGGAAGGTTTTGAAGGATGTTTGTGGAGCTTTGAGTAATGGAAGGTTATTTGGCTAATGAGATGATGGTTTTGTTTTTCCTTGGTTGTATGAGGATGGCTTATGAAAGGTAATGGAAGGGAGAAGGGAATAACTCCTGATCCAAAGTATGTCCTATTTTTTTATCATTTTTTTTATTTCAGATCTCTTATTATTATTGTTAGTCAGGTTTATTAGGTGATTTAAGTTTTATCATTGAATTAGAAGCATAAATAAAATGATGGAAGGCCAATGAAAAATGAAAATGCAGTTATTTTATTAATTGGAAATAAATAGAACAAGGCTGATAAACATTATAGTCCTAAAGGACATAGACTCGACGGGAAAGGAAATCAAGGAGCTAGGGGAGGGACTCTCCGACTCAACCTAAAAAACTAGCGTTAAATGACCGTGCCCCGGCGTTATTTAGGCGTTGCCCAAGGGGTTGCCGCTATTGCTGCAGGCGGAATTAGCAATCTATCGTCTTCAACCATATCCTGTAGATGATTCTTTGAGGTCCAACACGCAGATGTTGGGTGTCCATTCCCTTGGTGGTACTTGCAGTAGGCATTAGGATCCCACCTCTTGGATCTATTCTCGGGAGCAGGGTCTGCAGTAGGGACGAGAGGCTGAAGCGCTCCTTTTGCATGAAGCCTAGTGAAGGCTTCTTCTAGGGACATGCCTAAAGGTGTGAATGTTCTTTGAGGCTTTTGATAAACTCTCTTTTCAGTATTTAAGGCATTGACCTCATTGCTTTTGGAGCTAGAAGGGTTACTATTACTCTTCTTGAAAGAGTTGTTGTTGTTGTTGGAACCCTTGTTCTTGTTGGCTTGTATCTCTTCTTCAATCAGCAGGCCTACCTTATAGAGCTTCGTGAAAGACTCTACGGGTTGGAACTTGATACGATCCCCATCACCAGTCGGACTTGATCCTCCTGAGATAGCCTGTTAATCATTTGTGCAGCTTTATCCCTTCATTTATTAAGGAAGGTGACGAAGTCTTCATTGGAGTTTTGTTTAGTTAACTCCAACTCACAAAGGCCAATGGGAAGCTGAGTATTATATATATATTGTTTGTGGAACTCTTCTCTGATATAGTCCCAGTCATTCAGCATAGCTTTGTTCAGTGATCTGAACCACTTGGATGGATGTGCATCCAAAGTTAAAGGAAAGACATAAGCAAACAGGTCCTTGCTCATTCCCTTGAGAGCCATAGAATTGGAAAAGCTCTCAGATGATCATTTGGGTCTTCGACCCCCTTGAATTTTGGGAGGTCACCCAATGTTACCTTTTTAGGGAGTTTTTCCCTCAGTTCAGGATCAATGATGTCATGGCCATGAGGCTGACTCTCGAGTGCAGGAATTGACTGGATCAATTGCTCGAGTTTTTCAAATCTCAATTCTGTCTCAGTCTTGATTGGTAGTGGAGTGTCGTCTTGCTCGTCTTCTTCAATTAGCTTCTCCCTCAGTGCCTTAATCTCTTTGTCTTATTCCTCAAGACGAGAGTACATCAAATGTGAGTTGAGTCATAATGGCACTGAGTTGTTCATTAGTGTCCCCCCATTTCAGATGACGATTCGGAAGAGTCGGAGGATTCGTCTGAAAAAGTGAGGATGCGCTTAGCTAGTCTGGGACTAGCTTGACCTTGTATCCTCTCTGTCGGGCGTTCCCAAGTTATAATCTCACAATCCGTCCTGAAAATAAATCGAATGGACCTCGTAAATTTTAAGAAATTATGCTTTCGAAACGAGACATGGAAATGAGGGATGGAGAGATGGGAATGGATATGGGAAATGAGAATTGAAAAATGAGAGATGAGAAATGAGGATAAAAGTGGACATGGTAATTTGAAATGAGAATGGAAAATGATTTTGAAATGGAAATGGAAATAGTGATGGGTTTTGGACTAGTATGGACTTGAACATGATGGAGACATGGGCTTAACTATATGCAAATGAAGACATAGACTGGACCGGACTATGCAAGAAGACTGGGCTCCACGATTGGGTTTAGGAGAGACTAGAATTTGAACTTACGGGTCGGGTGAGCAAGTAGGCTAGGCTTTTAGGAAGACTGGACAATAAGGGATACTAGACTCTTAACTTAAGGCAAGCAGGCTAGGCAACTAGACTTTGAACTTACGGGTGAGCAAGCAGGCTAGACAACTAAACTTCGAAACTTACATTAAACTAAGCAGGCTAGACTCAAAAATTACGTATGTGGACTTATGGAATGTTAGACTTTGAACTTACGGGTGAGCAAGTAGGCTAGACACTAAGGAAGGCTGGACAATAACGAGACCAAACTCTTAACTTAAGGCAAGCAGGTTAGGCAACTAGACTTTGAACTTATGGGTGAGCAAGCAGGCTAGACAACTAGACTTCGAAACTTACACTAAACTAAGCAGGCTAGACTCAGAAATTGTCTATGGACTTAAGGAATGCTAGACCTTGAACTTACGGGTGAGCAAGCAGGCTAGACACATAAATTGCCTATGGACTTAAGGAATGCTAGACCTTGAACTTATGGGTGAGCAAGCAGGCTAGACATAACAATGCCTAAAGACTTAAGAAATACTAGACCTTGAACTTACGGGTGAGCAAGTAGGCTAGACTTTAAGGGATGAGCTTTTATAGTCCTAAGACTGATTTTTATAGTCCGAAGACTGACTAGGGCTTACACGGAGATGCAAACTAGATATAGGATACTAATTGGGCCTAGATGGACCTAAGATTTGGATTGGGTTAGACTTAGACTTAGATTGGAATTGATTAGGGATAGACTTGGACTAGACTTCACATAAAGATGCAGATGGGCCTAGATTTTGAAATGAACTAGACTTATATGGGCCTAAGATCGACTCTAATGCTAGTGAATGTATGGACTAAAATGCACATGGGCTTAGAATGAATGCAAGTTAATTGGATTGAATTTGGTTAAATGGATTGAATTGGAGGTGTTTAGACAGGGCTTAGAATTTTTGAAATTCATTTTTGAAAGGAACCCCTTGTTTTATCTTTTGTTAGGAAAAGATGATGGACTGATTTTGAAAATATATTTGTAAATGTCGTGTACGATTATGATTTGTAAATGTTTTTTTGAAAAAGAGTAGAATAGAAGAGGGTGTAGCATTGATTTTGAAAAAATAAAGTTTTTTTTTAAAATTGGTTGAATATGGTAAGGTAGGATTGACAGGGAAGATTTGTTGAACAGCAGGGAGTAAATGGGAAGAGGTAGGCATGCATGACAACTCTAACTCTACAATGACCACTTTAGATGCATTTTTTAGGACAGACTCGACCTTGCATGAAAAGACTGGCCCTTTTTTGAATATGATACTGATGCAAAGTTGTTATCTTAGACTTCGAACAAAGGTCAAAAGACCAATAAGCATGGGACGAATAGACTGCGTGCCACGCAATTGGTGCGTGCGATGCGCTGTCTGGCGCAGGGGCTTTGCGCCAGGCACAATTTAAAGCGTTTGGCGCAATGCTCGGCTGCACGCGTATTGATAAATTGACGAAGGTCCGGGCGAAAACGACGATTTGTTTTAGACGCGACTTGCAATATTTTCGGGCGCAAAGCATATTAGCAGGCAAAAATTGCAATCACACATAAATGTCAGGTAACATGGATGCAAAAGTTCTCAACCTGAAGTCCAGTTCTACATTCCACTATTGGTCAGGTTTAGGTTAAGGCTGAAAGGGTCCATGACTAAGAGATTGATCCCACGCTTCGTACCCCTACTTAAAGAGGTGGCCACGTGTAAGACGTACTCCAGTTCTCAAGTCAGAAACAAGAGAACAATTTCATGGTTGGGTAGGTTTGCTTATGACTAAGATCCAACACTATCGCTCAGGAAGCTTTTTGGAAGGACAAAGCGCAAACCCCGCGGGGTTGACCTCACACATAGAACATGTGCTAATGAGGCAAGGTAGATTGTCCTTATGGTGGTTGAACAGTAGCCATGCATATGCAAAACTGTATATTATTCAAAGGCATAAAACAAGAATGAATCGTATTTTTCAAGTTTCACCCACTAATTTAAAAAAATTAATTTTTTAAAATTCTCCCAGTGAGGTCGCCAAATTGTAGGCGTGTTTTTATTTCGCCTACGCGGTGTGAGCGCATATTTGTATTTGACTACCCCACTGTAAATATTTTATTGAAAATTGTTTTGAAAGAAGTCGCCAACAATTCTTTTTAGGAAGAATCATAAACCTAATTGTATATGAGAAAACCATAGGGACAAATTGTAACACCCCGTAATTTTCACCCTTTTATTTTTGGTGTTAGTTTATTTTAAAATGATATTCTTTTCGTAAAAATAAATAAATAAATAATTTATTATTTTCTTTAGATCAATGATTTTTATTCTTTATAATTTGGGAGCCGAATTATTATTTTATTATATGGTGTGTTAATGTGTGCATTATATTTATATTTATAATATAATTCATTAAAATTATTTTCATTATTAAGTATTTTCAAAGTTTAGGCGCGATTTAGGAATTAATCGTTTTATCGCGTAACGGGCTTTCGGAGCATGGATTATTGTTGAATTGGGCCGAAAGTTTTGTGTGGGTGTTGGGCTTGGGGCAGCCGGCCAAGTGAAGGATTAAGGGGAGCCTTCTCCTTTTCTTTTCTCTTTTGTTTTTCTCATGACTCTTTGTTGCTTTGTAACCCCCTAATCATTCTCCTTCATTAAAACCCATTATTTCAACCATTAAACATCCATAAAATTCTGATTTTTATTCAAAGAAGTTCAGCAGCATCATTCTCATTTACCCCCCACCGTTTCAAGAAAAGAAAGAGAGAAAAGGAAGAGCAAAAGAAGAGAAAGGTTCAACCCGGTTTTTCTCTGTCGCACCTTCACGAAAATAACCGTAGCCGGAGATCTAGAATCTGACCAACGTTTATAACATTTTTTTCTACATTCTTTTCAATTTTGGACACAACGTTTATAACATTTTTTTCTACATTCTGACCAGAGCGATTTAGAATCTGAGCTTTTGATCATCGGGAATCATGGTCGTAACAAAGCAGTACAAAACAAGAGTTTTCAACGTTCAAGAAGAAATGCCTAGTGTCTTGTTGCTACAATTCTCGTTCGTTATGCCTTGGGGTTAGAAGAGGATTTGGATTGCATGCTTAACTCGTGATTGTCTCTTTGGACTCAGCTCTCCTCCCGACGATCCAGGTAACTAGTTGTTATCTTAGAACCATAGTGATTAGGGTATTATTCGGTATTAGATTACTACGCTAGGAATTATTTAAAATACTTTTTGAATAAAATTTTTGATGAAATTTGACATGAATATACTTGATACATGCTATGTTAATACTGTGTAGAGAAAAATAATTTTTGCATGATTTTTAGTATTTATTTGATTAAATTGGTGTTTTTTGCGTTTTTGGCTAAATTGCATGATAATTATGGAACGACTGTTAAAATTGATGAAATTATTTTTATTAGATCATGTTACATGCGTAGTATGTATTCCATGCCTTAGAATAATTTTTTCCTACTGTTTACTATTTTATTTAATTGATATATCTGTTTTTGTAATTTTGGTTCTGTCAGTATATAAATCATGAAAATTATTTTTAGAGGCAGAAAAATTAAGTTCTTTGAATATTATGTAATTAAGTGAGTGTTTACATGTTATGTAAATTTTTGGTAATTTTTGGGCGCCTGTTTATATTTTTAATTATTATAATGGCTTATTTGAGGAATCTGTATATTAACTGTTAAAAATACTTTTGGAGTCCGAAAATTATAAATAAAAATTGTATCATGTCAGTAGAGCCATTAGGGTCATATGATAATTTTTGTATGATTTTACGGCTCGAAATTATCAGTTTAATAATTATTATGGTGTTTTTGTTGTGAAATTGAGGATACACTTTTTAAATTATTTGAGGACTTGTAAATCAGAAATAATTCATAATTTAATATATTATGGGTTGATAATTTTCAGTAGTATACAGTATGTATCATTGGGTAACCATATGTTTATGTTTGATTTATGAAAGGAAATGATTAATTGTTACTACTCTTTTAATGAATATGATTTAGAGTTAATTGGTGATGTAATTTTGATTGAATTGTGGTTGCTGTAAAAACCAGTATATTATCATTGATGATGTTTGGAGATGTTCAAGTGTTATTGTGAGAGATATTTGTTGAAAATTTGTAAGTGATTTATTTTGAGGAATTATGAAGAACTGTTTTGATGAACTATGGGTATAAGGCCGGGTGGCATCCCTTTTTGATGAATATTTTAGATGAATGATACTTGGATTGTATGCATGATTGTATTTTGAGATAAGAATATCCGGTGGGATAGATGTAGTCCCCGGTGAAGAACATGACAACCACCTGGTTTGCGAACTAGGGGTACACCTGGGTTAATTGTTGTTGTCCGAGAGGTCAGGGAGTTCTGCGTGTTCTACCCTGCATCGGGAGTTTGTCCATTCTTAGACACAGGCAGTGGGGAACGTAAGCCCATAGACTGACCTGGAGATTGCGATCTGATAAACCTTAGGAAGTGATTTGCGAATCACTGGCGTTCGGTTTCTGACTCAATAACATGTTGTATTTTTAATTTATTATTATTATTTATATATTTTAAAATTGTTTCACTCACTTTATCATGTTTACTTATTGTTGATGATCACTTGTTTTATCTATGAGCTTTATGATTTCTATGTGCATGCTAATGATGTAATGATTGCATGATTTTCCTTTCGTAATAATCTACTTCTGAATCGTGCTTTGATTGCTTTTGTTCTGGGAGAACTGCTAGTTACTCCCCACTGATTGTGGATATTTGTTGTATATTTTGCAGGTTTTGTTGATGGGGATTTTCTTTGATTTTGGGCTCGGGTTGAGATGCGAGAAATAATCTATTAGGGGCTTTAGTTCTAGACTTCTCTTTAGTTTGAGATAGTTTTCTCATTTCGATTTTAATCTAAGTAATTAATTTACTTATAGTATTTACTTATGTTTGTTTTTATCACTTAGTTATTTAAACACTATTCTTGTAGTAGTGACATTCCCAGAAGACGATGTTTCCGCCATCGTCCTATTAAATATATTATTATTTCTTTCTTTTTCCGCTTTGAAATTCTGGGGTGTTACACAAATTATCCAATGTAGATTTTCCTGTCCTGACTCCATAGATGGTCAAAATGAACCAGAGATTGAGTTCGGGGGTGAGGGTACAATACAGTCAGGAACCATATTGCCCATTGCTTGCCTCTACTAAATATCGATTCATTGTAGATTTTATGCCAAAGAATAATCAAATAACGTTTTAAACACCCTAGAAATATTTAGTCGAAGTAGGTTCAGGAAACACATAAAAAGACTATTTTTTTTAGTGATATGTTATTATGCAATCAATATTACAGGGAACCTAACAGGTTGTCCAAATTGATCTGATTAATATTAGAACAGTTCATTAGGTCTTTGATTAACAAAAATAACATTTAGGTGATAAAAGCAATAAGCAGGACAATTATATAATAGGCATAGAACGATCAGGCAGGCATATGATATACAAAGGCAAGAATAATATGAACATAAAGTATAGAAAAGAGGTTAGAATACACAGAAGAGCGATTTTACATTGAAGATCTACATCATGAAATAAATGGTTAGTAATTTCAAAGCAATAAATATAATTGATTATTCAAGGATCCTCAGGATTAAACCTATGCGGCTTAGATTGAAGAGCGCAACGATATTTAGGCGGAGCAATCGTGGAACCAGGAACACAGTATGATCAAGAATAGAAATTGATTGAAGTATTGAAAGTATTTGAGTGTTTGAGTCTTTGGGAATTTGAAGTGTATTGTAGAGGTATTCATAAGTTTTTGTATGCATGAAATAATAGTATGAAAAGTCGTCCGTAATTCGAGAAATTACGAGTATTTATAGGCAAAAAGGGGGGTGCGCCTCACGCAAGCCCTGCGCCATGCGCATGCTTACGTGTCAGGCGCAGTGCCACGAGTCAGGCGCACATTGGTGTGCCTGACGCAGCAAGCCCAATCAGATTTAATCACTTGTAACCGCGTTTTTGAAAAGATAGAATAGAAAGGTTACGTCTCACACAGGACTTGCGTCAGACGCAGGACTCTGTGTGAGTCACAAGTCCACGTGTAAGGCGCTCATTGGCTCGCCTGACGCGTTCTGGCCAATGCGCTGGACGCACGTGGCATGCTGAGCGCACCTGCCGCGTCCGGCACATATTCCAGTATATTCTAGCATATTCGCTTTTGATTCTACGCGTATTTCGAAGATATTTTTTTATCCCTGAAACCCGGGAATTGAACTTTACGGATTAAAAATCTGATTTTTGATAAAATGAACTTAAAACATTTTATGGGCTTAAAATACAATTAATCATCATGAACAATTAATTGGGATTTAGAATATCATTTCAAAACACAATTTTGGAATGGTTCTTTAGATTGCTCTTACGTGGGTCGCGCCAACTAATGTCGCGGTATGTTTCATCATTGGATCCTTAAATGGGGAGACACGATTATGTGTATACATCAGCGCGCGGTGGTGGGGAAGGCAAGTGTTTTAGGTGGGGAAGGGGGAGGTGGTGGTGGTGGTGGTGGTGGTTAGGGTTAGGGTTAGGGCATTAGGTAAAGGGGGTTAGGTTATTAGGCATTAGGATGAGGGGGTTAGGGGGAGGGAGGGGTTAATTAGGTTAATTGTGGCAAAATTATAAATAATGCAAATGGCGAGCGTCCTTTAAGAAAAGGGCATTTGGTGAACGTTTTCGAAAATTTAGGGGTATATGGTGAAAATCTGAAACATTGAGGGTGTATGGTGAATTTTCCTTTTTGTCGGGGGTATATGGTGAAAAAATCGTTCGAACAATTATTATGATATGTAGTTTTAGGAGATAAGTCATTAAGTAATCTTCTAATGTTATTTTATAAGAAAACTGGATCCTATTGAAGTTAGAATTGTCTATATAATTGATTTTCGCATATTATTACATGTTTGGTTTCCGCCATTCTTTCTCCATAAGGACGCCTATATTTTTCCACCAAAACTTTCTTGTTCAATTATATAATTATTATTACTGTTATTTATTTTTTCACCATATATCCCCGACAAATTGGAAAATTCACCATAAACCTTCAATGTTTCAGATATTCACCATATACCCCTGAGTTTTCGAAAACGTTCACCAAATGCCCTTTTCCTAACTGACGTTAACTCCTTGTTTGCATTATTTACAATTTTGCCATAATTAACCTAATTAACCCCTCCCCCCTAAACCCCTAATCATAATGCCTAATTAACCTAACCCCTAAACCCTAATGCCCTAACCCTAGCCCTAACCACCACCACCACCTCCTTCCCCCTTCCCCACCCAAACCACTTGCCTCCCCCACCATCGTGCGCTGCCACCTCCGAACCACCTCGCGCTGCCACCTCCGAACCACCGCAAACACCACGCGCATCTTGCCGCCGACGTCCCCCGACCACCAGTGCACCCCGTGTGCCACCCATCCGCTTTCCAGTCACACCCGTACTCTCACGCCCTCGCACTCTCTTTCTTTCTCTCGCTACGCCTTTCTCTCTCCTCGCTTGTTGGTCGCCACACCTTTGGTGCCGCTGCACCATCCCGGATGCCCTGCGTCGTCGAAACTCCGCCCGCACGCCTCTGCGTCGCCCGGTTGCCGCGGTGATGCGCCGGTGTTCGAAGGGGAGGGGGTGACAGGCTGGAGAATTCGAGAGGGGATGGGTGAGGGTCGGGGAATTCAAAGGGGATGGGTGGGAAGCTAGGGAAATCGAGGGGGGGGGGGGGGTGGGTGGGGTGGAGGGGAAGGGGAAGGGGGAGGGGGGGAGGGGGTGGGGCGGGCTAGCGGGGAGGGAGGGGAGGGGGTGGGGGTTTGGGCTAGCGGGGGAGGGGTTGGGGTGGGTTAGGGTTAGGGGTTAGTATTAGGGTTAGGGGTTAGTATTAGGGTTAGGGGTAGGGGCTAGTAATGGCAAAATTGTAAATAACGCAAACACGACTTATCGTCCGTTCCCAAAAAGGGTAGGTGGTGAACAATTTTGAAAAGTCTGGGGTATATGGTGAATATCTTAAACATTAAGGGTATATGGTGAATTTCGTGATTTGTCAGGGATTTTTTGGTGAAATAACCGTATTTTATTATTATTATGATTTCTACTTATTTATTATCATTTTCCCCACAAGGAGTCCAATAATTTTTCACCAACACTTCCCTGTTCCAATATATTCTTATCTTTACTATTATTATTATTATTATTATTATTATTATTATTATTATTATTATTATTATTATTATTATTATTATTATTATTATTATTATTATTATTATTGTTTTCAATCATCATATTTATTATTATTATAATAATAACGGTTTTTTCACCATATAGCCCCGACAAATTGGAAAATTCACCATATACCATCAATGTTTCAGATATGCACCATATACCCCTGAGTTTTCGAAAACGTTCACCATATACCCCTGACTTTTCAAAATTGTTCACCAAATTCCCTTTTTAGTAACGAACGTTAAGTCACCATTAGAGTTATTTACAATTTTGCCATTATTAACCCTAAACCTTAATTCTAATCTAACCCTAATCCAACTCTAACCTTGATCCTAATCTAACCCCTAACCCACTTTCCCACCCTCCCCTCCACCCCCACCCCAGCCCAGCCCCCCGCCCCTAACCCTTCCCCTCCCCTCAACCCCATGCCCCCCCCCCCTCCCCCTCTACCCCACCGCCGCCGCCCCCTACCCCCACCCCCTCCTCTTCCCCGTCGCCGCTCCTCCTACCCCCACCCCCTCCACATCCTCGTCGCTGCTCCCCCCACCCCAACCCTCCTCTTCCCAATCAGCTGCTCCCCTCCCCTTCCTCGTCGCCGCTTCCCGCCGATTTCCCCCCCTTCCCTCTCCCCTCCCCCCTTCCCAGTCGATTTCTCTCCCCCACTATTTCTTCTCACTCCTCCATGTCGTTTTGCCCATGCCGGTAGTGAAATTAGGTCGGATCTAGGACTTCGAAATTGCTGGCATTATTAGTATCGGACTTCGACGGGGAGCATCGACGGGGAAGGGGAGGGGGGGGAGGGGTGGGAAAATCAACGAGAAGCGGCGACGGGAAGGGGAGGGGAGGGGGTGGGGAAATCGACGAAAAGCGGCGACGAGGAAGGGGAAGGGGAGGGAGAGGGGGAGGGAAGCGGCGACGGGGAAGGGGAGGGGGGAGAGAGGGGAGCAGTGAC
The DNA here is from genome assembly GCA_947646795.1 of Beta lomatogona. NCBI lineage: Eukaryota > Viridiplantae > Streptophyta > Magnoliopsida > Caryophyllales > Amaranthaceae > Beta > Beta lomatogona. The sequence continues at coordinate 1,424,852 of CANSNZ010000351.1, forward strand.
GGGAAGAGGAGGGGGTGGGGAAGAGGCGTGGAGTAGAGGGGGGGGGGGGGGGGGGAGGGTTAGGGGTGGGGGGGTGGGCTAGGGTTGGGGGGGTCAATGGAGTGGAGGGGCTGGGAGAGTGGATTAGGGGTTAGATTAGGGTTAGATTAGGATTAAGGTTTAGGTTAGTTTAGGGTTAGAGTTAGATTAGAATTAAGGGTTGAGGGTTAATAATGGCAAAATAGTAAATAAAGCTAACGGTGAGTTAACGGTAGTTAGAAAAATGGCATCTGATGAACGTTTTTCGAAATGTCAAGGGTATATGGTGAATATCTGAAAATTTGAGGGTATATGGTGAATTTTTTAATTTTTCGGAGGTATATGGTGAAAAAACCGTTATTATTATTATTATTATTATTATTATTATTATTATTATTATTATTATTATTATTATTATTATTGTTGTTGTTGTTGTTGTTGTTGTTTTCAATCATCATATTTATTATTATTATTGTTATCATTTTTATTATTATCAAGTTAAATTTTATTATAGTTGTATTCATTATAATGAATAACTAGTATTTGGTCCCGGGCGTTGCCCTAGGTAGTTTTTTTTCGAAACTTGATATGCATTTTTTTTCCCATTCGCATTAACATATAATAATACAACTCAACATTTAAAAGATACAAATATAATAATGTGGACATTTAAAGCATGATTAAAAATTTGAGACGGTATTTCAAAAAAAAAGTTTGAGATGGTAATTGTGATATATATAATAGCAAGATGTCACGGGTTCAAATCTTGTTGCAAGCCAATTTACTTTTGTTAGTTGACATGACATATGGACACATTGGACAATTCTGGTGGAGTAAAAGAGGTACCACATGACGTGTATACGTTGTCAGACACGCCTTTTAATATATTAGTATAGATGATAATAATAATAATTATTATTATATTATCTCAGATAGCCCTGACTTATAAGCCTTTTTCCAATATAACCCCGACTTTGGCAGGCCTGTCTCCGATAACCCTGAACTTGATTTTTGTCATTAAACGTGATGGAATTGTTAACGACATTAATTATTTTCAAACAAAAATACTTATTGCATTAAAAAAAAAAAAATCAAACTCATATTTTTCTGTCTTATTCTTAATATCTTCTCAAGCATTCATCAATGGTTACCATGAAAACTAAATTAGAGAAATGGATATAACTTCATTCATTCCCCTACTATGACGTAGGATCACTCTAAAATGAACCACATACACCAACACTCAACCTTCTAACCACAAATTCACGCGAAATGAAAATATTATATAAACAAAAATGCAAAAAAAAAAATGAAGATGATCAAACTTCTCATACACTCAAAAACAAAAACAATCAACAGTACCACCAAAAACAGAACAACAAAAAACAATGAAACAAAAATTAGATAACAACGGATTTCCACTGAAATTCAAACAACAAAAAAAAGAAATTAAAAAAAAGGAAGAATCAAAACCTCAGCAAAAGTAACGTAAGGATGACGAATTTTGAGGAGTCAGTTTTGCGAAGCATCGCCTTCAACTGGAGCTTCGACAACGCCATTTTCGCCGGAAGAGGAGAGAGAAAAAGCATCAGAGTAGGAGAGAGAATTTGACATAATAGAAAGCAGAGAGGAGGTGGCGAGCGAGAAGAGTTGAAAATTCAGCAGCTCAAGAAAATTTGACAGCTATGAGAGGAGAGAGAAAATTAGCGAAAGATTAAAGAGGTTTTTGATGTTAAATATGGGGGATCTCAGGTAGGGATATGCAAAAAGATTCGATTCGAATATCCGTCGATCCGATCCGAAATTTCGGATATCCGATCCGATTTTTGCATTTCGGGTATTTCGGATCAGATATCCGAAAAAATATCGGGTTTTCGGATCGGATACAGATCGGGTTTTTTAGGTTTCAGATCATCCGAAAATCCGATTTTTTAAAAAAAAGAAATTCAGATGGGCTTTAGCCAGGCAGATCTATAGGGGGTGCAAAGGGTACAGCTGTACCCCCATTATTTTTGGAAAATAATGAAAACAAATCAATATGTTGAGGCCTGTCTTGCTAGTAGCAGAAGGGAAAAGAAAGATTAGTGGATGGATGGGGAGGTCTTGAGTTCGAAACCCCACAAAGTTCTTTTTTTTGCTTTTAATTACTCCCCTCTAACTCAGGTTTAATTTATCTTCAACACTTGTACTATATACTACTCCCTATGGGCCTATGGCTATTACTCTGCAACTACAAATTTATAAGTAAGCTTACTCTGCAACTACAAATTCACAAGCCGCCCACAAAGATCAAAGCTCCAAACTAATATTTTTTGCTTTTAATTACTCCCCTTTAATTCAGGTTTAATTTATCTTCAATACTTCTACTATATACTACTCCCTATGGGCTTATAGATATTAGTCTGCAACTACAAATTTATAAGAAAGCTTACTCTGCAACTACAAATTTATAAGTAAGCTTACTCTGCAACTACAAATTCATAAGCCGCCCACAAAGATCAAATCTCCAAACTAATATTTTTGTCTCTAATTTTTTTTCCCTCAAATTTTCCTCATTTATATACTTAAACAACTGTTTTTAAATTGAACAACTTATTTTTAAAGTTTTGATTATTTAAATTGAAACATTGAACAATTAAATAGTTAGCAATTATATCTAAGTTCTTACTCAAACTTAGGCAGACAAAAATGATAACAAAGCTTTATTTTGAAAAAAAAAATTGACGAGTCTAACTACTTAGGTATTCGTACCCCCATGAGTAAATTCCTAAATACGCCACTGGCTTTAGGGATTAATTTTCTAAATCTCACGCAGTCTTGACCCAGTCCTAGTCACGCCTCCTCTTTCTCTTCACTTCTGATTTCACGGAGTTCAGACCGGAGTTCGCGGCTCTACTATTCTCTTCATGTCGACGTTCGCGGATCTCCTGTTCTCCTCACTTCACGCTGGAGTTCGTAAAATTGAATAATGAGTTGTTGTTCGCTGCTGTTCAAGAAGTAATGGGTTTGGTTTGATTCAAAATTGCTGTTGAAGAATTAAAGGCTTGAAGTTGAATATTACAGGTTTGACAAGCAGTGGGTTTGATACTTTGATTAAAAATATGTTATAACCTTGCTGTTGAAGAATGAAGAACATGTTTCTCTTTAGAAAAAAAAGAAAAAGAGTGAAGAATATGCGATGAGCAATGAGGCAGTAAACATATTCAAACTTTCAAAGCAACAAATAATTTCCGGCAGCAGGTATACGGGCACTTGCACTGCATGATAAGCCCTATAATTTATTTCGGATATTTCGGATATTCGGGTCGAATATCGGATTTGATCCGAATCGAAAAGTCCGGATATCCAAAATTTTCGGATCGAATTCGCATCGATTTTTCCCCGATCCGGATATCCGATAATGCACACCCCTAATCTCAGGTTGCCTTTGTGAATCAACTTGTAATTGACCCATGAAGATTTGCGATTTGCGTCAAGAAATTTTAATTGACCCACAACAAGGCCCAACCCCGAAATCTTCTTTGTGCATAATTCGAGCAGTCTACCTACAATTGTTGAATATGGCAAGGTTTCAGATCTGAAACCTCCAACATCGAAGTTTTTTGGAGCTAATTTAACAATTCGAAGTAATTCAACCACCACCACTACTATTACTACCACTACTACCACTATTACCACTACTATTGCTACTACTACCACTACTACTGCTGATACTGCTACTACGACTGCTACTACTACTATTGCTACTGCTACTGTTACTACTGCTATTACTACTACTACTGCTACTACTGCTGCTGCTACTGCTACTGCTACCACCACCACCACCACCACCACTACTACCACCACTACTACCATTATTATTATTATTATTATTATTATTATTATTATTATTATTATTATTATTATTATTTTCTTCGTTCTTTTGTAAATTAAATAACGTTTCATTTATTTTGAAACTGCCTAAAAGAATAAGTGTTTCGTTGAAGTATTATTTAGACCTTGTTCTTTTGGACATATATTTTCAGTTCAGTTCATTTCAGTTACTCCAAAGCAAGAAGGTGGCTTAGGTGTAAGACAGATTATGAGTTGGAATAAAGTTGCTCTTGCTAAGTATGTTTGAGCAATTCACACAAAACAAGATAATTCGTGGGTGAAATGGGTCCATGAGGTTTACATTAAAAATCAAGAGTGGTGGGAGTATGTACCACCACATGATTGTTGCTGGTACTGGAAACAAATTTGCAAGATAAAAAATGAATTAAAAGTGATGTATACACATCAAGAGTTCAGAGAGATGACTAAGTTCAGCATCAAGCATATATACCAGAAGCTGATAGGGTCAAATGAATTGGTTAATTGGGACAAACTCTTTGAAATAGATTGGTTATTCCAAAGCATAGATTGATAAGTTGGTTGGCAATACATCAAAGACTCAGAACAGCAGATAAACTAGTTCAGTTGGGAATTATTGAGTCTGATGATAGTTGTATGTTGTGTGAAAATGGCATTGAAATTCACAACCACTTGTTTTTTCAGTGTAAATATGTCTCGGAATGTATGAAGATGGTTAAAGGTTGGTTAAATCTTCACTCTACACACAATCTGTTTCAGAGGCAGGTCTTTTTCCTTCAGAAAAGCAAAAGAAATGGAGTGCATAAGAGACTTCTGGCTGCTGTGTTTTCTGGTCTGGTTTGCTTCTTGTGGTGGGCTCGTAATGAAGCTGTTTGGAGACCTGAGGTTATCTTCCAAAAATTGAAAGAGCAAATGCACATGAGGGTGAAATTAGTTATTCCAAAGAAAGTCTCACAAAAGGAAAAGATGTGGATAGAAAATGTGTTCTTGTGAAAAGGTTTTTGTTAAGGAAAGATATGTATGTATATAGTTTCCTATTGTTAGAGTCCTACTTATGGTAGTTCTCTTATTTTGTATCTGACATATAAAGGCTTGTTTAATGAGAAAAGGCAACACAAGATTTCACCCTAATATCTCTCTCTTCATGGTATCGGAGCAGTAAATTTTTTTTCCACCATGGGCGACGAAGGACAGCCGCAAACTAAGCCACCCTCTACCAAAACTGATCCCACCTCGCCATTTTTTCTCGGTACAGGAGACCGACCAGGCGATTATATCACTCCCAAGTCCCAACCGTCTTCATGCCGACAACTACGATGATTAGGCGGGAGATATACAATTAGTGCTTGAGGCTCGCCGCAAGTTCGGCTTCCTCGATGGATCCATCACACACGCAGAACCTCCATACACCTCTTCGGATTGGATTACGGTGAACGCGATGCTTGTTTCATGGATCATGAATACAATAGACCCCGAAGTCAAAGGTATGTTAACTAAATACCGTGAGGCTAAACGTCTATGGGATCACCTTAAGACTCGGTTTGCCACTGTTAACGGACCTAGGATACAACAACTTCTGTCTGATATTGCTAATTGTCATCAAACTAAAACTATGAGTTTTTCATCTTACTATGGCAAACTAAACTCTTCGTGGGAGGAGTTATATAAACATGTTCCTTTAATATCTTGTCATTGATGCACTAAATGTACTGCTGGCTTACTGCATCAAGAACGTAGAGAACATGAGAAATTACATGACTTTTTAATGGGTCTTTACTCGGACTACTATGCGCGTCTCCGCACGCAAATTCTTTCAACCGAACCGCTGCCTTCCCTAGATCGCGCTTATCAGTTAGCTATACAGCACAAGCGAGTTCGACTCGCCAAATCTGTCCCGGATGATCAACCCAGCTCGGTGCTTGGCTTTGCCTTGCGTGCTGGTTCGGGTCAAGGCTGTGGCACCAGTGATCGTCCGGTATGCACCCATTGTCACAAAGTTGGCCATGATGTCTCTAAGTGTTGGTCCTTATTAGTTTGTGCTCACTTTAAGAAGAATGGTCATGAAATTGGTAATTGTTATGAGTTGGTTGGTTACCTCGAAAATTTTGGCTCGGGTCGTGGCCGTGGCCCCTCTACATCAAGTGGTCGTGGCTCCTCCACCTCGCGTGGCCGTGGCTCTGCTAAAGCTCACGCTACTCATGCCGTGGGTGCTCCCTCTTCCTCTTCAGATTCTAGTGGCTCTTCTTCAACTTTATTTACCGCTGATCAATGGAAAGCTCTTGCCGGGCTTCTTGGTAATACAAAGGTTCCTGATGATCATCTGAATGATGAGTTTGATTCTTCTTTGTGGATTATTGACACTGGTGCTTCGCATCATATCACTGGTGAGAAATCCTAGTTATTTGATTTAGTGGATATTGTTGCTTGTCCTGTTGGTTTGCGTAATGGTGATTCTGTTCTTGCCACCCAAAAGGGCTCGGTTCATCTACCTGACTCCATTACTCTCACTGATGTGCTCTTTGTTCCCACTGTTGGCTGCAGTTTACTTTCGGATTCACAGTTAACTCGTGCTTTGAATTGTATTGTACAATTTAACTCATCTATGTGTGCTATACAGGACCAAACGAGGGCGCTGATTGGAACGGGGCATAGATAAGTTGGACTTTACTAATTTCACGGAGGAGCTACTCTGCATCAGATCACCATCAACAGTGCTACTTCGGATTTTGAGCTATGGCATAAAAGGATGGGCCATCCTTCGGAAAAATCTGTAAAGTTACTTCCCCCTCTTTGTGGTCACAAGGGTAGTTTGAATAAGGCTTGTGAAATTTGTTTTCGTGCCAAACATCCTAGAGACAAGTTTCCTTTAAGTGATAATAAAGCCTCTAGAATTTTTGAGAAGATTCATTGTGATTTATGAGGTCCGTATAGACATGCTTCTTCTTGTGGGGCTCGATATTTTTTGACTATTGTTGATGATTAATCCCGCGCAGTGTGGGTTTATTTGTTAATGGATAAAACGAAGATTAATTTTTAGAATGTTCATGGCTTTTGTGGCAATGGTTGAGCACCAATTTTCTCAAACAATTAAAGTTGTTCAAAGTGATAATTGAACTGAATTTAATTGTTTGCTTGATTATTTTTCTGCCGCTAGTATTCTTTTCCAAACATCATGTGTTGCTACTCCTCGGCAAAATGGGCGTGTTGAGAGAAAACATAAGCATATCCTCAATGTGGGGATTGCTTTACGTTTTCAAGCCCATTTACCTATCTATTTTTGGGGTGAGAGTGTCCTTGCCGCTGCTCATTTAATTAATCGCACTCCCTCTCCTATGTTAGACAACAAGTCTCCTTTTGACCTTCTCTTTGGTTTTTCACCCGCTTATAAGGCCATCCGTACCTTTGGTTGTCTTTGTTTTGCTTACAATCATAAAACTAAGGGTGATAAGTTTGCAAGTAGAAGTCGGAAATGCATTTTTGTGGGTTATCCCCATAAGAAGAAAGGGTGGCGTTTGTTTGATCTTGATACCAAGGAATTTTTTGTCTCTCGTGATGTGAAGTTTTTTTAGGATGTGTACCCTTTTTTGACTCCGGAGGGTGTCAATATTGTGCCGGCCGATTTATTTCCTATGGATGACAGTCATATTGATGATGATTTTGCAAAATTTGATTTAGTGGTCTCTCCAACCACTGACATCCAACCCATCTCTCACTTATCTCCTCCTCCTTCCAATTTGGCCCACATATCCCTTCCTCCCTCCCCTCCTCGAAATTTCCACCCACCAACTGATCCAATTTCCCCACCCACATTCGCTTCACAAAATAGCCCAGCCCCACAATATGACCCAGCTCCAAAAACTGGCCCAGCTCCACACAAATCCCCTGCAAACAGCCCGCCTTCCTCTCCTCTTTTCAGCGCTGGCCCAAATTCAACTTCGGGCCCAACTGTTGTTCCCCCCTCTCTTTCCAGCGTTGTTCCTCCTTCTTTGGGCCCAGACGCGCCTTCTCCTCTCCTTTCCTCGCTGGACCAGCTCTATTCGCCTCCTCCTTTTCCCAGTACTTCTCAACAGTCTCCTCCTTTGGGTCGTGGTTTAAGGGAAAAGGTCCCTTCTATTCTATTGCGAGATTATGTTACTCACTCTGTTACTGCGAAAAGTCCATCTCCTCCTGCACCGTCTCCATCCGTGCCCTCAGGTAGCCCGAATCCTATAGCTCATTATATAAATTGTGCGAATTTTTCTGTGAATTATCATAAGTTTCTTGCAGCTGTGGTTTCTACTACATAACCCAAGTCTTTTAAAGAGGCTATGAGAGATGATGGGTGGAAGGAGTTCGGGCCTTGGAGTATAATGGCATGTGGACCTTGGTGGAGTTGTCTCCTGGTAAACGTGCTCTTGGTAGTCGGTGGGTGTATAGGACAAAATATTTGTCTAATGGTGTTGTGGAGCGTCTTAAATCTCGTCTTGTTGTACAAGGCAATCATCGGGAATGTGGTATTGATTACACTGAGACCTTTGCTCCTGTTGCAAAGATGACCACTGTTCGTGCATTTCTTGCTATTGCTGCTTCTAAATATTGGGAGCTTCATCAGATGGATGTTCATAATGCATTTTTTCATGGAGATCTTGATGAAGAAGTGTATATGAAACTTCCTCCTAGGTTTGAGTGTTCAAATCCTAAACTTGTGTGCCGTTTGCGTAAGTCTCTCTATGGTTTGAAGCAGGCTCCCCTATGTTGGTTTGCCAAGTTAGTGACTGCTTTGAAAGGGTATGGTTTCTTACAATCCTATTCGGATTATTATCTCTTTACATACACTCATGGCTTTGTTCAGATTAATGTGTTGGTATATGTTGATGATATCATCATTTCTGGCAATGATTCTCTTGCTCTTACTGCTTTCAAAGCTTATTTGAGTGACTGCTTTAAGATGAAGGATCTTGGTTCTCTAAAATACTTTCTTGGCATTGAGGTTGCTCGTAGTTCCTCTGGTCTCTTTCTCTGCCAACGGAAGTATACTCTTGATATTATCTCTGAGGCAGGTTTGTTATGAGCAAAGCCGAGTGCTTCTCCCATTGAGCAGAATCATCGCCTTGCTCATGCCACTGAATCTGTTTTGGTCGATGCTGCTTCTTATCGTCGCCTTGTTGGTCGGCTCATCTACTTGGCCGTCACACGATCGGATTTAGCTTATTCTGTGCATGTCTTGTCCCAATTCATGCAGGAGCCTCGTGTTGAGTCTTGGGAGGCTGCTTTGCGTGTTGTTCGGTATTTGAAAGGTATTCCCGGCCAGGGTATCTTGTTGAGAGCCGATAGTGACTTATCTTTACAGGGTTGGTGTGACTCTGATTGGGCGGCTTGCTCTCTTACTCGTTGTTCCTTGTCCGGTTGGATTGTGTTCTTGGGTCACTCTCCTATCTCTTGGAAGACCAAGAAACAACATATTGTTTCTCGTTCTTCTGCAGAAGTTGAGTATCGTTCTATGGCTTCTATTACTTGTGAGTTAAAATGGTTAAAGAGTCTTCTCTTGAATTTGGGTGTCAATCATCCAAAGGCTATTCCGTTGTTCTACGATAGCCAATCGGCTCTTCATATAGCCAAAAACCCTATTTTTCATGAGCGTACGAAGCATATTGAGGTGGATTGCCATTTAGCGCGTGATGCTATCACTGACGGTCTTATCTCTCCCTCCTATGTGCCTACGAAGGCTCAGTTAGCGGATATTTTTACTAAGGCACTTGGAAGTCACAATTTGATTTTCTATTGTCCAAGTTGGGCATTTTCGGTTCTTCCCATGCTCCAACTTGAGGGGGGTGTTAAGGAAAGATATGTATGTATATAGTTTCCTATTGTTAGAGTCCTACTTATGGTAGTTCTCTTATTTTGTATCTGGCATATAAAGGCTTGTTTATGAGAAAAAGGCAACACAAGATTTCACCCTAATATCTCTCTCTTCAATTTTTGTATAGCTTATGTGTTTAGCTTTTCTTGTTTTTCGAAGGAGCCAACCTAGTTGGGCTGCTCTAAACATGAAAAGTTGTAGGTTGTAAATTGTTTTTTGGTTATTTATACTAATACTTACTTAGCAAAAAAATAAATTCAGTTACTCTTTACAATTGAGTTTCTATCAGTTCAGTTCAGTTTCTCTCAATCCAAAAGAACAAAGCTTTATTATTTATTTTCAAATTTTATTTTCATTTCAGTTTAGTATTGTGGTTATTTCAATTTAGCAAATTTGAGTCTAGAAGAACAAGGACTTGGAACGTGCGTACAGCAAGCTGTATCAAGCACAGAGCAAAAACCTCCCATCATAACCAACTAGGTGAGAATACTGTCGCATGCAATAGGCCAAAGATATTAAAGAAAGGGAGAGGACTAGGAGAGTGGAGAATAGTAAGTACACAGTTTCTACTTATATAATGTCGATCATAATGGCCAAAAATTATAGTAACATCATAGGGCTTTTAGGTCCTGTGGCCTGTGAATTGTGATGATGCATGTTACACCCCAGCCTCTAGTATCAGTTGTTTGTCAATCTTGAAATCATTATAATTCCATTTCCATCTTCTTCACAGTTCAGAATGTGACCAGACAGCGTCCTTTTTACTTTTTATTTCAGTTGTGTCTTCAAACTTTTTCCTTTGCCTTTTGATGGGACGCACCATTTTATAAGTAGAACTAGCTAGTGATTCAGGTCACACCCTGAATAATTATATCTCCCATGCTTGGCGAGTGATCAACGATTGTGATCAAATATCAATTCATAAGTGATTTTAATTTGATGTAGAAAGATATCACGGAATAATAGTAGAAAAAAGGCCCCGTTTTTTTATTGGGAGAAACTAAACTCAATCGAAGTGCGATAAACTGAACTGAACTGCGAGAAAGCTGGACATAAGAGAGTGTCTAAACTAAACTGCGAGAAACTGAACTGAAAATAAATCCAAAAAAACATAGCATTGACATCTTATTCCTATTATGCATTTATTTCTTTTTCATTACATCGGTATGATAGACATGGCAAAACTGACCCGGCCCAGATTGCCTCGACTCAAATCATAATTTAGACCCCAAAATAAAGGCTCAAAGTTAACTCGAGACTTTATATAACCTGAACCGAACTCGACTCCAATAAACTAGACCTTAACTCCTGTCAAAAAAGAACTAGACCTTAACAGGTCAATTTAAAATAATATGACTTGAAAATGACACAACCAAATTAGATCAAAAGTGCGAGAAACTGAATTGAACTGTGAGAAAGTTAAACATGAGAGAGGTCTAAACTGAATTGAGATAAACTAAACTGAAAATCAGTCCAAAAGAATAGGGTCTTGCCATCTTATTCCTATTATGCATTTATTTCTTTTTCATCACATTGGTATGATTGACATGGCAAAACTGACCCGACCCAGATTGCCTCGACTTAAATCATAATTTAGACCCCAAAATAAAGACTCGAAGTTAACTAGAGACTCGATATAATCTTAACCGAACTCGACTCCAATAAACTAGACCTTAACTCCTCTCAAAAAAGAACTAGACCTTAACAGGTCAATATGAATATAATATGACTTGAAAGTATTGACACGACCAAAAACTTAGATCAAACTCCAAATTGATTACAAACACTCAAAAAGTAGTACTGAACATGATATTAAAATCGATTAGTATGGCTCGAACAATAATATTAAGCATCCTTCTTATCCATAAGAACAATAATGCCAAGCATCCTTCTACAGACATATGTCATTGCAACTACAAAAGCTAGAAGTTAAAATATCAAAATCATGTGTTCATCTTTAATAATATATCAATATTAATAATTCAACCATCAGCTTAAACTCTTGATTGAAATGGTCTTCTGACATAATATCAGACACAGCTTGACAAGGTCACATATTTGAATCTCATCCACCTCTTCTTTTCAAAAGTGGAATATTTAATATTGGGTATAAGAGGAGTTATGCTGCATCCACACTTCAAACTCAGTGTGCTCTCATATATATGAGGGGTGTAATAGAGTATAAAATCAATCCTGGGGCTCCAACTCATAATTTTGTTATATGTTCTTAAACAATACTTCGTTTGTCTTTTCATACTTGCTACATTTTCCATAATTAAATGCCCCTTTTTATTTGCTACATTTCTTTATTTGGTAATGATGGCCTAAAAAAATCAATGTTCTCTTTTATTTATTTTCATCTTCATATGTTTGACTGAGATATGTGTCATTTTCCCATAAAGTTATAGTCTCCACCATGCTATTTGTCTCTCCTAAATACTTGTGCCTGCAATAGTGTAGCAAGCAATCAACGCAAATTAAAGGATAGAGTACCATTTTAAAAATTGTACTTCCTCAATTTAAAAATACTGAACAACTTTTTCTAAATGTTTGTCAATGCACTTTAATTCTTAATATCTCTAATTCTGTATGGGTAAAAACGTTGCACATGATTATATTTTTCTTTACGGAGAATTTACAAAACCCATTCAATTGAGAGTGTTTAATGTAGAACTCAAAATATTTCAAGTATTTTGGAATGGAGGAAGCATTTGATACCAATCTATGTCTTACAAAAAACTTCATTCAGTTGCGTGTCCGTTTCGAAAACAACACACTTCCATGTATCATAAACCGCTAAAAAACTTCTTCACAAAATATCATAATAGATACCCGTTTTCTGTTTTTGTGATTGTTTTATATCCGTTTCCCTTGTCCATGCAACAGAAATGAAAAAAGGAGCTTAAAATAAGGTCAAAATAAGTTTAGATTAGTTCTAATAATTTAACTAGAACATACCCTATATTTTCCTTATGTAGAATTTAAAGAATACGAACAAAAGTGTCAATAATATAAAGCTCATAATTGTTTCAAGTATTCTGAAATGGAGGAAGTATTTGATACCAATCTATGTCTCATAGAAACTTCATTTTTGCCTGTCTCGAAAATGGAACATTTGCACGTATCAAAAACCTCTAAAAAACTTCTTCATAGTATGGGTTTGTTCTGTTCTTATGTTCAATTTTTATATAAAAAAACAAGTTCATAAAGGTTTGGATAAGTTCAGATAAAGAATAAGACCCTTTTTTGGGACAGTTTCAGTTTAGTTCAACTCATTTTAATTCAATTAAGCTACTTTCCTCTCACAATTTTACTTCAGTTCAGTTCAGCTCAACTTACCTCAGTTCAGTCCAGTCCAAAAGAACACTAAGGTCAAATAAGTTCAGTTCAACAAAAAAGAGGTATGACACACTCACAAACTAAGGTCTAATAAGTTCAGATAATTATACAATGTCTAATAATAAGGTATGATAAGTTCAGATTAGTAAAAATAAGTTAAATAGAACAAATCCAATATCATAATTTTTTCTTTTTACAAGCAGAGAAAATTAGGCTAGTTCCTATAATAGGACCAACCTAACATATTCTTTCGGATGATAGAGAGAAACACAAGATCATGAAATTCAAACCCAACGATGAAGAGTATGAACCAAGTGACCCTTGTAAGACAAGAAATCTGCAACTTGATTCGCTTCATGGAAATAATGGTTAATAGAAAACGCATAAACCCAATATCATACTACTAATAAATACTGTTTTCCATTGTGTCGGTTTTATATCTGTTTCTCATGTCCGTGCAACATACTGTAAATACTAAAAAAAAAAATGAAAAGTTTAGGTTGCTTGCAAATCGCAATATCTGATTTGAGAGGACTTTAGCGGTTAGGGTAATGGTCAAAACCATCCATCATTTAATCTCTCTCCTTTGTTTGAGTCTCTCTCTTCATCAAAGGTTGGGGGAGGAAGGTCTGACACTCTGGTGCGCCGCTCCTGGGTAGCCTATATAGGTCTGAGTTGGGTAAAGCAAAAAAGGAAAAGGAAAGAGTACAGATTACAGCACATACTATTATACCACATTGATTTTATTGTACATTATTTGATTTTGTAGTACTGCAATTGCGGGCCATCAAAAGATTAGTTTCTTTCTGTCTCCTATCTCTCTTTTCTCCTCGTGTTAATAAATCCAAAAGTCAATCGAATTGATATTAGACAGATGGTCAACTCTCACGCCATCTCTTTTCTGAGCTGTAGTAGTACTACTTCAGAAAAATAAAAAAGGAAAGTAATGAGCGGAAAAAGAAAGCTTTGCATGAATTTAGAAAGACGTAAGGTAATTATGTATGGGGAGATGTTATTTTCCTGTCCTTGGCAAAATAATTATTGTAAACTGCATTTTCGTAAAGTGTTTTCGATATTAAATCCACATTAATGTAGTGAGAATGTGAGATGAAGTTGTAGTCTTGTACTCCCTCTGTATTTTTTTATCTTTCTCACTTAGAATCTTGACACTATTCACAACTAGAGGGAATCTTTTAAATTTTTCTCAATATATAAGAAAAAATATAGTCATGTGGGATCTTGTTTGATTCGTCTAAATTAGTAGTTTATTAATATTCAATTATTATAATTTTTACTAATATGTAATGAAAGATATTTAAGGTAGAATAAGTGCGTTGGCAAACGTGCAAAGTCAAAGTAGGAAAGATAAAAAAATACAGAGGGAGTACTCTTGTAGAGGTAGTTTCTTAGAGTATTAGGGACGTTCTTTTTCTTAGGGATGTTGTTAATGTTTTTACATGTATAGGGTGAAAGTCGATCAAATTAATTAACAGTAATGATTGATCAAGTCGTATTTGGTTAATAAGAATTCGATTAATTTATATATTAATAAAATTCGTGGGTAAGAATAGCAGGCTTCCATATGTCACTCCGTTTTAGTTACTCACATGGTATCGTGTCATATCTTACATGACAATTTCTCTAAAATATGCTCAAAATGTTTATAGAGATCTCAAGCCTCTAATCACTTCAAATGTCATAATCTTATCATCAAATGGCCCATTTCTCTCTCAAGCTTCTTTTTTTTTTGGGATAAAAGGTGTTAGAAAATAAATCCGTTATTTTTACTTGCAACATTGAAGTATGACACAAGAATTTGCGATAGGAGAAAGATGGAGAGAAATGAGAGAAACAAAAAAAATATAATCTATTGCCAAAAATGTTAATGTCGTAAATAATGTGAAGCTTCTTAAAATGGGAACAAGTAAAAAAAGAAAAAAAAAAAAGAGAAAGCATAATTAAAGTGACATCATGCTGTAAATGAAAGTTTTCTAACTAATTTGTGACAAGCAAGAAAGGAGAGTGTTTAAACTACTATTTTGGGACAAATGGAGTATTAAAACGCATGAGAAAAAATTGTAGAATACAATATTTTGTCAAATATAATTTAACAATGATGTCTTTTGTAGAATACATTATATATAATTTTACAATTATATTTTTATGTTTAGGGCCCAAATTTAAGTTAGCATAGGGGCTTCAAAAAATTTAAGACGACCTTGCATTTGTTAAACAAAAAAAAAATTGTTGTGCTTCATAATAAGCCAACACTTACTAAAAACTAGCATTTTTTGTCATAACTCATATTAACATTTTTTTCCCAATTAGTTATTCATTCGGTATTACAAAAAAATTGATTCGAATAGGCACTATAATTTTTTAAATATGTTTTTCATAAATCAATGTTTCATTTTTTTTTTTAGTTATTTGTTTATCATTATTCAAATATACTATGAGAGAAGGAAATATAAATCATAAGAAAGTTTGTGCTCAAATAAAGTGGAAGAATTTGTGTATCAGCTTCAATCGTTGAATATTAATAAAGTGGAAGAGTTTGATTTATATAATACAAATTACCGAATATATAATCAACATTTAGGTTTTAAAATATTATCAGCATAATTATTAATATGAAACTCGAGTTTTTTATTTTTTTCTTCTGATTGTATCAATCAAGTTATATTGTCAATTTAATTTTTTATCAAAGTTTTTCACACATATGTTAGAAGAGAAAATCATTCTCCTTAATTTTATATTTAATTGAAATTTTAAATTCAATTCGATTGTTGACTTGTTCAATATATATGTCAAATAGGAAGAAGAAAATATTTTTTAATATATTTAACAATTAACATTCATTAAGGTAAATCAGATTTTTTTGTAAGGGGGCACCATCTTCCTCCCCCTTCACTTATATACTAATGGTTATTTTGCAGTAACCTTATTATTTTAAAATTGTCTTATTTGGGGTTTCTTTTCTCTTGTTCTCTCTTGTTATATGAGATTCCTTTTTATTATTATTATTATTATTATTATTATTATTATTATTATTATTTTTCTCCACTTTTTTTTTGGTACAACCTCAAATTTTAAACCTATTGGCAAAAGAAAAGAGTATGGATTTATCAAAAAAAGGAAAAGAATATGGAAAACGATATAGTATTCCCTAAATAGTAAAAGTAATTTTATTTTATTTTTCCTAAAATAATACTTCTTACCTATCTTTCTCATAATCTCATCCCTTCCTCGCTCAACCATATAAAGTTTTAATGAAACGTGACCAATTCCACCATATTCATCCCCTACATGATCACTAAGCGCATCACCTAGGAGTGTTCATTAATATCCGATCCGGTCAATCCGATCAAGTTTTTTGGATATCCGATCAAATTTTTAGTTTTCAGATATTTCGGATAGGATATTCGAAAATTTTCGACTCAGATTCGGATGAGACTTTTTTATTTTCAAATATCCGATCCAAAATATCCGTTTTTAAGTCCAGATATCCGATCAGAAACTTATTTTATGAACTTTTCCTTTGAAAAATTCTTTTTTTTAAGTTTTCGAATATCCGGTCCGATAATTCGGATATCCGATCGCATTTTTCCCGATTCGAAATTTTCAAATATCCGAAATGAACACCCCTAGCATCACCTGTTATAATCTTAAAAAAAGATCATCTAACTCCCTCTCTAACTTTCTTTGATCTCTCTAAAAATTACTTCATCTGTTTCAGAATAGATGACACGTTTTGACTTTTGCACTATTCATACACTTTCCTTTGACTGTCTTTTGTGATTTTTACATGCCGAAAAATATAGTCAAGTGAGATCTTGTTAGATTTGTTTCGATATATACTTTCATAATATCAACTTTTTATAATTTTTTACATGTAGGTTATTAGAGACATTAATGGTTAAAGTTATGCGTTAGCAAGCGTGCCTGAAGAAGTGTGTCAAGTATTTTGGAACAGATGAAATATCGCCCCACAATCTTTTAAATTTCCCAGCTATTCTCTTAACAATAAACAACAAAAAATAACATCTCAACTACTTTTTCATTTCTTCTTCTCTTACTTTTTTACCCAACCCAACTACTTTTTCTCTCTCATCACCCAATCACCATTATACATTTTTATTATATGAAATATCTATTAATAATTGATAAAAAATATTAATTAATTAAATTAATAATAAAATAAATAATTATCATTTCAATAATTAAATTATCTACATAATTAGCTTTTATTACTCCCTCCGTCCCAGAATACTCTTGACACTTATCAATGCACGTAGTTTTAGATGATAAGTTGTTGTTTGGTTATCAATTGTTATTTTATTGAAAAGTACATGTGATAGGAGTTAGGAGTTAGAAAAAGTAGTATTATTTTATTCTAAGGAGATAGAGTGTGGGCCATGGTTAGAGTTGGTGGGTAGTAGGAGTGGTATTATTTTATTTGAAGGAGAGATAATGTGGGCCAATGCTTAAAAGGTAGAAGGATTAAAATAATAGTTGTCATATCCAAAAATAGAAGTGTAAAGAGTATTCTGGGACAGATGAAAAAGGAAAGTGTAAAGAGTATTCTGGGACGGAGGGAGTAATTAACTTGCACACGTAATTAGCGTTTTTAATAATTAATTGAACGAAATTAGCTACCACTATCTTACATGCATACATAATTAACGATCTAATAATCAATTTAAGAGACAAAATTAACGCTTTTAATATATTAGTAATTAAGAGACATATAGATGTTGACAAATACATAAATGCTCTTAATTAGCGTCACGACCAAACTAATAACTGAATTAAGAACGAAATACATAAAAGGCTCTTAATTAACGTTATGGCCAAACTTTAGCCATATATTAGCAACCAAATCACGTTTCAAGGATTGATGCACATGCTTATCTTCAATTGCGTCTTTATTCACCATGCAAATGTTGATATCTACGATCCGATCATGATAATATTCAAATTGGTCATCATTAAAACTGGTGTTAGTAGTAAACACAATAGTATCTGCGTTGTGTACATATGCATCTCGTTCATCTTCCACAATCATGTTGTGCATGATAATGCAAGACAACGTGATATCATTGAGAATTTCTTCATCCCATGCGAGGGATGGTTTCCAAACTATACCCCAAATGCTCTCTTAACATCTTTTCGAGCTCCTTCTTGGTGTTGAGCAAATAATTTGTCCTTGCGAGTCTGAGGACATGAACCGATTGAATGAATGTTGCCAATTCGGATATATACCGTCAGTGAAATAATAACCCTTATCATATTGGTTATCATTCACCGTAAAGTCCATGGGTGGTGCTCGACCTTGTAAAACATCCTTAAAAACAGGAGATCGGTGAAGAACATTCAGGTCATTACACGAACCTCGTATCCCGAAGAAAGAATGCAAAATCCATAAGTCACGATCAATAACAGCTTCAAGAACTAAAGTAGCAACACCAGCTCTTCCTTGATGTTGTGCTTTCCATGCCGTCGGACAATTTTTCCACTCCCAATACATACAATCTATGCTGCCGATAATGCTTGAAAATCCACGTTTTTCACCAAATCGAAGTAATCTAGCCAAATCATCTGGAGTTGGTTGTCTCAAGCATTTTTTTAATTAAACTTTTAATTGTACTTAAACATACAAACAAACATAAACTTAAACATAATGTTAACTTTTACATAAACAGAAACATAAACTTAAATTTAAACTTAAGCTTAAACATAAACTAAACTTGAACGTAAACGTAAACATAAACTTAAACGCAAACATGAATTACACTTAAACATAAACTTAACTTGAAACATCTGATTATTCTCAAACCATGTTGTTGGTTTCTCAATCATTGCCCCCTCAAATGGCGCTCAATTTTCCTTTATAGACAATGCTTGTACCAAATCCCAATTCTGAAGATACTCTTGCAAGTTCAAGCTTCTGGTTTGCAACTTCATTTGCTGTTGCTTTAGAGCAACCTTCTGTTTTTTTTTAACCTCCAACCTCTCCCTTTCTCTTTCAGCATCTCCACTCCTAAACTCTGAATAGAGCCGAAGTCTTTCTTAATGAATTGAAACACTCAATTGTTTGACCAGCCACCCCTTTGAGCTTGGACTTCGCCTTCTTCACACCATGGGGTCGTGACTCCACTTCACCTCCTTCACCACTGGTAGGTGTCCCGGGCATTGAGCCGCTTCCATCAACTCTCTCCCTTTTACCGCTACTTCGGCTTCTAGGTGAATCCACATTTTCTTGTGGAGCTTTGGGGCAACCACGTGGAGTTTCCAATGATTTTTTAACTATGGACCTCCATTTACGAAGCCTCCTCAACATTTTCCAAGCATGTTCGAGTATGAACCTACCATGTTTCCTATTATGCAATAAATTAATGAGCTTCTCGAAGAATGTCATTATCGTTTTGACCACTCTTCTTTCTTGCAAGAGCTTCATCATAGAATGCAGCCCACCTTAAAACCGGTGGAGCAACTCTACTCCAATGACCTTTCACCATATCCACATTTCTTGGAACAATTTCTGTTGGGTTGGCCCTTCTTCGTGCCTCAAAAGCTTCCCAAACTTTTCCCTGGAAGACACCTTTCTTTTGGCTCGTCCTAGTCACCTTATCAAGAGAAGTGTTCACAAAGATTTTCATCATCAACATGATCCCAAAGCCTCTTACCACCACAACTTGTTTCTGCAGTAGGTGGGTTTTGTGATTGAGTGGGTGGTGGTTGTGAGGGAGGTGGTTGCTGATATATATATATATATATATATATATATATATATATATATATATATATATATATATATATATATATATATATATATATATATATATATAGAGAGAGAGAGAGAGAGAGAGAGAGAAGGTGATAGTAATTGTGAAAAGGATTGAGTTAGCTGGACAAACTCATCATAACCATCAGAATCATCACCTTCTTGGTATTGACCACCATCATCATCACCGTCGACCTCATTGTTTAGAGATGAATCTTCTTGGTATTGAGAAAACCCATAATTAGAATCAGATTGATAATATGAAAGGTTGGCATTTGAGATGGAGATTCATGGTAAAGGTTATCATATTGAGGAGAATAATTGTGAGAAATTTCACCCTTTTGATTCATAATTATTTGAGAGGGTTGACGATAATTTGAGTGATTTTGAGAGGGTTGACAGTAATTTGAGTGATTTCGAGAGAGATTTAAGCGATTTTGTTGTCTAGACATTTGGTTTTTTGAGCGGTTTTGGTTTTGATTTCTTATATAATTAGGATGATTATAATCCATAATTATGAGAATTTATAAACAAAGAGCAATGGAAGAAGAGTAATAAAATGAAATACACAAATAGAAGAAATAAGTGAAGATGGAGAACATTAAGTGTGTCCAAAATATGGCAAAATGGGTCTTTATTTATAGAGTTCGGAAAAATTGAGCCGCTAGAATTTTTTTTTTTTTAAACTATAACCATTGCAAAATTTACGACGGTTATATTGTAATAACCAATCCTGGCGTGACACATGTTCTAACACGTGACAAAACTAGTGCTGACACGCGTGTCAGCTGCTAGTTGCAGTGAGTCAGTTCTTAATTTTTTTTTATTTTCCATCAGCCAAAACGATGCGTTTTGGCTGGAGCTTCTCTCACAGCTCCAGCCAAAAAGCTTCGTTTTGACTAGACAAAAATAAATAAAAAAAAATTAGATTCTGCCACATCAGGATATGGGACCCACCCCTACGCATTTTCTTTTCTTCCATCACCACACAATCTTTGTTTCAACGGTTTTTTTACTATATACCCCTGACAATTTTTTTTTTTTGCACCATATACCCTTTCAGAAAATACATTAACTTACCCTTTTGACTAACTGTTGTTAGACTTTCGTTAGTCATTAACTCCTAATCCCCCCTTTAATCCTAATTAACTAACCTAAATCAAACCCTAACCCTAATCTAATACACTAATTTGGGCCCTAACCCTAACCACCCCTCCTCCACCCCTTACCCCCACTGCCCCATCACCCCCTCACCACCACCCCCTCCCCTTCTCCCGCCGACCCCCTCCCCCACTCCCCGCCGACCCTCCCTCCCCACTCCCCTACCAACCCGCCGCCCTTCCCCCGCTGAATCGAACCCTAAACCCTAAAAAAAACCCGAATTTCGAAACTCGCAACAATTCGTGCTTGAGTTGATGCAGGTTTTCGAGCTTTGAAGGAGTATCAATAGCAAAAGTTCCTCGCAAATAGCCGCCATTATTAGGAGATGTTGTTGTTTGTGCTTCAAATTCGTGAATTTTGCAATGGCGGCATAGCCTAGATAATCGAAAGCTCGCAAAATTTGCGGGAGAAACGAGATTCTTCATTTTCTTGGTGGGATGCCATTCGTTCTCTTTTAGGGGGTTGCGCGACGGCGGGGGAAGGGGGAGGGAGGTCTGCGCGACGGCGGGGAAGAGGAAAGGAGTTGTGGGGAGGGTGGAGGGGGTGCTACGGGGGAAGAGGGAGGGATGGGGGCTGTTGGAGTGGTGGTGCAGTGGGGTAAGGACTGGTGGGGCAGTAGGGGCTGGGGTAAGGGGGTGGTGGGGGTGGGGGGAGGGTGGGGGGTTAGGTGTTAGGGTTAGGGTATTAGGGTTAGGGTTAGGATTAGGGGTAGATTTAGGTTAGTTAATTAGGGTTAGAGGGGGGATTAGGGGTTAATGACTAACGGAGTTTAACGCCGTTAGTCATTAAGGGTAAGTGGATGTATTTTTTCAAAAGTGATGGGTATATGGTGAATTTAATTTCAAAAGTTGAAACGGTATATGGTGCCAAAAAAAAAATTCAGGGGTATATGGTGAAATAACCGTTGTTTCAATTGTGGTTAAGGCCATTGCGTTTACAATCTTATTTCTCAATCATGATTAATGTTGCTCTATGAAAAAAGTTATCATCCCCTACTCTCGTACCTTTCCACCACCCCTCCCTCCCCCCCGCCCCCCATCCCATTCCCCTACTAGCCCCCCAGCCCACCCTCACCTCCCCCTCCCCTCCACCCCCGCAGCCCCTCACCCTGCCCCCCCCCCCTCCCCTCCCCCTCCCTCCCGCAGCCCCCCCCCCTCCTCCTCCCCCCCCCCCTCCACCCTCCACCCCCCGCAAGCACCACAACCCCCAAAAATTCGAAAATCACCACCAGCTCCCTCCCCCCCTGCGTTCTGCGAGCGCTCCCCCCCTCCCCGCGGTCCTGCAACACCTCCCCTGCACCCCCCTCTCCACCTCCCCCGCAACCCCCTCCCCCACTTGTTGTTCTCCTCTACTTTCGAATTTTAGGAACCCATATCTCGAACCCGGATTTTTGAATTTACAATAATTTTTGGCTGGATTTTCGAAATTCTTGGGGTATATTATTGCGGGGCTACGGGGGGAGAGGAAGGGGCTGCGGGTGGAGGGGGTTGTGAGGCTGCGGAAGGGAGGGCTACGGAGGATGGGGGGGTGGGATTGGGGCAAGGGAGGAGGGGGGGGGGATGGGGTGAGGGGCGCGGAGGTGGAGGCGGGGGGAGGGGGTGGGGGTTGCGGGGGTGGAAGGGAGGGGGTGGGTGGCTTGCGGGGGGGGGTGGTGGGTTAAGGTTAGGGTTAGTGTTAGGGTTAGGATTAGGGTTAGAGTTTAGGAGTTTAGAGGTTAGGGGTTAATAATGGCAAAATTGTAAGTAAGGCAAACGTTGACTTAACATCCGTAAGAAAAAGGGCATTTGGTGAACGTTTTCGGAAACTCAGGGGTATATGGTGAATATCTAAAACATTAAGGGTATATGGTGAATTTCGTGATTTGTCGGGGGCATATGGTGAAAAACCGTACTTTTTATAAATTTTACAAATACAAAACTATAGATATATGTACTCAAAGTTTTTGCATTGGCATGCGTAAAAAGTGTAACTGTAATAATTATTTGTAAACGGAGTGAGTATATAACAGAAAGAATGAGAGTAAAAGTTAAAAAGAGATGGTGGACCAACCTACCATATATAGGTCAAATGTCCTTATTAAAAAAAAAAACTCCTAAATAGCAAAATACCCTTATTTAAAAAATAGGGGGCAATCAGTTTAGGCGTGCGCGGTGTGAGCACGCATTTGACTACCTCATTGAATGGTTTTATAGAAAAACATTTTCAAAGTTGCCAGCAAGTCTTTAAAGGAAGATTCATAAATCTAATTGGATATTGAGAAATCTTAGGGACATCTTAGGGCAATATAGATTTTCCCGTCATAACTCCATAGTTGTTTATTGAACCAAAAATTGAGTTTGGGCCCATTGTTGGACTCTACTTAACACGATTCATACTTCATAGCAAGTTTATGCAAAAGAATAACCAAATAATATGTTCAACACCCTAAAAATATAGGTTAAAAGACTACTTTTTTTAGTGACATGTTATTTAAGAATATATTACTGGGTTCCTAGAAGATTGTTTATATTATTTGATTAGGCGTTAGAACATTTATTTAGGTCTTGATTGACAATAATACACAAGGTGGAAAATATTGCAATCAAGCCTAAAAAAATAATGTTCATGAAAGAGAAATAAAAAAATAATATGAGTAGAGAATTAGTATAATATACATAACTTTCTACAATCGCAGAAATACGTTAACAATCTACCTCATGAATAGAATGTTAGTATCTTCATTAAAATAATAACAATAAAAAAAGAGAAAGATTATTAATTTGATCGACCCTTAAAAATTATACATCTATTTGGGTCGTTGATTTGTACGGATATTGGATTGAATTATAGAACGACCTTAAAAAAAATTGTTGTCGAAGGATTTGCGTGAGATTGGTGATTAAAAATGTGGTATATAGTAATGTAGTAGGATCATGTGGCGAGAGAAAGTTGGTAATTGATTATGCGTGATGCTTAGTAGTTGTGATGATGGTGGTGTTAAGAGTGGTATTAGTACTAGGAGGTGTTAAATTAATCAAGTGAGGAACTTTGGTATTTGGCGTTGACTTATTAGAAGTAGGATGAAGATTATTTGGTACGGTGCCAGGGAAGTTGTGTATTAGGGGCTGGGATATGATGAGCAAGTGAGACGCCGGAGTCAACGAGATGTAGAAAATAGGTGAAAGAAAGTTTGTTAGGATAGTTGGAGGTATGGATGAATGAGTGGCCGTGGGATGTATGTGAGATTAGGGAGTTGTTGCGTCAGATTATCGAGTCAAGCGTTAGGTTAGAGAGTGGAACGATTATATAGGTGTAGGTAAAAGTAATAGAAAATGACTAAGTTTCTAAAAAGATTTTATATTGAAAAGATTTTAGAAAATGTTTTTAGATAAAAATAAATATTTTGGAAATAATTTGGAGCAAGATGATTTTTTTTACGGTTTTTTCACCATATACCCTTGACAATTTTTTTTTGCACCATATACCCTTTCAACTTTTGAAATTCACCTTATACCCCACTTTTGAACAAATACATTCACTTACCCTTAATGACTAATGGCGTTAAACTCCGTTAGTCATTAACCCCTAAACCCCCTCTAATCCTAATTAACTAACCTAAATCTACCACTAACCCTAACCCTAACCCTAACCCTAACCCTAATGTAATACCTAACACTAACCCTAACCCTAACCTTAACCACCCCCACCCCCACCCCCACCCACACCCCTTACCACTGCCCTCTTCCCCCCACCGCACCACCACCCCAACACCTTCTCGCCACCCCCATTCCCTCCATCCCCCATCCCCCGCACCCCCTCCTCCCCCCCCGCAACCCCCCTCCCCCTTCCCCCGGAGCCTCCCTCCACCCTCCCCCGACCCCCCCCTCCCTTCCCATTCCCCGCAGTCCCGTAACCCCCGCACTTCGAATTTCAAACTTCCCCAATTCATTCCGGCGGATGTTACAACCCCAAAGATCATCCCTGGTCGGGTTTCGAACTCAGCAGCGCTCTTTGACCACGACGGTTTTTGGTGTGACAAATCATTCGGGAGAATTTCGAACCCAGATTTATGGTTTCGAACCCGGATTTTTCGATTTACGGGTCGATTTTCGAATTCAGCATCATTCGGTACGGTTTTTGGTTTCGAATTCAACAAGGTTTCAAATTTTTTTTTAGGCTTCGGGGTGTAATTCGGCAGGGGGAAGAGGAGGAGGAGGGGGAGGGGAGGAGGGCAGGGTCGGGGAAGGGAAAGAGGGGGTTCTGGGGGAGGGGGGGTCATGGGAGTGGGGTGGTGGGGCGCATGGCGGGAAGGGGGCAGTGGTAAGGGGTGGGGTGGTTGAGGTTAGGGTTAGTGTTTAGGGTTAGGGTTTGGCTTAGGTTTAGGTTAGTTAATTAGGGTTATGGGGGGATTAGGGGTTAATGACTAACGGAAGTCTAACACCGTTAGTCAAAAGGGTAGTTTGATGTATTTTTTGAAAAGTGGAGGGTATATGGTGAATTTGGAAACTTGCAAGGGTATACGGTGCAAAAAAATAAATTGTCAGGGGTATATGGTGAAAAAACCGTTTTTTTTATAAAAGATATTTTGTAAATAATTTAGATAATTAATAAAACTAATTAATATAATTAATAATAAATTAGGTTAAAATAATGGTTTTCGAAAGTGGGCTTAATAAAACTATTTAAAAAAAAGGTTTCGAAAATGGGTAAATAAAAAAGGTTAGAAAATGGATTAGGCTTAACATATTTTATTTTAGACTTGTTCTTTATTATTTTCTTGATCCGAACCAATTAGAGTGGGGTATTAGTCATCATAGGGTACTCAAATGGGGAGACACAATTATGTATCTACAATTAGTAATGAGTTAATGTAATAATTTCATATATTTTATTAATTAATTAATTAATTTCATTGATTAATAAGTAAGTAATTTATATATCATTAATTAATTATATTTAGGCTTATCCACACCACATATTGTTTTGATTCCCAACCTTCACGACAGCCAAATTCAGGACGAGGCCCTGTAAAGAGCAATAAATGTGTTCACACAAAAAAAATTGAGGAAAGAGAAAGTTAGAGAGATAAAGAGAAAGAAAAAGAAGCCGAAGGCCCCAATTCTCAATTTTCTGAACCCTAGCTTCCCGAAAAAATCTTAAATCACCAAGAAATCAACCCATCTTTTTCATTCGTCCTTCTATTGGCGTTGCTCTAAAGTTAATTCAGTTAAAGAAGTGTTTTCTGCTGTTTTTTGTCAATTAATTGAGTTAAATGCGTTGAATTGGGGTTTTCTGTGTCGAAACCCTAGTTTAAGTAATGATGTGCCTACTCTGAAATGGAGTAGGGTTAGTTCTCAATTAAAGCTTCAAAAATGGTTTTGCATGCATAGTTCCTTTAATAGGCCTGCTTTTATTGTGAGTAGTTCCCTTCTCTTAGGAGGAGTTGTTCAGTATTCTGCATTTTGGCTAGGGTTTTTCAGCAGTTTAGGGATTTCAAGTGTGTGTGGTAAATGTCTCGCATTTATTGCGATTCAGAAGATTAGAGTGGAGTGTGAGAGTTTAAGAGTGGTTCTCTTGTGTGTTGGCTTCTTCTGTGAGAGAGGGCTACTTTTTTGTGTCTGTAATTGGCGTGCTGAGAACTTATGTTGAGTAATTTGGATTCGCAAGCCTTTCCTGCATTTAATGCGATGGTAAGTATCTCAACTTGAAGTATGATTGTTGATTGTAGGCAATTGGGGCATGCAAACCCTAACTGCTATAAATACTTGCTTTGGGTGTGCATAATTTTCTCACTCAATTTAGTTCCTTTGCTATATTTTCTCTGTTCAGTTTGTGAGTGCTTGAGTTCTCAAAGTTGTGTTGTCTCTTTAATGGCTAATTCTCATTCATTTAAAGATGCTATTTTGTCTTCCTATTCTGAGGAGAGGGGAATGGTTGTGGGGCCACTGGTCCTTGCTGCTGATGTTTCTCATGCTGTTAGTCATCTCTACCATGTTAATGTTCCTGCTCCCTCGATTGGTGCTGGTAATTATCCCCCTTTGTCAGTTAATTTTTTCTGAGTCTATAGTGTTGGATGAACTTAATCAAGTTCAAAAAGTAAGTCTTGTCTAGTTAGGAAAATGTTGGGGATGCCTCTTGATATTCGTACTATAATTTATAAGATAAAATCTGATAGGAAATTTGTGAAAGGTGATATTGAGTATCTTGAGATGGGGAACTAGTAGATTTTGATCTATTTTGCTAATCCTAATGATTTATTTCTGGTCTTGTCAGAGAGACCTTGGCATGTCCAAGGTGATCTCTTTGTAATTCAGTCTTGGAAGCCTGATTTTGACCCTTATTTGGAGGAGATTAAATGGGTTGATTTGTGGGTTTGTATCCCTAGATTTCCTACTGAGTTGTCTAACTTTGAGTCTGTTGCTAGTTTACTTGCTTCCAATAATGTGGGTACTTTGGTTAAGTTGGATTCTAGATCTTTGTTGCGCAATAAAGAACGCTTTGCTAGAGCTTGTGTCAGAGTTGATATTTCTGAGCCTCTTCTTGAATATGCTGAGGTGAAAAGGGTGCGGGGAAAACTGTTGGTTAATTATATAATATGGTATGAGGACTTTTCTGCTGGGTGTTCTTTTTGTGGTCGTAAGGACCATATTATTGAGAAATGTCCTTTGCTTAGTGCTCCAAAAAGAGAAGTTAAAGTGTGCTTGTTGAAGAACCCTAAGCAGAAAAGTATTGTTGAGATCTTGTCCAAGGCCTGTAGGCAAGATAATGCTGGTGCTTGGGCTGAGTAGGCCAATCTTATGCCAGCAAAGCCTAAGTCTTTGATGAGAAAGTCTGTGAACCTTTCCTCTTTTGTTGGTTATACTAATAGTCCCTCTAAGAAAGTTCAAAGTGGTGCTGGTGTTGTTTTTAGAATTCTTGTTGCAAAGAAATACGCCACTAAAATGAATCTGTATGGAAAAGGTAAGGGTAAAGCTCTTGTTGTAGCTACTGCTATTGATGATGATATTGATAGTGATGCCACTTCTGATGATGATAGCTTGAGGTCCATGGCCAAGCTTTGCCCCTCTGATAGAGAATTTCAAGCTAGTTTGCTTGAGTTCTCTCATGAGTCTGTTGATCAGGTAGCAGGTGAGGTGTTATCCATGGATGGCAATGTTGTGCTCTCTCCTGTCCCTTTGCAAGTAATCTATCCGCATGACTTTGATGAGAACCAATTTGCTCCCCTGGCTGGGGTTGAGCAGACTGGGCTCTCTTGCTTTGAGTCTGATGTTGAGAATGCAACACTGCTGCTTCCATCTGAGCCTTCCATGGATAAGTACCAGTCCCAACCTGATAACTCCTTCCACTCCATCAACTCTGAAAGCTCGCTTGTGCGTAATATTGAGACCATGGGTGTTGAGCATGACACCTCCCTGTCCAGTTCTTCAAAGAGGAGGAAGAGCTTTGGTGATGATGATACTGCCTCTTCAATGCTGAAGAAGAATCGTGCCTAGTCAATTCATTATCATGTTTTTTTGTGTAATTTTTTGCTATGATTGTGGGTTTTTGGAATATCAGGGGTTGTGGTATGAAAAATGCCCTAGTGGAAGTTAAGAACTTTTGTCTTGTAAATAAACTATCTATCTTTATGATTTGTGAAACTAAATCCAAGGTCACTCCATCACCTGCTTGTTTGAGGAGTATGGGGTTCAAATTCTGGGAGACTATTCCCATCCAGGGGATGTCTGGTGGGTTGTGGTTGCTATGGAAGGAAGATCTAGCTAATCCTTTTGAACTTGTAATTATTGCTAAATCAGCCCGGTTTGTGGCTTGTAATATTAAGTATTTTATTTCTAATTTAGTCTTTGTAGCTATTTTTATTTATGCCCCTGCTAGAAGTCAAGACAAAAATGTATTTTGGGAAGAATTCATCTCTTATGCTATTTCGTGGTCGCTTCCGTTTATTATTTTAGGTGATTTTAACGAAAAATACTAATAGAAGTGATAAACTTGGTGGGGGTGGGTGGGGGCAATGTTTAACTACTCTAGACTTGCTCGAATGAATGATGTTTTAAGTAAGACTAATTGTATTGAAATTCCACATTATGGTAATTCTTTCTCTTGGAGGAAAAAAAGGGGCGGTATTGATAATACGTATGAAAGAATAGATAAAGCTATTGCTAGCCTTGGTTGGTTAAACTTATTTCCATCAGCCACTAGTGGAAAAAACATCAAGGGCTGCGTTTTTGGACCGCAACACTTGGTGTAGCAGCCCTTGGCAATAACAGAAGGGCTGCGGTTTTTGACCGCAACCCTTCACTACCAAGGGTTGCGGTTTAGGCCCAAAACCGCAGCCCTTCCACTCGAAGGGCTGCGGTTTTGGGCCCAAACCGCAACCCTTGATAATGGAAGGGTTGCGGTTTTGGGCCTAAGCCGCAGCCCTTTTTACATGGAAGGGTTGCGGTTTAAGCCCAAAACCGCAACCTTGTGGTTTTTTATTTTTAAATCGCAGCCTGCTGCATTCCCCCTGCCCTGCATTTCCCCCGCTTGACCCACCCCCCAGCCCAATGAAGACCCTACCTACCAGCCCACCCCCGCACCCCCACCCCGGCCCTAGCACCCCCTCGCCCACCCCCAACACCCCCACCCCATCCAAGGGCTGTGAAAAACTGACCCAACTCGTTTACCAAACCCGAACCCGACCTGAATTAAGCGGGTTTGGGTCGATATTTTTGACCCATTTAAGTAAATGGATTGACACGACTTACCCATTTAAGTAAATGGGTTGACACGACTTACCCATTTAATTAAATGGGTTAGGTTAGGTTGACATTTTCACTCGAAATTAACCTGCTTTGACCTGTTTAGCTTATTAAAATATAAATTTCCTAAAAAGTTGTGTTAAAGTTGGTGAAAATTTTAAAAATACTAATTGTAGAACACAAAAATTGAAAAGAAAATCTAATCATGCATACTTTTATCTGAATTTATTGTTGAAAACTAATATATTTTAATACAAAATTAATAGTAATATATATGCAAATGGGTTAAACGGGTTATATGGGTAACCCGTTTAATAAACATGTCGGGTCAAGGTTGAGTTTTGCAACCCGTTTAATAAACGGGATAGGTTTGGGTTGGGACATGTTCAACCCGTTTATTATTAACCCGAACCTGAACACGACCCGACCTGATCTGTTAATCAGCCCTACCCTATCCCCCTGCTGCCTCCCCACTACCCAGCAACACCCCCAGCCCATCCCAGCACCCCGTAATGCCCCGCACACCCCGCTTCCCCCGTCGGCCCCCACCGCCCAAGAAGACCCCCACCACCCCCGCACCCTACCGTGGCAGCCCCCCAGCCCAACACCTCCCTTCCACAAAAAAAAAAACGAATTGCATATAATATATCACAAGTTTTTCAACGTAATTATCTTCAATAATATATATATATAATGTAAAAAGTGTACATATAATTGACAAAATACCAACATTTCAGCTAAAAACTACATAAGAAAGGAAAATGTAATTATTGTATAACTAGGTCGAATTTTTATATCGCAAAATCCTCCCAGAATTTATCATAAGAAATCATCACAAATGTGGCTTGCCAACTTATCTCGAACTTCATCTAATTCCTCCATAGTGAAGGTGTAATACCCCGAAATTTCGAAATTTATTTTATTATTTATTACGCTTTAATATTATTTTCACTTAAATTTATTTTTCCGATAATTCAATTTTAATAATGGTTTCATTTAGTTTGGAATTGTGATTTAATTGAAATGTTTTTTAAACTAATTATTCACTTTCATTATTTCTAAATAATTTAATTAGGGACCATTTTTATTGAAGTTCCACTTTGTTTAATCAAGTACCCTAAACTAAACCATGTTGAATGTAATACCAAGCCCATTGTCCAATACCTTGTCCAAAAGCCATAAGCCCAAACTACTTAGCAAAAATAAAGGAAAAAGAAAACAAATACAACAAAATAAAAAAAAAAATCAGAAAACCATCTTCTTCTTCCCACCATTCTCCCTCACCCATGAATCAAGCTCAACCACAAAAGTAAAGAAAAATCAGTAGCACCAACTCCATGTCAGAGGACTTTGAAAATCAAGCACAAATTCAACTATAACCTCAACTCTTCTGTCCAAAATCCCCCAAAATCAGAAAATAAAATCTCAATACCATACTTCCTCCATTCCTCCATTAATGGAGGTTGACTAAGCTCCACAAATTCAGAAATTTTGCTCTATAAATAGCAACCCAAACACATTCACCCAATTGCTCAAGCAAACAAGTTAAACTTCAAAGGTTTGCTTCAATCTTCTTCCCTTCTCCTCTTCTAATTTCTGAATTTTGTTTTGGGAATAAAAAAAAAAAAAAAAAAAAACAGCAGTCCACCATTGGAACAACCGAGCCCCACCAGAAACCACTACGACCACCCAGAAAACCACCGCAGCACCGCAACCACAAACCGCCAGCCATCACCTTCTCCTGCCCAGCCCAAACGACCTCCCTCGCAGCACCTCTGCTGCTCCCTGAGCCGTCGAGCCTATCCGGCAGCCAAAACTTCGTCGTCCGCCGCTCGAAACACCAGCGCCCAACCTCCTTCTTCTCCCTGATTCGTTCCTCCCCTATCTCCTCCCTTCTTCGTTTCTTTTTATTTGGTTTATGAAACTGATTCTTTGAATCAGTACTCACCTTTCTCCCTTTTATTTGTTTTATTAGTTTTTTTTTTTTTAAGCAAAATAATTGACTTACTTTATTAAGTTGGTGTATTTTAGATTAATTAACTTAGTCTCTTATAACTTGAAAGTATTTCTAATTTTTCTAAAACAAAGTAAGAAGTATAATATTGTTAGTTTCTATGTTTAAAATAATTATTTAAGTTAATTAAGTTGAAGTAATCTTTGAGTACTTAAAATGATTTCATTATTGATTTAAAAACCATAACTTTGATTTATAAACTCTCTTAAATCATTAAGAATTCTTTAAGTTATTTAAATTATTTAAATTGTTTAATTAATATAAAAAGGGGTTATTTAGGTAACTAACTTAGATCTCGTTAACGTTTAATGTAGATTCCGATTGCGTAGACGAGGAATATCAAGAGTGTTAATCCGTTCGTGAACTTAACTTTTGGGCACGCATCACGAGGTAATCTCCGATGTCCATCTAAACATAGATCCCGTTAATGTAAAACGAATTGATTATGTGATTATTATGTGCTTATAAAATATATAAGTATGGACTATAATTATGGATTATCGACTTAATGCGGATTATGAATACGAATGACAAAATGGACGATGACTATCGATTTCGATTATGAATCATGACTATGGACGATATACGATATGACAAATATGTTTATTATAACGTTATTAAAACCGCTTAATATCATTTAGTAATGTTATGGTTATTATTATTATTATTAATATTATTATTATTATTATTATTATTATTATTATTATTATTATTATTATTATTATTATTATTATTATTATTATCATTATTACCGTTATTATTATTATTATTGAAATTTTGTGAAAGTTGGAATTAGTAAGAACTTGTGATAATGAAATGATTATGAATCTGAAGTGATAAATGAACTCAACTGACGGTTGTATTTATGAAATGAGTTATTGAAACCGTTATGAATGGATTGAGATTATGATGGATGAAATATATTCACACTGGATTGAACAACAATGACGTAATTGTGTACGTAGTTTATGTGATGACTTGAATTAAAAGATGTTAATCACGTAAAGTGAAATTTCGGAGGGAAATGATGAACAGGTTGCCCTGTATGGGAGGTTCGGCGGCCACCTACAGGTTCTCTGGTTACTATGCTGATTTTCTGTTACTTGTCTTCCTTCTATCTTGTTGTGATCCAAGTAGAAGGGGTGTGCACACTATGGACTCTGTTATTATGGCCATTATGTTATCCGTAGGTGGTTACAGGTGATTGACCCCGGCCTACAATGTTGAAGTAAGTGGTTACAGGGGATTGACCCCGGCTTACTGGCGTTCTCTTTCCTCTCCTTAAATAATTGGATTAATTATGTGATTATTCATTGTATACATATGTGTACGTGTGCTATGCTTTTCAACCCTATTAACCGCAGTACTATTTTACAAATTATTTTCAACTTAAGTATTTTACGGGATGGAGTTGGAATTACTTAGTTTTTCTGATTTTTGGGAGCTTGTCTCTCTTGTTTCTTTTCAATGCATTTGTGCAGGTGGGTGATCGACGGGGGAACAAAAGGGAGATCACTTAGAGTTGTCACCCACTTAGCTTATGATTTAGCTTCCGCTGAAACTCTGATATATTTTAGTAATTAGTAATATTTAACGAATGATTTACTTGGTTGTAAGGATTAATTTATTTGAAATTAATATGCTTTAATTTAGCCTTGCGTTTATTTCCAAGGAGATAAGTGCGGCGGTAGCACACCCGTTGAGTCGAACCCTCGTGGATTTCCCCCATCTCGAGTTTTATTAAATGAAAAAGGGTTCGGGTTGGCGGAGGTGTTACAGAAGGCCTACAATCTTGGTGTGTTGTTCATATAAACCTTGCAAGACAACCATGATATAAAACACATAAGAATTCAATCATTTACCGTAGTTAATAGTTCTAAAAATTACATATATCTTCCCGAAATTCAATCAACAACAAATACAAGCCTAAAAATCTACACACTAGTTATATTATACCTCATATTATCATTTTCAAAAAAGAAAAAGGAGTTAAATGACTCAAAATGTACGAACTGGACGCGAATCGGTCAAAATGGGCCTAAAATGACCTTTTCGTTCCCTAAATTCAACCAATAACAAATGCAAGCCTAAAAATCTACACACTAGTTATATTATACCACATATTATCATGTTCAAAAGGAAATTGGAGTTAAATGACTCAAAATCTACGAATTAGAAACGAATCGGCCAAAATAAGCCTAAAATGACCTTTTCGTTCCCGAAATTCAACCAATAACAAATGAAAGCCTAAAGATCTACACAATAGTTATATTTTACCTCATATTATCATGTTCAAAAAGAATTTGGAGTTAAATGACTCAAAATCTAAGAATTGGTTGCGAATCGGCCAAAATAGGCCTAAAATGACCTTTTCGTTCCCGAAATTCAACCAACAACAAATGCAAGCCCAAAAATCTACACACTAGTTATATTATACCTTATATTATCATGTTCACAAATAAATTGGAGTTAAATGACTCAAAATCTATGAATTGGACGCGAATCGGCCAAAATAGGCCTAAAATCACCTTTTCATTCTTGAAATTCAACCAACAACAAATGCAACCTAAAAATCTACACACTAGTTATATTATACCTTATATTATCATGTTCAAAAATAAATTGGAGTTAAATTACTCAAAGTCTAAGAATTGGACACGAATCGGCCAAAATAGGCCTAAAATGACTTTTCGTTCACAAAATTCAACTAACAACAAATGCAAGCATAAAAATCGAAACACTAGTTATATTATACCTCATATTATCATGTTCAAAAACAAATTGGAGTTAAATGAATCAAAATCTACGAATTGGACGCGAATCGGCCAAAATAGGCATTAAATCACCTTTACCTTCCCGAAATTCAATATTCATCTTATATGAACTTACTATTGTAATTCTTAGCTAAACTAAGCATATATCACTTACTTTATGCATATTTGTACTATATATGTCAAATTTATATGATTTGCATCAAAGTACCATGTGTTGGGGTAGAATTTGGTCATTTTTTGCAAATTTGTGCTACTTTGGTTTCTAAACAAACTAACTATTACCCATCAATCTAATATAAACTAACATAAGTAACTAGTTACATACCTTTTGAAGATCATCGATGTTAGTGCAATGGTTGACTATATCGAACATGTACCTCGGCACATAATAGCCACAATCAACTCCATTAT
Source organism: Beta lomatogona (assembly GCA_947646795.1). Classification (NCBI taxonomy): domain Eukaryota; kingdom Viridiplantae; phylum Streptophyta; class Magnoliopsida; order Caryophyllales; family Amaranthaceae; genus Beta; species Beta lomatogona. The sequence goes on from CANSNZ010000351.1 coordinate 1,459,764, forward strand.
CTTGTTGTGGACACTAAAATTCACCAAAACATGCATCCAAAAACATTCATCTTAGATTTGAAGTATGTCGCGAAAAGTGTTTCTATATAAGGAAAAGCATATTAGTTACATTAACTCGACTGATATCCACACAGGAGCTTTTCCTACCCGAAGTCCTACTCCACTATTCTGCTTCATCACACTACATCAATACATTAAATAATTCATACAGTACATTATAAGATGTATTGTTTATATATATATGAATAATGTGTAATATTAATAAGTACGTGTATATTTGATTTCAGCTAGGCTACCTATTTAACAATGATTTGATTAGTAAGGACCATGGCGATTGTCGACACAAAGAATCAAAGTGGTAGACTTATTCCTTTCCAAGGTTGCTAACACGTAATTCCTCCATATGTTCATCTAAATAAGGATGGACCGCTGCTACGTGATGCAACACAAATAAGTGAGCTTGTGTACGCTTGTCGAGAGAAGGTGAGATCAATTTTGAACCAATTGTACCCTTGCCCTCAAGTCTGCCCTCATGTCGAGATGTCGGAACTCCAACAGGATCAACACTAGCAAAATACTCAGCCACAAAATTACTGACCTCTTCACCCACAATCCCTTGAATTATACTACCTTCTGGTTGCGTAGGATTTCGATCTTTATGTTTCATATTACCCATATATCTCTCAAAAGGATAGCACCACCTCAAAAACACTAGACCACACAACTTAATTTCTCGAGCTAGATGGACAATGAGATGGACCATAATGTCAAAGAATGCGGGGGGAAAAACATCTAAAATATCCATAGAGTTTCAACTACTCTGGCCTGCAAGAAATCTAAGGTCTACGGTTGTAGCACTTTGCTGCATATTGTATGGAAAAATGAACAAAGTTCTGTAATGGTGTGCCTTACATGGTTTGGAAGTATCCCACGAATTGCAATCGGTAAGAATACTTGCATCATGACATGACAATCGTGATATTTCATACTCGATAACTTCAACTCACCACTTAAGGTAACAAATCGCTTCATAATCGATGAGTAACCAGTTGGAACCTTAATGCCATACAACGACTAGCAAAAAATCTGTTTCTTTGCTCTCGACATCGTGTAGCAAGTTGATGGCAAATAATTCTTCTCCGAATCCTCCACCTTCTTTTTTCTTTTCCGAGTTTCCTCATTAACCCTTTCCTCAACTACTTTCTTCTTCCTTCCGTCCCTTTTTTGAGCCCACAACTCTGGTCGAAGCCCCTGTTTTTCCAATTAAAGTTGTGACGCCTTAACATCTTTTGTCTTGTCCGGAATATTCATAAGTATCGCAAGAATAGCTTCACAAACATTCTTTTCTATGTGCATGACATCCAAACAATGTCTGACATGTAGATCTTTCCAATATGGGAGTTTCCAAAAAACTGACTTCTTTTTACATAATCCTGTTGGTCCATCAACCTTACTCGCAGGTTTACCAAAGATTGTTTCAATGCCCTTAACCTAATTGTACACTTCAGTACCAGTTAATGGTCTACGAGCAACTTCCTCTTCATTCGTCCCATCGAATGCCTTTTTCTTAAACCGATAGGGATGGTTGCGTCTGAGGAGCCATCATATGCGCATATAGACATGTTTGCAGCCCTTAAGGTGTGTAGCCTTCATGTCATCTACACAAATAGGGAACGGTTGTTTTCCTCTAGTCTTATACCCAGATAAGTTCCCATAAGCTGGATAATCATTCATAGTACAGAAAAGCATGGCACGCAGAGTGAACATCTCATTAGCATACGCATCAAATACTAACACTCCTTCGTTCCACATCTTCTGTAAATCTTCAACAAGTGGTTGGAGGTATACATCTATGTCATTTCCAGATTGTTTCGGCCCCAATATAAGAAGCGACAACATGATGTACTTGCATTTCATGCACAACCAAGGAGGCAAGTTATATACCACTAAAACTACTGGCCATGTACTATGCTGAGAACTAAGATTGCCAAAAGGATTCATGCCATCCGTACATAATCCAAGCCTCAGATTCCTATCCTCATTACCAAATACCTTATGCACCCTGTTGATACTTTTTCCACTCAGGCAAATCAGCCGGATGCTTCAGCAGACCGTCTTTCTTCCTACGATCTGCATACCACCTCAAATTCTTCGCATCTCCATTAATTGAGAACATGCGCTTAAATCTAGGTATTATGGGTAGATTCCAAAACACCTTAGTTGGTGGTCCTTCACTACCCCCAGCTCCTTCACGCTTGTACGTCGACAATGCACAACGTGGACACTCATCTAAATGCTCATACTCATTAAGATACAGCACACAATCGTTAGGACAAGCATGTATCCGCTGGTACTCTAAATCGAAAGGACACGTGAGTTTCTTAGCATAATAGTACGACTTTGGCAATTCATTTCCATCACGGAGCATATCAGCTAAAACTTCCAACAACGATGTGAAACTAGAGTCCGTCCAACCTGCTTTGGACTTAATGTTGAAGATTGTTATCACGACGGAAAGTTTGGTGTACTTTGTACAACCTGGATACAATGGCTTTTCAGCAGCCTCAGACATAGACTAAAAAATACGAGGTCATTTACAAGACTGATCTTCAACCTCGTGTATCATCTTGTCTACCCGATCCATATCATCATCCGCATACTCATCATCCCAATTCTCATCCCCGACCTCATCAACGAGCTCTAAATCCTTCTTTTCTTCACATACATCGTTCATTACTCTAGAGCTTCCTATATATTTCCCCTCCTCACCATGCCAAACTCATACGTGGTATTGAGGCCTAAACCCACGGTGAAAGACATGCTCCATAAACAAATGAATACTACTAACCTTGCTCACATTTCCACAATCGGCACAAGGACAATATAAGTCGACTGCTCCAGAGGATGCTTGATATTATAATGCAGATTTAAAGAATTACGAGACCCCGTTCACAAACTCAATCGATTCACGACTACCATACATCCAAGTACGATCCATCTCATTCAAGAAGACCTCTAATTAAACACAACCAATTATAATGTATCAATCATTATTTTAAGTACATACACATGCAAGAAAGTCACATATATAAATCACACACATACACATGCAAGCTAAGAGAGTGATATGTTCAAATGTATGCATGCAGCAGAAGGTCCTTATCACTCCAACATAACCCATCCTTGGACGTCTAATCTCACTAGTGAATATATGCCAACTTTTCAATTCTAAGGAAAATAAAGCAGCATTTCCCTACAGTTCTCCAAGTACACAATGTAGATAATTGCTTATCTACCTATGTACCCAGAGAACAATGTAGAGAAACGACAAGCCAAGACTTTCCTTAGAATTGAAAAGAAGACACACATTCACCACCTAATTGAGATCAAACGTCCAAGAACAGTCCTAAATAGGGGACTATTCAAGACTTACTCCCAATGAGTAAGTCTTGAATGGGTATCTAGGCATATGATGATGATTCATATAACTTATACATTTCATAGCTCAATTAGATTGTTTTCATCCAATCTCATATCAATAAATATACATACATTATAAGAAATACATATATATATCCTTAAATTATCATCGACAAATCAAACAAAAAAAATAAGGAAATTAAACTAGTTACCTCTTAACACCAATGAGGAGCAATGAAGAGAGCAGAGATAGTTAGAACTTTATTTGCCTTCCTTAGCCTCTTTCTTCTACAATTAACAAAACCCACATTGCACATTAATCATTTAATTCAATTAAGAAAAACAAAACTAACTTAATAACAAGATTAATTCATACTTAACTAAGCATAACTCACTAAACCCAAGAGCAATGAAGAAAGAGTAGGGCAGAGGTGGTGGTAGTCGTTGCTGCCACTTGTGGGTGGTGCGCAAGGTGGTGGCGCTGCGTGGTGCTGGAGGAGCTCCACACCCTAACCCCACTCAAACGAATGGCGTGGTGGAGAAGAGAAGAGAAGAGAAGAAAGAGAAGGGCAGTGGTGGCGGCGGTGGTGGAGGTCGCTACCGCTTGTGGGTGGTGCGCAAGGTGGTGCAGCTGCGTGGTGGTGGTCATTGTTGTGCGTGGTGGAAGAGCTCCACTCGAATGAATGGAGGAGAGAAGAGAAGAAGCAATGTTGTGGCTCTGAGGTGGTGCGCAAGGCGGAGTTAGGGTTTCGTGCTTATAGAATTTCGCCGTATCACTTAGAGAATTTCGTGCGAGCAAATTTTTTCAAGGGAGGGAAATTTCTTGGTGTATTACTGTATATGCGGGCAATTCTAAAAAAAAAAGGAAAGTGAAGGGCTGGGTTTTTGCGCTAACCGCAACCCTTCATTATTAAGGGCTGCGTTTTTCAATAAACGTAGCCCTTGCATAGCAGCCCTTGTATTTTTTTCCACTAGTGAACTTCGCTTTTTAACCATGTTTTCACATCTTCGGATCATTGTCAGTGCTTTTTAAATATCAAGCTTGTTTCACATGCCATAGTCCCTCCTTTTCGATTCGAGAAAATGTGGTGTTTGAGAAAGGATTTTGATACTCTTGTTGAAAAGACTTGGTGTTCAAAGTTTAATGGTTCTTTTATGTATTATTTTGTGCAAAAGTGCAGACTTCTTAAGGGTCAAATAAAGGATTGGAATAAAGTAAGGTTTGGTAATATTTTTCGTTAAATCCAAGAGGTGGATGATAAACTTAGTATGGTGCAAGGCCAATTAATTGTGAACCAAAATAATTTACAACTCCTTAGTTATCAGGATAGATTGCTTTCTAAACAAGCAAAACTATTTTCCTATCAAGTTACGTATTAGAAATAAAAAGGTAAGGAAATTTTTTTGCTCCAAGGGGATGCTGATACTTCTTATTTTCATAATTCTGCTATTATAAGGAAAAATAGAAATCATATTAAAGAATTGATCTCCAGTAATGGTGTTTGTGTTGATAACCCTATTACTATTGCAAAAGAGATAATGCAAGACTTTATTAAAAGATTTACGTTGAATCATAATTGTCACTTTGATCCAGACCATGATTTTGATTTAATGACTCCTATTATTTCATAAGAGGATAATGTGAATTTGATTAAGGATGTTTCAAGTGAAGAGATTAGATTAGCAGTGTTTGATATGGATCCTTATAAAACGTCGGGGTCTGATGGTTTCCCCCCGTATTTTTTTCAAAAGTACTAGTATTTGATAGGTGGTTCAGTTTGTAGAGCAGTTAAGGCATTCTTTCATTCAGGCTCTTTATTAAGTGAAATTAACCATACGTTCATTACCCTAATCCCTAAAATTGATGATCCAAAAGCTACCAATCATTTCCGTCCAATTAGCTTACGTTCTACTATTTATAAGGTTATAGCCAAGGTTTTATCGAAGCGTCTCCAAGACCTGTTGCCTGTTGGGTAGGATTATCCATCCTCTTCAGGAGGCCTTTGTACCAGAAAAGCTAATTCAAGATAATATCCTGATTGCACATGAAGTCTTCCATTCCTATAAGAATAAAGGGGGTAGAGAAGGATGGATTGCAATTAAGTTGGATATGGAAAAGGCTTATGATAGGATAGGATGGAACTATGCCCTTATTACCTTAGAAAAGCTTGGTTTTCATCCTAAATGGATTAAATGGATTGAAGCTTGTATTACTTCTGTCTCTTTTTCTGTTCTCGTTAATGGAATTCCTGGTGAGAATTTTTTTCCCTCAAGGGGTTTAAGCCAAGGTGATCATCTATCTCTCTATTTTTCATTTTGTGTGCTGAATTGCTAGCTAGGCAAATTCATGCCCATAGCTTTGGTCATGAAAAGTTGCTAGGTGTTAAGATGGGTAGATCAAGGATTAAGGTTCCTTTCCTGACGTTTGCTGACGATACAATGATTTTTGCTAGAGCTTCTTCAAATAGTTGCCAAGCTATTAAAGCTATTTTGAATAAATATTGTTCTACGTCAGGTCAGTTAGTTAATTTTCATAAATTAGCTTTCCAATGTACAAAAAATGTTAGTGAGGATGATTGCAAAGTCTTCAAGGACATTTTGTTTATGGATTGTGCTTTTTCCCTTGAAAGTTATTTAGGTTGCCCAATTATTGATTATCGTGTTACTAAAAATACTTTTAGTGCAGTGGTTGATAAGTCCATAAAGCAGTAGCAAAATGGAAAGCTAATTCTCTCTCTTTCTCAGGCGGGAAGAGCTGTCCTGATCCAGTCTAATTTAGCTTCCAAGGCCAATTATCAAATGCAAAGCTTTCTCTTCCTCCAGCCATTTTTAAGATTTGGATAAAACCAGTAGAAATTTCTTTTGGAACAAAGACCCTGGGTGTGATGCAGTTAACCTTGTTGGTTGGGACTCCATTTGCCGACCTAAGTGTGTTGGGGGTCTTGAATTTAAAAAAGCTAAAGTTACAAATCTGGCATTCTAGTTTAAGCTCCTTTGGAAAATTATCAAACACCCAGATAATCTGTGGGTCATGCTAGTTAAGCAGAAGTACTTGAAAAATGATTCTCTTTGGCCTTACTCTCCTAGTATGAGCTGTTCTTGGCAGGGGAAGAGCCTTATGAAGCTCAGATCTACCTTCAAGCGAGGTCTTAGATGGCAAGTTGGAAATGGCAAGGATATCTCTTTTTAGTTTGATAATTGGGCTTATTCTGTGCCGCTCTCGTCTATTGTGTTTGGTCCGTTCAATTTAGAATTATTGACAGTCTCAGACTGTATATATGATAATAATAATTAGAATAGCATACTTCTTTATCATCTCCTTCCAGCTTCGGTTGTGGAGGATATTTTGGGCATTTTTGTTCCTTCCCACTTTAGGCAGGACAATGTTGTGTGGGGTGCTACTCCGGATGGTCTGTACTTTGTCAAGTGAGGTGTCCATTTTTGCAAAATCAGGATAAACCTTTTGTCCCAGTGGTTGGGTTTAATTGGATTTAGAAGTTAAAAGTTCCTCCTAAGGTTAAATTTTTCCTTTGGAAAATTTGTGTTGATGGTCTGCCTTCGAAAGCTAGATTAGAGAAATCTCATGTTTTTATTCCCTAGGATTCTGTATTATGTGGTTTCATAAGGAGGACGCTTTCCACTTATTGTTTGAATGCCCGTTTTCTAGTGATGATGTTTTTTCTATGGCCCAATCGGAAGAGTAGCCTGGTATCCCGGTGCTAGAGGTGATAGAAATATGGAGAAGATTTTATGTTCTCTTAGAAAAATATTGTTGGTAAAGATGACATGTGTAAACTAGCCATTACTTGGTGACATATTTGGTTTAATTTGCTAGGAACAAAGTCATTTTTTAAAATGATGCTAGGTCTTGTTTTAAGACTGTTGCTCTTATTAAGGCTTTTAATAGGGATTGGTGCTTAGCAAAAGAGGTTGACTCTGTTATTAACAAGCCTGGTAGCAAGAGTCGTTCTAAAATTAATTCCAAGCATAATAAAGCTCAGAAAGAGATTTGGTGGAGTAAGTCTATTCATGTAACTTCGATGGGTCTAAGCTTCAGGATGGCAGTGCTTCTTGTAGTTTCATTATTAGGGATTGGAAGGGTGATATTGTTGTGATGGGTGCTCGAGCTCTTCATCATAAAACGTCTATTTTGCTAGCGGAAGCCTGGGGTATGAGAGAAGGAGTCTGAGCTGCTATTACTTACGGTATTAAGAACGTTTGTGTTGAAGGCGACAATTTAGTTGTGATCAACTCTCTCAGAAAAGTGTGGAAGGTCCCTTGAGAAATGAAAAATATTGTTGATGATGCTAGTGTTGAATTACTTCTTCTTGGGAATGTTTCTTTTTCTCATTGTTTCAGGGAGGCTAATTTTGCGGCGGACTACCTGGCTCACCGTGGTCATTCGTGTTGTTCTCTTCATCATTGGTTTCAACTTCCTGATCTCCATTTTCTCTCTATCATTTGAAAGGATGTTTTAGGTTTGTCCTGTCAGAGGGGCTAATCTAGGTTTTTTTTTTCCTAATTAAAAAAAAAGAAGGATAAGGCCCTGTTCTTTTGGACTTATTTTCAGCTCAGACACTATCTCATGTTCAGTTTTCTCGCAGTTCAATTTAGTTCAGTTTTTTACAGTTCAGTTTCTCCTAATTCAAAAGAACAGGGGTTAAATATCTTACTAGATAAATAAACAATTAAATATTTAAAACGGAAATAATTTTTGGACACCCATAAAAGAATATAAGTACTATACTATGAGGCTGAAGAGACAATTAATGATCACAACGATACGGGCAACAAATGGTGAAATGGATCATGGTATGACCCAGTCTCATGACAATAGCAAGAGTATTTTAGATATAGAGTGATTGTAATATTTTAGATTCATTTATAATTATTATGCTTTATTATATATAATCTATAAATTCAATGCAGTTACTAATGATCTTTAGTTTCAGAGATAAAGTACTCTATAATGCTCCTTATCTAGATTCTTATATAGTACTCCCTTTGTTTTATTTTGTTGTTCCTATTTGGAAAAGATGAAGAAACCAATGCAACTTAAAAAAAGGGGCAAGATTCCACTATTATAAATAAAATTAAATTAATTAAAAATTTAAGTATCTAGCCCTTCGACTACTCTGTGTTAAGCAGCTAATGAGACAAAAGTTTGAAGGGTAAAAGAGTAAAAAAATGACTACTATATAGTGTGAACGCATTTGTTAAAACTTAAAACTAATGGGGGAATAAGTCATAAAATTACACTATATATATAAAAGGATTCAAAATAGGAACAACATATTGAAATTTATCAATGGGAAATATGGAGTCAACAAAAGAAAATGGAGGAAATAGTCCTCCATAACTATAATATGTGTGGATTTCAATGCTAAATTCAAATGTATACTCCGTTGTAATGAAAGCAAATACACAACAAAGAATGAAAGAAAGAGCAACTGACACATAGATTTAACGTGGTTTACTAACAATATGTTAGCTACGTCCACATGCAATGGAAAAAACTGATTTTATTATCTTTGAGAAGAGAAAGTACAAAATAAAAAATATTAAGGCAATTGAAGGATTAAAAAGTTTATATAGTTTCCTTCGCATAACTTTGGAATAGGCCAAAAATAGGGCCCAAAACAAAAAAATGTAACAAACCCCCTTGTCGGAATGTTCGAAGAGCCAAATTACATATTCAAGGCATTCCAACAGTATATACAATAATAACTAACTACATAAGTGAAAATCTTAGTCCCTATTTGACAATTAGAGGGAAGCTGATTGTATTAGATGGTTTGACTAAGTTATTTTATCAGCTGTTTGTATAAATGTATTTGATAAGTATTTGATAGCTTATTACTATTGATTGTGTAAAATGACCAACAAGGACATGAGAATAATCCATTATTGTAATTGGATGTATCATAGTAAAGGCAGTAACTTTCAAGAACTTTAGAACATAAATATAATATATCCTACTCATTCCCAAACTTCGAATGCTTAAAAGCTGCTCCCCTCAACTTTTTCAAAAAGAGATTTTCGATCTAATCAACTACTTCTAACCTCTATTTACCAAAACACTCAAGTCTCAAATCCTCTAATATAAGGTCAAATCTCTAATTTTCCCCAAAACCTCTCGTTACCATATAGGGCCTTACGTAAATGAATATATAATCAAAGATAATTTCTTATTATAAGCACTAAGGATCAGAGTACAAATTAACATATGTAAGGATCCTTGGAAGTTGGGAGTAGGCAAAAAGGCTAAGAGTAATTAAACCCCATCTCCTAAATGCTTCTAGTAGAATTTAATCCAATCTCGTGACTGTGAAATACAAATTTTCACCATTAGATCGAGTAATTATCTTCTTGATGAATTTGGAATAAATGAAGTAATATGATTTTTTTGTAAACCCCAGGAGACCTAAGTCAACTATATATCCTTTCTCAATTAAAAAAATATCTAATATGCAAGTTGGTAATCCTAGGATATTGATTCTTGAGAGCTGATTGAATTAGACTTGGACCAAATCTTACCAAAAGCACTTGGTAACTTGCAAAGTCTCTTTCTCTTTTTTCATAATTTGTCAATTTGGTATAGTATTACCACTTTTCATTGTCTTAAGAACCAAAAGTAAAAATTAATTGACCATTAATACTATTTTAGACCACTTTTTTCATACTTAGTACTCCCTCCGTCCCATAATATAGTGCTTGTTTCTTTTTTACACGGTCTTCAAGACGTAACTTTGACCTTTAATATCTTCAATTCCGTATTAACAAAAAATATAAAAAGTTGATATTATGGAACTACACATTAAAACGAATTTAACAAGATCCCACATGATTATGTTTTTTTATATATACAAATGAGAATATTCGGTCAAAAATTTTAAAGTTTGACCCACCAAAAATGAAGTAGGCACTATATTATGGGACGGAGGGAGTATTATAATATCCCCACTAAAACGGCAAGTAGTACCTACGAAAATAATTAAAATTAAGTCAAATGCATGGAAGTTCCTTTAATTTCAAGTTGACCCTTCATAATCGAAAGATATCGAGCAATTTGACACACTCATGTCCTTCTTTTGCTTTATAATCTGTAAAATATTTAGTCGGCAGACGGCAGTCTACTGTTTATTGGTAAATGATGCAAAGTCCTTGTCATATTACTCGCTTGCATGCGTGCATGCAAAAATATTAATCTTAGAATATATGCTAACGATCTCTTAATATTTCCTTAGTGGAGTGGTTTCTGATTAAATTCCTAATGCAATTATGTTTGAGATACGAGGAATATATGACTATGATTATGCGTATATATGTTTGATATATACAAACTTGAAAAGTAAATTGAAAGGGTAAGCGTCTAAAGCGAGCCTAGAGACTAGAGAGTGATCTTCTTGTACTCCCATCTTGGGAGGATATGATAAAAAGCTATAATATGAGAGATGGAGGGAACATAGAGTAGCTAAAAAAATTATTAACTCATTCCACTTAACTCGAGTTATATAACTATAATTTTTTTTTAAAAGATACAACCATAAATATATAATATTGGGAAAATAACAAGCTGACTAAAACTCAGTGAGCATAATCGTATAATATACTCGACTAACTCCAACACCATCACATGATTTGATAATTATGCATAACCCACTAACAACGTAACAACCCATAATGCTAGTTATCGGTGGAAATACAATATGTTTTAAAGCTTATGAGTTATTTTAATTTGAATCACCGTTCAACGTGATCTACATATCTAGATACTTGAAAATTCACCATTGAATACATTATCATGATCTCAATCATTGATTTTGTGTACTAAATCTAGGGTATCCAATATTTTAAAAGTTCAAGTATTACTTTTATAAGACGCTTATTTGAAATATGAAGAGGTCGGGGTATTCGATGTCTTTGACAATAATTATAATAGATATTTTAATCGTTTGATTTCGTAAGTAACTATTATTTGGGGACATCTATACAAATATATTAAAAGGCGTGCATAAACAAGAAACTGTGCCACGTGGCACTCTCCCTAGGGAGTTTTAGTTCATGTAATCCGTGTACAATAAAAAAATTTAGAAATTGCGTAGTATAAAATTTGATCCCGAGACCTCAAGTACATATATTAAAGTCTTAACCACTAGACTAAGTTGTATTTAGTGTTATTATTATAAAGTATTATATTAATAAATGAAATTTTTTCTTACCCGGGGCATAGCTCGGGCCTAATAACTAGTTGAATTCATTGAAAGAGAGTAAATGGGGGTACAAAATATGTAATGGTGAGCCAAAGATGGGAAACAATATATATATATATATATATATATATATATATATATATATATATATATATATATATATATATATATATATATATATATATATATAAGGCTTTCCCTAAATAAAAAGAGTGAAGATTAAAGCGGATGAAGAAAAAATAAAGGCTATATTTGCAGTGGAAGTAAAAATACCTCCTTCATTTCACAAAGTATTTGAATTCAACTCATATATTGCACAAGTTCTAAAATTATAGCTCAAGAAAAGGTCTACCCGCATTAAAGGTCCAAGCCTTAATATTTGGAAGAAACTAAGGTTCAAACTTTTTTTGGGCTTAGATACTGATACACGTCCTTTGTACAAAAACTAGATGCGTTGAGGCCCAAATTCGTGTCCAATATAGCGTTCAAACCAGAACCCAACTCTGTGAAGAGTATGTGGTAGGTTATCAAGCCTTGTGATCTGGCCCACTTTACGATTGCTGATACAAAATTTAAACAAGTTACTTTAGTAAAGCGGAAATTTGTAACAGAGTAAGTGTTGAACGATGCCTTAAATTAATTATCTGGCGCTAGAATTAACCAAACATGAAGGTCTTGCTGCTCGGTCAGCTAGTCGGGGTCCAGGGATGAAACACTCTGGTGGGGCGTGGGGGCAACGTCCCCATTCTTTTCGGTATATGTTGTTTAGTATATCGATTCTGTTTTAGGCTCAGCTGTTTAGGTTAATTAGAAGGGTACCATACTACCATATAAACCCTAATATTAAGCTTTGCCTCATTTTTTTCTGTAATATGTAGTCTCTCTCCTAAAATTGATAAAATCAGTTATCCCTGCTGCGTAGACATAGCTAATACATTGTTAGTGAACCACATTAAATCCTTGTGTCGATTGTTTTTTGATTCTTCGTTGTTTTATTGCATTCATTATAAAGGTAAGATGAGCAACAAGATCCAATGTTCTATAGTTTCAAGTATACAATAAACTTGTGTGGCAAATACTCTGGTGAGTTATGTGCAATACCATGTGGCAAGTAATTTCATATGATATGAATATGCCATGGAATTTTGGTTTCTTTCTCCCCTTTTTTGGAACTTTTATGATTCCATCCGTTCTAGTATAATCACTATGTTTCCCATTTAAGAAAGTTTGATATTAATCTCTCTATTTCCTTTGCCTTTTCTAATAAGGATATTTTGACTAGACACATTTACTACTACACATATTTGATCATTAATCTCTAATTGGAGATGTATCAAAATTATAAAAAGTTGATAATTTTTGTTCATTGACCCTTCATTTAGGAATTATTCCTAGGTGAAAAAGAAAAATAAAAAGTGGTTGTAGGATTTTTCTTTTTGAGCTAATGTCTATGTTCTTATATCTTAAGATGATCTACAAACTCTGATGGTTGACGCATATGAATTGCTTCTCCGTGATTATTATCGAGAAAAGCATCACCAAAGATATATTGAGAAATGGACTAAGAATATGAAATGGAGAGGTTGAGCCCAATAAATAAAATACACGAATGTCTATTTGCAATCAATCTCAACCTCCTTATGTCGTTGAGGAGCACTGAGAAAATCAAATACTTTCTTGGGTTTTTTCATTCTTTAAAGGATGCAACATTTGCATAGTAACTATAATTTATTTATCAACCTTATCTCATATTCTCTAACCAATGTATAAGAAAAAAATTATAGTTAAGTGGGATCTTATTTGATTCATTTTAATGTAAACTTTTATAATATTAGCTTTTAATAATTTTTACTTGTACAAAATCAAAAATATTAAAGATCAAAGTAGTGCATTGGATAACATGTATTATGTGAATGTTGCATCATTTAAAGAACGGAGAAATTATGTGCCTAAGGAGCCACATTATAGCCTATGAGAACGAGGAACTAACTACCAGGTAACATCATCATAACTCCTAAGACGCAAAGGCCATACATTATGACATAGCAGTGTATGAGTGGTCTTTAATTTGGGTCCCAAAAATGAAATTTTCAGATTTTTCATTCAAATTCAAATGAAAATTTCTTTTCAAATTTCAAATCTGATTTGTATTTTCAAGGCACAATTAATGCTCCCAAATTACTAGACATGTTCAGCGGGTCGGGTCGGGTCCTGTTGTATGCGGGTCGGGTCAAGGGCTAGCCTGACTCTACCCGACCCTGACCCTATTTTTAAAAGAACTCACCAAAACCATATATGAACTCGTTATATTCTATGTAAAAGAACTTAAATTTCTAACACCCAGATGCTCCAAATTAATATCTGAGACAAGCCCGTTACAAAATCCCTGTAATACAAAACTTCACGCTATACTATGCTCCAAATTAGAACCTCAATTCTTCTATGCTATACTTCGAACAACAAAAGGAAAATTAAAAAATCCAGTATAATACAAAACTTCACGCTAATAGTAAACACTCATCTCAAACACACGAAAAGCACATCTAACATCGACAACACCGTATTACAACATTAACCCTACATAATCCAGTCTAATAAAGGCAAATCTCAAAGTAAACAAAAGAGATTTATTTAAAACATAAAGTTGTGATTTCAAGCAGCAAAGCTAATCCACCAACAAATATGACAAAAGTTCACAACCTTTACCAGATCGAACAAAGGGTTTTAGTTCATCAGTATACCCACAATGATAAAGCCATCAATAAAGAAGATTCAAGCCAATGTCTTCTTTTGTAGCATCTCAATCTTGTTTCCTTACTACAAATTCCAATATTTTACCTCTTAAACCCATTTTTCTTCAGCAATCCTCTACATTTCTTCGCTTTTCTGCAGCTCTTACTTCCTCATCTTCTGTCCCAGGTTTGTAATTCTGAGTAAAAAAAAATCAATTTTTATTTGGAAACATTACAAAATGAATTGGGTAGTTTTAATTTTTCCTATTTTGTCAATTTAAGGTTGTGGCTCTGGCGTCGCAATCCAAGAAACCCAAGTGAGAAATACGTTCGATTTTGAAAGAAAGAAGGAGAGAGAGGGAGCATTAATTATTAGGGTTTAGACAAAATGAGATTGACCCTTTTTTGACCCAACCCGACCGATAATACATTATTAGGGTCAGACCCTATACAACCCGACCCTATTTTAATTGGGTCGGGTCATGGTCATGGGCTTTTTTGGACCCGACCCATTGAACAGGTCTACAAATTACCAGCTACCCCATTCTCTCTCCTCTCATTTTTTTGTCAGTAAATTTTTTTGGTCCAATTTTTTCTCTCTTCTCTCTCTTCTAATGTTCTTCAAGTTCTTATTGCCACTCAAGAATCGGAACAAAAAAATGAAAATCGGATTCTGTCTCTCTTTTAATGTTCTTCATGTTCTTGCGTTAATGTTCTACATGTTCTTGATTTTAATTTTTTTGCACGAAATTTTTTTAAAAGCCGAAAAATCTGATTATTTTCATCTTCTCTCTCTTCTAATGTTCTTCATGTTCTTGATTTCAATTTTTTTTCTACAGATTTTTTTCTACATTGTAGAATTTTTGTATAATGTTTCACGAATCTAATATAGGTCTGGGTTACTATTTAAATGTTTATTGTTACTAAGAAAATCAATTGTTTACAATCGTTTCAAATTATTATGTTATTGAAATAATTGATTTTTTTAATATATATTATATGTTTTATTTTCAATTTTAATTATCATATAATGGATTGTTTATACTTCCTGGATATTAAACATTAAATTATTGATGGGGGGAAAATGTTACAAGTTACAAAGTAAAAATTCCTTATTACAAATTAAATAAAAATAAAAATAAAAATAAAAAAATGGGGGGGTGTGGAAGTAATAGCATGCATCGGATTCGAACTCCAGACCTAATAGCCGAAAACGCGCTTTCATGTTTGCAGTTGTAACCAAGTTGACGGGATATTCAATTGTGCTAACAAGTTGATACATTAAGTAGTTATAGTAAACAACATCGTTATATGGAAACTATATAGAACCTGGTTACTATATAAATGTTTATTGTTACGAAAAAATCAATTATTTACAATCGTTTCAAATTGTTATGTTATTAAAATAATTGATTTTTTTAATATATATAATTTGTTTTAATTTCAATTTTAATTATCATGTAATGGATTGTTTATACTTCCTGGATATTAAACATTAAATTATTGATGGGGGAAAAATGTTACAAGTTACAAAGTAAAAAGTCCTTACTACAAAATAAAAAATAAAAAAATAGGGGGGGTGTGGAAGTAATAGCAAGCATGGGATTCGAACTCGAGACCTAATAGCCAGAAACGCGCTTTCATGTTTGCAGTTGTAACCAAGTTGACAGGATATTCGACTGTGCTAACAAGTTGATACATTATGTAGTTATAGTAAACAATATCGCTATATGGAAACTATAATATAGGTCCTGGTTACTATTTAAATGTTTCTTGTTACTAAACAAATGACAAACTTACAATCGTTTCAAATTGTTATGTTATTAAAATAATTATTTTTTTTAATATATAGAATTTGTTTTAATTTCAATTTTAATTATCATATAATGGATTGTTTATACTTCCTGGATATTAAACATTAGATTATTGATGGGGGAAAAATGTTACAAGTTACAAAGTAAAAAGTCCTTACTACAATTTTTTTTTTTTTTAAAAAAAAGGGGGGATGTGGAAGTAATAGCAAGCATGGGATTCGAACTCGAGACTGAAGAGCCAGAAACGCGCTTTTATGTTTGCAATTGTAACCAAGTTGACGGGATAATCGACCGTGCTAACAAATTGATACATTAAGTAGTTATAGTAAACAACATCGTTATATGGAAACTATAATATAGGTCCTGGTTACTATTTAAAATTTAAATGTTTCTTGTTACTAAACAAATCACAAACTTACAATCGTTTCAAATTGTTATGTTATTAGAATAATTGATTTTTTTTAATATATATAATCTGTTTTTGGGTTTGTCTTTCTCTCTTCTCTCTCTTCTAATATTTTCATGTTCTTCATGTTCTTGAATTCAATTATTTTTCTACAATGTATATTTTTTTTATAATGTTCGAAGAATCTAATTTTGTTATTATTTTTCTCTACACTGTAAATTTTTCGTTTTGTATCATATGTATATTTTCTTTAAAGATATTGTTTCTTCATGTTTTGCTTAAAAATTTGTTTGTTTTTACGTAAATTCATGTGAATTATATAATTTTTGAGAGATATTTTTTTGTTTTAAATGATATTTTCTTTGTCTTTGTTTCAAAGATCTGTTTATGAAGTTTTCTTTGTTTAGATTTGTAGTAATCCTTTGTTTAAAACTATAAAAAAAAAAAGAATTCTAATTTTTTATTCAGATTATTCTTATATTACCTTTCATCTTATTCACCTTCACCATCTTCTACTATGAATCCTCTGTTTTATTCATATGTTTCGACAGCTTCATCTTATTCATAATGTTATTGATTAGTAACAGAATATGGACACTAGATTAATCACAATGACATGACAGTAACAGATTAGTGAGAAATTAAGCTTCTTGTTTAGAACCAAAAATCAAGCTTTCCAATCTAGGAAAGGTTTGGAGTCCATTAAAATTTAAATTAAAACAGATTATATATATATATATATATATATATATATATATATATATTTATATAGGGGAAGGCTCTTGTGAGAACACCTCCCTTATGTGAGAACACTATGATATGTGAGAATAAATCTAGGCCTTTAAAAACTTTAGATCTAAGGGTTGGGATTTTTCCAAAACAAAAAAAAAATTCAAAATTTGAATCATCAACACACCCTCACTATCTTCACGACATTTTTTTTCATTTCTCCAGATTTGCTTTCTCTCTCTTTACTTTCTCCTTCTCTCTCCTCTTTCCTATCACCGTCAATGGTGGAATCACCACCACCAACATCCAGCGACCGCCACTGCATTCGTTGCTCGTCGAAATTCTCTCTCCTCCTTTCTTCGATCGGCGATGATTCAAATTCTGGATCTTCATCTCCCCCCTCACTTTAGATTTTGACATAATCATCACTGAAATTTTTTGATTTCCCCTTCTATTCTGCCGGCGATTTGAAATTCAGTCAATGTTTGAAATATATTAGAATTGATTATCGTTTAGTATGGTATTCTTGTGGTATTGATTGAAATTTTGGTATTCCACACTATTATCGTTTCGATTATAGTCACATTATCACCATACATGATCAATGTATGCAAAATGTATATCATGTTCTAAAATAATGTATATCATGTTCGAAAATAATGAGCAACATGTTCTAAAACGATGTACATCATGTTCTAAAACGATGCACATCATGTTCTAAAACGATGCACATCATGTTCTAAAATAATGTACATCATGTTCTAACCTACATCTATTCTCACATATGATATATGTTCTCACATAAGGACCATCATGTTCTAAATTAATGTATATCATGTTCTGAAATAATGTATATCATGTTCTAAAATAATGAGCAACATGTTCTAAAACGATGTACATCATGTTCTAAAACGATGCACATCATGTTCTAAAACGATGTACATTATGTTCTGACCTACATCTATTCTCACATATGATATATGTTCTCACATAAGGACCCATTCTCACCGGATCTCAACCCTATATATATATATATATATATATATATATATATATATATATATATATATATATATATATATATATATAACAAAAATTTGAACCATAAATTTAAAATGATTGTAAGTTTGTGATTTATTTAGTAACACGGCACATTAAAATAGTAAGCATAACCTATATTATAGTTTGCAAATAACGGTGGTGTTTACTATAAGTATCTAATTTATCCACTTGTTATTACGGTTGAATATCCCGTCAACTTGGTTAATCCTGCAAACTTAAAAGCGCATTTATGGTTGTGAGGTCTCGAGTTCGAATGCCATGCTTGCTATTACTTCCACATCCCCCCCCCATTTTATTTATTTATTTTTGTAGTAGCACTTTTAGTATTTTTTTATAACAAGATTAATAATTGTGGTGCCTTATAATAAAAATAATAAACAAAGTATTTAAACTATTAAGTGTTATTATAAAAATGTTATGAAACTTTTGCTTAAATTGCATTTTTATTTGTTAATTTTGACAAAATGCTGTATTTATTAGTAACATATTAGTAAGAATTTAAGCTTATAGTTTAGAACCTAACCGTTTTAGTTACATTAATATCCATGCAATTGATATACTCTCTCCGTCCCTAGTACTCTTTTACCATACATCAGGATCAATCATGTCCTTTTGTATCATGGGATCCTACATTTTTTTCCCCATAAAAATGTTTTTTAAAAATTTGTTTACTTACTAGTAGCACTTTAGTCTTTTCCAAAATTTTACACTTTGGTCTTTTCAAGCAATAAGTTGTTAAAATATGGTTATTGTTTTACTTAAGAGATAATAATAATAATAATAATAATAATAATAATAATAATAATAATAATAATAATAATAATAATAATAATAATAATATGTTATACGATCACATATATTCGTAATGCTAAACAATGTTGTCAGGATCGATATCCTACTTTGAATCTAAAAGGTAAGCCGGATCTAATCGGTAGGATTGGATCGTAGGATCGTAAGATCCTACGACATAGGTCAAATAGGTGTAAACATGATAACAATATGATAATAATAATTAAAGGTCGAAATATAATAAATTTCAATAATTAGTTTTCAAAATGATGGTATTAAGTCTATATCTTATGTTATATATAATATATAGCTTAAATCTAAAAGACTTAAAAGAATATTTAATTATTTTTTTGAAATAATGGTATTAAGTCTACATCTTATGATATAAATGATGGTAGTAGCACTTTAGTCTTTTTTAAAAATTTGTAGAAGTACTTTGGTCTTTTTTAAAATTTTAGTAACAGTGTAGATTTTAGTAGTAACAGAGAACTATATTTTAGTTTGGAAATTTGTAGTTTTTTTTTACCTAAATTTGTAGTAGCACTTTGGTATGTAGAAGCACTTTGCTCTTTTTTAAAATTTTAGTAACAAGTTAGATTTTAGTAGTAATATAAAACTTTATTTTAGTTTGGAAATTTGTTGATAATTAAATGAATTTGGTTAAATATATGTTACGTGGACTTAATTGTGACCTAAAGGGAAAAAATACAATAAACATTAAAGCAAAACTTATTTGAAAAAACATTTGGATGCATGGGATTCGAAATCGAGACCTAATAGCCATAAATGCGTTTTCATTGTCGTCGTAGTAACCAAGATTGCGGGATATTCACCATGTCAAGAAGTGGAGACATTAAGTAATTATATACTAGTATCTATTGCACGCGATGCGTGCGTGACATCGTGTGTAAGTGATTTTGTGGAAGTTTTAATTTAATCGTCATTCAAGTAATATTGTTTTATATTTGTTTTTACTGGTGCAGATGTAAGATGTAATTTCTTTGCAGTTGTAGGGATTTCTTTTTTCCCTTTTAAAAAAAATGAAAGAAAGCAATTAGTAGTTTTGTTTGGTTATTAGGGGTATTTTAGGTAAAAAGGGTGGACACCAAAAGGTCAGGAGTTCCCATATATAATAGAGATACTATACACCGCCTTTTTTTGCAAACTATAATATAGGTTTGTATTACTATTAAAATGTTTACTGTTACTAAAAAAATTACAAACTTATAGTCGTTTGAAGCCAGGCAGACGCTTTCAGTGTTGTTGTAAAAAAATAAATATATAAAAAATCAGTTAAATTAGTTGCAAAACAGGTTCAAACGATTTTAAGTTTGTAAATATTATAGTAACATGATACATTTAGGCCCCGTTCTTTTAAACTTATTTTGACTTAAATTAAATTAAATTAACTAAAATTAACTGAAATTAAATTAACTAAACTGAAATTAAATTAACTGAACTGAAAATTAACTGAAATTAAATTAACTGAACTGAAATGAAATTAACAGAACTGAAATTAAATTAAATTAACTGATATTAACTGAAATGAGAGAAACTGAACTAAATTGTATATTTAATTTTCTAAAATAATAATTATCGATAATAATCAATAAGTATTAACATAATATTATCAATACTTATTATTATTATTATTATTATTATTATTATTATTATTATTTTTATTATTATTATTATTATTATTTATTATTATTATTGTTATTATTTATTATTATTGTTATTATTATTATTATTATTATTATTATTATTATTATTTATTATTATTATTTATTATTTAATTTAAGTTCAGATAAGTTCAACTTTATATTAATATTAATAATAATAATAATAATAATAATAAAATAATAAATAATATTAATAATAATAATAAAAAAAAGAATAATAATAATAAATAATAATATAAAATAAATTATAAATTATAAATATTAATAAAAATAATAAATAAATAATAATAATAAATAATAAAAAATAAATATTAAATATTAAATAATAAATAATAAATAATAAATAATAAATAATAAATAAAGAAAAAAATAACAATAAATAATAATAATAATAAATACTAATAATAACAAATAATAAATAACAAATAGTGAATTAATAATGATAATAATAATAGTAAATATAATAATAATTACAATAATACTAAATAAATAAATAATAATAATAATAATAAATAATAAATAATAAATAATTATAAATAAACAATAAATAATAAATAATAATAAAAAAATAATAAATAATAATAATAATGATAATAATAATATTAAATAATAATAAAATAATAATAATAATAAATAAATAAAAATAATGCATAATAAATAATAATAATTATAATAAATAAATAATAAATGATAATAATAAATAATAAATAACAAATAATAATAAATAGTAATGATAATAATAATAAATAAATAATAATAATAATAATATAATAAATAAATATAAATGATAATAATAAATAACAAATAATAAATAATAAAAATAATAATAATAATAAATAATAAAAAATAATAAAAAATAAAAAATAATAATATTAATAAATAATAAATAATAATAATAATAATAATAATAATAATAATAATAATAATAATAATAATAAATAATAATAATAATAATAATAACATTAATAATAAACAATGATAATAAAAATAATAATAGAAAATAAATAATAAATAATAAAAATAAAAATAATCATAATAAATAATAATAATAATAATTATTATTATTATCATAAATAATAATAATAATAATCATAATAAATATTAAATAATAATATTAATTATTACTATTATCATAAATAATAATAATAATAATAATAATAATAATAATAATCATAATAAATAAAAAATAATAATTAAAACATAACGTAAGATGAACTAAACTGAAATTAGCTCAACTAAACTGAAATTAAATTAACAGAACTGAAATTAAATTAAATTAACTGAAATTAAATTAACTGAATAAATTAACTGAACTGAAATAATTAACTGAACTGAAATTAAATTAACTGAACTGAAATAAACTGAAATTAAATTAACTGAACTGAAATTTACTGAAAATAAGTTCAAAAGAACAGGGCCTTAATTGGTAAACAAAACCTATATTAGTGTTTGTAAATGACGGCTGTGTATACTATAATTATTTGATGTATCAACTTGTTAGCATGGTGAATATCCCGCCCATTAGCTTAATACCCCATTTTTTTGTTTTTTTTATTTTCTAGTAGCATTTTTGTCTTTTTACATTTCGTAGTGGCACTTTAGTCTTTTCAAGCAACAAGTTCTTTTCAAGCAGCAAGTTGTAATAACATGTTTATTTGTAGCTTTTACTTAAGAGATAATATTAATATCAAAAGAATAAGATCACATATATTATTAATGCTAATGAGTAGTGAATGAATTGTTTAATGAAACAATTTACTAATCTCCTTACATGATTGGAAAAAAGGATAATAAAATGAAGAATAGTTAGAGATCTTCTTACAAAAAGTAACATAGTATCAAAAATCTAAGTCTTATTATAAATATGTTACTTGAACCTTTTGCTTCATTTGTATTTGTTTTCACATAACGCTACATTTTTTAGTAACCGATAACTATTATTTGAATTTCAATCGTTATTCTTTATAACCCTTCGGTTTTTTATTTTAACCATCCGGCTTAAGCTTTTGTCGTTATTATTGGGTGGTTGTATAGTAGCAAACTAGCATAGAGTATTTCGAGGGTTACTCCTTAGTTGCTAAGTATTTATTTATACATAATATCAATTTTCGGTGAAACAATCGATCGAGATTTAGTGTTTGTATATTACAAGATTAATACACAAGTAGTGCCTTATAAACAAAAGTCATCTAATAATAGTATTATGGAGCATAATTTCGATTTTTGGTCAAACAATTGATCGAAATTTAGTAGCTCTGTTAATATTAAGGAGCATAACTTCAATTCTAAAGGCTAACAATTGATCGAGAGTTAGCATTTGTGTAGAACGAGATTAATAATTGTTGTGACTTATAGTAAACCATAAACAAAGTATTTAAACTTTTAAGTTTTATTTAAAAAAACATTATAAAACTTTTGCTTAAATTGCATTAGTATTTGTTAATTTTGACAAAATGTTGTATTTAACAGCAACAAATTAGTGAGAATTTAAGCTTTCAGTTTATAACCAAACATCAAGCTTTCCAATTCAGAATACGTTTGAAGTCCATTATAATAATTAAAATTGAAAGTAAAACATATATATATATATATATATATATATATATATATATGTATGTATATATGTATATATGTATGTATATATGTATATATGTATGTATATATGTATATATGTATGTATATATGTATATATGTATGTATATATGTATATATATGTATATATATATATATATGTATATATATATATATATATATTTGAATTTCAATCGTTATTCTTTATAACCCTTCGTTTCAATCGATTGAGATTTAGTATTTGTATATTACAAGATTAATAATTGTAGTGCCTTATAACAAATAATTATCTAATAATAATAATATTATGGAGCATAATTTCGGTTTTTGGTAAAACAATTGATCTTGATTTAGTAGCTGTGTAAATATTAAGGAACACAACTTCAATTTTAAAGGCTAACAATTGAACGAGAGTTAGTATGTGTATATGACAAGATTAATAATTGTTGTGCCTTATAATAAACAATAAACAAAGTATTTAAACTTTTAAGTTTTACTAAAAAAAGTTATAAACCTTTTGCTTAAATTGCATTTGTATTTGTTAATTTTGACAAAATGCTATATTTAACAGCAACAAATTAGTAAGAATTTAAGCTTCCAGTTTAGAAGAAATTAGTAAGAATTTAAGCTTCCAATCCAGGAAACCTTTGAAGTCAACGCTATTAGAATCGCGATCCGGATAGTAGAATCGTACGATCCTACGATCCTAATATGACCAAATGATCTGAACCGCTCATAGAATCGGCCTCGCATAGGATCGCTCAGGATCGGTTAGAATCGGTGTAGGATCGGTAGGAATCGTATAGAATCGTAGGATCGTTTCATAGAATCATCGGTTAGAATCGGTGTAGGATCGGTAGGAATCGTATAGAATCGTAGGATCGTTTCATGGAATCATCGGTGTAGGATCGGTAGGAATCGTAGGATTGTTTCATAGAATCGTTAGGATCGACCGATCCTACACACAACTAACCTATTGCTCTTTTTCTTTCTTGTTTGCTTTTCTACCTGTATTTTGTCATCCAAATATATGAATTATGCATCTAAAATGCAAAAATAATCAAATAAGTTTACTATTATCACTTTGTTATTACTTATTCAGTTTTTTTAAAATTAATTTTAAAAGAATTTTTTTTAATATTATTATATGAATGGTAACGTCTGTGTACAAACACATTATTATCTTATAATTCAACCCCTATGTTAGCTTTAACAATCTAATTTGCACTTTTAGGATTATTCTCCTCAAATTATGAATCATTTGGAACATATTTAGATTATATTTTATCAAATTTTAGTTATTTTGTAGGATCGTACGGTTCTACGATTCGATCCACGATCCGATCCACGATCCGATCCTATATGCCCTCACCGATCCAAAATAGGATCGCGATCCTGATAACCTTGTTTGAAGTCCATTATAATTAAAATTGAAAGTAAAACAGATTATATAAACACAAACTATTCAATTATATTAATAGCAAAGCAGGTTCAAACGGTTTAATTTTAAGTTTGTAATTTTTCTAGTAACAACGTACGTTTAATTAGTAATCATAACCTTTATTACAGCTTGCAAATAACGGCTGTGCATACTATAATTATTTAATATATCTACTTTTTAGCATGGTGAATATCCCGTCCACTTGGTTACAACAGCAGCAATGAAAGCGCTTTTCTGGTTACTAGAATGTCAAATGAGCAAAGGAGCCCCTAACACAATGCTCTTTCATTGCTACCTTCCTACTGGCCTCGAAATTCGAAACCCAAATCAACTAAAAACCACCTTACTACTGCCCCCACCACCACCCACCGTCAAAACCCGTTCCACCTCCACAACACCACCGAAACTAAGAGAAAGAGATCAAAGATAGAGAGAGATGCATGAGAGAGTACGAAGGAAGATGGAGGTGAGAAAACGACGAGAAAGGATATCGAAGGTGGTAGGGTGGTGAGAGAAAGGAGATCGATGGAGGATGTCGGTGAGAGAAAGGAGACCGATGGAAGATGGAGGTGAGTGAAAGGAGATCGATGGAGGATGTCGGTGGTTTTGGGCTGGTGGGGGAGGAGATCGAAGGTGGAGTATCACGAAGGTGATGATGATGGTGGTGGGTGGCTGAGGACGTATGAAGGACGCCGGCGAGAATGGTGATGATGATGGTGGTGGTGGAGGACAGAAAATGGTGATGGAGGATGGAGGATGGAGGATAGAGGAGAGAGAAAGAATGAGTGAGGATGGAGAAAATGGTGATGGGAGGATGGAGGAGAGAAATGGTGGGTGGTGGGTAGATTAATTTAGATAGATTAATTTTGATTAGGTTTATAATTAATTAGTTTTTTAATAAGGACATTTTGGTAATTTCAGGGTTAAAAATCATACTTAAAATAGAAAGAAGGAAAGTGTTGCATTTAATTTGAAACATCCATTTTTAGAAACTGTTGCATTTAATTTGATACGTAGGAAGTATTAGTATAACTAAGTGAAAGGTTTGTATCTGACACCCATGATATTGAAGGATTAAATCTTAAATTTCATAAACGCATTTTAAAAATGAGATTTTCCTTGCTCTTTTCTTCTACTCGAACCTAACCTTGTACATTTACGGGGTTTCGGTTTGGCAGGGCATTCGTCCATACTAAGCTAAGGAAGTTTTGCAACAACTTGACCGGTATATTATGCATAATATTGACTATTAATATCTCGAATTATCAATTAGTAAAGTTATAAAAAATTCATGTGTTGAAAATATACGTAGAGATATAGGGTGTTAATTAAAAACCGAAAACGAAAAACCGATCTAAATGGACAATAATCATATCAATAAAAAAAGGTTTACGGTTACAATTACCTATCCGATAAAAGTAACAGTTAAGGTTACGATTATGATTTTTGAGTAAACGGTTAACCGAAATATCGAAATATTCTTTTCTCCATTTTATTATTGTGAAACATTTTCCAATATATAGTTACATTAATTTTAATATTTGTTACTAAGTAACAAGAATAAGAGGAAGTATGTGATTATTTGGATACGTTAATACTAATATAACACTATAATTAGGGAATGGAGTGAATCCTTAGTGTTAATTATGTTTTCCAATCGATTTATTATCTACTTTATAATACATATTATATTAGAGAATATATAAATTATATGCACAAAAATAGAAAAAAATATATATGTGTATACATACATTAAATATAATAGTATGACTTGAATAACTGTTAATGGTTAACTGGAAAACCATACTGAAAAAATGATTAACCACTTAGGCAGCAACCGGTCTAAACGGTTACACATAAAGAGTGAATCGAAACTTTCGGTTACCCAACCGAAATGTCATTTCGGACGGTTAACCACCCATGAACGCCCTATAGATATCAACATTAGAAAATGTTATAGACTAACAGTTGTATTTACATATAAATCAAAAATTATGGGTGAAGTAAATCATGTGAATAGTGACAAAATCAAACTATTGGAATAAATATGAAAAGGAGGTGAAACTAATAATTAAAAGTCATCTCAATTTTCTCTTTCATTTTTTCAAATAAATGTTCAATTACAATTGTTTCACATTCCTTATTCTTCATTGCACTCGAAAAAAAATATTTTACAAATTTGGCCTTCCCTTTTGATTAAAACCTAAATGATACAGTTCCATACATAAAACATATACTCATACGAACTTCAAAGACCCCACTTACCCACAAAAAAAATTCTTACCAATCAAGGACTCAAGATTTATAACCTCTAAAACTTGCTTATTTTGGATCCGCTCTCTCCACCTTGAATAATAAGTTTCAAGACTAATCAAGTACAAAAAAACATAAATCTAAGACAAAAGTGGTATCAACACCACAAACTATGGCTCAGGTGCACCCACCATTACAAACTTTGACTAGTAACCAAAACACCACAAACTATTGTCCTGGGTGTCATAAATGACGCCGTAGATACCTTTTCTCGACGGTGACCAATAGCTAAGCTCAAGCTTTCTCTCTCTAAAACTCTTCTTCTTCACGAAGAAATCTGAAAGTTATTCATAGAATGTTCAGAGGTATCGCGAAAAGGTATCTCCGGTGTCATTTATGACATGCACCGCACCCAGACAAATAGTTTGGGGTGTTTTGGTTACTAGTCAAAATTGGGGGTGTTGGGTGCACCCGAGCCATAGTTTATGATGCTGATACCAATTTTGCCTAAATATAAAGTAATTTCATGGTGATTCAATTTCGTCAAGTTCATGTGTACATACGGCACCAAAGCTGCCTCTAAGGCTCTAATGACTAATCTAGGGGTGCTAATCGAGCGAGTCGATCACGAGCAGAGAGTTGCTCGACTTGTGCTTGCTAAGTTTCAAGTCGAGTTGCTCACTAGCAGCTCGTCTAAAGTTTCAATTCACCTTGAATTCTAGACATTTGATTATTATATCTTCTTTTCTTTATAATTTTTTTCCTTTTATAGTATTATTTATATTGAGTGTTGATGTATTTCTTTAATTTAAATAGAAATTAATTGCAAACAATGAGTTTCGTGCAAGATTATCGAGTTTCAAGCTCAATTGAGCGAGCTCGAGCTAATTCGAGCCGAGCTTTAACCAAGTCGAATTCGAGCTGTTCGCGAGCTGCTCAACTCGATTAGCACCCCTAGACTAATCAGTAACATCAACATGAGCTTAATTTTGTAGTGAGAATAAAAAAAAGACGTGATGGATGACGAAAAGCTCTTGTCTTTTACGTGATGAGAGATTGAGATTTGAGAGTGTGGATTTCCACAAATTCCACTGGTGGCACTGAGAGACGAGAGTTAACAATGTCTTTGTATTACTCTACTTTTTAGAAACCCACTTCTTTTCTAGGGACCAAAATTTGGCATTTGTACCGAATAATTCATAATCAGCCTATAATATCCCAAATCACACGACCAAAATCTGCCACTACAGTTGCTTCACATTCAACAGTAGCATCTCACCACTTGTTCGTCCGCTATTTTCTCCAGCAATTTGGTTTCTTTCTTTCTTTTTATTGGGGACAACATTGTAGATTTTTGGTTGAAAAATAATTTTAGTAGTGACAAAAAGCATGAATTTTGGAGGGCATGGTGGTGGGTATGGTGGTCGAGGTGGTCAAAGAACTCCTCTTTTGGATCGCTACGTGAGTTTTTATTTTCTGTAAAAATTTCACTCTTTTTCTCATTTTGTTGCTTTAGTTTGCTTTTTAGTAATTGGGTACCAGTGATTTTTGTGGTTCTTAGAGATTTTGATGATTTAAGGAGGTTACCAACTTTTATTGTGAGTTTTTGGGAATAAATTGGGTTCATTAGATGATTCTATAAAGTTTGGTAAAAGTGGGTTTTGATTGAATATTTTGATAATTTGAGGATGAAATTTACTTCTCTTGTATGTTTTCTGATATGATTTAAGGGTTGGAAATTTGTGGGTCTTAAAGATTGTAATCATTTTGATTGTTTCTTTTTATGTTCTTGGAAATAATGTGGGTCTTTAGTTGTTACTGAAATTAGAAAGTGTTTCTTTAGAGGTTGTTATTGAAGGAAGGAGGGGATTCTGGGTGGTGGGGTATGACTAATTATTAGTGTATGATAAAATGGCAACCATATACTTAAATATTTCAGTACAATTCCATGATCATTTTTCTTTTTGGATAGCTACTGCTTATGTCTGTGTTTCTTACATGTCATTTTATTCTTATGTAGAAATGTATATGGCTTCAATTGTTAGCTTACAGGAGAACTTTGACATGCCAGCTCTTACTGTGATTTTGATGGTTCATATCGCGGAGAGATCAAGCTTTGAGAAATAGTTAACAGTCTTACCAGTACACAAATGTATAACTTCCTAGAAGTAATAACTGCACTTAAATAATCAATACTGTAATTATTTTGCTCCTTAGATATTGGATAAATAGTTCTGCTGCCTTGGTTGTTCTGTACACAGTACCAGTGCTGATTTGTGCATGTTATGACGGCATATTCACATGCCTTTGAAGATTACAATATGTGTTCATATTCTGACTTCTGAAATGAAATTGCTCCAATGTGGATCAATGCTCCTGCATCCTGGGTTTAAGCATTCAGTTTTTTCTGCAGGTGCCTGGTAAATCGCCAGTTTACAAATTTGGTTTGGGAACATGGTTAGGGAGATTTTAGTCATTGCCTCATTGGCCTTATTATTCTCAAATCTAGCAGGAAGTCTTTAACTTAGGGTATGAGGTGTTCTTGATTGTTATACAATTTAGGGCCAGAATTGATCTCTATCTATTGCATGGAAAACCTTAATTTAAGTCACTAATTAATCCTTGTATTTCTTAAAGGCTCGCTATAAGAGAAATGAAGCTTCTGCTGAAGGTGGCTTAACAGACTTAGAGAATGGAGATACACCAGTAAGGCTACTTGCATATCATCTTATGCCTATTTTTTTTTCCTTTTTCTCATCTTTGCGTGTGATGTTTAAAATAAAAGCTTCTGATATCTCCTGTTGAATTGTTTAGGCTGCAAATGTGGGATTCTGTAGGGTTCTAGCTCTTGTAAGTACATTGTTCTTAAGTTTCTTAATAATGTGTTTTTCAAATGTTTTTGTTTCTTTAATTTCATATTCATCAATTATCTCATTTTGCAGGCAAAACCTGATGCACCAAAATTAGTTATAGCTACAATTGCTCTGTTGATTGCAGCCACATCAAACATATTAGTTGTACGTCTATATCTGTTTTAAATGAGTTGAAGGTATTATCAACTATGATCTTTATCAAATTTTCAAGCATTTGATTGTCCTGTTGCAGCCCAAGTTTGGTGGAAAAGTTATTGATATTGTGTCAGGAGATATCAGTTCGCCAGAGCAGAGATCTCAAGCTCGGAAAGCAGTCATGGGCACCATATTAGAGATAGTCCTAGTTGTTATCGTGGGGTAAATCCACTGCTCAACTGAAAGGCTTGCTTTATAGTTTATTAAACTTTTATATCTGAATGATCTCCTTGCCAAGTTATACTTCTATCCCAGAGATCTTCCTGTTTGTTATCTAATAATTATTTATCACCACATCTTTCCAAGCTTCTCAGAATTTTTTCTGCTGCAGCATACTTATATACTTTGTCCCCTTTTCTATCCCAGATCATTTTGCACAGCATTGAGGGCGTGGCTATTCAATTCCTCTAGTGAAAGGGTTGTTGCGAGACTGAGAAAGAGTTTGTTCTCCCATCTAATTCACCAGGTAGATAAATCATCCCTTTGAATTATTTGATGTGATGTACAAAGTTGGTTGTTCATCTTCTTTAATAAGAAGTATTATGCTTCTTTTCTGATCTCAGTTTTGCGGTGGACCTAATCCCTTTTGCTTTCTCTCTCCCTTTTCTCCCCCATACTTCCAGGAAATAGCTTTTTATGATGTTACGCGAACAGGTGAGCTTTTGAGTAGACTAGCTGAAGACACCCAAATCATAAAGAATGCTGCCACTACTAATCTTTCTGAAGCTCTGAGAAATTTAGCAACCGTATTTATTGGTCTGGGTTTCATGTTTACAACGTCATGGAAGTTAACATGTAAGTATAGTTTAGTTAATCCATCCATCTTTGATAAATGTTCCTCATTTGACTAAACACGTGGATTAAGAAAAGATGAACATTTTCGGAAAAAAAGAAAGAGAAGATTGACAGACAATAAGTGTTGATTTAGAAATATTGATAATATGATATGGCAATAATAATCTTGTCTAGCTAATCAAAATCTATGTATATTAAGTGTTTTACTGAAAGTTGATAAAGGGTATTTAAACAAGGCTAGACAAGAATATTACCTAAGAACATCTGAACATAGAAAGTGGAACATTTATATGGGTCATGGGGATAGCCATCTACTTCTTTACACTATCATCGTCTGATAAGTTTTGATCCTTATTTATGCTCAGTGTACGCAATGGTTTTTGTACCCCCAATTTCTGTTGGTGTTCGTTTATTTGGCCGCTTTGTCCGTGAGCTCTCACACAAGACTCAGGCTGCTGCTGCAGCAGCATCTTCAATTGCTGAGGTATGTAACAGGCTTTTAGATTGATGCTAATTAAAAGCATTTGGTGTTGTTTTTCTATGAAATCCTCGATATTCAATTGAACGAGTAGCGCGCAAATATGTCAAAGGTCTATGCGTGGTTATTCAGTCTTTTGCTAGCATTTGAAAGTAGAACCGGAAGTAAGATGTCAGGTGTAGTTTTAGCTTTGTTTCGCTTTTACATATGCCCTTCCTGAGGCATATAGGTAACATCATCATTCAAAACAAGTTTATAGAAGCATTGTTGTTTCTCAAATCCTTTATATCTCTTTGAGGTTGGAGTTGCTAGGAAATAGTTTCAGATAGTGCAATTTTGTTTCAGGAGTCTTTTGGTGCTATCCGCACAGTAAGATCCTTTGCCCAAGAAGATTATGAAATTCAGCGATACTCTGAGAAAGTTGATGAGACATTAAGCTTGGGACTTACACAAGCTGTGAGTTTCTCCTGAGATTTATGATCTGATTTGTGTTTTTAGCAGCTTATGTCATCTGATTTTGGTTGCCATAGAAAGTTGCAGGAATGTTCTTTGGAGGACTAAATGCAGCATCCACCCTGCCAATTATTGTTGTGGTGATATATGGAGCTATACTGACTATCAATGGTACCGGCATGACTCCCGGTGCTCTAACATCCTTCATTCTTTATAGCCTCACAGGTGAATTACCAGTTTTTGCTTAAAATTTTTGCTATAGGGCTAGAAAATTAGACAATCAAGACAAATAAGCAGCAGAGAAACTAGTCGCTTGGTATTGGATTACTAATTAAGAACATGCTTGACAACTGATGGTCTTGTCTTCTGTGTATTAATTTCTGATGGATTTACCATTGCAAATTTTTTTATATGTAGTTGGGTCATCCATATCTGGACTGTCTGGATTATACACAGTTGCAATGAAAGCTGCCGGAGCCAGTAGACGTGTTTTTCAACTGCTAGACCGAATATCATCCATGCAGAAGTCAGGATCTAAGTGTCCCTTAGGGTATGTTTTGCCAACTTCGCTTCATTATTTTTTTTTTTTTGTTCTTCCTGGAATTAGCCTTCTTTTCTCTTTGAGAAAGAAGTATTCTTGTTCACGTGCTTGAGACATAATATTCACCAAGGAAACTCCGTTCTTATAAGAAAAATTCTGCTGATGCCTATATGTATATTTGACGGTTTGACGGTTCCCATGTTTCTTCATAGCTTTTACAACTATGTCCAAGCAAATTCTCTCCCCCTTACCCACCATTAACAAATACACATACACACAACTTAGTCACACACGAACTTGCTCAAATTTATAGTGGATTGATGTTCCACTCTCTGAATCGGATAGGTAGTCTCTTCTGCAGAAGTTAATGGTGTGTTTGATCTTTTGTGGTGACTGAGGTAGTTCTGCATGTTTCCTCTTATGTCTTTGTAATTTGTTTTTTCTGTTCATTAGTGATCAAGATGCAGAGGTAGAGTTAGATGACGTCTGGTTTGCATATCCTTCACGCCCAACACACATGGTACTAAAGGTAAAGTAACTTAACCTCAGCCTTTGTCACCTGCATCTACTGCCTAAATGCGATTTTTAAGAAACGTCCTTCCAAATTTCAGGGAATAACTTTCAAATTGCTGCCTGGTTCCAAAGTTGCTCTTGTTGGTCCAAGTGGTGGTGGAAAGGTAATCTTTCATTGTTGACAAGCTCCTGATATGTCGATACCGTACTGAAGGATGAACGTTTTATCAATGAAACATATATTAATTGTTGCACCCTTTTTCTTTTCTTTATTAATTGATGCAGACAACTATAGCCAATTTGATTGAGAGATTTTATGATCCTACCAAGGGGAAGATCTTGCTGAGCGGAGTTCCCCTAGTTGAAATATCTCACAAGCATTTGCACAGCAAGGTAAAGTTAGTTGGTTTACAGGGACTCACATATCTACAGGCTTTTACTCATCAGTCATTGGTATAAAGATAATGAGAAAGGTTTTCTCAAGGTGGTTTATTTCCAGGGTAAACACATTAGCTCCATCTAGCCGAGTGTGTGTGTTTGTGTGTGTGTGTGTCAGTTTCCATGTATTGCTGGGCTACTTACCCCTAGTGATATCCTGTCCCATTTCTCGTCCTAGAAGGAGAGTCTATGGCTTAAGGCTATGTTTGGTTAGATGGCAGATATTTTCAAATGGAAAATGATAATCTGTGAAAAGCACTTTCCAAGGGAAAACACAATTTTAAATTAGTTTCCCTTTGTTTGGTTCCTTACAAGAAAAGTTGGAGATAAAGTGTAATAAAATGGGGGGAAGAAAAGAAGGATGAAGGTGAGGAATAGGAAGGAAAATGTAGCATTTGCCCCTTTAGAAAGGAAAATGTTTTCCGTCCTTGGAAGAATAAATTTCCTTCATTAAAAGAGAATTACCTTCAACTCTTTACAAACCAAACATAGGATAATAGAAAAATCAGTTTTCCATTAAAATATTTTCTCCCAACCAAACACTCTTTAAGAGGTGAGTTAATATTACGTTGATATATGATTCCTCCTTTTTTATGATGTTTTCCATTTCCTCTATTAGCCTAAGGTTTGTGAATCTGCAAATTATGATTAAATTTTGGACTACAGGTTAGCATCGTGAGCCAGGAGCCTACCCTCTTTAATTGCTCCATAGAAGAGAACATTGCATATGGATTAGATGGAAGAGCCAGCGCTGCTGATATAGAGAATGCTGCTGTAAGATGCAATTATATTGAATACACCAAGTATTTCTTAATATCAATTTCTGATCTTTTTTCTTTTTTTGGTCTATATACAGAAAATGGCAAACGCACATGAGTTTATTTCTAAGTTCCCTGAAAAGTATGAAACTCATGTTGGAGAACGTGGGATTAGGCTATCAGGCGGTCAGAAACAGCGGATAGCAATTGCTAGAGCGTTGCTGATGAACCCAAAAGTACTACTTTTGGATGAAGCAACAAGCGCCCTTGATGCTGAAAGTGAATATCTAGTACAGGTTGAGTAAACTATACTCTTTATATTTGTCATTAATTCAGGTTGCAACATTATATAAGCGTTGAAATGTTGGTGGTGCGATGCAGGATGCGATGGAGCGCTTGATGATTGGAAGAACTGTCTTAGTGATAGCACACCGGCTTTCAACCGTCAAAAGTGCAAATATCGTAGCAGTTATATCTGATGGTCAGGTTGTGGAAAGCGGCACTCATGATGAACTTTTGAGCAAGGACGGCATCTACACTGCACTAGTGAGGCGGCAGTTGCAAGGACCCAGAGCTGAAGATTAACGTTGAAGATATTGTTTACAAGTTACAACCCAGACAATACACTTTCTATTGTATTTAGGTCCTTTATCTGACATGTAATTGAACAAGCAAAGGTTAATTTTCTGGCTTCCACATCTTGATGAATGTTGGTTAAGTCCATCCAGTGAGTATACGAGCTTTTGCCTATAATCAAATCTTTGCTATGTATGTCATAAATAACTTCCAACGTGATTTCAATCACATTAGAGCAATCCATCAAGGTTACAAAAGCTTGATAACGTGCATAAAACAATAAATTTCTCCCTAAAATGGCTATAGTTTAAAAACAAATTGTAAAGCACAAAGAGCATAGGAAAAAGCAAGTTGTGCAAACATATTCTTTCAAGCGTTGACATTTAACGGAGAGCAACTGTGAAGACTAGAGGTTGGATAGCAATAGAGGTTGCAATGTCTAGTAATATTAAAAAAGATTTTAACATTCAATAGCAAAATCAGGATCC
Organism: Beta lomatogona; assembly: GCA_947646795.1. NCBI lineage: Eukaryota > Viridiplantae > Streptophyta > Magnoliopsida > Caryophyllales > Amaranthaceae > Beta > Beta lomatogona. Next base: position 1,494,984 of record CANSNZ010000351.1, read on the forward strand.
TTCATAGATTTTCAAGTGCTGTTATACCATCCTCACTCTGCATTTCTCTGTTTTATTAGCGCACATAAACGCCTCCCTTTTGATCAACGCCTCACATGGGACAGGACTTTTTAGATTTCTCTATTAAACCAAGAATTCAGCAATGGCTTTAATATTCTCATGTCTTCGTCTTCACCATGTTACTCAGTCATGGCTAAAATTGTTGGGTATGTGAAAGGCTTCGCTCTTAGGCTCTTCCTTGTTCAAACATAAGAAGAATCTGCTCGAGCATTTCTTATTGCATGCTCGAAGCTTTAACAAAATCACTTTAGCTGGAGTGATTACAGGTCAGACAATAGCAGCACCAAAAACTAGCAGCTATTCTAACTTCACATAGCAACCAATAACTAGGAGCTCTTCATAAATCATTAGATCTCTAAAATGCAGCACAATGTCATTCACATTCAGTATCGTTCTAGTTTTGTGTGTAAATGCTTTCTCTCAGGCTGGGCATCATACTTCCCAAGATCTTATGCAAGTATCAAGATCCAATCAACCTCACTCTTAGTAGTAGGATCTCTTGGTGAGTGTGTGATTGGAGTAATGATCATCATGAAACAAGTAAATTTTTCAAAATTCCAAGTCAAACCAAGAATTCTGTGAATGATTTCAAGTTCTTCACGTCTTCTTTTGTCTCTTTGTACTTCGGAGGCTTAAAGTGTTTCCAAAGTCCAACAGGATGCCGGTTCTTCTGTTCAACGTACTCAGAAAATCTGCCATACAACTTTTCACACTCAGGATATGGCTTAACATAGAGATTGTAGAATCTCAGCCTACTTGGTTTAATAATATCCCTCAATCCTACCTCAAAACCAAGCCCGCCTCTTGATCTCAAATATTCAATCACATTGTACCTAGGAACAATCTGTTTATCAAAATTTACCCCCAAATACTCAGGGACCTCAATCAAACATTCAACATCCAGTTTCATCCTCTCCAAAAGAAACTCAATTTTCCTCTCAATGTCCTCAATGTCATATATTATTGACCTCGGCTCTCGTTTCAATATGCTCAAAGCATCTCTTCGGATCAACCCATATCTACATAAGCAATCAACTCTTACTTTAACAGAGAGCCCGGCTCTGAACTCCCCCTTGCTCAATATCTTCTCTCTTATCGATTCTCGACACTTCAACCTCTGAATCAAATCCAAACACCGTCGTTGCTCCCCAAGCTCTAGACTAAGAATCCTAGGTTCTCTGATGATCTCTTCTCGCACTAACCGCCTTCCAAAACCCATGTCCAAGAATTCATTCAGCAGAGGCTTTAACCTACTCTCAACCTGAAACCCTAATACTCCTGGAAAAGAAAGATAAATCTTATCAATATCTTCCTTCCCAAATCCTACCAATACCCAAAAATCTATCCTCTTTCGAAGCTCGTTCTCGTCGATCATAACTACCCCTGGAAAACCCTCTAAAATGCTACTTATTGTGCCATCACTAAACCCTAAACCCTTCAAAATCTGAACACAACTACAAAATCTATCTGGGTTAATTCGATATCTTTTAGAAAACTCAAGAATGCTACTAACTACCCTTGGAGAACTAGCTAATAACCCCAATGAAGAAATACCCACTTCCCATTTCTTCAAAAAAACCAAGTTTAGAATACTAGGGCATCCATATACTAATGAAACAAGCAAATTTTGCTGCAATTTAAATGACAACAACAAAATTCCCATAGATTGCTCAACTTCTGATACATTAGAACTCAATAAAAATTTGTTCTTGGCAAGAAATGCGTGAAGTTCAGAAGAAGGGAAACCATACCTCTGCAAAAGATTGGCAAGTGAAATTTGTTTCCTATATTGGGTTTGTTGGAGGGAGTTTGAAAGATTGAAACTTTGTGAATTTGGGATGTTTGATACAAATTTGGAAAATTTTGGGATTGAAATTTGATGTAAAGACAGAGGATTGATCTTTCGGAAATGGTTTCTTGTTAGAGCACTGAAAGCCATTAATTTCTGGTGGAGTTTGAAACCCAGTATTTGTTGCTTCTTGTATTTTCGGTTTCTCCAAAGCCTGTAATGTCAACTTTTCCTTTGTGTTTCTTCACTTCTTCAAGACTTATGTGTTAATTTAATCAAAATTATCCTGAATTTAATCAAATTCACCCTCAAAAATTTTAAAGTTTCTTTAAAAGTAATCAAACTTAACCTTGTATACCCTTCAAAAAAAGTAAAAAACTTAACCTTGTATATTTTTTTTTTTCACGAAAGATAATTGGTCCGAAGACCAACCCCTACTAAGCTACTAGCCTGCAGTAGCCTAGCAGGGCACACCAGCTCATTGGCTGGGTAGAGGGGATTTATACCCACAAGCAAACAATTTATACAAACTCCCCAAATTGGGAAGTGATGAGAGTCGAAATTCCAATCATTGGGCTCCCATGAGGACCTCACTTAACCTTGTATACCCTTCAAAAAAAAAAACTTAACCTTGTATAAACCTTTGATTTATCAAAGTGATCCTTACACTAACCAAAGTAACCCATAAGATAAGACAAAGTTATTACTCTCAAATTTTTCAAGATTATTCTAGAAGTAATTAAAGTTAACCTTGTACTAACATTCAATTAACCAAAGTTATCCTCAATTAATCAAAATGATCCTTATATTAATTAAACTTACCCTTATGTTAGAGTTAAATTACCAAAGTTACTTAAAATTAATCAAAGTTACCAAAAAACCACTCCTAAGTGAAGGGTCTACTTCTGTAACCAACCCTAATTAAAAAAGGTTAATATAAACCATCCATAAGTGAATGGTCCATTCTTGTAACCACCCCTAATTGAAAAATTAAGATAAACCACCCATAAGGGTCCGTTCTGTTCAATTTATTTTGTCTTATCTTATCTTATAAGATCTTATAAAATGTTATCTAATCTTATCTTATCTTATAAGATAGTTTATTGTGTGTGTCTAACATCTTATTTTATCTTATCTTATCTTATCTTATCTTATCTTATCTTATCTTATCTTATATTATCTTATCTTATCTTATCTTATTTGATCTGATCTGATCTTATCTTATATGATATTATCTCTTTAAGTGAAGGATATATTCTTGTAACTATCCCGAACTAAAAAACCACCCCTAAGTATCTAATTATATTCTCAAAGCCACCTTCTATGGTTATGATGTACTTAAACTAGTAAATAACCCTAAATTAACATTTCATATTTTAATTGCAGTCTAACATATACTTCTAATAAGAGCATCAACAATCATGGGCACTAACCGCCCCATTTCACTTTTTTTCCTTTGAAATGGGGAACCAATTATTGTTGGACCCTTCCCATAAAATATGGAACCCCTTAGCAAAATGATGGTTCCCATTTCAGCAAGCAATTAGAAGAAAACATGTGGCTGTTCGGCTGGCCCCTCCCCCCTTTTCCCTTTAATGGTAGTATTTTTGAATTGGTGTAAAGAACATTATTGGTCCATATTCCACACTTAAAAAATTCCCTAATTTTCCATTAAAATCTCTATTTATCATTTTATTACCATATTTCGATTTGATTAATATTCTTTAAAATTAATGTGAAGAATCTAATTATTTAATTATTATTGGTGAGGCATGTAAATTGTAGATAGAAAAGATGGTGGGACATGAGTAAGTAGGAGATAGAAGATAAATGGGGAACCCATGAATGTAAGTATGGAATTGTGAAATGAAAAAGGTAGATGGAAAAGTTAGTGAAAAGTGATGTGGACGAATGAGGTGATGAGAGAATAATATATAGGGAGCCCATGATTGTTGATGCTCTCACACTCGAGTTTTGAAAAAAAATAATATTTAGAACGATTTCGTTTTAAGCGTTAGAGCACCCACAATGGTGAGATTGGTTCACTTTCCCTCATCTTTCTCTATTTTCTTTCTTCTTAGAGCATCACTAATAATGAACCCAAAAAAAAGGTTCATCATTCTCTCTCCTCATTTCTCTCTCCTCCCCATCATTTTCACAAACCATTTCCAATTTCACTCTTAACCATGAACCCAAAAATAATGGTTTATCACTCTCTTTCATCCTTTTTTCCTACCCCACCACATTTTCTCTCTCTTCAAATAATTATATGGAGTTGTATTGATTTAATGTAAAACCAATTTACACTAATTAATTGTAATTAACTCTTATAATTATTAATTCATAATTACTTATTTTTATGATATATTAATTATCGATGACTAATTAATTATCGTAATCTAATTAAATTTTTTTGGAAATTAATTAATATTAGTTGACAAATAGTAAAAATGATGCATCCATTCAAAACATATTACATATATCAAATGAAAACAAGACATGGAAATTAAATGCAACACTAAAACAAAAAACTAAAATTGATAAAATTCCATTATTTTAGTTCCCATTCCTACCGTACTTTGCCCATATATGTTCGATCAAATCGTTTTCCAAAGATAAATGAGTTTGTTGATCTTCGATTTGTGCTTTGTGCTGCAAATATGTGTTGATGTCGACAATTCGCTCATTATGATATTCAAAACGACCTTCTTGCTCTTCATTGTTTCTCTGAGCAGAACGACGTCGAGATCTCCCTACACCGAATTCTGATGGATACACGTAATTTTGGTAGGTTTTTCGTTCATCTTCAACTATCATTGTAACGCCCCGGAAAAATTACATAGCCTTAATCGTCAGCGGAAGTACAACTTAAACCTGTGGGTTATGGCCCACTAATAAATATTCATAAAAATGGCCTCTTGAATATACATATGCTCAACTTAAAGCAATAATTATTACCCATTAATACAGAGTATTCTAAATATCCCAAATATATATACAGAGTCGCTCAACTTAACCTTTCCGGAGCATTACTGACATAACAGATCCTGCGCCTATCTTCAGAATACCTGAATAATTCCATAAAATAGGGAAAAGAGAAAACACAAAAAATAACCTAAAATGAGTTGAAAACTCAGTAACTTCACTCCGGCCCGTAAAAACGGTTTTAGTTCGTAAACATTTTCACATATAAGCATATACAATAACACTTTAGTAATCATTAACAGAGAACATTATCATTAGCTTTGAATAGTCTGCTGGCAAGGACCATTTACGTGACTTTAGTTCATTGGCAAGTACAGGTTTTGGACATATCATAACTTTCGTAATTCGTAACATAAACATCATCATATGACCTTTTTGGTCCGTATCGTCCATCGTAGCATAATTCCTCCACCTGTGACTTGCCCATTTACCGGATCATTTCATGATTCCAAACCAGCAGAACCATCCACTTTTATTATCATAACTTATCAGACATCATATATTCTTAATTCGGAATCATCCATAAATCGTAAATAGAATCATAACAGGACATTTCATAACATACATCAGCATCGTCACATCATAACATATCTTATCATGCCACATAACAGATTATAACACATAATCATATCATCATAATCAACATCATATAATTGTATTCACGCACACACATATAAAACATCACATATAACATATACGGGCAATCACATAGGGTGCTGGACATGAAAGGTTACCTCAAACGCAAATCCATTTCCAAGGATAAACTTCTTATAAGCTGTCTTACTTCCTTTGAGCTCCATAAACCAACGTCCGAAACCACAATATAAATAACAAAAAGAATCAGAACCCACTCACTGATCTTTATATTCGAAAAATAGTCTAACTTACTGCTTCTAATATAATCCCATTCACCGATCTCACTTCATTGCTATTCTTTGAACATCAACTAATTAATATGAATCCCATAAGCTAGCTCCAATTACTCCAACAATAATAACAATAACTATTCTAAATTGAATCTCAACTACTATTGCAAATAATCTCACTAAGTAAACTTATTTGACATCTGATTTAGGCCCATAACTATAATTAATTAACAAATTAGACTAACACAATTTAAGGGAACACTAAATCAATTTTACTGAGTTTCCATTTGCCCAACAATATGAATATAAGTTACATTAGGTAGCTTAAATGAATCAGTTTTAAGGCCCAAATTCAACCAATTAACTTGGGTAATAATTGGATTTAAGTTCTAAACATGAAATCAGAACTTTAGAGGGGAAGAGGTTGTGATACCTCTGCTCATAAGAGCAGCGACGAAACAGAGCAGGGGAGCTCGAAGCTCCGGCAAGCGACGACGAAGCGCCGGCGAGTCTGGGCATCAGCAGCACGGTGACGACGGCAGAAGTCCGGTGGTGTTTGTCGTGTCTCGGTGCAGCAGCAGCAACACAACGACAACAAGCAACAGCACCAACAACAACGAGCAGCAGCAAGGCGGCAGCGTCGCGGCGGCGAACAAGGCCAGCAGCAGCAACAGGAGGTGGCGGCGAGCACCGCCTCGAAGCAGCAGCAGCGAACGGAGGAGAGAGAACAGAAAGAAGAGGGAGCAAGGAGGAGAGAAAAACTGGGGTCTGGGGTCTTTGGGGGTTTCTCACGGGGGAGGAGAGAAAATATAAGGGGTTGGGGTTTTGGGTGAGGGAAAATGACAGAGAGAGAAAGGATTTGGGGGTTTTGAGTTGGGGTGGCTTTTGTTTCACCAACAAAAGAAAAAGGAAAGGAGGGAGATTGGGTTATGCTTCTAACAAATTAAAACCAACGTAGGTGTTAGATGAATAAACCCATTTTGTTTCTCATTTTGGCCAAATACCACCCAATTACTATACATAAAACCCAAAATGTATTTATTTTAGAAATAATTTAACTATGATCATTGCAGAAAAATTTAGAACGCAGTTAAGCTAATAAACATGATTAGAAATTAATAAAACGTAATTAAGGTTCGGGATATTACAATCATGTTGTGCATAATTATGCACGCCAACATAATCTTATGAAGTATTTCGACATCCCAAGCAAGGGATGGCATCCCAATAATAGCAAACCGAGCTTGTAGTACTCCAAATGCTCGTTCCACGTCTTTCCTTGTTGCTTCTATGTCTTGCGAAGAGTATGTCTTTATGAGATTGTGGACTCGTTATGGACTTCACAAAAGTAGCCCATTTCGGATAGATACCCTCAGTAAGGTAATACTTTGTTATATTGATGGCCATTTACAACGAAATTAACAGTTGGAGCTCGCCCTTCTAAAACATATTCAAACACAGGAGATCTATGAAGCAAGTTTAGATCGTTGCAACTTCCCGGCATTTCGAAAAAAGAATGCCAAATCCAAAAGTCCCTATCAGCTACGACTTCAAGCACAAGTGTAGCTACCCCTGCCCTTCCTTGATATTGTCCTTTCCATGTTGTTGGACAATTTTTCCACTCCCAATACATACAATCGATGCTACCAATCATGCCAGGAAATCCACGTTCTTCTCCAATTCGTAACAACCTCCTCAGATCGACTTCATTCAGTCGTCTTAAGTACACATTACTGAATTGGTTGATGACACCATCAACGAATCCCTGAAGCGCCAATCTTAGAGATGTCTATTCAGAGACAGTAACACATGGGTTATCTGAAAAGTAGTATGTGATCATAGTGATGTCTCTTCAGAGACAGTATCACATGGGTCCTCTGAAAAGGAGTAGGGGATCATAGACATGTCTCTTCAGATATTGTACATGCACATGGTTATTTATAAATGAGTAAAGGAGCATAGAGATGTCTCTTCATAGACATTATCACATGGGCTCTCTGAAAAGTAGTATGAGATCATAAATAATGGATAAAATACTCAAACTTTTATAACAGAAACTGGCATTACAACAAAAACTTAATACATTACTACTCAAACACTCAACCTAAAACAAAATACATTAACACTCAAACATACAGCATAACATAATTAAAAACACTTACACCTAAAACATATTACTCCAAACGTGAATACTACACTCCTACAAAGTTCTGAAAATATATTTGCAGATTGCTGATCATTTCATCTTCCCATGGTGTGCGATTTTCCTTAGATGTTAATGATTGGAGCATTTGCCAATTCATTTGATAATGTTGCATCTTTAAGTTTTTCTCCTCTAACTCCATCTGCCTCTGCCTGTTTATCTCTTCCAACTCCAGTTGCCTTTGCTTCCTTGCTTCCTTTTGCTTAAGAAACTCTAGTTTCTCATGTTGCATATCCTGATCTTTACCCTTTCGCTCACCATAGATTTGAAGTCTGTCACCAGATGATGAAAAAGCTTCAATAGCTTCAACGGTTTGGCTCTTACCCTTGAGTCTGGCCTTAGCTTTCTTGTTGCCTTCTGGACGAGGCAAGGAATCCCGAACATATCCGCTTGTGGGCGTGGTTAGGGGTGTTCAAAGGGTAGGGTCGGACCGGAATTTGGACCTGATTCCGGTCCGGTCCCCGGTCCGCGGAAGAAACAAATCCCCTTAACTTACCCACTAAAGCCCAAAAGGCTAAAACTCACAAAAATCTGATTTCCTTAACTAAACCCTAAGTCTCTCTCCTCACCTCCCACCTCCCTCCCTCCCTCCCTCATCCAGCCTCCAAGTCACGGTACCTCCCTTCTTCTCCTTATACTTGACTTTGGGTGAGTTCCCATTTTAATTTTCTTCATCACTAATAATTCTACCAGAAATTTGTCCATTAATGGCGCCCCACCTCTCACCTCGACCTCGTCCAAAGCACACGTCACCGGAGATGGAGTTCACGAAGTTGCAGAGAAGGACGGTTGTCGAGCACGTGATGGGTGCAGGGAGTCTTTAATTTGGTGATTTGTGAGATAATTGAAGGATTTTTTTCTTTGTTTTTTGGGTCAATGTGATGATTCCATTCGTTTTCTAACCCGTTGATTAGGGAAGATTTTAATTTGAGTGAGCACAAAGATTTTTTAGTTTTTGTATATTCTCTCTCATGTTAATGCAGAGTGTGAAATTGTGAATAATAGTAGTAAAATAGAGTCTTAATATGTAAGTAGAAACATTGATATTTGTGTTGTTTTCTTTGAAATTTCAGTTTCCACCATTACAAGCAGATTTTTTTTTTTATTATTTGTATGAATATTCAGAAGCCCAAAAGTATACAAGTCCAATCAGGTCCGGACCTGGACCGGACCTGATTTTTCCGGTCCGGTCCGGTCCCCGGTCCGTGAAATTCAATGATTCCGGTCCACCGGTCCAGCCGGTTTCGGTCCGGTCCGGTCCGGGTCTGGACCGGTGAACACCCCTAGGCGTGGTTGGTGTGGAGCCTCCATCTTCAGACCTTGTTCTCTTCCCACTACTTCCAGAACCAATAGAATCAGACATTATTTGAGGCGTATTCGATGAACGTCTACGTGTTATCTTGTAAACGGGGTTAGTCAAGATGGAACGATACTTATCAAACTTACTCATGTGGATCCATTCATCAAAGAATTTACCTCCCGTGCTTTCAAATATCTTATGAGTTTGGGAGATCACATCATCATCATTTTGGCCACTCCTCTTTCTTACCTTTGCCTTGTCGTAGCATCCACACCACTTTTGCACCGCTTCAGACATTCTGAACCATTGGCCCTTCATACTGCCAATAGTGCGGAGCTGAATTTCATGAGGGTTGGCTTCTCTCGCTGCCTCATATTTTTCCATCACTCTCCCCCAAAACGCACCTTTTTTCTATTGCGTTCCAACAATGCTGTCTAAACTCGTATTCATGTATGCTGAGACTAGTGCTTCTTTTTCAGCTTTCAACCAAATCTTTTCTCATTTACAATGTGTTCTTGAGTTTGTTGTGGAGTTGGTTGAGGAGTTGGTTGAAATTGTGTTGGTTCAGACAGAAGTTGAGTGAAGGTTTGTTGTGTGCATGGAACTTCAAATTCACCATCATCTTCATCTTCATCATCACTATCATCATCGTAATCTTGAGTTTGTAGATAATTTTGTGGGTTATGGGAACTCTCAGGGGTGGAATTATATTGGTAATTTTGTTGATGTTGGCGATAATTTTGAGGATAGTTTTGAGTTGAATTTTGTGGATAATTTGAAATTTTTTGCTGATAATTATGCGGATTGTGTGGGTAATTTGGGGGGTTTTGGGGATAATTATTATGATTTTGTTGGTAATTTATGGGGTTTTGGTTTGTATTTTGTTGTGGATTTGTTGGACGATTTATGCATCTTCTACTAGGATTAGGATTAGGTACATAATTAGGATAATTAGAATCCATAATTATGAAGTTTTTTTTTTGGGAAGATTGTAAGCTAAAGCAAAATTATGTGATAAAAGAAATGATAATAGGAAGAGAAGAGAAAACTGAAATTGTGATAAAAGTATAGCAAAATTGGTGTCTATTTATAGAGAATGATAAATTATGAATTTCGGTTTTTTTTTTTTTTGAATTGTATTTTTTGAAATATTAACGTTACACAATTTGTAACGTTAATAATCAAAGGACCAATATAAATAAGACAAATGGCAGCATAGGAGTGGACCGCAGCACGCGTCAGCTGCTGCTTCCCGTTTTTGTCTTTTGTGCGTTGCTCCAACCAACCGGGGCGTGACATGTGGCGCTTTGGGTTTTTTTTTGTGGGTTTCCTTCTCCTGCAGTTTGCCAGCGTGGAAGGATGAATTGGGCTCACGAACCATTCGGAAATCCGAATGGTTTGTCCTCGATTCATGTGTGAACATTTCTCCCATTCATCAATAAGACAAAAAATAACGGTTCAAGCTTATGAACCATTTTTTTGTCCATCATTAAGAATGCTCTTACATCTCACATTCACGGACTTTACCTCAACATTCATTTTTCACCCACAATGGTAAGGTTGATTCACCTATTTCTCTATGCTCCATCATATACTCGCTTTCCTACTCAATCTATATTAATATTCTACACTCCACTCACATGCGCCAAGTAGTACTCTCTCAATGCCTGAAATTCAAAGACCGGGTTGGGGCAACAATTAGCAGTTTAGCACCCACCCTTTCTTCTCCATACATATTTAAGTCTTAACACCTTATAATAATGATACCATGAGATTAGGTTCAACCGTTCAAGTATAGTTGCGTTCTTACCTTAACTAAGGACCAACCATTATAGGTGATCTAATAGGCAATGTGGATTGTGGAGTGGTAAAAGCGCAGCACACTGCGCATGGCCATAGCCCACAAGTCCATAAAAGTCATAAAACTCAGCTCAAAACCCCGACGGCGACAAGTGCACCACCACTATAAAAATCTGAATTTTCACAAGAACAAAAATGAGGAAGCTTCTTTCTCTCAACCAGAAATTCCTCTCTGAAAAACTCTCCAAATCTTTCTCACTTCCACGCCCCACTCACACCAATTCTCACTCCATCACACATTTCCATTCTCTCTCCAAAACCACCACTCATCCCATTCCTAACCCTTCCTCTCTTCTCTCTCCTCATCATCAATGGCGGTCGTCCGCCATTACTGGGTTCCTCTCAAACTCCGTGCTCTCCAAACACTTTGTTTCTGCTTCCCAATTCAACCGTCAATTCAAAACCTTTCTGGGTTCCAGAATTGGGTTCACAACTAATCGTTTCGCCAACATTAAAGGATCATCTTGGTCGTCAAATCAGCGGCGTCGATGGTAATATATACTCTAATTTTTTTTTTTTTTTTGAGGTTTGAATGTTGTGTATGAAGTGGAAATTGATGTGGGTGTTACTTTTTTTTGGTTAATTTTGATGGGTTGATGTCGCATTTGTTAATGATCACTTAGAATTTTAGGGTTCTGAGTTTGTGGGTTTAATGTTGTTTATTATGACAATTGATATTCTGTTAAATTAGGGTTCTGAGTTTATTGGTTAATTTTGCTGTACTTTATTTAGATCATTGATTAATAGTTCTCTGTTTCAGTTTAAGAAATTTATATTTGAAGCTGTAAATGGGTATATGATGATCAAAAGAAATTGTTCACTGGTGATGAATTTGTCTATACAGCGTTTCCTTTTTTCTGATTGAAGCAGGTTTCGTGGTTATGTGATGTTCAAAAGATATGGTTCGCCTTAACCTTGGAATTGATTTAATTTTCTTATTTCTCATTATCTGAATGTGGTACATTGTGTATTTCATCTTACACGAAGCCAAGTTGGATTCAGGAAACTGTGACGAAGGGACTTTTATTCGATATGGATAGCCCAGTTCTATTGTGGTTTAGCAAACTGAGGATCATCAGTGGTGTTCTTGAGATATTGACTTTGAAAGAAAGGGAGAGTGGACAGTGGAAGAGGGAGATGAAAGAGGGGAACGTAGGGGGGAGGGACTTGGGTCACATCTTTGGTAGGGACGCGGCATTTTGCTTGGTAATGGTATTAGACTGTTAGTGTACTTGTAAAATACTTCGTAGTAATCAGTATATCAACTATTCTTTAGGACAATTTTTTTCTTATTTCGGAGTTTACTACTGGTTTAGTTTTTCAAAGAATGATATGGTTGTCGCTGAAGTGTATCTACTCTTTTTGTCAAGATGGGATGAACCTCTTTGCCTTCTTGGTTTTCAGTATCTAGTTTGATTACATTGTCTAGCTCAACATGGAATCCAGCAACTGTTGTCAAACACTATTTAGGCTCCTTGATTCCTTTTACCTTTTCCTTTCTCAACGAGTACTGTCCATTGTTTTTGAAATACGTTTGTTCATTATTGCGTTGTTCTTGCTTGTTCAATTTGATTGTAATTAGGAGGAAATTTTTATAAGAATATTCTTGCATATTTCCTGACCTTTAGTGGCGGATCCAATGTGGATTCAGTAGGTTCACACGTTGGATCTGGGAAAAAACTGGGTAAACTGGAAAATAAAGGGAACTAAATAAATATAATACACGCAAATCATTTCGCTGAATAGCATTTGGCTCAGCTGGTGAAACGTGTGTGATAATTTAGAGGTTCCAAGGGTTGCGGGTTAGATTCCTGCCAGAAAGTTTTTGTTTGATTGTTTTTTTTGTTTTTTTTTCTTTTTTTTTTATTACCACAACTTATATTTCTTGGTTTCTTTTTTCCTTTTCTTTATCCTTCCGTTTTTCTTTAGCTCTTTTCCTTTTTATTTATAAATCTCGTTCTCCTACCAAGTACTAATGCAGTAATATATATACTTCATTTCTAATTACTTGCAACTTTTAACATATTGCACTATTCACTTGCTTGCATTTGACTATTTTTGGTGATTTATATGTAAGTCAAAATATAGTCATGTGAGCTTGTTACATTCGTCTCAATATATATTTCGCCAATATCTAATTTTTATAATTTTTCATTTTTTTTTTATAATTAGGGATATGAAAGGTTAAAGTTATGCATTGGGAAACGTGAAATTTGAAAAGATGCAAGTAAAAGATAACGGAGGAAGTAACAATTAGCATTGTGTACATTGGGTGTGCAATAAATGTATTGTAAAACTATTTAACTTTTGGCCAAAATGGGTCATTTTTAAAGTCAAAATGATCACTTTAGATTTCATATTCATTCTAGTTGATAATATTTCTTATTTTTTCATCATTTCATATCATAGATAGTTTTAAACTTTTAACACTTAATTGATAGGTTGATTTAATGAAGTTATTTTTCTAATGATATAATTAAGAAGGAAAATTTTGTTTTTTCTATAAAAAATGTAACCGAAGACAATAAAATATATACTATGAAATTTATGTTCGAACAACTCTGAACCCACGTGGCTCAATTCCTGGATCCGCCACTGCTGACCATGGCTCTTTTTTGCTTGCACTTGTCTTTGTCTGCAGGAGCTCATGGTCCCGAGGAGGATATTCAGCTGATAATGTAGTTTATGGACTAATCTTTGCCAATGCTGCTGTATTTTTACTGTGGCGAATTTTACCTCGGGAGTTTATGTATAAAAACTTTACAGTGAGTCTTGGCTATAGTTTTTATAGATTGAGAGCAGTTTGTGTATTGAATTCTAATGCTCTTACCATTGTTATTATTTAGTAGTTTCTGCTTGTAGTTGCAGCTTAGATATGTTTGCTTATTATTATTAGGGGTGTAAGTGGATTGGACTGGATTGGACTTTGCCAAATTTAAATCCAGTCCAAAGTTTTTTGGACTCGAGAAATTGAGTCCAAGTCCGATCCAAATATTTTTTGAGTCCAGTCCAGTCTGATAATTTTTTCTCGAGTCCGAATCCAGTCCAGTTCAGTCCGATTATTATATTATTTTTTTCTCCGATTTAGATTCAATGATTCACAACGTTTTCTCATAATTGGAATTGAAAAGTTAAACTCATTATATCCATTTCATAAAGTAAGTTACATACATCTTATGTATTATATATATATATATATATATATATATATATATATATATATATATATATATATATATATATATATATATATATATTATAGTAATTTTTTGGACTGGACTGGACTTATTGGACTCCAAAGCAGTGAGTCCAAATCCAGTCCGAAAATATTTGGACTCGAAAATTTGAGTCCAAGTCCAGTCCAAAAAATTTCCAGTCCAGTCCAGTCCGACAAATTTGGACTGGACTGGATTGGACTCTGGACTTTTCGCAGTCCGCTTACACCCATAATTATTATGTTGATATGCCCTCTTGAGTGAATTGTAATTATCTGGGTCCTGCATGCAGATTTCAGTGGACAACTTTAAAAGTGGACGCATACACACGCTGCTAACTTCTGCATTCAGCCACATAGACATTGAACATATTGGATCCAATATGATTGGTCTCTACTTCTTTGGCAGTAGTGTAAGACTGACGGCTCTGCAAATTCGTTAACGTGTCTGCTTCATATAGAAAGTTCAGAACTGGATCTCACTTGATTTGTTGCATATGCTCTCACTATAGGGTAGCTCGTTTCAGTCAGCACCTTGGCTTTCTTTTCTTCCTTTTTGTTGTTTATATTGAATTTACTGTTGCTTTCGACATGCTGTACTCAGTAGTGTTTCTAGGTAATTTGTTCTAGATGGAAAAATAGGAAAAAATTTCATACTAGCACATACTTCGTTCCAACATACGGGAAAATTTTAGTACTTTGAATTTCATGGGGACTTAATCTCCTAATTACTTCGTGACTTGATTATTGTTTGCCTTTTTAAGTTTCATGATTGTCATATACTCTTGTTATGATCAGATACAAAGTTTACATTACCACCTTTGTGGAGATATTTAGACCTTGCTTAGCAAAAGGAGCTCTAGTGGTAGAAGTTAGCTAGCAAAATCATAGAAAGAAAGTGTTTGTAAAGTAGCTGTTTGATTGGTGAGAATAATGATGATAATATATGAAAGAATTGAGGTTATAGCTGTTTCCGACATTTCATGTGTCCTAGCTGTTTGTTGTTTAGTGATGTATCTGTTTCCGACATTTCAAGTGTCCTAGCTAATTTATATCTTTTTCTTTCAATTATGTATCGATGGTTACAATTACATGTCATGTTTTTCTTGTGTATGAGTAATGAGAGCTGTGCAGTATAGTCTAACCAATGTCTTTGTGGCTAAAGAGGTATAGACTCTAGACAGCATGACTGTTCCTTAAATCTTAAAGTCTCAAAGTTTGTTACTCATGCTCATATGAGAGGCTCACTCCTGGCAGTTTTGTTTGTTACTTCCTTTGTGCCATTCATAATTGACAAAGTATAACATTTAACATCTAGATTGTCCTTATCATCCAATTTGTCGCATATCAGTCTAGTAGTAGGCCCGTGGATAGTTTCATACACAGGTCTAAGTCTAAGTTGTAACATAATTCCCTAATCTCCATGCGAACTGCGATCCGAAAAAGGCGAATTATGGTCGGTTTCGCCTATTTTTGGCCCATTTTGGGTGAACCACAAACTGAAAAACCGAATTATATAGCGAATTATGTTACACTCCGTCTAACAAAGCATCCTTTCTGCATTATTAGACTTAAGGCACTGCACTGCCTCATACCCTACATGGGCGCAATCCTCTTTGGAGGCGCTAATTTTTGGTGTGGCATTGTATCTTTGATGCCTTTTGATGACATGGATCTCATATACCTATTTTTATTTTCTTGTATGGGTTTATGGATCTATTGGCTTTTTCAAACTTTTTTTTTTGCCGAGTAACATCATTGTCTTTGCAGATTGGAAGTGTATTTGGAGCAGAGTATTTGCTGAAGCTGTATGTTGCTGGGGCTGTCGTTGGCTCCATATTCTATTTGGTTCACCATGCCTATCTAGCTAATACATCTAAGGTAGGTGATTAAGTTTGAATTATGCGTATGGTGAAATGAGATGCATCATTGATTACTCTTTCCCAAACATTGCATGGTACATTACCTACGAAGATAACGTGTCTTGTCTTCTGCTTCCTGATCTATCATGTTGGGTTTTTCTAATATATTTACTTAATTTTCTTGTCTTGGGGGTGAGGTAGCAAGGGGTTTTGACAATATTAATGTGTCAATGCCATAATCTTTGTGACTTCAAACTTTATTGATTGCAATTTCAGATTCCTTAAACTTATATGCATTGCTTCTCTTTAACAAGTTGCTTTTTACAGAGACCAGGAACCTTCAGCTGGAATTCATATAAAACGCCAGGACTGGTAAGTTATTCGTGAATCAATTCATAATATATTTCAAATTTCATAGTTTCTCGAAAATGAGCTGGACAATCTACTGTAGAAATTAAGGTCCAGCCTTGTGTAGGAAAAGATACGTCAATACCATCATATTAGATTTTTGTGATAATTAAAAAAAAGTAGTGTGCTATCAGGCTTAGTTCAAAGGATGTCTGCTTCCCTGTCTGCCTTTTGATTGTGGAGATTACTTTGGGAAGGGTGGGGAGACTGTAGAAACAGATTGTGGCAAAAGGAGGGAAATTAGTGTTAGAAATGCTGAATCAATCAGTGCACTTTTTTTATTTTAATGTGGTATTTCCCTGTGCTTGTCAATCCAACTGATTCTAGACAGGGAAAAAGTTTGGTGGTGTAGGAGATGGTTATGCGAAACTTTCAACTGCAGTAGTCGGGGAAAGACAGGGAATGAGGGAAGTGAAGGTCTAAGTATATATCCTTTAAAAGCATGAAAAACAGGCTTCCGCAACTAGATCCAGTGCTATTTATCATTGTTCATGCTCAAGGTTTTTTCTCTAGTCATCTCGATTGGTTCTATGAGGAGAGGAATAAAAGAAGCATAATTTTACTATAGAATGAGAAGGGAGAGAAATGGTGGTCTCTGAGATTGTGTACATTGTTTCGATAATTTATTTGGTCCACCAAATAAGTGATCTCTTCACTGATACAGGAATTCTTATTCTATCATCGCTTATTGTGTATGTTACCCCTTTACATTGATTCTGTATCTCTTTGAAGTTCTCTTGTATCTAGCTTGTGGACCGACTTTTGTTCATTGGAACACTTGTTTATTACTACTGTCCAGTATGTTTAACAACACTCTTGGGAAATCTGTTAATGTCCTCAATATTTATGCTTTTAGGGTGCAAGTGGAGCAGTCAATGCCATTTTACTTCTTGATATATTCCTCTTTCCAAGAAAGACGCTCATGTTTGACTTTTTCATTCCAGTTCCTGCCATATTACTGGTAAGACATCCCACTGATCGTATTTAGGCCATATTTCCTAATGTTTGGATGTCCATATGCATTTCCTAAAGAAATTTTATTGATATCAGGGAATCTTTCTAGTCGGAAAGGATCTCATGCGGATTTTAGAGGTATGCAAACTTTAAAATTCAGAATTCTACCATTTTTTATTTTGGGCGGACTCAAATTTCTTTTTCAAATTGGGTGCAAGTATTACTCATACTTAGTAGCCCACACCAAACATTCTCCTAATTGAATTAAACTACTTCATTGTAAGTATTCAATTGTGCCTTTAACCCTTCATTTTTACTTTGTGCCTCACCCCAAACTCACTCAAACTTTGTGCCAAAACAAATGGGTGAAGTAATTGAGGACGGAGGGAGTATTTTTCTAACTACTTTCACCATTAAACTTAAGGAACCATCAACTGAATACAACTTTGAAAATTGGAAGCTAATGAGTTGCCTTCAGTAGTGGTAAGTTATGTCTGAGTTGCATGGCCAAACTTGTCATGCTACTCCTACTTGCTCGATATGCTGCAAATAACTGTGTGTTGCATTGTCTGCAGGGAGATCAACAAATATCTGGATCGGCTCATCTTGGTGGTGCTGCAGTTGCGGCTGTAGCATGGCTACAACTAAGGAGAAGATTCCGTTTCTAACCATTGGGATTCTTTGTTTTTTATTACGGGGGTTGCTCAATGTTTGTAATTGCTCTTGTACTGGTTTCTTGTGTCACTTTTCAGTGTCACTGGGTAGGTTTAGAATCGAATTTGTGATAAAAAAAAAAAAAAAAAAACCTTCTTTTCAAGCTGTTGGTTTTTACTTTGTTTTGGAGTAGGGGTAGACCATATGTGGGGTCAATTATCAGATGGGTTATGGGTATTTAACTTAAACATTCATCTGCCACATTTGGTACTTAATTTAGCAACGGCGATATGTAGCTGTTAAATTATCTACTTCTCTCCCGCCTCTCCCTTCCCGAATCCCCCCCATTTGTCCCTTTTCTTTGATTTGATTTAAATTTATTTGATGCAATATTCTACTGCTTTCTTCCCTAATTAATTTTTTCCATACTAAGTCACAAGAGGTGAAAGAGCTTGACCAACAACTCCATTGCTCAATTCCAAGTAATCACTGTTGAATCTGAAACACTTGTGAATTTTGGTTGGGTTGTAACTTGTAAGTGAAGGTGAGAAGGTCTCATAACATTGTTATTTAGTTCCCAACTTTAGGAGTTACAAAAAATAACCTTTGTTCTCCTAGCTTATTTCTTGGGCTGGTAAATTTGTTCAAATTATTTATGAAAGTTCTCTGCTTTTGACCACCCGAAGATTGATGTATAATTAATATTATTTGATCATACTTAAACTAATTATTTTCATCTTTAAAATTGCGGAGTAATAAAAGAAGATTCATCTTTTCTATTACTTCTATTACAACTTACAACAACGAACATGTCCTTAGAGCAATATCATCCATGAGGATCCTCCATCCCCACGACACTTTCTCTACTCTATGAGGAGAATGGAGATCCTCATGGATGGAAAAATATTTTTGAGGATCTTCAAAGGATAAGAAATGGAACAGAATCCTATATATTTGGTAAATTGAAAATCTCAACCAATGTGCATAAAGTAGGGTATTTTTTTTAATTGCAACTTTATAAGTATAGTGGCGCAAGCAAAAAATTTGATGAAAGAGAGAATATGTGGTAGGGTATATTTATGGTAGAAGAAAGAAAGAGAATAATGAGGATCCTAAAAAGTAAAGAAATCCTTAAAAAAAGAGGATGTAAATAATGAAAAGTGAGGTGGAGAAAAGAGAAGGTGAGGTGTAAGAAGGAGGGAATGAGACCGAAACACTAAACAGTTAATAAGACATTTTGGAATATAAAATCATTTCGAAATTTCACTTTTTGTCAGTGAAATGAGAAATACAAAATAGGGCTTAAATCAATTAAGGGGTTTTAATTTAAATGAGTGAATAGGGTTTCCAATGAGGACGGGGTACTCCTCATCATGGCTGTTCATGCGCTTATATCTATAAGAACAATTAGATATCTAAATGTAAAATAGAGAAAGTGATAGGCCCCACTTCAAGTGGAATGACAAAAATGCTCCATGCACTTATATTCCAGAATTTAGATACTCCCTCCGTCCCAGAAAGATCTGAACACTTGTTGGGACACGTAGTTTAAGGTGATAAGTTGTAGTGTGGTTATCAAATGTTATTTTATTTAAAAAGTAGATGTGATAAAAGTTGGTGGAGTATTTTTAATTAGAGGAGAGAGAAAGTTGGGTAACTTTTTATAGATAAAAGGTAGAGTGTGTGCCAAAGATCTGTAAAAGAAATAATATATTAATGGTGGGACAATGCCAAGAATGGAAGTGTTCAAACTAATTTGGGATAAACGTAAAAGAAAAGTGTTCAGACTATTCTAAGACGGAGGTAGTATCTAGCTTCTCATTATTTAGAGATCATAATTCATAGGGTTTGATATCTCACCTTTTACTTTTATCCCAAAATGGCCATATCATATTAAAATAATACCCAATTTACCCTTGTACTCACATGTACATTGTGCATGTCCGGTGTTTCCTCATTTCTGTTGTGCATGACTCAACACTAACCCACAACAACAACAACAACAATATTGAAACAAAATGAGGAAGCTGATTTCTCTCAACTTCCTCTCTAAACAAAATCCCACATCTGTGTTCAAAATTAGGCCTTTCCATTCTCTCTCCAAAACCACCTCTCAGTCTCACACTCCATCTAATTTTCTCTCTCCTCTTCATCAATGGCGGTCTTCCACAACAACTCATGCTGCCTCCCTCCCAAAATTTGTGCTTTCCAAACACTTTGTTTCCTGTGCTCACTTCAACATTTTGTGCTCCAAATCTTTTGGCTTGTTTACAACCCATTTCTCCAAAATTAAACGATCACCTCGTTCATCAACTCGGCCTCATCCTCAGCCTCAGCCTCAACCTCAACCTCAGCCTCAGCGGCACGGCCGGTAATTTATTAGTGTATCTGTGTATATTGTGCATTCTTTTATACTATCTGCTAAATTTGATGGGTGAAATCATAACATTTTGTTAAGCATAATAATCTATTTACTTTTATTTATTTATTGTGATAATCATTTTTCAATCCTGTTTTATTGGCATTGCTATAATTATTTCAAACCCATTACCCATCTACATAATTCTGGGGTTCAGTAGCTTTATGCATGCTGTAAATGGTTGCAGAATGTACAGTTTCTTTTTTAATCAAAGTTTCCATTTTTTGTGATAGGAGTAGCCAGTAGGTCATGACTCATGTCTCATGAGAGGAAAGAAGTGGTTTACTTAACCTTATATAGCTATGCTCTCAAAAAATTTATAGCATTAATGATGCAAAGACCAATGCACCAATTGGGGTATAAAGTTGTAATTTGCTGGTTATTCTAGATGCTCGCCAAATCTGAAAAAAAAAACCCTTTATTTTTATTCCTCGGAACCCCCTACATCACCATTCAATATTTCTTAGCTCACTATCTAACACTTTTCGAGAAAAAAAAATATATCCAATTATATGGACCAATAATATCAAGAGCACACATATAAAGGAACAAAATAGTGAAAGAGAAGATTTGAACTCATTCTTTTCCTCCTTAAACATTATGTGCGTTAGAATTATTTGGACTACATTGAATGTTGCACTTTGTTGTAATGTTGTGCATTATCATGTGTAAATTCTGGTACACGCCCCATTTTAAATTCCTAAGGGCATCCTTAATGGTGATTGAAAAAAAAAATTACATACATAATCTTAAAATACCCCCCCTTAATGGTGAATGAAATAAAGATTGTGGGTTGATTGGCAAAAAAATTTTGTATGGGACGATTGAATTGATGATCAGGCGTGGGAGTGGGACCCACCGCCTGATCTGGCGAAAAATAATTTTTTTTGCTTTTCTTATGGTCAAAACGACGAGTTTTGGGAAAAGTTGTGAATAATTTCTTCCAAAACACAGTGTTTTGGGCCGTGGAAGTAAAAAAAAAAAAAACTGTCTGCCACACTGACACGTGCGTCAGCACTAATAACACGCTGCCACTTGGCAGCATCTGGCAGGAGAGAGAAAAAACACACTTACAAATATTAAAAATGCAATATCTTTAAAAATACAAAACCAAAAAAAATAAAAAAAATACCAATGGCTCTATTTTTCCAAGCTCTACAAATAGATACCCATTTTGTAATATTTCGGACAATTTTTTTTTCTAGCTATTTACTAATTTTCTATAATTTTGCTTATTTTATATGAATATCTTCCACTTTTACACTCTAAAAAAAATAAACAATATTTTTGTGCATTTAATTTAGTTAATGCTAAAAACGCTAATTATGTATTTATTTAATTTATTTTTTTATCAATTAGTAATAAATATTAAATATTATTAAAAAGTAAATAATAAAAATATTGTATAGTGTTGGTGGGGTGATGAGAGAGAAAAAATAATTGGGTGGGGTAAAAAAGTAGTTGGGTAGGTAAAAGTAGTTGGGATGATCTTTTTTTTGGTTCATTGTTAAGAAGAAAGTGGGAAAAGATTGTGGGGTGTAATTTTTTAGAGAGAGAAAGTTAGAAAGAGAGTGGGATGATCTTTTTTTTCCACCAATAATGGTGCTCTAAATTCAACATGGATTTGTGGAAGATAGCTATTACCACGTAGAATTTACAATGGTTGTAAAAGATATTTTCTACCCGCAAAATGAGAATAATAACACTAGTTGGTACTTGGTAGTTCACTTTTACCATGAAGGCTAGATCCATCGGGTCTAATAATGGGGCCTAGACCCTAAAAAAGGGAGGGCAAAAAATGCAATTCCGTTGAAGAAGGTGCTCACGCTTTTTCTCTAGAGGCATCAATTGTTAATGTGTTGGATGATTATACAAAGAGTGAT
This sequence comes from Beta lomatogona, assembly GCA_947646795.1. Classification (NCBI taxonomy): domain Eukaryota; kingdom Viridiplantae; phylum Streptophyta; class Magnoliopsida; order Caryophyllales; family Amaranthaceae; genus Beta; species Beta lomatogona. The sequence continues at coordinate 1,517,441 of CANSNZ010000351.1, forward strand.
TTTCTTGTTGTTACCGAGTTTTATGATCTTGTGAACATTTGTGACTGTTTAATGCTATGACTAATTTTGTTCACTTATTACTATTATTTGAAGCATGCAAATGGGTGTTTCTTTCTTAAAGATGTTAAACTTTGTAGCACAATAATGCTTGGGATTTTATGGGAACGGGGAAACCTCATAAGTCATTTTCTAGTCACTTCATTATTGATTAGATTTGCATTGTTTAAGTGAATTAGATTGATATGTTTGACGAATTGAATTGTTGTTCTAATTAAAAATTATAATTTAAATTTCAGAATGAAAAGAAAGAAAACGCAATCGAATATCTAAAGTTTTTTTTTACTAAAACCACACCAATACGTGCTCTAAATGGCCCCTGGTAATTGTCAACTCACTTCTCCAATTGTTCAAAAAGGTTAACATGGATAATATTGTAAATCGGTATCAAAAAATGAAAACCTGTCGAGAACAATTGTAACAATTTTTAGGTACTATTTTATTGTAATATGAACTATTATTTAGTCATGAAATGATTTTATTTGAAGTAGTTTTTTCTAAATTCATGGATTATCATGTATGGGTGTGCGTATCCGAACCCGTATCCGTTTTTGTGCAACCTAGTCGGTAGTGACCCACCATTCATAAATTTCTGGATCCGCCACTGGTCACTTCCAACCTTCATTAGCTCGTAACCAGTTTGCCTCTTCGGAAACAAATATGTTTCGGAATCGGGAAAACCTTGGGTCCTAATGGTTTCCGTGCTTACACGTTATAGCTCAAACTCGAATTTGACTACTGTTTTTAGGCTCTTTGGTTCATTTTTCTTTCACTTCCCCAACAACTACCAGCCATTTTCTGTAGATATCTTGAAAATTTTGCAATGTTCTTGCTTGTTCATATCGAATGTAAATCAAAAGTTTAGATATATTCATTCTTGCATGGATCCTGAGCTTGGCTCTTCCTTGCTTCTCTTGCCTTTGTGTGCAGGAGCTCGAGGTTCGGAGCATTTTTTTCAGCTGATAATGTAGTCTTAGGTTTAATCTTTGCTAATGCGGCTGTTGCTACAATGTGGCAAGTTCTACCTCGAGACTTTATGCTTAAAAACTTTACAGTAAGTCTTTACTAAATGTTTGTATACTACATTGAATTTCAATGCTATATATTACCATAATTAGCAATTTCCAATTTCTGCTTGTAGTTACAATTCTATCTAGACATTTTTGCTCAAATATACGTTGGTATATTCCTAACTGTTCATCTACTTCCTGGTTTATGTGCATGCAGATTTCAATGGATAACCTTCAGTGTGGACGTATACACACGATGCTAACTTGTGCATTCAGCCACTTAAGCATGGGACATCTTGCATCTAATATGATCAATCTCTTCTGCTTTGGCAGTAGTGTAAGAGTCCTGGCTTTTTAATTGTGTTAACATCATTGCTTATTATAGAAGGTTCCTATGTGTGAATCTCTCTTAACTTTGTTGCATATGCTCTTTTCATTTTGTACTCCATTATGGCATCTGCATGCATATTCATGTCACTTTACCTAAGCAAACCTCACTAATAAATAATAATAAGACAATAATATAGCCAATAAACTGGCGGTCATGTTAGGTTTGTGTTTAAAAACTCAATTCTATCCGTCCCAACCCATCTAATAAAAAGATCGTGTCAGGTTAATCCACATAACGAGCTGAAGATCTTAACCCAAGCTTGCTGCCGTGCTTGGGTCATGGTGGCGTGTCGACGTCGTATCAATTTTTCCACATGGTTTCATTAATACCATTTAACATATGTTTGCAGATTGGGAGGGTGTTTGGACCAGAGTTTCTGCTGAAGCTATATGTGTCTGGGGCTATAGGCGGATCTGTATGCTATATGTTGCACTATGCCTATCTAGTTAGTCCATTTAAGGTATAAGGGACACAAATTTGGATTCCGTGCCCACATTTATATTGTGCCTCTCTTTGATGATATTCTTAATTCTTTACAGGAAAAAGGAAATTCAAGCAAGGAAGCATCAAAAGCTCCAGGACTGGTAAGTTTAGTGAGGTACTTTATAATGTGCTATTGTGCTCTCTTATTTCCAATAGTTTTTACAATGAACCTAACAGTACTTTGGGAGACCTGAGAACAAGAGAGTAGGGAAAGAATTGGTGTGTTCAAGCTAATTTTACAAAGATAAATTTAAAAAAAGTCTCAATAATCAAATTGCAATAATAATAACGATGTACTGTATTTGATAGGCGATAATAAATTATGGGTACAATAACGGAAAATTTAAGTAATTTTGTGGAGAAAATCCTAGTAATTTAGGTGGCAATGTTTGTCCATCTTCAAATGCCTCTTTTACTTCATGAATGTTCATTATTGTCCATTACGACATTAGATGTGATATTGAGTGAGAATGATTACTAATGAAGAAAAACTCATGTTTAAAAATGATGTTCCTTTGCCATCTGCATATGACATGCAAACAACTTTTTCTATTAAAATACATATAAATTATTTTTGTTATTACCACCATATATATAATTAACTGGCTACCAAACAAGTTGGTAAGTTCTATTAAGTTCATATATATCTCAAAACCAATGTTAAATGAGAACTTTTAAGCTTTGTTTAGGAAAATCCTTTATAATAGACAAGGCCTCAAATTTTTGTAACCATATCACCTTATCTAAGGTTAATTAAACATAGCCTTATTTGCTATCTTTATCATGCATGTTACCTTTACACTTGACTACAACTTATGAAATTGTGTTGTATCTTGTCTTTTGGACTAATTATATATTGCCTATAAGAATATGTGATGATTCAACTTAGTCGTTAAGGGTTAGCATTTGTTATGATTTCAGGGTCCAAATGGGGCAACCAATGCCATATTGCTTCTTGATATTTGCCTCTTTCCAAGAAAGACCATCTACCTTGATTTTTTCATTCCAGTGCCTGCCATATTAATAGTAAGACATCCCAACTATCATATTACACAGTTACACTAAAGCTGAGTGCTGCATTATTCCTAATTTATGTTATTGATATCAGGGAACCTATTTTGTTGGAATGGATCTCTTGAGGATTTTACAGGTACCAACAAGACTGTAAATTTGTTTTTCTTCATTCTTTTAGTAACATTTTCATGAAAATTTCACGACCCAAGAATCTATTATCACTTCGAAACGAATGAATTGGCTTCAAATACCAAAGTAATAACTACTCGTAATAAGATACCGTAGCTACTATCTCCATTCTTTGAAGCTTAAAGATTGCTACATACATTGAGTACTTTCACACTTGTCAACGCAAAATTTCGACTATTATTATCTTGAGAAATACTATATATTTATAGAAAAGTACATTATATGACCATATAAAAAATAGTACGAAAGTTAAAGTGTTTGCCTTTTTAAAGAATGGAAGAATATTTATTAGTTGCATGATGGAACTTTTTATGACTCATGTATAAATGCATAATGCGTCTAGATACTGCTGCAACATAACGTGTTCTATTTTCTGCAGGGTGATGAATATAGATCTGCATCAGCTCCATTAGGTGGTGCTATAATTGCTGCAACGGTATTCCTAGGTCTGAGGAAGGGATGGCGTTTCTAAATCCAATGTTGTCCGATCATTAAACTATCCATTAAAATCTTATGGTCACATTTCGAATGTAATTGTCACCTTGTGGTCACAACAAGCAAATTTGCTTCGTATTTCAGATTCTAGTTTCCTAGTATGTAGGATAGTTTTATCATGTTTAATCTAAACCTAGGTTTGACTTTAGACAAGTGTATTGTTCAAGACATTTCAAGCAGCTTGTAAATTCTAATAGAGATGAACTTGTTTCAATATCTATCCTATACCAGATTTGGTTATTTGGTTATTTTATTTAAGTTTGTGATGTCTTCCTCACTTTAACTATTAGTTGTAGCATTGATCACTGAATCACTCTTTCTAATTAGATTGATTATTAACTTTTCACTTCTTAACTAGTAATCTTTTTAAAAGTTTATTTGTAACCTCTTTAAATGGTAGGGTAAAAAAACCCTTGATCACATGATAAGTATCCGTAAATATGCTAGATAACCCCACATATAATACGATAAATTGACGAGTTAACTTTATTTTTTTTCCAATCAAGTAACCTGCTTACTCTTACTTACCATTGTTTATGTCATTTTGATTAATTTTTCCAGTTTACAAAAAAATTGTTTTGATTTGTTTACAAAATACTATATCTTTATTTCCCTTAATATAAGTAATTTACAAAAAGTTGATATAATATTGTTACCACCATTTTTAGATGTCCAGTTACATTTATTATGGTACATTGTATTAGACCTCAAAAGGTTTAATTGTGTCTTAACATGAAAGCCCAATTAGAGTATAAAGCCCATTGAACGCAGACAACATAAGTCAAAGTCAACAGAAGAAGACCATCAAGACTATCAAGAGATCACATTCAAGGGTAGTAAAGGAACGAACAATCAAAGGACGATCGTGGGCAGTTTAATAAGAGACATGTGTGCAAGCCTGCAAGGCTACAGTTATTCAGCACCAGAAGACGGTTGAGATTTGAACCAAATACGATTCAAATGTTTTCCCTCCAAGCAAGCATGGAAGTTACACACCACATTTCTCTATAAATATAGGAATGATCATCAAGTATAGAACAACGAACGAACACACATCAAATCACATTACTTCTTTTCTTAGCGTAGCCTAGCCTTAGCCTAGCCAACCCCCTTCTGGGGTTATAGTTTAGTTCCTTAGACGTAGAAGATGTTCTGGCGATGAGGTCTCTAATTCTCCGATTGAAGCAAGGAACCACAGAGGTAACAACCTTCGTGTCTTCCCTTTAGTTGTCCAGCCTGGCTTATCCCTCTATGTGTTGTAAAATCTTTTTCGAAGTTTGTGGCATATATGGGAATGTTGTACTTTAATTAATAGATTAACTATTGCTTGCTCTATTTATTGCATTTCGCCTAAATTTATTAGGCGTTGTAGTTTAAACCTTAATTAAATTGCAACAAAGTACGTTAGCAAGGTTTTATCTAACTAAAACCGGTAGCCCCCACGGGCTAAGTCCCCCAAGACATTCAGTATCAAACTATTGGGTGTGCATCAACTTGTCTGCAAAGCCAACCAATTGATTTTGCACCAACAAGTTTTTTGGCGACCACAGTGGGAGAAGAAGATTCATAATCAAATTGTGAATTTTCTTCGTACTTTCGAAAAACTAACTGTAAAGAACGGTTGTTTTTACTAAAATGCCGGACACACGTTCTAAAAAAAATAAGGAAATTGCTCAGGGGGAATCAAGTTTCCAGAACATGGAAACGAGTTCTTCAATCCCTTCAGAAACTAGGGTGCATGGTAACAATGGTGAACCAATTCACCATAAACATGAAGAGTCAAATGGAGAGACCCCACAAAGGGAAGGCTCATCTCCAGGTAGTACTGGTCGTGGATTCATACACCAAATGTATGGAAAGATCACAGAATTAGTAAAGAATTTCCTGTTAGAAGCCAGAGAGAGTCAGAGACAACAATTTGACTCCAATTACAGGACTCTAGCCCATGAGTCTGCCAGAGTCTTCACAGACATCCTCCAACGGATAAGTGAAGAGAATAGAGAGATTAACTCTAGGCAGATTGATAGAATACTTGTAAATATCAATGATACAATGAGAGCAACTTTTACGACAATGTCAAAATCTCTTGCCACTAAAGTAGTTACTCGTCTAGAACCATTAGTCGAAAAACACTATCAGTTAAATGAGAAACTAGTTAAGGCCTTAGAAGAGGCTCCGTTGAATAGAGCAAGGGGAAATTCTGGCGCAGAGCCAGATGTTCCTCCACTAGGTTATCCTCCAAGGGTACATTTCTCCCATTCTGAAACTAGAGATACACTTATCTCAGGCGATCTGCAAACTTCCTCCTATGCGCATCACACAAGGGCAATCCCCATGAGCCATGGAGAGGGTAATCATGGAAATCTTAGGAGAAGTGATGGAATGGCAGCGGGCGTGGAGCCAGGCTGGCACCAGGCGTCAGGACATCACCAACCTTCGCTTTCCATGGGTGGTGGACAAGTTGGTGACAACACACACCAATCTGGATCATCACAAGGAGGACAGAGGCAGGGTACATTCATTGCAACCAACAATAGTACACCATATGCATATACGCCTCATAACCAACCAAATATGGCTAGTATTCCTTCTACACCTTATGTTTATGTACCTCCTAACCAACCAAATATGGCTGGTACGCCTCATTATGGAAATATTCCAGGATTTGGTCAGCCCCCAAGCTCCATTTGCCCAAGCAAATGGTGCTTACCATGAGGGGATGCCCACAAACGGACATACATTTCCACCACAAATGGCACAAGGAGCAGCCAATCCTACCTTCATGCACAACCAGGAGATCCCTATGGGAGGTTATCAAAATCAACCTTTCAATCCTAATCCTAATCCTGCGTATGATCATGCGGGAAACATGGGATTTGGGAACATGGGATACCCGGGAAGGCAAGATCCTTTGGCAATGCAGTTTGAGGCACTAGTCCAAAGATTAGTGGGTGATACCTCTAGGAGAAATCAGAGGCAAATAGGTCAAAAACCTTACCCTGAATGGATTGATAGAACAAATCCGTTTCCTATAATGTTTAAGATACCTGACTTTACCTTGTTCTCCGGAAATGATAGAGTTTCCTCTGAAGAACATTTAGTTAGGTTCAATTGTCAGTATAGGGAAGCAGCTGACAATGATTTCTTAAAACTTAGAATGTTTTCCATGTCTCTTATGGAGACTGCTTTTTGGTGGTACACTAATTTACCACCAAACTCCATTCACTCATGGCAAGACATGCAAGTGCAATTTACAAATCATTTTGCACGCACTGAACCAGGAGTGACCCTAAGTGATTTGGCCAGAATCCAACAAAAGTTAAGAGAGTATGTTGAAGACTACCTATCTAGATTCAAGATGGCCAAGATTAGGTGTCATGTTAGCAATCCTGAAAGAGAATTTGTACAAGTGGCTCAAGAGGGAATGTTAACTCAGTTTCGAAAAAGGTTTAATGGTCATGTCTTTGGCGATTTTGTTGAATTAGCAGAATTGGTTGTAAGGTATGAAAGGAACCTACAAGCTGAAAGTGCAGCAAGACACCAGAAAGAGCCCTTCCACTTTGAGACCGCACCAGAAGTGGACGTGGCAGAATTCATTCAAGGAGTACCTTATAAATGTTCTCCTTTAGAGAAGAAATAATTTCTAGCGCCAAAGGATATGAAATCTGACAAAAGAGGACATATACTTTTGATGCCAAGAAATCTAACTCTATCTTTGACTGGTTATTATCTAACAAAAAGATAAAATTAGTAGGGAGCCATAAACTAAGAACTGCTGAGGAGGTTAAGGGTAAAAAATACTGTAAATGGCATGATGCAGTAACCCTTGACACTTCTGAATGTATTGTCTTTAGAAACAAAATCCAGAATGAAATTGATAAGAAAAAGGGAAATTCTATATGGCAGCCCTCAATTTTTTAAAATTACATATGGTAGCTTTTTTTAAATTTTATTACATATGGTAATCATCAATTACTGTTAATCTAATGATTAAAAATGTTAAATAGCTGTTATAAGGTTAGAATATAGGTTATATCTTTTTTAAAAAAAGCCCATTAATTTAACCTACAAACAATTACTCCCCTGTTATTTCATGCTAACCCTTTCATCTTCTCCTTCTCTTTCTTCTTCTTCTCCATGTATTCCCCATGATCAATTGTTGTTCGACATAATCTAACTTCATCTCTTCAAAATCAAAACTTATCTTTCATTGATTTCTTTAGCAATTAGATTCGTGCTTCTCACAAATTCATCAACATTGGTGGTTTATTGGATGTGAGTGCTTCTAAAGACAAAGCAACCTCAAATTTCAACTTAGGGATTATAAAGCTTCAATCTTTCACTTCATTGAGGGAAGGAGAAGACTTGTTGCAAATTTGGTATGTGGAATTCAAAGTTTTTTGAGATTTATTCAATCATATTCATGCTACAAAAATTAATCTGTTATGGCCTATAAATTAATCGTCAAAACACCACATTCTTGTCTAGCCGAGTAGAATTGGACAATCATATGACAATTGAACCTGCTAAATTCTTACTACTGAGCAATTGATCAGATTATTAATTAAGTAGGGAAAAGAATAAACTTTATTAATTAATTAAATATGGATAAGTACAACGTAAGTATGAGGAAGTGAGATGGGTTGAAGATTATTGTTTGGTCAACATATAGATTGACAATTTGCATTAGAGTGTAGCTACTATCATTCAATCACATGATCCTTTCTTACATGCGATAATGGGAATTATGCATGTTCATATATATACTCTGTTAGTGTATTCTATTTGTTTGAATATGACCCTGATTGTGATATATCGATTGATTTACTTCTTCTTTTTTGACATTTTTTAGCTTGCTGCCTTTGTGTGTTGCACAAGAAGAATGGGTGAAGCTGTGATGTTGAGATTTCAATATAGGGGTCTAGATGTAGATGTAATTGTGGGTGATATTGATAAAGTGAACCTGATTGATCTTGTGATTGATTATCAAGATGAGGCCCAGAAAAAAAAATTCGAGTACCTTGGTATCCTAACTTCTATTATGTGTACAAGACGAAACATTATGAACTTCTTACTGACCAAGATTTAATGAAAATGTTTAGCAATTTACCTAATTGTAAGCTAATACACATATGGGTTGGAGAGCAGAGTGAACCATCTGAACAAATGAAGGTTGTTAAGTCATTGAGGTCTGGAAAGAATACTATTGAGAATGTTGAACCTAATCCATGTACTTTGACACCAAACATTAACATCAATACCCCTAAGAGGAGCCAAAGATTGCAAGGTGGTCAATTGGATTCTAATGATGACATTGTGGATACAAGAACTGCTTCACTTCCATATTCATGGAATAATGATGACGGAATTACCCCTGCAATAGAGGAGTATTGGCTTGATCTAATCATTAAGGGTGTTTCTACCAACCCTATTAGAGGAAGGGGAAGAGGCAGAGTGAGTTTAAGGGGGAGGGGAAGAGGGAGAGGGAGAGGGAGAGGGAGAGGGAGAAATGTTGTAACTACTCCTGAACATACACAACCTACACAACCAAGACTGAAGAGTCCTAGTAGAAGCCCTAAGATAATCAAATCTGCATCCGTTAGGGTAGTAGATGACATGCATTTGGTTCTTGAGAACCCTGAACCTACACAACACATAGAACCTACACAATATGTCACTAATGAAGGTTCATCTAAGGCTTCTAAGACAACATCAATAGGTCTCAAAAAAATTCCTAAGACAACTGCTGTTAGGAAAGGGTTACTAGTCAAGAAAGGGAATGCAACTGAGATCAGTGTTGGTGAGGGCACTGTATCTGGGAGGAATTTGTCTCAAAGTTTTGAAAATGAGGTGAGTATTAATCTATATGATGATGAAGTGTACATTCCAAGTGCACGCGACAATTTGAATGACAATGAGAGTGATGACAATTTGGACCTTGAAGATGATGAGTCTGATCATGAACCTTTGCTAGACATACATGATGAGTTTGATCCTTATACTGGGACTAGATTTGAAGAATATGATGGTGAGGATGATGACAATACCTACTTGAACAAGCTTTACAAGAATGGAGAATTGTATAATGATGAGGAGTTTGGGAAGATTACTTTGAGACCTTGGATGTTATTTTTAGACAAGCATCACTTGAGAAGTGTTGTTAGGGACTATTGTATACAATCGGGATTCTCCGTGATTGTTGAGAGGGCCAATAACAGTAAGTGCACTGCAATATGTTCAGCACAAAACTGTAGTTGGAGGATACATGGATCTAGGTTGACAGATGGCATTACTTGGGCCATCAAATCAATTAAAAATCCTGAACACACATGTATGGGGTTAGAAGTGAGTAATCGTATGGTGAACTGTAAGTGGGCTAGGGACAAGCTCATAGACCACATTAGAGCTAACAATGATATTAGTGCTAAGTCACTAAATGAATTATTGTGGCAAAGGTATGGGGTTCAAATGAAGCAGAGCACAATGTACAAAATGAGAGGAGAGGCACTAATGGAAATCCATGGAGGGCATGATGTGTCCTATAGTTTGTTGCCTAAATATTGTGAAGTTGTGAGGAGTACCAATGTAGAATCTATAGCAAATTGTGCATGGACATCATCTAATCATCCTAAAAAGCCTTTGGCGTTTTCCTCCATTTTCATCGCATTAAAGGGCCCACTAGATGGATTAGTTGCTGGATGCAGAAGCCTAATTGGTGTCGATGGTGCTCACCTAAAGGGCAATTACGGGGGCATACTTCTTTCTGCAGTTGCACTTGATGGCAACAATGAATTGTACCCCTTTGCATGAGCAATTGTACCAGGAGAGGATGGTGATAGTTGGAATTTTTCTATTTGGCATTTAAAAAATGCTTTGAAAGACAGTGGTAGAGGGGACAACTGGTGTATTATTCGTGATAGACAGAAGGTAAATCCCTACTTCTTTCTTCACTTTTATTTTTCAATTTATATCAGCAAATTTCTCAACTTACTTGTTTCTTTGTTCTCTCTTAGGGTATTGCACAGGCAACTGAGTTGTGGCCTGAAGCCGGGAGGAGATATTGTTGTAAGCACTTGAGCCAAAACTGGAAAAAGGATTTTGGAGGTCCATTAATGTACAGTTTATTTTGGAGAGCTTGTGGGGCCACATCACAGTTTAGTTTCAAGAAAGTTATGGAAGCTATTGACAAAGTCAACCCCCTTGCAAGGGTGTGGCTTTCAAAGCTTGGAGATCAAGAGAGATGGACTAAATACAAGTTCAATCCTGATATTAGATGTGATGTAAACAAGACCAACTTTGTAGAAAGCTTCAATGCCACACTTGGCATTGATAGATGTAGACCTGTGCTCACATTGTTAGAAGGTAAATGTCTTGTCTTATGCTTTTGTTCAAGTGTTATTTATGTGATTAAAATTGACTACTTTATTTGATATTGTGCAGGTATAAGACGGGTTACAATGGTGAGGCTAGCAACTAGAAGAGAGATATGTGAAGGGTGGGAAAGGGATGATATATGCCCTAATATTGCAAAGAGGGTGCAAATCCTGTGCCAAGAGTCAAGAACATGGTATGAGAGCAATATTACATGCTAAAGAAGATCCTCACAAATTTGTAAGCAACTGGTACAGTGTTGAAGTTTACAAGAGAGCATACTCCTATAACATTAAGTCTATACCAGACAAAGAACAGTGGCCTGAGCCTGATATCACTTTGCATGAGATAGCACCACCTGTAATGAAGAGAGGAGCAGGAAGACCTCCTAGAAATAGGAAAAGAGCTGAAGATGAGCAACAGAAAGGGAAGAGGTCAAAGACAATAAGGTGCAGTAATTGTCAAGTATTAGGACACAATGCACTGACATGCAAGGGTGGTCCAACAGCAAAGCAAAAGAAGGAGAGTAACAAAAACAAAACTAAAGTCTCCTCATCACAGCCTACGCCTAATGCACAAGTTGAAAATTTGCAGACTAGAAGGTTTACTAGGTTCTTTGCATCACAACCTACTGGTAATGCTGGCAGAAGTTAGGGATAATAAAGTTTGCATCATAACTATGTCTTTTGGCACTTTGAAGTTTTTTGGATTTTACAAGGTATAATATGTTAGTCTTTGGATTGTTAATCTGATGATATTTAGATGTTGAACCTATTTGGAGGTTGAATCTGATGGTTGTCGCCTTTTGATGTATTTTTTAGATTGAAATTCTGGTCTTGAACAAGCTTTAAGAAATTCTATTATGTTCCACTTTATGGTAATCTTGTCAACATTTTTCATGGTTTTAATGTGCAGATTTTTGTGCGTATTATAAATTTATAGTCAACCATAATGAGTAGATTGATGCTTATATGTTGACAATGTCGGCTTGAAGCCAAACAAGAAAATAAAGTGGAAGTGAAATATGTTACAAGATAGACCACACTCCTAGTAATTCATCTAGCTTTACATTTGACGGTGTCCAAGACTCCAACTCTCCAAGTAGATAAAACAAAAGAAGTTAGTGCATTTATAAATAAAGTTGAAGGAAGGTGGCAAATTTTGGAGGGAAAAGAATAAAGGAATGAACAACCTAAGTTAATCTAACCTATTCTACCTTACTAACAACTATTTAACATTTTATAAGCATTAAGGTTATGTTGACTAACATAACAGTAATTGATGATTACCATATGTAATAAAATTTAAAAAAAGCTACCATATGTAATTTTAAAAAATTGAGGGCTACCATATAGAATTTCCCTAAGAAAAATATCATGTTTCTTGATGATGAAGATGTTAATGTAGTTAGAATGGATGAACCATTTGAACTATTCTGTGGTATGGTAGAGACTAATTAATAATGTTTTTACTGTTACCTTGTATGCATCTCAAGCTACCGAAATAGGTAACCAACTCTTCAACAGATTGCTTGATGAAGGAATCTTGGTTATGCCAAAGATAGCCAATGAAGAGGGATTGGAAGATATGTGCAGATGGCATATGAATGGGTCACATACAACAGACCAATGCTAAGTTTTCAGAGGGTTCCTAACTAGAAAATTAAGTCTCAAAAGACTAGTTGTCTCAGAAATTGAACAACATGCCATGGAGCTAGAAGCATATAGGGCCAGCTTAGCCAAAGCTAAGGCGCCTGTTAAATCCAATCCAGCTCCAAGCCTGGTGATGCCTGAGGAAAGAGCTAAGAGCTACAAAGAGGCTGCTCAAAAATTCCCATTGCAGACTAGGGCGATAGAAGGGTTGAAGGCTCTGAGAAAAGGAATGTGCTCACTATGTGCAGATAGGCTAACTTTTGAGATGGTTAGAACTCAGATCATCCCAAATGATCTTGCCTATGTGCCTGCTTACCAGCGTCCATTCCAGAATAGGTCCAGAAGTCAAGGGCCAAGAAAACATGACGGTCCAGTTCAGGCCCTTCCTTAAAAGGGAAAGAAAGGGAGCTAAGTCAAATTCCTTTGCCCAAAACTCTTAAAAGAAGGGTGAATTGCCATGGGGGCCAAGGGAAGTCAAAGATCAAGCCAGCAGTTAGGCCTTGGCCACTACAAGATGTCTAAAACTTTCCTAAAAGTAGGATAATAAAGATGAAGGAGTTAAGTGCAAAACTTGCTGCAGCAAGGGCTCAGATCAGCATTCAAAATGTGCAGGAGTCCCTTATAGTAAACATAAGAATTGATGAGGAGGCGCTACAAGATGGTATTACTAAGTTGTTACCTCTAGAAGAGGAGCAACGTGGTATATCATCTACAAAGAATGATAGCCAGCAGCCTCAAGGAGGGACTCTTTTATGAAAAAGAAACCAGGAAATGGCTTTAATGAGGACTATGATTCAGAGTTTGGATCTGAGGATTCAGACTTATTGGTGTCAGATAGTGAATTAATGTTGGATGGGGACCCACTGATGAACGAGCCTCAAATTAAACAGAGATGGGAGAGGGCCAAAACGCGCAGTGTAATGTAGTCATGCTACCAACAGAATTCAAAAAGTCAGAAGACCAATCAAATTTCCAGACCAATACTATATCATGGGCAGATGAAGTTTACAAGGAAGAAAGGGCAGATAAATTTAATATCTCTTCTTCTCAAAGCTTGTCATCTTATTTAAATGCACCTCATAAGAAAGTGCCTAACAAGACATCTCTAAAAGCTAACCTAGAGAAATTAATCATAGATAAAATCTTTAGGTCAGTCGATGTTGATAATAAGCACACTAAAGCTTTATTTCTAAACGTTGATTTTGAGGGTGTTCGTTTAGGCAAAGTATTGGTAGACACTGGAGCTACTATTAATATTATGCCACTCTCTGTGTTTGGAAAACTAGGAAAGACTAGAAAGGATTTGCATAATATACAAATCAACATAACTGGTTTTTCTAGTTTATCAGAAAAAGTGAGAGGAATGGTTATCTTAAAGATAAGGGTAGGAACTAAAACTACTTATACCGACTTCTTCATAGTCAAAAGTGGCACTCATTATAATGCCATACTAGGAAGGGGCTGGTTACATCATAATTATGTTGTTCCATCATCACTCCACCAAGTCTTGATCTTATGGAATGGTGACATTTACGAGATGGTTCAAGCAAATGAGGAAGTTTGTCTAATTATATCTCCTGATTCTGTTTTTGTTAGGGACTCTCTAAAGTCAGTTCCTACTATCAAAATTGAGGTTACTTTACAACTTGAGTCACCAACTCACCAAGAGGTAGAAGACTCAGATGTAATTCTCATTGAGGAAGTCGACGACGTCCCAGAAGTTGAAGACATTGAATCAAAATATGAATATATTCAACAGGCGCCAGACTATGATCAACCCTTAGCTCTCATTAGCTTGTAGAGTTTGGGATGTATTTTTCTTATAAAAGTTTATTATGCTTATAAACCAAGAAGAATGCTGTAATGGGTTTACCCCTATCGTTGATCAAGTAATGAAAGATTTAGTTTTTAGAAAATACCAAGAGGATTTTCTTATAAACTCTAATGCATGTTACGCAACTTTATATGAAACTGAATCCTTCGGCGAGGAGGATGACAAAGTATGGGCTAAAAGTGAGGATATTAAACAAGAAGTTCATGATCCACTAGAGGAAATAAATTTAGGGGATAATGAAAATCCACGTGTTAATAAGTAAGCTCCTTACTAACCAAGAGAAACAGGAAATCATAAAAATTCTAAAAGAATTTAAAGACTGTTTTGCATGGGAACATCATGAAATGCCTGGCATTGATAGGAAAATAGTAGAGAATAAACTACCTATCAAGGAAGGATTTAAACCTGTGGCCCAAAGTCCTAGAAGACTAGCGCCTGAACTGACAGAGCCTATACAAGAGGAAATAAACAAACTCCTCAAGGCAGAGTTCATAAGGCCTTGCCAATATGCTGACTGGATCTCCGATATAGTTCCAGTAGTTAAGAAAAATGGCAAGATAAGAATCTGCATTGACTTTAGGGATTTGAATAAAGCTACACCTAAAGATCAATACCCCATGCCAGTGGCTGATCTCCTAAAAGATGCAGCATCAAGATATGAATACATATCTTCTATGGATGGGTATAGCCGGCAAAACAAACCCGTACCCGAAATACCCGACCCGAGACCCGTTCTCCACCTGAAAAACAATGACCCGAAATGGACCCGAAACCCGAAATAACCCGACCTGACCCAAACCCGACCCGAAAGCAAATAGACCCGAATATAACCCGAACCCGAACCCACCCGACCCGAAAGTGACCCGATAATGATGACCTGACCCCGACCCGAAAAGTTGTCATATTAGTTATTTTTTAAACAAATTTAAGGAAAAAAATTATCTTTAGATACTATATATGACTTAACCACTTCCCATTAACTATTTAACTTAGTTTTATTAGTCTTATATGTGCTTTATTTATTTGCTAGAATAAAAACCCGACCTACCCCGACCCGTTTTAACCTGACCCGACCTAACCCGACCCGATGTGACCCGAAATTTAATGGACCCGAAATTGACCCGTACCCGAAGGACCCGACCCGAACGTAACACGAACACAAAGTTGACCCGATAATGACCCGACCCGCACCCGACCCGTTTGACCCGTTTGCCACCTCTATGGATGGGTATGCAGGATATCACCAGTTAAGGATTGCACATGAAGGCTGTAACAAAACGGCCTTCAGATGTCCAAAATCATTAGGCTTGTTTGAATACGTGGCCATGCCATTTGGATGGAAAAATACCGGAGTCACATATCAACGAGCAATGGACGCAATCTTTAAGGATGCGATTGGTAAGATCATGGAAATCTATGTGGATGACATACTAGTAAAGTCAAATGACTTTTAAGACATAAAGAGCATTTGATTAAGTCATTCACCAGGATGAGAGAATATCACCTAAAAATGAATCAACTCAAATGTGCATTCGGAGTTAAAGCTAGTAACTTTTTAGGATTCCTCATTCACAAAAATGGAATTGAAATTGACCAAAACAAGGCAAGAGCAGTGTTGGCAGCCAAGCCACCTTCTAACAAGGGGAATTGCAAAGATTCCTTGGACAGGTCAATTATGTCAGAAGATTCATGGCTAATCTAGCTGGAAAACTAAAAAGCTTTCACCACTACTAAGATTAAAACATGAATCAGAATTCAAATGGGAAGAAGAACATCAAAAGACCTTTGACCAGATCAAGCAGGATTTGGCAAATTCACCTGTGCTGATAACCTCAAGACAAAATGGAAAACCACTAAGACTGTATTTGTCTGCTTGTGAAGATTCCATTGGGAGTCTCCTTACTCAGAAAATGAAAAGGGGCATGAGCAGGCCATATTCTACCTAAGTAGAATCTTACATGATACAGTGAAAAGGTATACCATGGCAGAAAAATGGTGTCTGTGTTTATATGATGCATCAGTTAAACTCATACATTATTTCATGGCCTTCACAGTAGAAGTGATATCTCCAACTGATGTCATAAAATATATGATATCTCAACCTTTCATAAAAGGAAGGTTAAGCAAATGGAGTTTACATTTACTGTAGTTTGACCTCATATATGTGCCACAAAAGGCAGTCAAAGGTCAAGCATTAGCTGATTTCTTAGCAACTCATCCTTACTGTGACTTAGGAATCATTGATGAATGCATCCTTCCATGGGTCTAATTCTTTGATGGGTCCAACACTAGAGAAACAGCAGGAGCCGGAATATATATTTTATCTCTTGGTGGGATCCCAACTAAGCTAGCAGTAACCCTAAAGGGTCCATGAACCAACAATAGAGCCGAATGTGAAGCTTTATTAATTGGATTGGAGATGCTGCTAGAATTGGGAGCTAAGAAAGCAAAGATATATGGGGATTCTCAGTTGGTCATTTATCAAATAAATGAGGAATTCAAGAGTATATCACTAGTATCACAGGAGTGTGGTAAGAAAGCACAAAAGTTGTCTAAACAATTTAAGGAAATAACTTTCATACACATTCCCAGAGAAGAGAACAAAGTAGCAGATCAGCTGTCCCAAATAACTTCTGCTAGAGAAGAGATACCTTCACAAAATGAAGATATCATTCTCCAATAGATGATCCTAAAACCTCTTAGTGAAACTGATCAAGAAAGATCAGAGAATGTATTAAAAGTCTATAGAATTTCAATATTGAGAGAGGAAAAAGACCGGAGAGATGAAATTATCCAATATCTCCAGAACCCAACTGGGACAAAGGTGCCAAATAGAGTCAAAATGGCAGTCACCAAGTTCTATATGCAGTTTGGTGAACTACACAGAAAGTATCCAGAAGGATTACTTCTAAGATGTGTGGAAGCTGGAGAAGCTCTAACTCTCATGGCAGAAATTCACCATGGACTATGTGGTGCTCATCAAAATGGCCTAAAAATGAGATGGCTATTGCACGAACATGGTTTCTATTGGCCAACAATGAGAAAGGATTGTATAGACTATGTTAAAAGTTGCAAAAGATGTCAAAAGTTTGGACCTATCAGCAGGGCACCAGCTTCAGAACTTAAGTACATTCTTAAATCTTGGCCCTTCAGTGGATGGGCAGTGGATGCCATAGGAGAAATCAATCCTGCATCCTCTAAGAAGCATTCATACATCCTAGTGGTGACTGATTACTTCACCAAATGGGTGGAGGCTCAGGCTTTCAACAAGATCAATACCCAGGTTGTAATAAATTTCTTGGAAGAGAAAATCTTTACAAGATTTGGAATTCCAGAAACTATAACCTTAGATCAAGCTACAATATTTAGAAATCCTGACTTATTGGATTATCTTAACCAGTTTGGGATTACTAAATTGCATTCAACGCCTTACTATGCTCAAGCAAATGGTTAAGCTGAAGCTGCCAATAAGATCATAGTAAAAGGGATCTCAAAACTCATTGACAATAACCCAAGAAAATGGGACGAGTTGTTGCTATATGCCCTATGGGCCTACATGACCTCTAAAAGGGAAGCAACATGAGTTACTCCTTTTCACTTAGTTTATGGACATACTCTAGTGATCCCAGCTGAAGTGAATGTAAGATCATCAAGGGTAGCCCAACAAATGGGATTATCAGGAGATGACTATTCACAGGCGATGAATATTGAAATTATGGATGCTCTAGAAGCTAAGGAAGAAGCTCTAGCCAAAATGAGAATCCAAAAAGAAAAAGTTGCTAGGGCCTACAACAAAAAGGTAGTGCCTAAAGAATTCCAGGAGAATGGTAGGGTTTGGAAAATGTTTCTGCCAGAAGCAGCTTACGAAGATCCATAATTAGGGAAATGGTCACCTAAGTGGCAAGATCCCTTTATCATTCATAAGAAAATGTCTGGAAATGCATACATATTAAAGGATATAGATGGCAATATAAAAGAAAGATCCCTGAATGGCAAATTTCTAAAGAAATATCATCCATCTATATGGGAACAACATGATCCTGTGTTTCATCAAAAACATGCAGAATTGTTTTAAACAGCAAGGGATCATTATAATTACAACATTAATAATAATGTTACATCTTAGACATTCCAACATTGTCTAATAGCTAAACTAAGGCTTTTAATGGCTGACCAAACATTACAAAGTTTCTCCTTCTGGAGAATCAAGCTTTGTTGTACAACCATCTCATGCCTCAAATGAGCAAGTTTGGTTCGCCCTTGGTGTAGCTTCTTCTCTTCAGTATCAATGGAGTTTTGGAGAGAAGACTTCTCATTGATAATATTGATCTCCTCTTTATTAATCTCAGCTAGGCGATTATGTAAAGACAGCCTTTCCTCCGAATGAAGCTTCAGCTTCTGATCAAAAGAGCTCAAAGAATCTTGGATCTGTTTACTGAAGTTTCTGAAGGATTTAGCTTGAGCTTCCAAAGAAGTCTCCTCTTCCTGAAGTTTCTGAGCTGAGAACTTTGGAGGTTGGACTCTTGATTTAGCATTACAATGTTGAAGAAGAAGAGTCTCTTTAACATAATCAAGATAAGGTATCCAGTACTCAAAGCCTTGAGAAATCAGGGATTCTAAAATCTGCTTAAGAGCCTGTGCAGAAGCCTGATCATAAGGGTTGTTTGTTAAGGTCATGCAGAGATCCCAGATTTTGTCTTCTTGTTTTATGTGCTCAGATGATCCATTACTGGAATGATCACTGTTGGCAGAGGTAGGTTGATCCCTTACAATGATAGCTGTCTGTAGATTAACCTCTTTCCCTCCATCAGACTCTTTCATCACACTTGCTTCTTGAGTGCATCCCTCTACATCATAAAGAAGAGAAGCCAAGTTAGCAAGAGAGTGAAGTCTGGTATCGTGAGGACATGGACTCATATAGAGGAAGTCTAAAATGAATTCATGAGGAAAGAAAGGCATACCAGTCCCTGAAGTAGATGCTGAAGTTGATGAAGAACCTTTGCAAACAGAGGTAATCAAAAGTTCAGTACTGCTCCGTAAAGGTGCGACCTCTAAAGAAATAACATCTTTTGGAACTTCACTTCCATCAATAGAAGGAATTGCTATAACAATAGTGGTAGCAGCATGAGAGTGTGGAACTTCAATATCTAAAGGACTTGGATCCAAGGGATCTTCATCAAATTGATGAAATAAGTCCTCATCAGGAGATTCCACATGAAGATGCTCAGTCTCTTCCAATTGGGGGGCAACACATCCTTCCAAAGAGAGGGTAGCCATATTCTACAACTGAGGGGCAGCACCACTTGAAGTGGGATGATTGATGATAAATTCATTAACAGGACCACCCTTTGAGCTTAACTCTAGATCAGCTATCTTGTGAGCATCTCCTGAAGGATGGCTGGCAAAGCCAAGAGGTGATAACTTCTTAGAAGAAGGATCACTGACAGTCTTAGGTTCAATGTCATCAGCACCAGAGGAACCTGGAATAAATTAATCAGTATTCCAAAAAGTGAAACTTCTCATAAAAAGAGTAAAGGTGAAATTCATACTTGCTTTGACTCCTGGAGTTTCCTTTTGAAAATTTGAGATACGGTCTTGTCATCATCTTCATCAGAAGAGATGATATAATGTGGTATCTCTGAAGAAACATCCAACTGAGGACGTTTCCTGCTGGAATGCCTTAAAGGTTTGGAGGCAGAGAGACAACCATAATCTCTCTTCTTTGTAGCCTTCTTAGGAGGCTCAGGTTGATCCACTGACCCCTTGGGTTGAGTGTCCTCGGAAGCAGAGAGACAATTGTAATATCTTTTCCTTGCAGCTCTTTTGAAAGGGTCAATCTGCTCCAGTGGCCACATGGTTTGGATGTCCTCCACAGTCTGGACATCTCCATAGGAAGCCCCTTGATCATAAGCAGCATCATCTTCATCCTCTAAAGAGGTATGAGGTTGAACCCTTTTGTCTATGGTATTCCAATAGAGTTTGTCATATCTAGAATCTGTTGTCATGCCATCACGCAATCTTAGCTTCTTCTTGCTAGCTTTTGCTAAAAAGTCAAAAGGAAAGCACGAAGAAGATTTAGTAATATTCATTCCCAAAAAAAGTTATAAAATAACTGAGTATATAAATTACTTACAGCCTAAGAAGAGCTGATCCTCAAAGTTCGCCAAAGCATCAGAACATGTTGAGTTGTTTGGGAATACATGATCCCACCACAGATAGAAGCCTCGAACAGCTTTAGTGATCCATTTCCAAGGAGAGATGGACATGGAAGTAAGGCTGAGAGTTCTACTCTGGAGAGCTCTACCTTCTTCAAAACAACCCCTTGAAGTCCAAGGATCATTGCGGGTCAAGAAGTAAGGAATAGCTAGCGGTTGGACCAATCCAAATTGTCTAGCCACCAGCTGTGGATTGTAAGCCTCAAAACCAAAGTATTCAGGCTCAGCAGCAATTAAATCCCTAGACCTAAGAACACTGCTCCAAAAGTTTCCACTCCCTAAGGAACTAGAGTGGATGTTCAGGGATTGTAGCCAAGCAGGCACCGCTTGATGGCGCCAAGTTTCATTTTCAATAGAAACAACCAATCTGCTCCGGGATATATGCCATATCCATCAAAATGCCCAAACCATCACAAGGCATTGAATGTCATATCTAAAGACAAGGATGAATTTAGTAGGAACGAATCCGCTAAATGGATTTCTTCTATTCAAAAATATTTTAGAGATAATCCTATCTACAACAGGATCCGAAAATTAAAACAGAATCTAAGGCCTTCCAAATAGGGTCCAATTTAGATCTCGTAAAAGAATTTTATTTCCTAAACTTGAAAGGAATGATCAGGTTACATCTCTTCTGGTTTGCAAGTCATGGGGCAAAAGCATCACAGAATAGATATGGAAACCTAACGTGCCTTGGAGATATCTAAAAAAGTTCTTCGTTTAGGGAACCACAAAGAAAGTAAAAGTCTATAGAATGGTGGATGGGTCATCATCAAGAGATGTGGTGCAATACAAATGTGCGTGTCGGATTTGGTACGATCTCATGGCCTATGATGTAAGTCTATGTTGGTTATTACCAAATAATCATACAAGTACACATCTTGAAGAATATTTCTTAATGGATTTCACAATGGCTAGAAAGCAAGGCGAAGGAATACACGAAAGATTATTCTTTTCAACTAAATTTAGCCATCCTAAAAGAATGTTCATTGACCATCTTAGAACAATGGAAGAAGTGACATTCAGAATATTACTGGATGATATTGGCTATAACCATTGAAAGTCCTTCTCTGCTCATAATTTGTGGGTGCTGAGTACATCACTCCACAAATCAGGGGGCAATTTGTTACCACCATTTTTAGATGTCCAGTTACATTTATTATGTTACATTGTATTAGACCTCAAAAGGTTTAATTGCGTCTTAACATGAAGGCCCAATTAGAGTATAAAGCCCATTGAACGCAGTCAACATAAGTCAAAGTCAACAGAAGAAGACCATCAAGAGATGACAGTCAAGGGTAGTAAAGGAACGAACAATCAAAGGACGATCGTAGGCAGTTTAATAAGAGGCATGTGTGCAAGGCTACAATTATTCAGCGCCACAAGACGGTTGAGATTTGAACCAAATACGATTCAAATGTTTTCCCTCCAAGCAAGCATGGATGTTACACACCACGTTTCTTTATAAATATAGGAATGATCATCAAGTAAAGAACAACGAACAAACACACATCAAATCGCATTACTTCTTTTCTTAGCGTAGCCTAGCCTTAGCCTAGCCAACCCCCTTCTGGGGTTATAGTTTAGTTCCTTAAACGTAGAACATATTCTGGCGACGAGGTCTCTAATTCTCCGATTGAAGCAAGGAACCGTGGAGGTAACAGCCTTCGTGTCTTTCGTTTAGTTGTCGAGCCTGGCTTATCCCTCTATGTGTTGTAAAATCTTTCTCGAAGTTTGTGGCATATATGGGAATGTTGTGCTTTAATTAATAGACTAATTATTGCTTGCTCTATTTATTGCATTTCGCCTGAATTTATTAGGCGTTGTATATTAATCCTTAATTAAATTGCAACAAAGTACGTTAGCAAGATTTTATCTAATTAAAACCGGTAAACCCCTTGGGCTAAGTCTCCCAAGACATTCAGTATCAAACTATTGGGTGTGCATCAACTTGTCTGCAAAGTCAACCAATTGATTTTGCACCAATAAACATAATATGTTATAAAAGTTAAAATTTTGTTTTGTTAGCAAGAACAAAAAATTTCATTATAAGCCAACAAGGGTGATATTCCCATCAATTGTTTATAAAAAGTTATATAGCATAATCACAAATTATTAGAATAGGTTGTCTAATTTCAACTTAAAATTAGACAAACTCAAGCTTACATTTTTCTAACAAGCTCATTCTATCTCACTCAAAACCAACACTATCCCTAGACATCTAGCACAAATCTAGTCGTCTATTTTCTTATCCTTCCTATGTTTCCCTTTGAATCTCGAACTATATCATACAATTTTAGAAAATAACCATGCAATCTTACCATTAAAAGTAGGCGATCTCTTACAAGGTCAACTGTAACATAAAATGTTATAAAAGCTAAAATTTTGTTTTGTTAGCAAGAATCAAATTATACATTATATGTTAACAAGGGTGATATTTCCATCAATTGATCTTGAGAAGGTAAAACCTAAAGATGCTCACGAGCCAAATTGTGTCGTCCCACGTGAATGGTTAACAACCCTCATGCCATATGCGGCGCGGTCTAAATCTGGTCAAGGAAAAACCGTGTTAGGCTCTGTCAAAATTTCAAAAGAGGGGTCCAAACATAGCCCAATTATGTGTCGTGCCGTGCCGAGTCAGGTCGTGCCATGCTCACGGGGTAACCTTAAGAATTTTCTATATTTTTCTATTTTGGTTAAAAATGAGCAAGTTAAGAGGCTGACCAGTCCATTGTGTCGAGCTCGCGCCAAAATTTAAATGTGTCCATGAGCTGCCCACCATCGAGCCTTTTGTGTCAAGTTGAATTTGCGTTCGGCCGAAATAATGTCAGGTTAGGTCGTCTGACTATGAACAACTCTAGTAGACCTATAAAATAACAATTGTTTGTAAGATTAGGAGTTTCACAACGACAACATGAAACATATTATAAAAAAACTACGGGAGAGGTAGAGTATTAGGTGTTTTTTTTTGGTTAACGGGAGCGGAAAATTAGATTACCATAAACGTTTTACACACACACATAGTTAAGTAGCTGCTTGGCTCCCCCTCCCCCCCTTACATTTTCGCACAAACATAAGTGTTCATAGGTTAAATCCTCTAGTCTAATACTAAGTTCCTCCCATGGTGGAGATGAAAATTGGAGGAACTCTAAACCTTCCCTGCTTCCTTCCCTAATTAGCTTGGCCAAAACATCCGCTACCCTTGTTTGCTCTCTTCCTGCTTTAAGCACCTCCTTCACTTGTCCATCCTGCAACAATGCCCTGCAATTTTTGGTGATGTTAGTCTATCTGTCCTTAATCTTTGCCTCGCCATTGATACTATCAACAACCACTAAGGAATATGTGATGATCAAACAATCGTTCCAGCCCTTCCGTTTAATCCACTTCATTGACTCAAGTATGGCTAGCATTTCAGTAGAGAAGGGATCATTGCTAACCAATTTCCCACATATCCCTTCTATCCACTGACCGGAGTTATCTTTGCAAATCGCCCCATACCTGCATTACAATTTACATGGCAAAACGAGGCATCTACAATGATGGTGAAAGACTGGCTTGGTGTTGCTAGTAGGTGGGTTAGAGAGTCTAGAGGGGGTTTTTGAACCAGGGCATTAGGTTTAGAGCAAGTAAATTCCATAATTAGAAATAAAGACTGATGCCAGAAGGGATTGAGTTTAAGATCCTTTTTATTGAACACCCATTGATTCCTTCTAATCCAAATTCGCCAACAAGTGAAAGAAAACATCGTTGCCAAGGGGGCATTAAACTGTTCCTTGATGGTCTTTTTGGATTGGATATTTGTTGTGACCCATGTGTTGAAATCAAGGTTAAAAAGGTCTCTAGGCAGAGGGCAATTACCCCACACTTCCCTAGCCCTATGGCAATCTCTAAGGACATGTTCCCTAGTTTTAGGGACAGTTTGGCAAAAGGGGAAATTTGGATTGTCCTGGACTTTCCTATTAAACAAAACCTCCTTAGTAGGGCAGCTATTCCAAAGACAAGCCCATAGAAAATTATGGATATTAGGATGGCAAGGGGTAGACCATACACTCTGCCACTCAATATCCAGGACCTTGTTCTGGGAGTTCTACCATTCCTCTTTATAGATTCTTTTAGAGTCAAAAAATTTTCCTTTAGCTACCCAGCAAATTAGGGAGTCCTCTTGGTTAGGTTGGTTAAGTTGGATGTTGTAGTTGGAAATCCATTTGGAGATGTGGGTTGGGAGACCTAGTGTCAGGGGTTCTAAATAGGGGTGTGCATAATCGGATATCGGATCCGATCCGACCCAAAATTCCGGATAACCGGAATTTCGGATCGTAAAAAATAGATTCGAAAATTTCGGATCGTAAAAAATAGATCCGAAAATTTCGGATCGGATTCGATATCCGATAAAAATATCCGAATATCCGAAAATTGATCTGACTCTTTATTTTTATTAGATCCGAAGCCACTGCCCAAGTGGCCCTTTGCTACAGTACATACATAATAGTATAGTAGTTTACTTTCAATTTGGCCCATGAATTAATTATATAATACTTTATTGCCACTTTGGCCCATGAATTCTCGTACAAAAAGTTTGAAGTTCTATTAAAGTCAAAAACCTGTAAATATGAAAATGTAAATCATGCTTCATCATCAACAACGGATTGGAGGAAAAAAAAGATTTGTTACTCCCATCGAAGACTAAGGCAATTGTGGCAAGAATCATAAGTTTTACCGTTACATTCAAACCCAAAATTCAGCCACACACAAACACAAATTCACCCAAGACTTAAGTATCACCCCAAACAAATTCACACAAAAACCAGCTTTCAAAATGGTTTTTAGGGTATCAAAATTGAAGAATTTCTCAAAAAAATTTCAAGCTTAAGTTGAAGATAAAAGATGAAGAAAGAGAGAGGCGTGAACTGTGTTGCGCCTCCCTGCCGTCCGTTCCATTTCAGCCACGAACTCAAGTGGGAAGAGCTCCGGTGTGCTTAGCCCATCAGCCGTAAAGTGAAGAGAAAGAGTGTGGAGTGAGACTGAGAGGTTTGCTGCTGACTGCTGATTGCTGATTGCTGATTGCTGATTGCTGATTGCGTGAGGATGAGGAGTGTTAGGGTTTCTCTAAAGTCTAAAACTCTAAACTAGTAAACTGTGTGTAGAGCCCGCCTACTTCATTTTGAGAAAAAAATTAAAATCGGATTTTCGGATATCCGAAATGCAAAAAAATCCGATCCGTACCCGATCCGAAAATCCGAACTTTTTCAGATATCCGATCCGAAATACCCGAAAGCCAAAAATCGGATCGGATATCTGAAATTTCAGATCGGATCAATGGATAATCGAATCGTATCATTCGGATCAGATCTTTTTGCACACCCCTAGTTCTAAATTCCAAAGGCCTTGGGTAATTAGACTGTCCATAGTTCTATCCTCTTCTTCCCTTGTTATAGCCTTATAGGTCTCTGTATGGTCAGTCTCAGAGGGCCAAAGGGTGTCCAGTTGTCAGTCCAAACCCTCAATGACTCCCCAGATCCAATACTCCATCCTGAGTACTTCTCGAAAATGGCCCAATCTTTCCCCATGTCTTGCTAGATGTGAGATCCTCTATTCAAAGGTTTAGGGTTTTCTCTGTTCTTGCAATAATTTGTAAAGAGGACCCCAATTGCTAGATTATCCATGGAGTGTGATCCAGCATAATTTGGCTAAAGCTATCCTATTAGAGATTTGGCTTTTCCTAACCCCAAGTCTTCCCATCTCTTTTGGCAGGGGCGGAGCCAGCAGGGGGGACATGGGGACAGGTGTCCCCCCACTTTAAAAAATTAATTTCACGGTTTTTAAAATAAAAAAATTGAAAAACAGACTCGTGAGACAGTGAAAGTAAGTGACAAACAAAGGCAAGGCAAAGCAAACCAAAAAGAAGAGAGAGAACGAAGGAGACAAAGTGAGAAACCCTAAATCTCTGCCACGAGCCGCCGGAAGGCAGACGTACGCAGCCACGAGCGGCCGAAAAGCGAGGAACGAAGGAAGGAGAGATAGTGAGGAACCCAGCCAAAGTGAGAGACGAAGGAAGGACAAAAATTGAGAAACGAAGGAGAGAAGTGAGGAATCCAACCACGAGCCGCAGGAAGCCAGACGTACGCGACTCGACGGAGCCGTCCAGTCGCTAAGACGCCAGTGGCCAGTGAGTTGTTTTTTTTTCTAAACCCTAAGTTTTAATTTCATTTTTTTGGAGGTAATATTTGTTAATTGTAGAGTAAATTGATTTGTAAATTGTTATTGTTATCATTGTTTGGTTATGATTATGGTTGAATACTTGAATTAGTTGAATTGATTTGTTGTTGGTCATGAATTCTTGAGTTGATTTGTTGATTCATGTTTTAGTTGAATTGATTTGTTGTTTGTCATGATTTTTTTGGCTTTTTTGAGGGGAAGGTAAAAAGAGAAAGGAAATCAGAATTATATTCTAACTTGTTTTGCACTACATTTTTAAGCAAGAAGAGCAAGAAAGGATTTGAATACAATATTTTGACTATTGAGTTGTAATTAATGATATCATGGGAAGAACAAGAAAGAATTCCAATACATATTTCATTCGTAGTCTCTGTTTAGCTTGTTTGTTGGTGGATGTGATTGTGAAAGTGCCTTTTTACTTGTAAGTTGTCACTTAATTTATAATTGTAAATATGAGTTGATTTTATAACTGACTAGTTTGGTTTTATAATGTAATTGATTCATGTTTATCAATTTAATTAGGAAATGTCAAGTGATTCACATTCACCTAATTCAAACAAGTCCAAGGCTAAGGGAAAACAATTTTTGTTGTGTTTTTTTCTAAATTTTTTATCCGAATGCCGACATCGGTATTTTGTCCCCCCACTTTGAGAATCCTGGCTCCGCCACTGTCTTTTGGGCCACATATTCTTTCCCAATCAATAAAGGCCATGTTTTTTGAGTCGTCTTTCTTTCCCCAGTAGAAGTCCCTCATACAGGATTCAATGGTACTCAGCACTGAAGCATGTAAACTAATGCATCTCATTGAGTAAGCAGGGATAGTGCTTAAAGTGGCATTAATAAGTGTTGTTTTCCCAGCTTTAGACAGGTGGTTAGCCTTCCACTTGGCTAATTTATTCTGCACTTTCATAACAATGTGACTTAGTTGATTCTTTGTAGGTCTTTTATCCATTAGGGGAAACCCTAGGTATAACCCCAGGTCTTGGCTTGCTGGGATCTCCTGATTCCTGGAAAGGAGGTCAGCAATTCTAGGGTATGTATTCTTTGAGAAATAAAGCACACTTGTTTGGGGATTCATTCTAAGCCCAGATTGGTAATGGAAAAGGTCAAGTACCCTCAACATGCTATTTGCAGTTCTGACATTAGCCTCCCTAAAGAGGAGAATGTCATTAGCAAACAGGAGATGGGAGATGGATAATCTGTTCCTGAAGAAGGAAAAGGGGGTCCAGGACTTGTCCTTAGATGCCTCATTAATTAGGCTAGTGAAATGTTCCATACATAGTATGAACAAATAGGGGAATAGTGGATCCCCTTGCCTAAGGCCCCTAGTAGGCAGGAAGGGTTTAGAGGGTTTTCCATTGAAGATAACAGAGGATGATACAGTGGTCACACAGCTCATAACAAGGTTGCAAGTGTTTTGGTCGAAATTATGCATCCTAAGTGTAGTGTAGACAAAGTCCCATTCAAGTTTGTCATAGGCTTTCTCAAGGTCAATCTTGATAGCTATCCAGCCTCTCTTTCCTTTCCTCCCCTTTATTGAGTGGAGAATTTCAGAGGCTATGATATAATTATTTTCAGTACCCGTCCCAGGCAGGAAACTACTTTGGTTGGGTGAGATCATATCAGCAAGCAAGGGCCTCAGTCTCAAAACCAAGACTTTAGCAACAATCATATAGGAAGTGTTGCATAAGCTAATGGGTCTAAATTGCTTAATGGTTTGGGGGTTCTCCGTTTTGGAAATAAGGCTCACCATAGGGATGTTGAGGTCTTAAGGGATAGAGCAAGACTCAAAGATAGCTCTGACAAACTCTAAAACATCCTGACTAACATCCTCCCAATGTTTCTGAAAAAATAAGGGGTGGTAACCATCCTTCCCCGGGGCCTTAAGGGACCCCATGCTAAAAACAGCACGCTTCATTTCCCAGTAAGATGGCATTCTCACCAGGTTTACATGACCAAACTCATCCTTATTAAGCTGGCTACACTCCTTCCTAGTGGTGAATAAAGAGACGGAGTGGGATCTAACATGGTTTGTAAGATTTTGGGTCCCAACTATCTCTTCTCCTACCTCATTTGAGAGGACTCTAATCCGGTTTCTACTTCTTTTAACTAGGATAGACTGGTGGAAGAATTTTAAGTTTTTATTCCCTCTACTAAGCCGGTTCCTCTTGGTCAAGGATAGAGTTCAATTCATTTGTTAGCGAAGACTCTAAGGTCCACAGGTGTTCATTATAAGGATCTATTTCAATTCCTTTATGGGCACCTAAGATTCTAGCAACAAGTCTTTTTTCTTGTGGAAAATGTTACCTGAGAAATCATTTGCCCAAGATCTAATTACCCCATACAAGGATGAAAGCTTTTTAGAAAGATCAGAGTTTAAAGAAGGCCAGTTTTCATGGATTAGGTTAATGAAATATGGTTCATAGTACCACAGAGGTTCAAGCTTGAAGGGTTTAGGGTCAAGGGCCCTAGAGGAAGGGGGGAGTTGGGATCACAACATAGTAGCACAGGGGAATGATCCGAACCTAATTGACTGAATGAGTACCAGGCCAAACCTCCAGCCAATTGTCATTTACAAGGGCACGGTCTAACTTTTCTTAGATAGGGTTCCTTTTTGATTTATTAGTCCATGTAAATTTTAGGCTAGAGCTTGGGACCTCGATGAGACCACAGTTGCAAATGCATTCATTTAATTTCAAGTAGCGGTTTAATTTTACGGGGTTACCACCCAACTTTTCATTTTGACTCCTAACCACATTGAAATACCCTATTACAAGCCAAGGTAAGTTAATGTGACTTGCTAAGTCTTGCAACTCGGCCCATGTAACTTTCCTTTGCTTGTACTTAGGGCTTGCATAAATACCAGAGAACATGAAAGATAAATTTGAGGAAATTACCTGAACCACACCACGCATAGTATGTAGGTCCTTTCCAATAGGTGTGAATTTCACCTTGGAAGAATCCCATAAAAGCAGTAGGCCCCCAGAGAAACCCCACGACTCAGAATAGTCCCACTCATCATAGGGTAGAGAAGCAACAATGGTTTGGGTATTTAAACTAGAGGTTCTGGTTTCAGTGAGAAGGAGAAGGGCAGGATAGTGTTGGTCAACAATGCTAAGTAAGTTTCCTTTGAAGCTAGGGCGCGAGAGGCCCCTGGTGTTCCAGGCTACTATATTCATCATATCAGGAATCACTACTATAAACACCCTGGTTTGGCTACGCTTTTTCCTCATTTGCTCGACACATAAAAGCGTCGGTAAGTTAACTACCGACACTTAACAAAGCGTCAGGATTTCAAGTGTCGAGAATTCCCGACGCTTTGTTATGTCAGAACTTTTGACACTTTGACCTGTCGAACGTTCCGACGCATTAAAGTATCTAAATTATATGCCGACACTTTGAAGTGTTAGTTTACAATTGTGAGGCGGTATTTGGATAATTGGTCCCGCCAACTATTGCCGACAACTAAAAGTGTCGAGATTCTTCTTTATGGTAAATTACACATATTGCTTTGATGTTTATATGCGTCGGGAAATATTGACTATATGGTAAAAGAATTTTACAATTTGAAGCGAGTTGGGATTAATACTTTAACTCATTTGTATGTGTTGTAATTCAGAAATATAAGTCATAAAAAATAATGCCAAAATGTTAAAATTATACTAAAGGATCGAATGTAAGAATATATTTATAAAATATTAAATATAATCTAGTCAAAATTATAGTATCACTTTCAACTATATTTGACAAATTCATAACATAAAGATAACAATTTAAGATGATGTCTGACATAGAAATTAGAACATTTGTCAAGCAAAAACTATTGTTGATAAGTAACTAAATTTTCGATGTTCCTAATCATGCAAAATAAGAGTGATGTTCCCAAGTTAAGTTGGGTGATGTTTCCAAGCCAAGCAAAATACTAGTGATCCAATCCATCCTCATCATAATCACTACTAGAAGCATTTGAAGCCTAAAATAATCAAACAAACCAACACATCATGTTAGAAAAAAAATCGGGAAAGACATTAAATCAAAATCGAGAAAAACATACGACTAAAAAAGTTGGAGCATTTTTATCACAATTTGTTGGATTATGAGAAAGGAACAATTACATATAACAAATAGGCTATTTTAGCCACATCTTCCCAACACCTAAATCACAACTATATTCAAAGCATCTTAAAAGAGGTAGTCATAGACAAAGGACAAAATATAAGTCATCTAAGAACATTATAATAGCTCCAACTTCATTTCAAGCACCTAAGCAGTTTGAAACCTTAATTATTTTTTACTTATAACTCTAATATAATACAAACATATGACTATAATTTCGACAGTCTCCTTTTGTAAATTGAACAAACCCCACCAATAGGGTTTGGCTTCAAACCTATTTCCAACAATATAAGCAAGTTTGAAACCTTAATTATTTTTACTTATAACTCAAATATTTTACAAACATATGACTGTAAATTTCGGCAGAGTCTCCTTTGTAAATTGAACAAACCCCACCAATAAGGCATGGCTTCAAACCTATTCCCAACAATATAACATACATTCAATGCAATACCACATAATATGCAACCACAAGATTGGGGGAACAATGAGATCTAACTAATGACACCTAATATACTTTATAGAGTCTATCCTCCTCCTCCTTACTGCTTATTAGTGCTAACTTTGTTTTATAATATGCAACCCTATAGTCTCTCACAAGGAGGTTTGTGCACCAAGATTCTTTTTATTATCGATGATGGGTGGCAGGACACTTGTAATGACTTCTGTAAAGTGAGGAGCTCGTTTCTCTCAACATAATCAGCAAAATGGTATCATAATTTAGAAATTGACCTGAGGATTTATTGCACGCAATGCTGATTCAGTAGCATCTAACATCTCATTTGAGATACAACCACTTTGAACAGCATTCACTACATCTCCCATGTATGATGTCAATCTCATAAGCAGATCCATTGTTTGCTTCTTATGCCTTGCTAAATCATCTTTCAAATTATGGTCCCCATTGTTGTTAGTACTGGAAGTGACCCCTCTTTTCCGCAACAAAGCATGTACTCTAACAACAGCATTTCGCTTCACTCCAAATCCATAACCTATTGGTCTTTGGTTAGTTTTATCTTTGTCATACATAAGTTCGTTGAAAACTTCATCTTCTATCTCCATTTGAGGCTTTGAAGATGAAGTAACAACACCATCCACGATCTTAGACTTTGCTGCATTCTAAAATTAATTAAGTAATTATTAGGAATTATATTGTTGGATATGATATAATAGTACATCGATTAAGATTAAAGGATAAAAATAATTGAATGAGTAATACAATGAATTCCTCAGTATTTGTGTTGTCTGGATAAACTCCATCTTTTGCTTTGTGAGTTTTATCAAAGAACTCAAAACCACCTGGCTCTCTACCGTGCTCAATCTCCTACAATAATAAAACTTATTGTCATTTGATTTGGATGACACAATATATGTATATACAAGGTTCAGACATAAAGTATTACAAATTCATTTCTTGAATTAGCAAAACTCGTAGATCCGTTAGTATGGAGATGGTATAATGAAGCACGAGCTTCTCTTCCAATTGCAGAATATTATTGTCCATATTTAACAGTCAAGACTTTAGTTTTAAGTGAATAATAAAAAGGTGAAAAAATCAAGAAAAATACTTAATTGAGTGTGTACCTGCTTTTAAATGAATACCAATATTTTACCAAATTCAGCCAACTAGTACTATTAATTCCTGGATGATTTCCATTTTCAATAATTTCTTGTCTAGTTTTTGTTGTAGGAGTGAAATATTTAGCTTTCAACTCAAACTTCCATTACCTACTATATCTTCAAACATGTTTGATCATTGCATCATCATATAGTTTTCCATCCGAAATCATGAATTTTCCCTTCAAAAGAAATATAGATCAATCTCACTTATAGTAAACAAATGTATTCAATAATCAAGGTTATAAACTAAGAATTTCGTAAAGTACACTTACACGAATCAGTTCAACAATATCAGCCAACACTGTCTCATTCACTTTGCGCCAATTTTCTTCAGCAATAGTAGTGATATCATCTTTCTTTGCAATATTAGCAATAAATTTTACAAGAATTGAACCACCCCTTCTGATTGGTTGGTGGTACCTATTGAATGGAACTTCAAAATTTCACTCCTTCAGTTAAAAACATCATGTGGTTGTATTGATCCATTCCATATTTCCACATTTCCAGCAGTTCTGTAATGAAAATGTCAATCACAAAGGAACAATGTGCAATGCATATATAGAATGTACATTAGAACTGTCATTTCCATGTTGCAGATTTATTCAAAAGGTAAAATTGTAAGGAAAAAAATTATATAACTTAATTGTTGTAAGAAGTAGACAAGTATTCAGTGTAAATGAAGTAAAAAATATTCTATATAAATCACTTACCGATGACACGGACGTCTTGTCTTTCATCAAATTCAACATCATCTGTCCAATCTCGGATTTCTTCATTTGAAGCATTGGTAGCAGGACAACGCTTTCTTTTACCTTTTCACCTTGGAACCCAGGAGCTTTGTTCCCCTCATTAGGAGAAGAGGTGTCATGGTGAGAATGTGGTTGTTCACTATCAGGGGATACATCATGAGGTGATTCATCGGATCCATTAGAAGTAACTGTAGTAGGAACATTTAGCTGCTGATCTGGAACCAAAGTGGCAGCAACATTTCTATTTTTTTTTTGCTCCGAATCATTTTCTCAACTGCTTTAAGAAACAATCAAATGTAATCTTAATCCATAAAAAAAATAGTAAGACAAACGGAATAATTCACAAATATCAATCAATGAAAGAAAATTAAAATAGTGAAGGACAATTAAAAGTCGGGTTATGTCAATTCATAAAATGAAACATAATGATGGAAAAAACAATTACAAAAATTCAAGCATCTCCTAAGTCATATGTATTCTAGGCTTTGATTCTATAACATGTAACCACCCCTTTGCCTTTCATCATCAACATAGAAGACTTGCTTTGCTTGGGATGAAAAGATAAAAGAATCATCATGTAACATTGTTGTATGTCTTTAAGCCCTTATTAATATCTGCCCAATCACATCGAAACATGACAACCTTATAGGAACCATATATAACTTAATTCATATATGTTCGTGACTTTTCCATAATAAATTGGCCATCTGCCTCAACCATAGCTCCTGAATTTTGCGTCTTGCGAAAGCGTTCACAATTCACCGTAAGAAACTTATACCCATTTATTGCAAAACCTTTAAACTCTTTCGCATGATCATATAATCCACCTGCCAAAGCTTTCTTTAACTTCCCTTCCTCACTACTGGAATCTATGTTATGTACCTATAATTTCAAAATAACTAGTAAAATAAGCATACACAACATTTATCAAATAGTATATTTTTGTGTAATACAAAAAGACATATAACCTGATTTTTAAGACAATCAGATAATTCTTTAGTGATCCATACAAATATATTCTATACTTGTGTCACCTCATATTCCTCTAAATCTATTCTCTCTTCTCTTTTCAAGTAAGAACTCACTGTAAAATATTCGGAAAATCATCAACAACAATATTGGTACGATGCATGGTTATACAAAAGATACTTACGAAACATGATACTTACTCACGAAAATCTGCCATCTCATCAGAATGAAGAACAATATAACGATGTGCCTACTCTAAGCTTTTTGTAACTAAACAAGCAATTTTACTGGCCCTATTACTTGACCACCACTATTAAACAAGTAAGCACTTGTATCTTGGATATGATCATTATTCCTCTTCAACTTATTTAAGAAATTCTCAATCTCTTCTAGGTATCTTGAACAAAAGTTGACCGTTTCTTCTAAATGATACCCTTCACCAATTGATCCTTCTGGTTGAGCTTTGTTACTCACATAGGATTTCAAATAGGCCAAGTACCTTCCAATATAATGTATGTATGATTAGTAAGATATAAAGATATCATCTAAATATATGTATTTTTAGTATTGAACTTACCTTTCAATGGGATACATCCACCTATAATGAACAGGTCCACCAAGCTTCGCCTCTTCTACCAAATGAATGACTAAATGGACCATAATTGTAAAGAAGATTGGCATAAATTCTATTTCCATCTTACAAAGAGTCAAAATAATCTTAGTTTGTAACTCATCTAACTCGTTCACTACGAGAGTCGTACAACATATAACCTTGAAATTAAAAAAGACGACAAGTCTGAAACCAAATCTATGATTTCAGTAGCCCTTGATGCTTGTAAAGCTACTGGCAAAATGTCTTGCATTATAAATAGGGGTGTTCATTTCGGATATCCGATCCGATCCGAAATTTCGGATCGGGAAAAATGCTATCCGAATCCGATCCGAAAAATTTCCAGATCGGATCATCGGATATCCGAAAACTAAAAAAAATTGAAAATTTCAAAGGAAAAGTTCATAAAATATGTTTCGGATCGGATCGGATCATCGGATATTTCGGATATCCAGCCTTGAAATCTGATATTTCGGATCGGATATCCGAAAAAAACCGAAAAATTTGCATGTTTCGGATATTCGAAAATAAAAAATTTCGATCCGTATCCGATCCGAAAATTTTCGGATATCCGATCCGAAATATTCGAAAACTAAAAAATCGGAATTGGATCGACCGGATCGTGGATCGGATCGCCCGGATCGGATATTTATGAACACCCTTAATTATAACATGATTGTCATGACTCTTCAAAATTTGGAGCTTCTTTTGCTTCATCTTCACACAACGAGAGAGATTAGAATAATATCCATCTGAAACTCTTAGTTTTTTTAATACCTTTAAGAATCTTTGTTTATCCTCATTTGACATAGAGTATGAAGCCAGAGGCATGATTTTTTTCCTATTAGGACCAGTTTTAAGCCAAAGATGAGGCTTTACTCCAACCTTTTCGATTTTTTCTCTAGACTTCTCATCATCCCTCTTTTTCTTCGCAACATCAAGCAAAGTATTTAAAAAGTTGTCACGCACATTTTTTTCAATGTGCATAACATCTAGATTATGACGAAGAAGATTATCCTCCCAATAAGGCAAATCAAAAAATTTGCTCCTCTTAGTCCACAAAACATTATTTTCTTCATCATTCCCATCAACACCTTCATCATCATCGTCATCATTATCATCATCTTTTCTTGGTCTCTTTCTTTTAGAAGAATTTTTACTTGTTCCATAAATATAAGAAACCCCTTCTTGTTGAATTCGAACTTCAGTGCCTGATTGGTGAACTGGAGCAACACCATGCTCTACTTTCCCATCAAATAAGTGCACTTGATATCGATAAGGGTGATCGGCAGGCAACCACTTACAATGTTTTGGGTAGCATAATCGACCCGCAACTTTTGTTGAACACTTATTATGGGCACATGAAGGACATGCATAATAACCTTTTGTACTCCATCCTGATAACATTGCATAAGCTGGAAAATCATTGATTGTCCACATTAAAGAAGCTCGCAATTTAAAATTTTCCTTTTTATAAGCATCTAAACATCTACTCCTTCCCATAATTGTTTCAACTCATTTAATAATGGTTGCAAAAATACATCAATGTCAATTCTAGGGCTTGATTTTCCAGGAATTATAGTGGACTGAATAAGGGAAGAACGTTTCATACACAGCCATGGTGGGAGGTTATAAATAGATAATACAACGGGACATGTACTGTATGTGGTATTCATTAGGCGATAAGGATTGAACCCATCACTTGCAAGCCCTAAACTCACACTACGAGCATCAGAAGAAAAGTCACGATATTTATCATCAAAATGTTTCCAGGCTAAGGCATCTACAGGATGCCTTAGTACCCCTTCCTTTTCCTCACGATCCTTATCATGCCATATCATATCTGCAGCTGTCTTAGATGACATGTAAAGTCTTCTCAACCTTGGGATCAAAGGAAAATATCGTAATACGTTAGCCGGTTCATTTTTCTTCGTGTCTCTACTTTCCACACTCGTATCACCCTCTTTAGCGTTTGTTGTCTTCCACCTTGAAGCATGACATAGATGACATTCTTCCTTATCCCAAAATTCTTCTCGATAAAGAATGCAATTGTTTGCGCGAGCATCAATTTTTTCGTACCCAAGCCCCAAGTCATTAATTATCTTCTTGCTTTCATAATAGGATGATGGAAAGTCCATAATTTGAGGAAAAGCTTAAATTATAAGTTCAAGAATCATAGAAATAGCCTGACCCGAAAATGATGCATGCATTTGAAATAAAACATGCGCAAAAGAATTGACAATTTGGAGAAAGTAGTACACCCTTCATATAATTCCTTATTCGATGCTTCCAATAATCTCTCAAACTTAGCCTTTTCTTTTTCATTGAGAACTTGGGTAGGCGATTGGGGGGGGTTTGAAACCAGGACTGGTCATTTAAGTTATCATCAATTTGATCTTCAACCCTTGCATCATTAGGTTCAGGTTGCTGTGAATCTAAAGGCTCATTTTTAGAAGGAATGTTGACACCAAAAGCAACCCCTAATAAGCCTCTCATATCATCTCGACCTATTACCCCTAGTTGTGTACTTGGAGAATTTTGAGTGGTTGAACTAGCCGACCCACGTTGATTACTCAATATACGCCTTAGCACATCTCCTTTCCCATGGAAAATCCATTGCTTATCAAAACCTTTAAACAAAATATGCTCCTCTATTTCTTGAATTGACAACCATTTTTTCACCAAGCATTTCTTACAAGGGCATAATGTTTTTCCTTCCATAATCCCCTCTTTAGCCAACTCAATGAATTGAGCAGTTCCAGCACGATAAACTGGATGGTTCCTCTGTAGTTCGATCCAACTTGTATTCATATCTACGATTTCCAAATATTACACTTGGAAAAAATAAGATAAACAATATGAAAAATACCTTCTCATTGAAGTACTACAGTTCGAACAACTTTAATCTAACAATAAAGAAGTGCAACAGTTGTAGGATGTATACTTTATCAAGCAAAAACTTGTCTAAATAAGTTGTC
Organism: Beta lomatogona; assembly: GCA_947646795.1. NCBI lineage: Eukaryota > Viridiplantae > Streptophyta > Magnoliopsida > Caryophyllales > Amaranthaceae > Beta > Beta lomatogona. The sequence goes on from CANSNZ010000351.1 coordinate 1,555,410, forward strand.
TTATGTTAAGCGAAGATTAACGAAGTAGCCCTCTGCCCTCTACCTTATAACTATCATATCCATCTTATATCAGAACTCTTTCATAACAAATTTCCAAATTTTATTTTCAAGGATAAGTAGATATCATTACCCAAATAAGTGAGCATTGACCATGAAAAAATTCAAAGCAACGTGATAGATCCAAGACATTATTTCAATTTCAAAGCAAAAGTTCACACAGGATTATAGTCACAATCAACAAAATAAAAACATATAAAATAAAAACATTTTGATCACTGGCCAAACTTCCTTATAAAAACCTAGTAAAAATTGGCAGATATATATGTAATTAAACAAATGTCACATGAATGGCGGATCTTGGTTGCGGCATACAGGGACTTGGCTAATATAGTAAAAAAAATTGATAGATCCAAGACCAATAAAATTGATATAGAATTAGCTAGCTTACAATCGTAATTAAACATAGTTGATTAATTGACAAGTTCCCATTATAACAAAAGGTTAAACCACATGTCAAATGTAGATAAGAACAATTAACCATATGCTCTGACTAATATAGTCAAAGAATATTACACTTGTTTTTATTATAGGTTGTTTGCTATTAGACTTTAGAACGAAGTAGTGTGTTTATAAAGTCTACAATATATTAGTCTATTCTTTTTATTAAAATTAGCTTCTTTAACAATATATTTTTTAGTAGAATATTACACTTTTTTTTATTATAGGTTGTTTGCTATTAGACTTTAGAACGAAGTAGTATGTCTATAAAGTCTACAGAATATTAGTCTATTCTTTTTATTAAAATTAGCTTCTTTAACAATATATTTTTTAGTCACAATATAGAATAAAATAATTAAACACGGATTATTTATTGTAATACACATTGAGTATCAATCACTTCCTCTATATAATCACTTCCTCTATAGTATATGTTAGAGAAAATTTGGCCACTGGTCACGTGCATACAGTGGCGGAGCTAGGATTTTCAATTCGAGGGTGCACGACTGTAGACTGAACTGAACTGAACTCAACTTGTTTTTTTATTTTTTGGCTGAACTCAACTAAACTAAAACTATATATGAGAGGAAACTAGCTAAATTAAACTGAACTGAAATTCTGCCCAAAAGAACAGGGCATGTTGATCAAATCCGAATAACTTCCTGTAGACACCAAAGTTTGAACCCCTTTTTCGGATAAATAAAGATTTTGAAAAGAAATAAAATAACAAATAAACATCATGCATTGTGGAGTACGCGCCCCGTCAAAATGCATGTTTCTTCCAGGAGCGCGAGTTTCATTTCGTCGTACGATTTTCCTTTTTTTTTGCGTATTAGTCATGCGGTTTCGGCATAGAAATATAATTTCCGTGAGCCGTAGTCAATAATTACAACCACCGTTTTAATAAAATGATTTGTAGTATAATCATGCTCGTCTTTATTAATTTGACGAGTTTTCGTTAATTGTCTTAAGTTAGTCTTTCGGAAAAACGAAAAACGAGTCGCGATTAGGCGTTGGGATTTTAGTCGTATCCCAAAACCGGCATTAAATCAGTTTTCTTGATGGTCAAGTCATTGTTCATTGAATAAAGAATAAGAATATGTTCTTTATCCACTAATCACATCCTTTATCCATTAGTTAGGGAATAAGAATCATGAAAAGGAGTGAGAATAAGAATCAAATCCCATGGCAAGAATCCGGAATTTTTCCGGAAGAATCGAGTGTACGCCAAGCACACGATCATGCGCTAGACGCATGATCGTGCGCCTAGCACACAGCATGGCCTGCGCCTAGCGCACGGTGCTATGCCTAGCGCAGGCTCATGCGTTTGGTGTAGCGTTCTGATCAGCTTTGTTTTGCACGTTTTTTGATGCATTTTTTTTACGTATTAGGGTGTATTTAGGGAAGAATATTTTATGAAAATCTGATTTTGCTTCATTCATTAGAAAATCCAAAAAGAATATTGTGTTTCCAAAGAGATTTGATGGTGTCATTAGGGGGAGGTCATTAGAGTGATGTCATTAGGGCGATTAAGGATGAGAAAAATCTTTTTTTTTTGGGTTAAAAATCTGATTTTCTACTTCTTTGAAACCCTAGTTCATTTCCCTCATTTCTCTATAAATACCCTCCTTTTTTTACTTCAAAACCAAGTGGAAAAAAACTCAACTTAATTTCACTGCTTCTCTCAATACTCCTCTCATCTTCTCTACTACTTCCTTCCTCTAAAAAATATCATTCAAGAAAAAGAAAGTAAAAGTTAGGAAAATAATTAGTAAGTAAAGAAGTTCATCAAAAGAAAAAAAAAATACAAAAAGGAGTTTAAGTTAGTAATTAAGTGGATTTAGAAACTCACTTAGAAATTAAGAAAATCACTAAAAAAGGTAGAAAAATTTGCAAAAAGGAAGTGCATCATGGAGCTAGCAAGGTAAAGTTGAAACTCTTGTTATTTTTTATTATTAATCATCTACTAACTCTCTCCTTGTTTATTCTTACCATTTTTTTTAATTTTGGAGTGATTTGGGTATGAGGAAGTGCTAATAGGTTCCCAATCTTAAATCACCCCACCTAGAATAGTCAACTCTAATGGGGAGACTCTTAGGAAACAATGTGATTGTGTGATTCTCCTTAATCAAGTTGTTATTCATCACCAAAAAATGTTTTCATAAAAAAAATTAAAGACAATTTGTGAATAAACATTTCCATAAAAAAATGATGATGTAATTATAATCAGTTTCAATTTCGTACTTCATTTTATTTTTTCATCTGTATTATCAGAATAGTGTGTAGGATTTAATATTTTTCCTATGAAGTGAATGATGTTTGCAGAAATTGGGCTTTGGAATTTCTAAAAAAGAATTTTGTGTAAATACTTAAAAATCATACAACTTTGTTGTGCAAAACTGATTTTGTCCAGTACCACCCAATCTTGTTCTGTCAACATAGTTTAAAATAAAATCATTTAGATAAAACTAAAAACATCAGGTTTGAAGAAAACATCATAATATTTTCAAAAATATAAAAATCATGTTCATATGAATTTTATACAATTTTACATCATTTTTACAATACCGTTCATGTAAATCACTAAATTCCAGAAAACTGATTTTCTTTTCATTTAAGAAAGCAAACCAAAAATGGTCTTAAAAATGTCCAATTCAAGTGAAAATTTCCAGTCTAGTTCTTCAAAGTGTCTAGAATATTAATAATAAAATTCACTTAAAAATAATTTCAATAAGTTAGGTTTCAAAGAACAAATTAGATAAAGGTCCTGTTTTGACCAGTTTGAGTATAAAATTCATCATAATTCAACTTGGCACTAAAAGCTTGTGAAATTTTGATACAACATAAAAAACTCACTGACCTATCCATATATGTATTACATGCTCAATTTAATGCTTTCTAAAGAAAGTTATGATTTTTGTAAATCAGTACAAGAACAAAAGTGTAATCTGGAAAATGAAATATAGTGATTAACTCAAGTTTCATAAAAAAGAAATTGTTTTCTTCATACGGAAATGTTAATTAAAAATCTTGAAATTTTAAGTTTATGTTAAAATGACTCATTTTATCATGCAAATAAAAATCAATAAAAATTATCATATAAAATCAAAATCAAAGAGGTTAATTAATCTCTAATTGTCACAAATTTACAAATAAACATATATTTCAAAGCCCATTCAAGGAGTTGAAGATCAAGGAGCATCATGGTGAAGATCAAGAATGAAGGTTTGTATAGATCATAGATTTTGTACATTTTGTTGTAATAATAATTTTTTGTAAGTAGTTATTACATCACTCATTAATAAAAAAAACATGGAAATGTTTATGCATAATTTTCATAAATAATTCCACAACTCTTTTTGAATAAAATGAGCAACTAATGTTGTAAATATTGCATGTTGGCCCAATATGTCATAGTATATGAATTAAATGACCCAATCTCAATTAAGAGGAAAAATTGCAAATCTAACTAAGTTAAATTGTATGATGATCCATCTTACATTTTAAAAATGTGTTCTCCATATTCAAATGGATTAATCATATAATTTGACATAATTAGATTGGTAATTATGATCTCCGAATTGATTTTAGGCCATTTCAAGTGTCTCACTTTAAATGACCAAATTCTAAATTAGCCAAACACAATCTCCAAATTTGGTCTCAAATTGATCATTTATCTCTAAATGACTTAATAATCTTCAATTAAGATTATTTCTCAAAAGCCTTCATTTAGGAAGCAAACCTCTTATTCTAAGACCTCTTAAAAATTATAAGCGTGATCACTAATTAAGATGGTTATTTCAATCCTCGATTAATCGCTAATTAGAGCGGTTAACTCAAACTTTTCATTTAATCACTAATTAGGGTGATTATCTTAAACCTTCATTTTAATCACTAATTAAGGTGATTAATTTAACCTTTCATATTTAATCACTAATTAGAGTGATTATCTTAAATTTTAATAATCGTGAATTAGGGCGATTATTTTTCTCATTTAATCACTAATTAGAGTGATTATCTTAAACCTTAATAATCGTTTATTAGGGCGATGATTTTTTCATATTTAATCACTAATTAGAGTGATTATCTTAAACCTTAATAATCGTTAATTAGGGCGATTATTTTTCCTCATTTAATCACTAATTAGAGTGCTTATCTTAAACCTTGAATACTCATCAATTAGGGTGATTACTTTATAAACTTCATTCTTAATCACTAATCAAGGTGATTATCTTTCCTCTTAAGTTTAGTCACTAATTAGGGTGATTATCTTAACCTCCATTTCTAATCACTAACTAAGGTGATTATCTTAATCCTTCATATTTAATCACTAATTAAGGTGATTATCTTAATCTCATTTCAATCACTTATTGGAGTGATTACGTTATTCTTAATAGATTTGTTTAATTCTAAAGGTGAATTATTCATAATCTATTTCCTTTTCTTCCCCTATGGAATTGGCCATTTAGGGTGAGACATAAGATCAACTACGATGGTTTTGATCCATGAGTGGATTCCAATCCCGCAATGATTGGTACGTAGTGCAACTTCAGTGCTCAAACCTACCATGTACAAATGATATATTGGTCCTAAATAAAAATGATTGATGTGTATATGTGCAAATTATGTGATTTTTCTTTTTTTTGAATAGCCATGATTACTTTAAAATGGAAAATAACGTATTTAGTAAGAGCCCGTTCTTTAGAACGGAAGAGGAGACGAGTTCCAGACGTTCGCACCTCTTAACCTAAACCCCGAACCCTATCTCATGGTATGGAAGACCAGTTTTCATAAAAGCTTTATCCATATGAAGTCATCATCGTTTTAAATGACATTTCTTGAAATTGATTTTAAAATGATTTATTAAATAATTATGTCCCTATTCAGATATTAACAGGGTGGCGACTTCCAAGTTTTCTAAAACTCATAGTCCAATGAGAGACTTTCGTGGGATTCATACCGTTAATTAAGACTGTCGAAAATCGGGTACCACACTTCCAAGGGGCCGCGACAAAGCTTTATCCCTATCCATATGCAGTGATGACCCATGCACGCAAACTCCTTCTTTGCTAGCTAATGATCCACCTCACAATTATGCTACTACCTAATTATTCATGATTGATATAAATATTACAGGCTTATTTCCAATATTTTCTAATGATCCAAATAACAACTAAGCGGTTGCTACTTAATTTAGAAAATAACTTATAGATGATGTTTCAGTATGATAGCAGCGATGATACAAGTCCATGAAGCTCATTTTTTACGAATCAGACATATTCAAATCAACTGAAAGCACATCCTCAACCTCACACCCAGCATAACTAGGCTTTAGCGATTAGTGTTACATTAATCCAACCAACTGGAGGAAACCAACAGATATCAATCCTGTGCTTAAACTGCATTTTATGTGACAAATATGTATTTAAACTGACTTGAACAAAAAATCACTACATCCTAAAACAGGGTTGCTCAACTCCATGAATTGAATTATGAAATTAGTTGTGCCCAGGAAGAAAGTAATTGAATATAGAAAATAAACTATCAAAATTTACCTCTTTCGTTGACTAATAAATAATCTATATGAATCAATTTGCAAAAAAAAAAAAAAAAAAAAAAAAAAAGTACCGAATATCAATAATTTGAGCCCATAAAGATATTGATTGAACATAGAAAATTGCAAGAAGAAGGAAGGCAATCAATCGAGCATGAGAATTGTGCCCAGCAAAACAATCAATCGAGCATGAGAAATGTGCCCAGAAAAACAAAAAAATCGATGACGAGAATTGTGCCTAGAAAAACAAAAAATCGATGACGAGAATTGTACCCAGCAAAATAATCAATCGAGCATGAGAAGTGAATATTTACCTCTTGGTTGAATTCCCTAATTAACTATTATAATCTTATGAGTTCTTGCGCAAGCGTTGAGCGGACATGCGAGATTAGTTTATTGAAACCACCATGACTAGGTTTTAGAGGTTTTGAGTTCAGCGAGATTTTGGGGCGCCTAAGTAGGGAAGACGAAGAGATTTTGGGGAGCCTAACTCTTATTCCCCTCTTTTTTGAAAAATTAAAAAGTAAAAAAAAAAAGCTCCTGTGGACGCCAAAGGGAAAATTGGAGCAGGACAAATTTGTGACCCATTTAAGTGTACGCTACAGTGTCGGGATCGCAATCCCATAAAATATAATTGCGACTCTTCCGAAAGTGTCGGTACTTAAGTGTAGGGAACATATGCAATTTGTAGTAGTGAATGGGTGCAGGGTGATGGAGATTCCCCTTAATCTCCCTGGCTTTCAATGATTTCACCTTCTTCAACTGTTTCTTTTTGGTTGAGGGATTCGATGTTCTTGGGGTCATCACAATCGTTGATGTTATGTGTCCATCCTCCTCGTGTTTGGTTGATTCCATCTTGATCTCCAATTGGTTCAGATTCCCTTTGATCCTCAGTAGGAAGAAGGAATTTGAGAAAATGCTAGAGACAATCTTTGTACCTTCCGAAGTCAACGAATAAATCTGCCTCGATCGAGGCAAGATCGGCCGAGGATCCATAAAGTACGGTAGGTCGTCCCTCGTTAAGATCTATGGGCTTGACATTTCTAGGGTGCCCATCCAGTACTCGAAGGCTCTTGCTGCGACCGGAAAAGATCCGCGCAGATCGTCTAAATTGGGAATGTGCCCCAGAATTAGCTCGCCTCCTTCCGATTCGGCCATGAGTAGGTCCAGGTAATGGAGATATGCTGCTTGAGGGCATCTCATAAAGGTTCTGATGAGATGAGGAGGAACTCGAATCATCAAATCCTTGGTTGGTGCAAAGAAGACCATATTAGAGGGGTCCACCTCGATGTAGGTCCACGTTGATTTCTCGTGACATTGGAGGACAGGTGGGGCTGGGATCGGATATTTGATGAGGACAGTTCTGGGAGGGGACAGGGGGAATTCTGAAGTCGTAAAGGTTTGGGTCCATTGTTGGAGAGAGCGAGGAGGAAAAGAATTAGGGTTTTAGGGTGGAGGAGATGAGGAGGGGTTCCAAAGTAATGGATGAGGGAATAGAGGCATAGGATATAGAAAACTTTCCCAATTGCCACACGTTTAGGGGATGTGGGAAGTTTCCAAATCGTGCACAAAGCTGATTTCAGATATTCGAAGGAGAAGGAACCTCCAATTGCTTTAATCACCAGGCAGGAGGCCCAAGGTGAAACCAGGGGGTCAGGGTTTGGAGGGTGATAGGGATAAAGACATTAAGAGCAGGGTTGAAAGGTTTTTGGGGGGGCAAGGAGGCAAAACTGATCCAGGTTGCAGGGGAGGGGGGAGGGGGTGGTGGTAGATTAGGAGTGGGAGATGCAAATGGGTGGGTGGGGAGGGACAGGATTAATGAGTAGGACAATCTTGAGGGGGTTAACAAAGGGGGCCTGAGGTGAGGATTAGGAGGGAGGGGTGGTGAAGGAGGCACACTGGTCTCCTCCTCTGCAACCTCGGCCCTCGCACTCTCGCTCACATTATCTATTTCTCTCTCTAATAACATTTTTTCAACTTTTTAAATCTACATACTTCTAGACTTTAAGTAACTACTCCAAAGCTAAACCCTTTAAATTTGATTAATCGTGTCTAGCATGAGCTATTGTAAAATAATCCCAACTATTATGTATGTTGTCCTAAAATATTCCTGCGTAACTTGCGACCAATTGAATAAGGAAATTTTTTCTTTCTCTTTCCTCATGTTTCGTGCCCATTGCTCAACCAACCAATCTTCCTTTCCATGGCAGTCACCAGCCCTCCTCTCCTTCAACCTCCAATCGTTTATTAATTTAAACCCTCCTTCCTCTTTCTCATTTGTCTCCCCATAAACTAATCTGACTTACCCTAAAATCATAATTATGCAAAAAAAAAAACCTTCTCATTTTAAGAATCTTATCATTTGATCTTACACACACGCACATATACTCCCTCCGTTTCTTAAAGTTCTACTCGATTACTATAGATACACATTTTAAGCCATATTGGAGAGTGTAGACACATAATCGTGTCTCCCCATTTAAGGATCCGATGATGAAACATACCTTGGTCTTAATTGGTCCGAACCAAGGGCAGAGCAGTCTGAAAAGCTATTCAAAACCATTTCGAAAAGTGTTAAAGTCCTATTTTAAAGCCCAATTAATTATTCATGATAATTGATTATATTTTGAGCCCAATTCTTTGAAAAGCCCAATTAATTGATAATTAATTGATATATTTTAATAAATAAATATTTTCAAAAGATATTTTTTATATTTTCATAATCGGATTTTATCCCGTAAAATCATATTTTTGGAGTTAAAAGATAAAAGAAAATCTTTGAAACGCGTTTATATAAAAAAAAACTATCAAAACATGTCAAAAACAAGGCGGTGCGCTGAGCGCACATGTCCTGACACGTGGGCTTCCACGTAAGCTGCGTCTAGCGCACCAGAACTGCCACATAGACTTCTTTTTCATGTAGAGTCCTGCGTCAAGCGCAGTTCTCTGCTTGAGACGTGGATTTTCTTTCTTATCTTTTTTCAAAGCGCGTACCACGTGTACGCTTTTTACTGGTCATGCCGCGTCATGCGCTTGACACATCAGTTGCGCCAGGCGCAGTGACGTTTTCCCTATAAATAGGCCTGATTTCCGTACAGATTTAAGAACAGATTTTTCACATAACACTCGACGAATACTTTACGAATCACTCTATAAACTACAAAACCTCCCTACAAAATTCATACTTTCCAACACAAAACACATTCAATCTACATACTTTCATACATTCGGATTTTCAGGCTTCACGATTGCTCGTCCTGAAGGTTGTCAATCTCATAGACCCAAGCCACGGTATAATCCTAAGGGTCCTTAAATAAATTATTTTTATATTGAAGTTACTAACAGTTTTCTTTCCTGATGTAGATCTTTAATGTAAAATCGCTCTACTGTACATTCTAATCCCTATTCTATACTTTATTTTATATTATTATCTATTCATGCCTTCGTATATTATATGCTTGCTTGATCACTCTGTGCATATTATATGATTGTCCCTGCTTTATTGTTTTTATCAACCACATGTTATTTTTGTTAATCAAGACCTAAAGAACTGTTCTAATATTAATCAGATTATTTGGACAACCTGTTAGGTTCCGTGTAACATTGATTGCATAATAACATATCACTAAAAATTAGTCTTTTATGTGTTTCTTTAACCTACTTAGACTAAATTATTTTTATGGTGTATAAAAAACGTTATTTAATTTAATTATTCTTTGGCATAAAATCTGTTATGAATCGATATTTAGTAGAGGCCAACTTTGGGCGAATATGGTTCATTATGACTATATTCGTACCCTCACTCCCGAACTCAATCTTTGGTTCATTTTCACCACCTATGGAGTCAGGCCGGGGAAATCTACATTGGATAATTTGTCCCTACGGTTTTCCCATATCCAATTAGGTTTATGATTCTTCCTAAAAAGAATTGTTGGCGACTTCTTTCAAAACAATTTTCAATAAAACCTTTACAGTGGGGTAGTCAAACCTAATACGCGCTCATCCCACGTAGGCGAAATAAAACCACGCCTACAGAGAGAGACTTAGAGAGTGTAAAAAGTGAGTCCACTTGGTTTTTTACTTTTCTTTTTAGGAGAGAGTGTGTGAGTTTATTACTTCATATCTTAAGGGAGATATAGAGCATGGAAGAGAGATAGTGTGGGCCAAGGATGATTAAATTATTGTATATCTTTTGCCAAATGAAGATTAAAGTATAGCGAGTAGAACTTTAAAAAACGGATAAAAAAGGAAAGTGAGTAGAACTTCAAGAAGCAGAGGGTGTATAAGTTAACAGCATGCACCACATTTTCACAATATCAAAATATAAAGTAAAATAGTATGAGTTACATTATCAATATATATTATTAAAATGTGTGGCCATCAATGTTGTAACATCACGAAAATTTAAACTTGCTTAAATTAAACAATAATAATTAGTGGTTAAATTTTTCCTTTAATTATAAATTATGACTGAAATTTGTTACTCTATATCCAAGTAATGATAAAGGATAATTAGTTCGTTAAATAATTATATATATTGTATGTATGGCAAGAGTTGCAAATAAATGTTAGATAAAACAATAACATCAATAAAGGTACTTCTAAACCAATGTTTGGCACAAATGATGATATTAAAAAAAAAAAAGGGGGAAACTAAATACAAACTACTGTTTCATTCTCCATCTCCATTTTTCTTCACAAGAAGACCCGACAATGAGTTTAAATTCAAGACTCAGTTTTTATACACAATAAAACTCAAACTTCAATTAAAAATTCCAATCCAAACCAAACTCTCCCAAAATTCAATTTTTTCATCAATTCCATCAACACCATTCACAAAAATTAGGTGCCTCAACAATGGCTATATATAGCCATAGTTGCTCCACCATTCATCACCCTCCCCACCATTCATAACTTCACTAAAATACCTCGCCGAAATTCTACTACCCTCGTCGGAAACCGCCACCCAAAACACCCCTCAAAGCTTCCCTATTTTCGACCCACACCACTTCCTCTCTCCTCTGTTTTCGGGTCAGCCACCACACCCCCCACCGCAGCGCTGCCTCCTGTGCGCCACCACTACACCAGACCACCAGCGCGCCTCCTGTACGCCACCACCGCACCGCCAACCACCCCCATACTTCTATTCTCCCTCCTTCTCTCGGTCGTCTTATCTCTCTCCCCCCAACTCTCTTTCCCTGTCGCGTTCCCCTTCTCCCTCCTCGTGCGCTGACGAGCCACCCCCAGAGCTGCCGGATTCTACGCCTCCCGCCACTGTTGCCGGAGCTCCAGCATGCCGCCCAACCTTCCGTTTTCCCCTTGTTATTTGGTTCGGCACTGCTTAGTTGGAGAGAGGTATGAAAATACCTCCTCAAATGTTATTTTGGTTAGTTTATATACTTGAGCCCAAATATCACCCATGGCTAGTTACTTCTATTGTTGGGCCAAAAAAGTTATGTTCAGCTAAGTAGCTAAGTTTATACCTTCAATTTGTTGGGCTTAAACCACTAAACTGATTTTGTGTTGCGAAATTAATTAGTCTCCATAACTTGAAATATGTAAAAGAAAATTAGGAATACTTAGGTTATATATTAGTTACTAGCTTATGATAACATTTAAGTATGAATGAAAATATTGGTAATTACTTTAGTTTAATGTTATATAAGTATATACATAATAACATGAATTAAACGAGTTATCTTTGGCTATAAAATTACTTGTTGATAATAAATGTAATAATAATAACTAGAGGATTAAATGTTATAATAAATTGAATATCTATATTTTCGTTACCAAATTCTATTGGTTAGATTAAAAGGAAAGGATATTACAGCCTCCCCCGGCTTCAAGATTATTAAGCAGGAATCGAGGTAACATATATTGCTAACACCCACGATCCCCTTCGAAATGTGTTTGTGAAATGATGTTTATAATTATGTTAAGGATTTTGTGATGTAATTCTTTATATGGATTGTGGGATACTTAAATTATTTTTGAATTTGTTTCGTAAATGATGATCTTATGAGTTATTGATGCTCAAGTATGATTCATGTAAGATCTATGGCTAATGCCGATGAGTGCTAAACAAACGAAACATGATAAATAAAAGTGAAAGAGGTTATGGCAGTATAATGTTACGCTTATCTACTTTATGGTCGTGCATGTACCTTCGCACCCGCCGTACACCCAACAAGGGAGACGGGCACCTTGAGGGGTACCGCATGTTATGTTACTACTCTATTTTGGTGCGAGCGGTGTATCCAACAAGGGAGCTGGGCTCCTTGAGGATCATCGCATGGTGGGAGACATCCCACATGTCTATACTTGCCAGTTACCAAGCTAAAAGATGAAAAGATAATGGGGACTTATGAAGTTTCAAGACGCTACTTATAATTGATCACCTTGCTATTATTTCGTTACTGATTTCTTATGTGTTTGACTATATTCTCTTCTCCCTGTTTGCATATAAAATGAATTGAAATGAATTTACGTTGTTAGGGTAGTATGTTACTTAGCTTCAGCTCACGATGTTGCTTTTGGTTTTAGGTACTGATGAAGGTGGCGGGATGGCGTAGAAGTGAGGATGATCAACTACTTTACATTTATGAAAAACTATATTGGTTGTGTAATCTAAGCTTATGACCACTAGAACATGAACTCAGTTTAACTATAGCTACGTAGTTATCTATGCTTAGCTATTTATATCTATATAATTAAGATGCTTATGAGTTTCAATGATTATAATATGTTTAGTTCATGAAGGGATATTTGCCTTGTATTTTCTCGAACGAAAAATACGGCAGTAGCGCGCGACCATCTAAGTTCCGCTGCTAATGATAGATTGATTAAATTGAACATGATGTTTAGAGGTTGGGGCGTTACAGAGTGGTTTCAGAGCTGAAGGTTTCTGAAACCTTAAGTAGAACCGTTATGGTTTTACGTACATTAATTTTAAGTTTAAAATGGTTTAGGAGAAATAGCATAATAAATAATAGCGATAATGATATTATTAATTATAGGGTAGAAATAGTTGAGCTCTTTAAGATAATTAAGGAAAAATAAATGAAGATTTAAATTCTTTAAATTGGTAAACAATATTTTAAACTATAATACCCATGAGCGTGAGCACTAGGACCGGGAATGGGATTAATTTTCATTACCATTTTGGATACACTATGCCTTATTTGCCTTAAATGTGATATGAATGTGAAATGTGCAATATTTTAGGAAATGGCAACAAGTGAAAGCGATCACGTTGAAGGAGGAAATGGAAATCACGTGTCGGATGTGTCATTGGAAGAAATGAGGACAAGACTCGATGCTTTGCGAAGTGATCCGATTTTCGGAGAAGCCACCGGAGACGTTGCTAACGATAATAGAATGGACTTATTAATACTTGTAATGATGGAACTCTTGCAAGGAAATCGACAAAAGCCTAAATCAGAGCAAGAAGAATGCTCTAATATGTTTAAGCGATTTTCTGCTCACAAACCATCAACGTATGATGGCAAACCGGATCCTACCGAGTTCGAAGAATGGATTAATCATATGGAGAAACTATTTGACTCTACTCAGTGCCCCGAGAAATGGAAGGTGAATTTCACAGTATTCTATCTAAAAGGGCAAGCAGACCTTTGGTGGAAAGCTGCAAAGGGAATGCAAAGCCAACCCGGCTTTGCATGGGAAAATCTGAAGGGAGCAATGAGAAATCAGTTTTACCCTCAGAGCCTGCAGCTCAAAATGGAATCCGAGTTCATCCATCTCAAGCAAAGGAATATGTCAGTGTTAGAGTATGTTGTGAAATTCAACGAGCTTGCTCGATTTGCTCCTGATTTAGTGTCTACGGATCGACAGAGGATGAACCGCTTTGAAAAAGGTCTTAATCTCGATCTTCAAGAGAAACTTGCAGCACACATGAGTACATCCTTCCAAGAGCTGTATGATAGGGCTATCAATGTCGAAAGAAAAAGCAAGCTTCGGAAAGAGATATTTGAGAACGGGAAAAGAAAGAAGAATTTTCAAAACCAACCCAACAATGGATCATTCAAGAGGCAAGAAACTGGAAACCGAGGTGGAAATTTCGGAAACCAGAATCAAGCTCGAAAATGCTCTAAGTGCGGAAAGTGGAACCATACTGACAAGGAATGTCGAGCTGGTACAAGGGAATGCTACAAGTGTGGTAGTAAAGATCACATGGTCCGAGATTGCCCTCAATGGCGTCAAGGACAAGTCAACGGGAGAAATGAACCAACTGGTCAGAACCGTGGAAATGGTGGCACTACAAACCGTAACCCTCCCCGTGGACCTCCCCAAGCTGCACGAGTATTCATGATGCAACGAGAAGAAGCTGAAACTGATGATATCGTCATTACTGGTACTTTTCCTGTCAATTCTATACCTGCTTATGTTCTTTTCGATTCTGGAACTTCACATTCATTTGTCTCTGCATCATTTGCTAAAAACTTGAAAGTAAAACCATGCTCTCAATTCTCTGTTATGTCTGTTGCCCTCCCAAATGGAGAATTTATCTCATGTGATGTCATATATAGGAATTGCCCTAACCTAATAGGAGGTTGTGAATTCTAGTTGACCTAGTTCAAATTGAATTAACCGACTTTGATGTGATCTTGGGTATGAATTGGTTATCCAAACACAAAGCCGACATAAATTGTCTTAACCATGAAATAACCCTTCAAGAAACCAGACGGAAGTAAGGTATCTTATCGAAGAAGAAAAACCAAACCCAAAATCGTCTCAACCTCAAAAGCCTTCAAACTACTCATGACTGATTGTCAGGGGTACCTTTGCAACATGGTAGACCTAACCACCCCTGAGCCTTCACTGTCCGACATTCCCATAGCTCGTGAATATCCTGACGTATTTCCAGAAGAGATACCTGGCATGCCACCACAAAAAGAAATAGACTTTAGCATTGACCTTATGCCAGGATCCGCTCCCATATCCAAGGCACCTTACAGAATGGCACCTGCTGAGTTGCAAGAATTAAAGAAGCAACTAGACCAGTTACTTGAGAAAGGGTATATTCGACCTAGTGTATCACCTTGGGGTGCACCAGTGTTATTCGTGAAAAAGAAAGATGGAAGCTTGAGATTATGCATTGATTATCGGGAGTTAAACAAGATCACTATCAAGAATAAATATCCACTACCCCGCATTGATGATCTTTTCGATCAGCTTCGAGGAGCCAGCACCTTCTCGAAGATTGATTTGAGATCTGGAGACCATCAACTCCGAATCAAACCTGAAGATATCCCAAAAACCGCTTTTAGAACCCGATACGGTCATTATGAGTTCACGGTAATGCCATTTGGACTGACTAATGCTCCTGCTATTTTTATGGACTTGATGAATCGGGTTTTCAAACCCTACCTCGACAAGTTCGTAGTGGTGTTCATTGACGACATATTGGTGTTCTCAAGAAATTCGAGTGAACATGAAGAGCACTTGAGAAAAGTTTTGGAGGTATTAAGAGAGAACAAGTTATATGCGAAGTTAAAGAAATGTGAATTCTGGTTGAAAGAAGTTGCCTTCTTAGGGCACATTATTTCGGAGAATGGAATATCTGTTGACCCAAAAAAGATAAAGGCTATAATGGAATGGCCTAGACCCACCAATGTCACAGAAATCCGAAGCTTTATGGGCTTAGCTGGTTATTATCGAAGATTTGTCCAGGACTTCTCCAAAATTGCTTCACCCATAACCCGATTGGTAACGAAGTCGGTCAAATTTGAATGGAGCGATGAATGTGAAGCAGCTTTTCAGGAGTTAAAGAAGCGTCTTACCTCTGCCCCTATCATCACCCTTCCCTCTGATGAAGACGGCTTTGTGGTGTATAATGATGCCTCCATGCATGGATTAGGATGCGTCTTAATGCAAAACGATAAAGTTATAGCCTATGCTTCCCGCCAACTAAAACCACATGAACAAAACTGCCCAAACCATGATCTTGAACTTGCAGCAGTTGTATTCGCTCTCAAAAATGGCGACACTATCTCTATGGTGTTCTGTGCAAGATCTTCACCGACCACAAAAGTCTCAAATATATTTTCACACAAAAAGAGCTAAACTTGAGACAACATAGGTGGCTAAAACTTCTCAAAGATTACGACCTCGACATTCAATATCACCCTGGCAAGGCTAATGTTGTGGCTGATGCTTTAAGCCGAAAATCCCACTTAAACACCATCCTAACCCTACCCAAAGCTATCCAAAAGGATCTATGGAAGATGAAAGTGGAGATTATTCAAAGGAAAGGAGATGCATGCTTAAATGCATTGGAGTTAAGGCCGACATTGTTGGAAGAAATAAAGGAGGCACAAAGTGAAGATATGGAGTTAGAGAAAATAAAGGATGATGTGAAGAAAGGGAAGTCACCAGGATTTGTGATTCAAGAAGATGGTACTTTGAGATTCCAAGGAAGACTATGTGTTCCCGATAACGAGGCGTGAAAAAGGAAAATTCTAGAAGAAGCTCATAATAGTCCTTTCTCGGTACACCCTGGAGGAAACAAGTTATATAAGGATTTAAAGCAAACATTCTGGTGGAGTAATATGAAGCAAGAAGTTGCAGAATTTGTTTCAAGATGCTTGACTTGTCAAAGGATATTAGAGGCCTGCAGGATTGCTACAGCCATTAGATGTTCCCACTTGGAAATGGGATTCGATTTCAATGGATTTTATTATGGGATTACCGCCATCGTTTACAGGCATGAATTCTATTTGGGTGATTGTGGATAGATTAACAAAATCTGCACACTTCTTGGCTATAAGGAATAATTAGAGCTTGGATAAGCTGGCGGAATTGTATATGAACACAATTGGCATACTACATGGAGTTTCGAGTTCAATTGTATCTGATCGAGACTCACGATTTCAGGCGAAGTTTTGGAAAGAATTGCATAAAGCTATTGGCACCAGACTTGATTTCAGTACTGCTTTTCACCCGGCAACTGATGGTCAGTCAAAACGAACAATTCAGACTGTCGAGGATATGCTAAGGGCGTGTATATTAGATTTCCAAGGAAGCTGGGAGAAATATTTGCCACTAGTAGAATTTTCTTATAACAACAGCTATCAAGCTAGCATTGGGATGGCACCATATGAAGCACTCTATGGGAGACGGTGTAGAACACCCCTCTGTTGGAGTGATATAGACGAAGCTAGAATGATTGGGCTTGACTTGATACAAGAAACGACAGAAAAAGTACGATTGATTCAAGCCAGGATCAAGGCTGCTCAGAGCCGACAAAAGAGTTATGCAGATCGGCGAAGGAGACCACTAGAATTCATGGTGGGTGATCATGTCTTTCTGAAACTCTCACCTACTAGATCTTGTTTTAGCATTCAAGTTTAGAGCAAAACCCTAGGAGAGAGAAAAGTGGAAGTTTGAAGCTTTTGGATCTCCATTCTTCATTTATGAAAGCTTAAAGTTGGTAATCTTTGTTTTATTTTCTTCTTTTCTTCCATTGATCTTGTTTATTTCATGCTTTGCTTATTTAGATCTTGCTTTATTAGTTGATTATTTGCAATTTTCCTCTTTTCCTCCATGGTTATGGTGATTAATTTACTTCAAGCATTGTTTTGGTTTTATTTCCATAATGTGTGAGTAGTTTCTTACTATGGGAAGGGATGTAACCTTCATTTACTCTTTGAATCTTAGATCTAAGTTAGGGGGTTAACTTTTAGGGTTGAACTTGTTGATCAAACTTGTTTTACTTGGTTTGTTGGGTGCTTGATCACCACTTAACTTACATATTTGGAATTCCTAGTGAAGGATTGAGAGATGAAGCTAGGAACTAAGTTTGGTTGCTAGATTAGGATTTCCATGAAAATAGGCATTTTCTAGTTTAGGGAAGCTTGAATAATCATGTTTGTGCTTGATTTGGCTAGATTGGTTGCTCATGCCATGAGAATAGGTCATGAGTGACTAATCAAGCTCTTCTAATTAGCTCGAGAGAGTAATTAGAGTTCATATGTTCGTGATTTTCCCCTTGTGATCCCCCATTTGTTTCCCCTTGGCTTTGATATTGGATTCTTGGATTGAGTGTTGGTGAATCCCCCTAATCCCCTAGTTTCTTTACCCTTGTCTTATCTCCTTTAATTGTTCGTTGATTTACTTTGCAAATTTCCTAGTTTAATTAGAATTTAGAATCATTGCTAAACTTTCAATCAAAACCTAAAAAAATTGATTTAGCTCACTGTAGTTGGCTAATTAACTATTGATTTAACCCTACTTCCTTGTGGATTCGACCCTATACTTATCCTATATTGGATAGATTAGGTTATATTTGGAGAGTATACAACGATCAGTCAAATTTTGGCACACCAGAAAGAAAGAAAAAAAAACGGAGGCAAACCAGCTGACCCGAGGGCCCGGTTTCACTGACCCTCCCGGGTCGCTGTGGGCTAAGAAGCAAAGTGCTTCCTGACACGCCCGGGGTGGCGGTGACCCGCTCGGGTCAGCTCGACCCGATGGCCCGGGTGCACTGACCCGCCCGGGTCGATGAAGTGATGCGAAAATAAAAAGGGAAAGCTGATTCCGACCCGAGGGCTCGGGTGAGGTGACCCGCCTGGGTCGGGAGGTCAGTTGCAAAAAAAAAGGGGGCTAACCGATTTTTGTTTGCCTCGCTCTCCTTAATTCTCTTCACTCTTTCTTCATCTTCAACCTCTCAACTCTCTCTAACCCCCTTCAAACTCCAAACCCTAGCCTCCTAAATCTCACTCAAATCACTCACTCACCACTCAAAAACTTAAAATCCCTCACAAATCTTGATCCTCATCAACTTTCCTCCACAAATTTCAACTTTTTCTTCTTCAAAAAACCCATCTCCACCATTTTTCACCATTTTCTCTCTCCTCAAAATTTTTACCACAACTCTCAAATTCATCATTTTCCACTCAAATCTGTTCATAAATTATTCCTAAAACATCATTCCCATTCCATTTCCCTCATAAAAAACTCAAAAACAATCAAAAAAAAATTTCACTTATTTTTCACCCTCACCACCAAGTTACGGGATTTTGAAACTTTGAGCAACAAGTAATTCGAAGCATGGAGAGGAGGAATTCAAAGCGGAGTAGACAAGCGGGACAAGCTAGTTCAAGCCAACCATCACAAGGGGAAAACGTCTCGGGGCATGATGCCCCCGGTGAGTTTCATGATCCCGAATTTCCTTCCATTGTTTTCAATGGCTTAGAACATTTTAATAGATTCCAAGCCCTTAAGGCTAAGGAATTCTCCCCGACCCGTTTTGTTGATGAGACCTTGTTGTCCCCATGGGGATTCGAGGGGATGTAAATAATATAGCTGACGGATTGAATATGAGAAAAGTGATATTAATGAGAAAAAAAACTTATAAATGCATAACACTTGAATTCTTAAGCTCCTTGGAAATAACCGGAGAGCAACGGCTTGCGTGCTCAACTGGAGCCGAAGCCGTTCTCAATTTTAGGTTGGGGAATGTTGCTCATTCTATGTCTATTGGTGATTTTGGTGAAATTTTTTTGAATTAAAAATTGAATCGAGCACCACTCCCGCACCTTCTTTCAACCTTTATGATTGTTGGAGTAAGTTAAGTAACGGAAAAAGTTACGATGCCAAAAATGCTAATAACTCACTCATACACCAACCAGCTATCCGGTACTTCCGCAAGGTTTTGGGGAACACCATCTTTGGGAGAAAGGATAACTCAAAGGTAAGCCAGTCGGAACTTATGATCATAGGTTCTTACCTATGGAATAAGAAGCAGCTGAACATACCTTTGATGTTTGCCCGCCATCTCCAAAAGGGTAGGAACCCCAAAAACTCTTGGGCGTGGGTCGATTGTTGTAGGCGGTTTGATTACCGCCATTGCTGAACACTTTAGGGTTCGCCCTAGGACCTCCGAGGTCCCAGGACTGACACTAATAAACCAACAACACCTACAAGATGCGCGTTGGTTTACAGTGACTGGAATACATTTTACTTGGAAGATTGGTAAAATGTCTTCCATTCAACTTCCAAACCGCCGCATCACCGAGATTAAAATGGGGCAAGTCAACTATCTCATCCTGGAAGCCGCGGAGGAAGGTGCGGAGATCCGCACCTACCATAGGCGGGATCCCCAAGAGCTTGCCTCCTCCTCTTCTGCCCCTCCCCCTCCTCCTCCCCAACCCCATCTCACCTATGTTCCCGACTATGCCCCTATTTATGCCCATATAGATAGGCGGTTTGATAGTTTCGAACAAAGACTAACCACCTTCCAACAAGAGATGCGAGAGAGTTTTACCCCCATCTTGCAATTCTTTCATGATAACAGCATGGTCCCTCCCAGCACCCCCTACCCCTCCTATATGCAACCCCAGCCACCCCCCGAGGGGGAGGAGGACCTCGACCCTTGAGTTGGTCTCTCCCCCACCCCCTTCCCCGATTGTTCTTCCTTTCACACCGAGGACGGTGTTCGGTTTGGCTTGGGGGTATTTTCATTGTTTGGGTAGTTTTTACTTTACGGGGTAGGCGTTAGGAGACCCTTGTTGCTATTTTGATTGAATTATTGTTTGTGATTGTGGTTAAGCTTGGTGAATGGGCCAATGCTTGTTAATATGTGGTGTGCCATGATTCCATTTTTCTTATTTGTTTATTTTCTTAGTTTTTAAAAATAAAACCCAAAAACAATTTTCTTTCTTATTTTCTTCTTCTTATTTCCTTGTTTTAGCTTTATTTCTTTTCCTTTTCTTTCCCTTCTTTTTCAATCTTTGTTTTTAGTTCTAAAAAAAAATATTTGAAAAAGAGCAAAAATAGCAAAAAAAAAAAAAATCCGAAAGAAAAACAAAAAGAAGTTTTAGCTTTGGATAAAGTTTTGATTTCCTTGCCCAAGGAAGATACTAGTTGATGATATATGTGGATTCCTTGCTTGGATTTTGAGTATATGTTTAGAGGCTACTTTTGAAAGAGTGTGAGCATGGGTTAAGGTGTTTTAGGAGGTGATTAATCTTGATTGCATTAGAATCTACCAGAATGAAACTAATGAATGCTCAATTGGATGTCTAGTCTTGAATCTTGACTATGTTGCTCATGCTAGAATAAATTTAGCTTCAAACTTGCGGTCCCTAGTGTCCCTAGATATGCTCATCATGTCCCCAAACAAAACTCTACAAAAAGCTTAGTTTTTGCTTCTTTTCGTTTGTAATAAGTGGTACAAAAAGCCACAAGTTCTCATGTTTCTCTTTAATGAGTAGTTACTTCACATTTGTATAGCAAAAATTCCCGTAATAAGGGAAAAAGAAAAAGCCAAAAACAGTCAAAAAAGGCGTGAAAAATGAAAAAAAAAAGTGAAGAAAAACGAAAAGCAAAAAGAATAGAAGAATTCCAATAAAAGAGGTTAATTTGTGGATGCCTCCCACACTTAGTGCTATTTTTCTAAAGTTTTGAGTAGAGGGGAGTCTAAGGCATGTTTGTGTGTATAGGGATGGTGGACTAGTAGTTTGAGCTTCTATAACACTTGAAGGGCTCTAAATTTTTTGGATAGCTAGGTGTTCTCTAATGAGCGAGTAAAAAGTCTAATCAAGTGTCCTTTTGCAATCTCGATTAGTTGATTTCTATACCCCATAACCTATGAGTACACTTGGAAATTAGTTGTTTTGAAAGTTGCTCTCTATCTTTGCTTGTGAACCATTTCATTGATAGTTAACTTGGGCATTACTCGAATTTGATTGAATAAATGGTTGATGAAAAACTAGAGTGGTGGGTTTGAAAACTCTTTGGAAACCTCGCGAGATCCCACTCGCCCTCTAGAGCGATCTAGGGGTTTAAAGGGCTTGTTGCATGTGCTAAATGCAATCGTGATTCCTACGAAAATGAGTTAGTGTAAATTCTTTGTCCTTCCTTCCTTTTCATTTTTCTTTCTTTCTTCTTTCTTCTTCATTTTGCTTTCAAATAAGTTTTCATTCTCCTACTTATGTCTTAATTTATTTTGGTTGAGGACAAGCAAAGATCTAGCTTGGGGGAGTTTGATGATTGGTTTTATGCTTAGTTTTTAAAAGTTTTTGTGATAGCTTTTAGGCTAAATTAGGCTAAGTTTCTTCCTTTTCTTTCTTTTTGTGCATTTTTCCTCCCTTGCGCTCTTTCTTAGGGTGTTTGTTTTTTATTTCAGGATTTGGAGCGCGCTTGGAGGATTTATGCATAATCTCGAGGCTAAGCATTGAAGGATTGCAGCACCAAAGGGCTCGAAAGACAAGAGGAAAGAGAGGAGGACGCTGACCCGAGGGCCCGGGTCCTCTGACCCGCCCGGGTCAGCCCAGCAAGATAGAAATAATGCCTTGCTTTCAGCAGACCCGCCCGGGTCTGGTAGGGCTCTGGTTCTTAGACCCGCCCGGGTCGCAAGTTTTGAGAAGCATCCAAGGTCCCTGACAAGTTGACCCGAGGGCTCGGGTCATGTCACCCGAGGGCTCGGTCAGGTCACCCGCCCGGGTCGGGTCATGTTCAGGAAACGATTTTGCAACTTTGTTTGTTTTAATGCGGGGGCTGTTTTGTAATTTTCTGTTTTATTTCTTATGACTATATAAGAGGAACTCCTCTTATTTTAACTTAAGCAATTATTAACTAGAGATTAGAGAGAAACTAGATCTTGTTTTAGCATTCAAGTTTAGAGCAAAACCCTAGGAGAGAGAAAAGTGGAAGTTTGAAGCTTTTGGATCTCCATTCTTCATGTATGAAAGCTTAAAGTTGGTAATCTTTGTTTTATTTTCTTCTTTTCTTCCATTGATCTTGTTTATTTCATGCTTTGCTTATTTAGATCTTGCTTTATTAGTTGATTATTTGCAATTTTCCTCTTTTCCTCCATGGTTATGGTGATTAATTTACTTCAAGCTTTGTTTTGGTTTTATTTCCATAATGTGGGAGTAGCTTCTTACTAGGGGAAGGGATGTAACCTTCATTTACTCTTTGGATCTTAGATCTAAGTTAGGGGGTTAACTTTTGGGGTTGAACTTGTTGATCAAACTTGTTTTACTTGGTTTGTTGGGTGCTTGATCACCACTTAACTTACATATTTGGAATTTCTAGTGAAGGATTGAGAGATGAAGCTAGGAATAAACTAAGTTTGGTTGCTAGATTAGGATTTCCATGAAAATAGGCATTTTCTAGTTTAGGGAAGCTTGAATAATCATGTTGTGCTTGATTTGGCTAGATTTGTTACTCATGCCATAAGAATAGGTCATGAGTGACTAATCAAGCTCCTCTAATTAGCTCGAGAGAGTAATTAGAGTTCATATGTTCGTGATTTTCCCCTTGTGATCCCCCATTTGTTTCCCCTTGGCTTTGATATTGGATTCTTGGATTGAGTGTTGGTGAATCCCCCTAATCCCCTAGTTTCTTTATCCTTGTCTTATCTCCTTTAATTGTTCGTTGATTTACTTTGCAAATTTCCTAGTTTAATTAGAATTTAGAATCATTGCTAATCTTTCAATCAAAACCCAAAAAAATTGATTTAGCTCATTGTAGTTGGCTAATTAAGTATTGATTTAACCCTACTTCCTTGTGGATTCGACCCTATACTTATCCTATATTGGATAAATTAGGTTATATTTGGCGAGTATACAACAACCCGTCATATATCGGCCCATATGAGATTCTGGAGCGAGTCAACGAAGTAGCTTATCGCTTAGCACTACCGACAAGTTTGGATAGGGTTCACAATGTCTTTCATGTGTCAATGTTGCGAAAATATATACCAGATCCTAACCATGTGATTAGACACGAGCCCCTAGAGCTTAGAAATGATCTAACGTATGAAGAAAAACCGATCGAAATTCTCGATCGACGAGAAAAGCAACTTAGGAATAAAGTAATCCCTATGATAAAGGTCCTATGGGCTAACCATTCGTCGCCAGAAGCCACTTGGGAAGTAGAAGACCAGATGAAAACGAAATATCCTCACCTATTTGCTTAGATGATGATTTTGTGAGATTACTTACTATATGCATGTGAATACTTGACTTCGAAATTATGTGCTTGTATATATATGAGTTAATGAAAATATGATTACTAGCTATCATTATTAAGTTTCGAGGACAAAACTTTTTCTAAGGGGGAGAGGATGTAATATCCCGAAAATTTAAACTTGCTTAAATTAAACAATAATAATTAGTGGTTAAATTTTTCCTTTATTTATAAATTATGACTGAAATTGTTACTCTATATCCAAGTAATGATAAAGGATAATTAGTTCGTTAAATAATTATATATATATATTGTATGTATGGCAAGAGTTGCAAATAAATGTTAGATTAAATAATAACATCAATAAAGGTACTTCTAATCCAATGTTTGGCACAAATTGATGGTATTAAAAAAAAAAAAAGGGGAAACTAAATACAAACTACTGTTTCATTCTCCATCTCCATTTTTCCTCACAAGAAGACCCGACAATGAGTTTAAATTCAAGACTCAATTTTTATACACAATAAAACTCAAACTTCAATTAAAAATTCCAATCCAAACCAAACTCTCCCAAAATTCAATTTTTTCATCAATTCCATCAACAACATTCACAAACATGAGGAGCCTCATCAATGGCTATAAATAGCCATAGTTGCTCCACCATTCATCACCCTCCCCACCATTCATAACTTCACTAAAATACCTCGCCGGAATTCTACTACCCTCGCCGAAAACCGTCACCCAAAACACCCCTCAAAGCTTCCCTATTTTCGACCCACACCACTTCCTCTCTCCTCTGTTTTCGGGTCAGCCACCACACCCCCCACCGCAGCGCTGCCTCCTGTGCGCCACCACTACACCAGACCACCAGCGCGCCTCCTGTACGCCACCACCGCACCGCCAACCACCCCCATACTTCTATTCTCCCTCCTTCTCTCGGTCGTCTTCTCTCTCTCCCCCCAACTCTCTTTCCCTCTCGCGTTCCCCTTCTCCCTCCTCGTGCGCTGACGAGCTACCCCCAGAGCTGTCGGATTCCGCGCCTCCCGCTACTGTTGCCGGAGCTCCAGCACGCCGCCCAACCTTCCTTTTTCCCCCTGTTATTTGGTTCGACACTGCTCAGTTGGAGATAGGTATGAAAATACCTCCTCAAATGTTATTTTGGTTAGTTTATATACTTGAGCCCAAATATCAACCATGGCTAGTTACTTCTATTGTTGGGCCAAAAAGATTATGTTAAGCTAAGTAGCTAAGTTTATACCTTCAATTTGTTGGGCTTAAACCACTAAACTGATTTTGTGTTGCTAAATTAATTAGTCTCCATAACTTGAAATTTGTAAAAGAAAATTAGGAATACTTAGGTTATGTATTAGTTACTAGCTTATGATAACATTTATGTATGAATGATGATATTGGTAATTACTTTAGTTTAATGTTATATAAGTATATACATAATAACATGAATTAAACGAGTTATCTTTGGCTATAAAATTACTTGTTGATAATAAATGTAATAGTAATAACTAGAGGATTAAATGTTATAATAAATTGAATATCTATATTTTCGTTACCAAATTCTATTGGTTAGATTAAAAGAAAAGGATATTACAGCCTCCCCCGGCTTCAAGATTATTAAGCAGGAATCGAGGTAACATCTATTGCTAACACCCACGATCCCCTTCGAAATATTTTTGTGAAATGATGTTTATAATTATGTTAAGGATTTTGTGATATGATTCTTTATATGGATTGTGGGATACTTAAATTATTTTCGAATGTGTTTCGTAAATGATGATCTTATGAGTTATTGATGCTCAAGTATGATTCATGTAAGATCTATGGCTAATGCCGATGAATGCTAAACAAACGAAACATGATAAATAAAAGTAAAAGAGGTTCTGGCGGTATAATGTTACGCTTATCTCCTTTATGGTCGTGCACGTATACCTTCGCACCCGTCGTACACCCAACAAGGGAGCCGGGTTCCTTGAGGGGTACCGCATGTTATGTTACTACTCTATTTTGGTGCAAGCGGTGTATCCAACAAGGGAGCTGGGCTCCTTGAGGATCATCGCAGACGTCCCACATGTCTATACTTGCCAGTTACCAAGCTAAAAGATGAAAAGATAATGGGGACTTATGAAGTTTCAAGACGCTACTTATAATTGTTCACCTTGCTATTATTTCGTTACTGATTTCTAATGTGTTTTACTATATTCTCTTCTCCCTGTTTGCAAATAAAATGAATTGAAATGAATTTACGTTGTTAGGGTAGTATGTTACTAAGCTTCGGCTCACGATGTTGCTTTTGGTTTTAGGTACTGATGAAGGTGACGGGATGGCGTAGAAGTGAGGAAGATCAACTACTTTACATTTATGAAAAACTATATTGGTTGTGTAATCTAAGCTTATGACCACTAGAACATGAACTCAGTTTAACTATAGCAACGTAGTTATCTATGCTTAGCTATTTATATCTATATAATTAAGATGCTTATGACTTTCAATGATTATAATGTGTTTAGTTCATGAAGGAATGTTTGCCTTGTATTTTCTCGAACGGAAAATACGGCAGTAGCGTGCCGACCATCTAAGTTCCACTGCTAATGATAGATTAATTAACTTAAACATGATGTTTAGAGGTCGGGGCGTTACAAATGTAGGCTGGCATGTACTATCCCATCTCATATGTTAATGTGGCGCTACTCCATTTCTTGCATGGTATTACGCTGACATGACGCCACTTTGTATCTCACATAACATTTTTTTCAAAAAAATGATAAAAAAAAATTGCATGACAACTCTGAAACATCAAATTATTATATTAGCGTTTTATTTAAGAAATAATTGGGCCAAATTGAGCAATCATACACACCATGGTTTTTCAAATTTAGACCCAAATTGGTAGAAAAAAAGGAGTGGAGTCATTTATGTTGGTTAGTTACTAAAAACAATTTTTTTTTCTCAATAAAAAAATTACTAGACACAAATGACAAATCACTTTTTTTCTAAGGGGAACAAATGACAAATCACTTAATCACTCTTTTCCTATTTCTTGTTTGCCAGCCATTTTTTCTCTGGAGTGACTTTTTAGTTTTTACTCTTAAACATCTGCAAAATTTAAAAAAATTGTGAACTAGTAGCTTTTGTAGCACTGATTTTGTGAACTAGTACCTTTACTGTTTTATTTTATCAACTAGTACCTTTAAGTACTGTAATGTTTTAATTTCAGTACCTTTTCTAAATTTTCCGGCCAAAATGGTCAACAATACGGCCTTGACTTCCTTTTTCCCTCCAACTTTTGTGTTTTTTTGGCTTCTTAAAGCGCGTGTTCTCAATCTCCTCTTTTGACTCCCTTTTCCCCCCCAATTTTTCACTCCTTCATCTTCCTCTTTACTCTTTCACAACCTTTGTTCTGTTTCAGTAAATTCTCTCACAATCTCTCTCCTCTAACATTCTCTATCCTCTCTGTCTCTCTCATCCTAAGGATTGTTCTGCTATGCTGAGTCACTATCCTTGTGGAAAGGTACTCAATTTTGTCTTTTTGGACCACAATGCAGTGAAACAATTGGCTTAGGAAGATCCGGACTTTGAAGCAGACATTATTGTATAAGATTAAAACAAAAACAAAAAATTAGCCTTAATTTTCCGAAAATAAAACCAAAAGGAATGGAGAGAACATACATTTGAAATCGGAGAAGAATTAACTTGGATTCCAATTCCCTATAGTTGAATTATCGAACAAGGTAGAATTTAGGGTTGGCAGGGAGATTTTTGAGGAAGATGGACAAAGTTTCTGTTTTTTGGGGAAGGGAGGGATTAAATGGGGGGATTATTTTGGGCGAGTGGGAGAGAGGATGTAAAAGAAATAATTTGCAACACACGCGCCAAAAATGGAGGGAGAAATGAAGTCAAGGCCGGATTGTTGACTATTTTGGTCGGAAATTAGAAAATGTATTGAAATTAAAACATTAGAGTACTTAAAGGTACCATTTGACAAAATAAAACAATTTAAGTAGTTAACAAAATCAGTACTACAAGAGGTACTATTTATGAAATTTATTCGCAAAATTTTCATAAATAAAATCCTCAATCAAAAATCAATTTTCAGGTCCCTCAAAAAAAAACAAAAATCATTTTTCCAGGTGACAAATCTCACTAACTACTAAACGAACAAGAACAGTAACACCCGTTTCCTCTGCAATTTTACATTTTTCCCAGAAGAAGGAAAAGAACAAAAAAAACCCAGAAAAAAACCGGGTAAAATGAGGTGGGAAAAATGGAAGATGAGCGAAGCAATGGAGAAGGGAGCTGGGCCCGGAAAGAGGTGGGGCCACACCTGCAACGCCATTAGAGGTGGGAAGCTTGTTTATGTGTTTGGAGGTTATGGCCAACAAAATTCCCAAACTAACCAAGTTCATGTCTTTGACACTGGTGGGTGGGTCTCTCACTCTCTCTCTCTCCCATCAAATTTATAATTTTGAATTTCGTTCTGGGAATTCTTTATTTTATGCTGTAATTGTTGTGGCTATGTTTTATGACGTGTTTTTTTTTTTTTTTTTTGTCTTTTTAATTGGAATTATTATGAGAATTAACATTGTTATTTTGGTGTTAATTATGTTGTTATTTTATATTTCTGGGTACTTATGTGGATTTTGTTGATGTTTTTTGTTTAGTTTTGTTGCATGGGCTTTGTTGTTGGATTATTATTGTTCTGGGCATTCTTGTGTGGGATTGTTGTTTTAGGGTTATTATCTTTTTACTTTTAGTTTACTGGAATAGGTGATTTTTGAGGGTGTGTGAAAGTATTTGATTAGACTCAATTGTTTATTCTGGTTAGCTGGACTTTTGTTTGCAAGTAATAGTGTATGTTCAGTATAGTTGAAAGAGTCTTCTTTGTACTTAATTTTACGTTGCACCAAATGATTTGTTTCACTAGACTGTCCTTTATTTCTTCTTATTGTTCCGGTGCGTTTTTTGGTATTAACGAGTAGCCTGTTAATTGCCTTTTGGATCAAAGGTTGAACAACAATAACCTCTTTGCAATTTAGGATAGGACTGTGTACATGTGACTCGTCTTACCGCAATCTAGATGGGAGCCTTGTTAGACATTTTGAAATTATGTATGGTTGGGTGTTGGAGTAAATGGTACGGTGTGGTAATGGTAGGTTGTTTCATTCCTTGATGGGTGATGGCTCATTACATTGTAAATTTCAGGTAATTTACCGCAAGGTTCTTGAACCAAAGGCATAAGTTATCTTAGCTGATACTTGAATTGGAAAACTTAGCTTTAGGATCCTAGGGGTGAAAGGATGTGTTCAAGTGTATATGCTTTGGTATCTCAAAAACAAACAGCTTGACTAGTGTGCATTGTATTTCTGAGCTTCTTGTTTTAGGTGGCATTGAAGATATCATGGACATAATTCTAAAATGCATTATTGATTTGGACTCTGTTCTTCCTTTTCCTTGTATAATTTTCAGTACTGTTTTAGATCTCTTCTCTTTCCCTAAGCTTTCATGCCGGTGGTATCTAGACAGAAATCTAGATTCATTGCATATCTATATAGGGAATGTGGTCCTTTTTCTTCTTCTTTCTTGGTGTTAATTTTTTATTTTTCCACAGCATCCAATGTGCTCAAGTTCTCAATGTACTCTTCCTACCTCCTTCCCTTTCTAATTTCTCTCCTTCCCTCTCACTAACCTATATCCTAAGGCTTTTTTAATTGTGCATATTATGGGGCTTCATCATTATCTCATATTGTGCTGTTGGTTTGTAGATACTCAAGCGTGGAATGAACCACCCATAAAGGGAACTCCACCAATTCCTAGGGATAGTCATACTTGTACGACAGTTGATGATAATCTGTTTGTGTTTGGTGGGACGGATGGGTTCAACCCCCTCGGAGATTTGCATATACTACACACTTGTAAGTTATATGAAACAATGTTTTTGCCTGTGCAGAACTCTTATGAATATCTATTTATGCTATGGAAACAAGTGATTATTATGTGATGTTTGCAGGAGGTTACATTGAAACTAGTACCTTGTACTTTTGGTCCAAGTACATGCTAGTTATATTCAAAGTAGCATCATTTAAATTAATCTTCTCCTGGCCCTGTTAAGTAAAATTCTTTTAGTGGCCTGAAGATCAGCTGAAGTAAATTAACATATGTCAACTATAGTGAGATCTTGAATAGCTTGGTATTATATCTTCACAGATTTGAGAAGTATTTACTTGTGAAGGGTATATGTAGCTGCCATATAAGACAAGTTGATGAGACTGCATTTAAGATGCTTTATACATCTAAATGTATCCTAGTAGTTTTATTTTGAGAAGGGCGAGTGACATCTTTAATGAACTCGGAGTTGGATGCACGGGAATTTATGTGATCTACTGAGCTTCTTTTGTATGGAAATCCATATAACCTACATATGGGTTAATGATATACAGCCTTATTTTCTCATGATGCATTTCAGTAATGGGATTAACAAGGTTTTCTTTTCTCTTAAAAGGCATCACATTTTTGTTGGGAACCTTTGTTTGTTATGGTTCCTAGTTTCCAAGATACAGGACACATCCTTATCCCAATTATGTGGAGAATAAATCCACCTACTTTCAAGTATCTTACCTCTCTCTCTCTCTCTCTCTCTCTCTCTCTCTCTGTATCTATCTATCTATGTATATATATATATATTTATATAATGTGTTACTATTGCATTAATGTGATAAGCAGTTGGCACTTGATGGTTCTTTGCTAATGTAGTCCATACATTTGTAGCATCAAATTCATGGATTTCTCCACATGTAAGAGGTGATGGACCACAGGCAAGAGAAGGCCATAGTGCAGCACTTGTTGGAGAACAACTTTTCATTTTTGGCGGATGTGGCAAATCTATGAACTATCCGAGTGAAGTGCACTATAATGATCTTTATATATTGAATACTAGTAAGCCCTCTGTTTTCATTCCTCATGTGAAGCCCACCTCAATATTAACATCTTGCAGTGGCATATTGTTCATATGCATCAAATATTTTACAGCTTACATGGCATGAACATCAATTGAGGCTCATTATTATTTATCTGTTCCATTTATCCTTATTCCCTCTTGTGCAGTGTCTTAGTACTCCTCTTAGCTTCATTTCCATGGTATAATAAGCTGGGAAGTAGTGACGGCTGAATAAAGAATTGATGTCAGGTTACCTTTCCTTTCAATTGCAGAGAGCTTTGTATGGCAACGTGCTCCAACATCAGGCAGGCCACCAGCTGCACGTGACAGCCATTCCTGTTCATCTTGGAAGAATAACATCATTGTTATTGGTGGTGAAGATGAGCATGATTATTATTTGTGTGATGTTCACATCCTTGATACAGGTTTAATCCATTTCCTTAAGTATTGCAAAGTTATACCATTCAATCAGCAGACGAGTATGCTAATGCTATCCGCCCTTCTCTAACATAATAGAAGTTAGTAAGATAGAGGCTATACCAGTCTGCTTGCCCAAAGTTTCTAAGGGTAATGTTATATAAGTAGCTGGTCAGACCAATTGAAACAAAGTATTACTTATATGTTATAAAGAGGATTCTACAGTTAGCTTATGCTGTACATTCTTGAGATGATCATTTGTTGGGGTCTTATTTGTCAACTTAATGATTTTTGTTTGGCATGACTTGGATGCTTTGGACATTCTCTGTTTGCATTGCATATTTTCATGTTAGAAATAAGGGAGAGAGAGAAATCTTATATTTTGTGATTGTGAGTTCAAACAGATACTCTTGTTTGGAGAGAGCTGAATACTTCTGGCCAATTGTTGCCTCCCCGTGCTGGGCACTCAACTGTTGCCTTTGGCAAGCACATATTTGTATTTGGGGGATTCACTGATACCCAGAACCTGTATGACGATCTTTATATGCTTGATGTTGGTAAGAACATAGCTAAATTTATTTTCTCTTATTCTCTACTATTTTCATAATTTTACTGCTCTTTGTATCTTATTTTCTGAGGAACTTGTTGATCTTATTGTAAACTGCACAAGAGCTAAAAAGGCATCTATTGTCATTTAGATCTTAATGAGTGTTGGTTGAATTGCTTTGTGTAGCTCAACGTTCTCCCCATGTGTGTATTATATGCAGTTGATGCTCTTAGTAACCACCTTTTTGGGATCAAAACTGGCAGAAGCAATTGTTCTTGGTTTGATTTGGTGGGGATTCATGGTTGCTATTCCCAATTTATAATGTCAGTAGATAGATTATCGCGGTTCCAGGGACACAATTGTAACAAAGAGTTCTATGTGGTTTGTAATTGCAGAATTTGGTACTGATAGGGCACACATATAAGCATGGTCAACATTTGTTTTTTCAGCCTTTGCCAAAACTAAATTGACAGAGTTGGTCACATGTATAGGTGGGTCAAATTCTACTGGAGATAGAAGTGTGATTGATGAAAAGGTCACTGATTACATTAAGTGCAGAACAACCAATAGTGAGATGTGAAATTTAGCGTCCACGTAGTACTAAAGCTGTCAAGAAGTCTAACCATAAATCTCCATCCAATTACTAGGAAGTTGTCATAAACTTCAAGACCAATGATTACAAGAACACACTATCTAAAATTCTAATGTGAAAATTTCAACCAGGGAAAAAGTCACCAAGTAATTATTAATCGAATCATATCAGTAATTCTTTTAACATGCCATGATAACAAGTCGCATGGACTCCCACTATGTCTTAGTCCTGCTTAGGAATGCACTCCAACTTCATCACCCAGTCATGACGCATGAGTACATTTTGATGCCCACAACATGCACAAGTTGGCTCCCAATCGGCATTCGGCAATCACACCTTCCATGGTTTCTGGATTAGCTGTACACTTATTCATATCAATGAGCTATAATCCTGTATTTGGGACTCCCATTTTCTTAATTTCAAATACAATTAGGACACTACTACTATCTTATAAAGAATTTGTCAAGATTCTCCCAGCCTAGATTTTCTAATACAATTAGGACACTACTACTATCTTATAAAGAACACAAACTTAGATAACTAAGAACAAAGAAATGCAACACAACTATTACAGTTGACATATTGGGCTTGTACCTGACGTAGGTTTTCTTTTGTAATAACATAGAGCTATTGTAGCATGCTGAAATCTTGGCAAAAGATGTGATAACTAATAAGTGGTACACATATATTAGAAAAGTTTAGACTGAGGGACTGTGAGTTTCAGCACATCTTGACAAGGACACCCTCAATTTTGGCTTCATATCTTGAGACATGTTGAGGTTTGCCGTAAATTTAGAGAGAAATCCTCTGAACCATCCATGGTCATTTGTTTGTTGTGTTGTACTTTTTTTTTCTGAACTAACCTGTGATAAACATATTGCTTGAAGATTAAATGTCTAGTAGTCTACTAAGATATAAATGACTAAGATGTTCAGATTCTTGTGCTGGGTTCTCAGAAGATGCTGTGCCAGTATTCTCTGTTAAGGGAAAATGGGCTTGATTGTGAACATGAAAAGTATCCTGAACTTCAATGTATGGCAAAATATGATGCTAAAGATGATCTTTTTTGAGAGAATATGAAGCTAAAGTTTGTGCTACCTATGTGATGACATGTCATATGTTAGGATACCTCAATGAGGACCTTGATGCACCCTCCTTTTGTAAATCCAATTTCTGTGCAAGCGAGTAACTTTGTAAGATGTTTTGTATCTCCCAAATTAGAGTTAATTGATGGGTATTATTTTTTTCTGTGTAATGCTCATTCTGTTGTCTTTGCAGTTTCCATCACTTTTGTTCTTTTTTCTCATTATCTGCTGTTAACGTATTCTGAAATGATGCTATCGTTTCTACTAAAATAGTGTGTTTTACTCATTGCTTTTCTTAATGCATTTTCCAGATACCGGTATCTGGACCAGAATCATGTCCAGTGGTGATGGACCTTCTGCCAGATTCTCCATGTCTGGTGACTGTTTGGATCCATCAAAGGGTGGTGTTTTGGTGTTCATAGGCGGTTGCAATAAAAATCTGGAGGCACTAGACGATATGTACTTTTTGCACACAGGTCATAATTTTATCTATTGTTTATTTTATATACATATGTATCAGTATCTTTTCTGCTGTGATGTAACAGTATTTGGTTGATGAGAATTATTTTCCCATCAGTGAGATGCATAAAGTTGCAAAGTGGATCTGATTGCATTCTATTATTGATACCAGAACTTTTGAGAGATGATGGAAGAGATGACCGAAGGTTGGAAAAATTATCTCTCAGAAAACAGCTGAAGAGGAAGTGTCAAGAACAATACGTTCCTTCTTCAACGAGTCATAAAGCCCTTGTCACATTTGAACCAGTTGATCTTAGCCAACCAATTTCTACGCCATATGATAGCCACCAAAGTAAGACAATATATATGTAGTATTCTCTCATTTGTCTCTAGTTAAATTTAGCAATATGTGATGTCTCTATTTGATTCAAGCACTTTCTGAGATGCCATGGTCTTCACCTTCATGCTTTAGCTTTACCGCTTTAGTCATCTGATCTTCTGACAGTTTACAACTGCAATATGGTGATTGATGATGCTAGCCAACTTGATCAATTATTAGAAACTTTATGTATGGCATGGCTCTAGGGAGCACAGTGGTTGATGCTCCTGCACTTGTTGAAATTTTTATCTGGGGGAATGTTGTGGTTTGAGTAAGGTAGGATTTGAAACCAATGAATTTGACTGTGGTGACATATTTTAGTGTAATACAAAGTTTAGTATTGAGTATCTGTGATGTAGAATCATAGTTTTTGTGTTCGGTTACCATATCTCATACACCAGTGGAGCAATAGCAGCCTGAATCTGTACATAGAAGTGTAGAACCAGCAAGCCTTTTTTTTTTTTTGCCAAGCCACCTAGAGTTCGAAACTTTTTAGACCTGTACTGCCGTACACATTATAGTGGATGCAAATTATCCGGAATACTTGCTTCAAAGAGATTTAAAATGACTTTATGGATGTGATTTGTCACGCATGTTTGGAAAAGTGGAAGTATATTTTATGGACATGTAGATCACTTTGGAATCCTTAACATCTTTATGTGTGATAGATTGCTGAACCTACTGAGCCTGCTAGGTAGCATTGGAGAAAGAATAGGTGAGCTTGAATATCCATAACCTCTGTTGCATGGGATTATCTTCCCGTTCATATTGAAGCTAGCGTTAATCTTGTTGCTTACTATCAGTGTGCCACGGTGGCACCGACACTTCAGGACCTCTGCCTTTTATTTTCATAGTTTGCTAATGTTATGGGTTTTTTTTTTCCCTTCACACAACCACTTTACTTGATATTCCCAAGAAAATTTTTCTTTTCCATTTTCAAATGTGTAGACTTGAAGTCTTAATTTATAGGTAATGAACTATTGTGCAGGTCAGCAGTATTTCCATCTAAACATGTACCGACCTTCAATAGGGAAGAGGACATTTCAAGCTAAGGTAACTAAAAACCTTGCAACTGGATATACGATTGAAACTACTATTGATGGAAAGCCTTTGCGTGGAGTTCTTTTCTCAACCTCCTGTGCAGCTAACCTGATTCCTCATGGGTAAGTTTCCAGCTCTTAAACTGCTCTTCTTATGTAAACTTCTTTTTCTTGCAGCTTTCTCAAATTTCATTCGTGGTGATGTCTTGTCAGGGAAAAGGCTGCTGAAAATGTCAAGTCTAAGGTGAATGAAAATCAGGGTTCTATAACAATATCTTCGACTGTTCATGAGTCTCCTGCTGAACCTACCAATGCATCAGTCACTAAAAGTGCAGAGCATTCCGATGTGGGCCAGTCACAGGAGGTTAGTTGCTTCGTTGCTGTCAGAGTCCTGAAAGCTTTATCACTGCCCTACCCAAGTGCAGAATTGCTAGATATTATGTTTGACAGTGCTATTTGTTTGGTGAAGCTATTTTTCTTTTGCTTTATCCTTCAACTGCATTTGTCCCTTCGCTTGTTGTTAGTTTGAGTCTGGATGCTGTCCTGATGCAATAATTTTGTTGAGTTGTTCTTAATTTTTCATTTGTCTGATTAAAAGGCATTCTAAGATGTCAATACAAGATAGCTGTAAGGTCGACAATGCTGCAATACAGGAGAGT
The DNA here is from genome assembly GCA_947646795.1 of Beta lomatogona. Lineage (NCBI taxonomy): Eukaryota > Viridiplantae > Streptophyta > Magnoliopsida > Caryophyllales > Amaranthaceae > Beta > Beta lomatogona. Next base: position 1,591,523 of record CANSNZ010000351.1, read on the forward strand.
TGTATCATATACGTGGGTGGGGTGAGATATTCTTTTATTTGATCTGTATCAAAAGTTTCATAAGCTTTAATTAGGTTTCGCCCTGGCTGACACAACCTAAAAAACCAAAGAGATGAAGAGCTGGTGAGGGAGATGGAGAACTAAAGAGAAGTTGGTCATGGAGGTGCAGGATCTCTATGCACTTGTTAGGTTTTAATGAAGCGGAGCTCAAAGTTATCTGGAGCTGGCTGTTATATCAGGGAGCAAAAATTGGCATAAAACAAGTTTATGTAGGGGTGGCAATGAGACGAGACAACTCGCGAGCTACTCAAGATCGACTCGGTCAAAACTCGACTCGAGTGAGCTCGAATCGAACTCGAGCTCGAATCGGGATGTTGGTGAGTCGAGTTGAGCAACTCAATACTCGACTCGAAAACTCGTGAGAAGCTCGAATACCCAATTATCAATAGCAAAATACTTAAATTCAACATTTTTCTACCTGACTGTTGCTTTTAACATGAGACACTTGCAAGCTACTCGAAATCTACTCGGTAAAAGCTCGACTCGAATGAGCTCAACTCAAACTCGACTCGAAATGCTAACGAGTCGAGTCGAGCTAGCTCAAACTCGAACGCGACTCGCATCTTTGACACTCCTAAGTTTATGGATTGAGAGAAGTGTACCTCTTATTTGATGCTCTTGAAGAGTCCAGAGCTCAGATGAATCTTTACAATTCATTTAAACTCACTAAGGTAATTTAAAAATTATAACTGTTATGCCAGTCTTCCCTCATATGGGGGAGAATAGTCCATAGCTTGAAGGATGGTCCTGCTTCACGATTTGTTCTTCACCTTAATGCCTCATAAGATACAGGAGATAATTTGGAAATACTGATAAGCATATTAAGCTTATAATTCATATTGCTGCTTGGGTAATTATATATTCATATCACAATCAATAACAATCTGTCTAATAACTGTGCTTGCATGACCCTATCATGAGTGGCTAGAAGGCTGTTGTGTGTTTTCTGAGCTATGCATATTCACTTTGCTGAATTTCAGGTAGCCATCAGAGAGTCAGAGACTTTAATTGGATCAAATGGTGATCATGAAGTCAAGAAAACGGATGGAGCTGCAGCTTCAGCTATTTTAGCCACCTTGGAGGATCCATCTTCTGTGGCTGAGGGCTCTACTGCTTTGCTTACAAGCCAAGGTAAATTTGTTGGAAAAATCATGATCAATGTAGAATCTATTTACATATGAGGAGCCAGTCTTCATGAATTACAGAATCCTTGAGTGTTTGCTTTGGAGAAAATATCTCAGCTTAAAAATCTAATGCTTTTTTATGATCTATGTAGAATTCTTTTTGTCAACACCATTTCATATGGTTTGCACTTTGCGGATGATGATATTTTTGTTTCTAAATTGACTAGTTCGTGGACATTTTCTTTCTGGAAGATGGTAAACATTAATTTCCATTCCCAAGCTGATAGCAAAAAGACATGCAGAATGATAAGTGAATCACTAGGAATCATGTACAAAAAATGGGTACCATCAGCATTCTTGACTAGGCAAAGCATGTTGACATCTCGATTTGGTTTGCTGGATTGACACTTCAGCACTTGAAAACTTCCTAGTTCCTACTTTTTGAATTCCTCCAGAGCTCATTAACAGCCACAAATGCATCTCTGTCCTCTATGCATCTTGTGAATAATGTATTCCCTCATGCATTCGTTTGCAACTATATTAGTTCTTTAGTTCCCAAGTCCTCCCAGAAATTTCTAACTAGTTCAGACTTCTACTCCAAATTCTTCACAAGAAGCTGCATTGGCTGGGTGGCTGCTAAGAATTGACTGGTGATTGGTATTTGGGCAGCTTCTGATGAGTAGGAAATTTAGGGCTTTTGGTTTGGGGTAAAATTAGAGAATTATCTTCTACAATACTTGTTTTCATTTTTTGAGCTTAAATTTGATCACCTACAAACTAAGTATACGTAGGATTTCTAGTTCCACTACTCCTATTACATACTACTATATTTTAATAGGATAGTTTATGTTTTGCTTAATTTAAAGGAAAACTAGTAACTTTACATGTATTAAGTTTAGTTTAACTATCTAGTGTTAATACTTTCACTAAAAGTTACCTAAATCATAATAGTATACAATTTGGTAAGTTTAGTAATTTAAGAAGTTGTGATAAGTGTTGGTCAGACGTTGGTCAGCCGTTGTTGAATCTGTTGGTTAGCCGTTAAAAGGGGAAAGGTGGTCCCGGTAAGGGTGGTCCCGTTGGTCCCATTTATATGCATCAACTTAACTACTTTATGCATTAGATTGTACTACTATATGATCATCGCTACCTTTTGTAGAAAGTTGTTCTCACATGATAGTGACATTTACCTAAATTGTTGGATGTTTGATTCGCTTAATATATTAATTTTTCTATTCCCTGTCCTCAATTTGGTGATTGGAGTTAACCAAAAGCCTATTTTTTGATTCCCACTCGGGCACACCACCCCCGGGATTCAGATATCCCAAATCCAGTTTTGGATTTTCACACACTACCGATCACCATCATCCCCAAGCCACTGTCACCGAAGTTCACTACCACCACCTTCCTCCATCAACGATTCCAGTGCTAACAGTAAACAACACCACTCCCCACCGCCCCACAGCACTCACTCTAAACAACAGCATGTTGGTGGTTGTAATGGAGTGAGGGCGTAAAGAGAAAATGAGGATGAGGTTCTGTATTCCTTCTTGTATGAAGGAGAAACCAATCGACTTAATTTCTTGAACCAAACACAAAAACAAATTTCCCTTTCTCATTTCCTTTCTTTTCCTTTCAGATTCCTTTCTTGAATCCATTTTTTCCTCTTTAAGTGCATGAAACACCCCCTTATTTCTTACTTCTTACTGACTGGATGTGCGATACATGCAAAATGGAACACGTGATAAATATCCCTTTTATAAGCCTCGCATCGGGGAGTTGAGTATATTGCAGTTCATCTCCTCTACAGTTTATTTTTCTGAAATCCATGTACCCCAGCTGGTCTGACAACTTTGTTCCAGGTCTTGCTGTTGACAATCTAATAATTGCATATATTTACTTGCATAAGAAACTGTTATAATCAGTAGAACTGATTATATTCAAGCATTTAGTTCAACATTCATACGTTTCGCTTAGAGAGAATCTGAGAGAATTTAGAGAAGATTTTTATTGAATAGTTTGTAATAATCTGCCATGTAGTAATACAAGGGTATTTATACTTAGTTTTAGGAGCTGCCAACATAGCACTCTTATAATAGAAAGGAGAGAGAAATAATGCCAACAGGGCATCTTTTTATAACAGAGTAGTTGAGGTAGGAGAGTCAACAAATATCACCAATACCCCCCCTCAAGCTAGGCAGGGGAAAGGACTTGAGCATGCCAAGCTTGGAAAGTAAAGTGTTAAATTGAGCAGAAGGCAGAATTTTTGTAAAGATATCTCGCAATTTGTCGAGCAAGAGGCATGTAATGAACTTCAAGTAAGCCTTCCATGATCTTATCCCTTGTAAAATGGCAATCAATCTCTATGTGTTTCGTTCGTTCATGAAACACAGGATTGTGAGCAATGTGGAGTGCACTTTGATTATCACAATGTAAAGAGACAGGTTTCAACTTGTGAATGCCAAGTTCTTCTAAGAGCGGGACTAACCAAGTAACCTCTCGAAGCGGCGGTGGCCATGGCCCCGTATTCCGCTTCGAACTCGATCTAGAAACGTAGATTGCTTCTTACTTTTCCAGCTTATTGGAGAGGAGCCAAGTAACAAAACATAGCCAGAGATTGACCTTCTGGAGTTAGGACAAGCACCCCAATCACTGTCAGTATAGGCTTGCAAAGATAGATGATCAGATGCCCTTAAAAGTATACCCTGACTAGGAGTAGAAGCTATGTACTTGATAGTATGCATGAGAGCGTTGAAGTGAGGCACCCTGGGCATATGCATAAACTGACTCAGAGCTTGGACAGTGTAACTCAAATCAGGTCGTGTGTGGGTCAAGAAATTAAGTTTGCCCACAATACTTCGTATAATTCGGGATCGGGGTGTAAAGCACCTTCTTCACTAGTAACTTTAAATTAAGAGGAAGTGGAGTAGTTGTTGTCTTCTTTGGAAGAGTAACCAAAGAAACCGTAGAAGCTCTTTGGTGAACTTATTCTGAGTAAGAGCAATGCCATCTGCAATATAGTTAACTTCAATACCCAGAAAGTAATGAAGTTTGCCTAAGTCTTCAATGCTGAAGACTTGATCCAGATGAGACTTAAGTTGTTGAATAGAAGAAGAATTTGGACCTGTGACAATAATGTCATCCACATATACAGCAGCAATGGTGAGATGACCAGATGACTTTTGAATGAACAATGAATAGTCATATTTGGATTGCTTGAACCCCAATTGAGTGAGCTCTTGAACAAGTTTGGCAAACCATTGCCTAGATGCTTGTTTTAATCCATACAAGGATTTATTTAGCTTGCATACATAGTGATTAGGATTAGGAACCCCTTCAGGCATCTTCATGTACACTTCTTCATGGAGATCTCCATGAAGAAATGCATTATTAACATCAAGTTGATGAAGATCCCGACCCTTAGAAGCAAGAACAAAGAAGGATACTTCTCACAGTAGCCATCTTAACTACTGGAGAAAAAGTCTCCTGGTAGTCTATACCATATTTTTGTGTGAAGCCCTTGGCAACAAGCCTGGCTTTGTACCTTTCCAAGCTCCCATCTGCTTTAAGTTTCACTTTATACACCCATTTACAACCAATGGGTTTCTTCCCAACAGGTAAAGGAACCACATCCCATGTATTGTTGTCATTTAAAGCTTGGATCTCTTTGTTCATTGCAAGAATCCAGTTCTGATGAGTAGCAGCAAGTTTATAGGAGGAAGGTTCTTGTAAAGTATCAAGGGAAGAAGTAAGAGCTTTGTGAGGGAGAGAACTAAAATGGATTAAATTACACCAATGTGATGTTAAAGTAGCCACTCTAGTAGGAGGTAGGGTAAACTGAAAATCATTAAGGTGTGTGGGAATTTTTGTAGGTCTGGTAGACTTCCTGATAGGAGCAAGAGAAGAAGAAGATGTAGAAGAAAAGTAGGTTCAGTAGTGTGAGATAGATGTGGAGAAAGAGAAGAAGAATGTGTAGTAGTAGGAAGGGATGCAGTAGGAGGAGATGCAGGGGCAAAATATGAGTCAGTAGAAGAAGTAGGGATATGAGTATTGGATGAAGGGTAATGAAAAATATCAGGTATATCATAGTGAGAAAGAGGTGTGACAGGAGTAGTAGATGGAATAAAGAAAGGAATAGGTGAGGAGGAAGAAAAATGATAAGGAAAATGCTTTTCATGAAATATAACATCCCTGCTCACTTGAATTTTCATTATGTGAAGATTTAGGACTTTATAAGCTTTTTGATTAGGTGGATAGCCAATGAAAACACATGCTTGGGCCCTAGGATCAAACTTAGAACGATTTTGTTTGATAGTAGAAACATAACACAAACAACCAAATGTTTTAAGATGGTTAAGATCAGGAGAATGACCATGAATTTTGTAATAGGGAGATAAGAAATTCAAGGACTTGAGAGGAAGCCTATTAATGATATGGGGCAAGAAGAAGAATGGATTCACCCCAATATGAGGGAGGAAGTTTAGATTGAAAGAATAAAGATCTGGTTGTTTCAAGAAGGTGTCTGTGCTTTCTCTCCACAACACCATTTTGTTGTGGAGTTTCAGCACAACTTTTCTGACATAAAATGCCCTTAGATGCATAAAACTGAGACAAAACACCCTCTGTCAATTCTTTAGCATTATCTGATCTCACAATAAGGACAGAAGAATTAAATTGAGTTGCAACATATGAAATAAAATTCTGAATCACAACAATAGCATCTGATTTGTATTTCAAGAAATGAACCCAGGTACATCTTGAGAAATCATCTACAATGGTAAGAAACATTTTACAGCCATTATGAGTAGGTATTTTGTAGGGACCCCAAATGTCCACATGGATCATTTGGAAAGGTTGATGTGTTTTATTGAACTATGAGAGAAAGGTAATCTAGTTTGCTTTGCTGCTGGACAAAGCTGACAAAGACACTTAGAAATGTGGTTAAGATCAATATCAGGTATTATTAAACTGAGTTGTTTCATAGGAAAACGACCTAATCTCAAATGCCACAACTTGGCCATTTGATTACAAGAAGATGACACAGTAGCATGAGCAACATGTTTAGGAGTGACATGTGAAACGATAGATGACAAAGCTTCAGTATAAGCCTTGTTTGAGTCTACCAAGAACTTGTACTTGGGTCAAGTGTGGCCCCTGAATAACACAAGAACCAGCATTAAAAGACACATCACAATTCATATCCACACATAGCTTGTGAATTGAAATAAGATTAAACCGAAAATTAGGTACATAAAGAACATCTTTTAACAAGATGTCTTTGGTTAACTGAACTGTACCAATGTGTGTGATGGATATTTTATTACCATCTGGAATAGTAATGGTAGCATCAGCATTAGAAATGGGAGTGTATGTTTCAAACATAGAAAGATTGTTGCAGATATGGTCAGTAGCACCACTATCTAATACCCACTCAGTATTAAAAGTAGTCATAAGGCAAGCATTGACAGGCCTGGGTTCTGGTTGGTCAGTAACACCAGCATTTTGTTTGCCAAGCAAACTGATCAGTTGGTTGTATTGATCCATAGTAAGAGTGGGAGAAACCTCATGAGAATGAGAATTATCTTGTATCTCTTGCAAGTCTCCATCATCAAATCCTTGTGCCAAGTTTGCACTTCGCTTATCTTTATTCCAAGTAGCAGGATTCCAACTTGTAGCATCTCTCAATGCCATGTCCAGGCATCTTGCAATGATCACAGTACCAAGATGACTGTCTTTTATTTCCAGTCAACATCTTGCTTTGATTATTTCCACTTTGTTGTCTGTAATTAACAGCATTCTTGTCATAGTTCTGTGTTCTGTAACTTCTGTCTTGAAACCTTTTGTGCAATAATGTTGCTAACTTCTTTATGCCTTTCTTCTTGAACAGACAGTCTATATGCAGTTGTTATATTTGGTAGAGGATCCATCATTAACACATTAGTCCTCACCATCCCAAAGTCATCATTCAATTTCATCAAAAACATCATTAGTCTTTTCCTCTGAGATTTTAGCATCTTTTGAGTTAAAGCACAAGAACAATTGTTGCAAGAACATATTGGAAGAGGATCTACACCTTGTCCAATTCATCCCGCATCGCTTTAATTTTGGTGAAAAATTCAGAAATAGGCTCATGTTTCTCTTGATGCGGATCGCACAAGGTTTGTTCCAAGGAATACTGCTGTGTAGCTGATGTATGACCAAACCTTTCCTCCAAATCTTTCCATAATTCTCTAGCAGTTTTACAGAACCAAACACTTTTCCCTATATTCTTGTCCAGAGAGAAAAGAGAGAAAAGCAACCAGCCAAGCACAAGATCATTACATCTGTGCCAAGCTTTGTATGTATCTTCAGTAGCTGACTATGGTTCCATCCACAAAACCTAGTTTATTCCTAGATGAAAGTGCTAACATGATAGACCTTTTCCAATCGTTATAGCCACTTCCATTAAACAATTCATTCACCAATTTTGTGTTACTATTGTCACTGGGATGTATATAATACACGCTTCCTAACACAATGAGTAGGATCTACACTAGTTTCGGCATCTTAACTCCCCAAATCAGACAAGAAACACTTTAACAATTTTAGCAAATCAATTATCAATCCACAAGATTACTCCAATTACTCCAGATTCTACTTCAAGACTTTCAATCAACAATTTCAATCAAGATCTTCAATCAAGAAATCATCAACCAGTCAAGAACCTTCAAACTTCAATCAACAATTTCAGATGATAAACTCCAACTTATCTACAGAATTTCAGCAATAATTCTCTAACAATTCAAGTATTCGAGTATTCAAACAACAATCTCCAATTAAACATCAACCTCCAATCAAACAACAATCTCCAATCAGAAATCCTAAAATCAAAAAAAAATTATCGGAAAGAATTTACCAGAAATTACTTTAGGATCAATCTCAGAAATGAAAATAATCTTCAAGAATTCACAAAATTTTCGTCAATTTGAGCAATTCTGGCTCTGATACCATGTTATAATCAGTAGAACTGATTATATTCAAGCATTTAGTTCAACATTCATACATTTCGCTTAGAGAGAATCTGAGAGAATTTAGAGAAGATTTTTATTGAATAGTTTGTAATAATCTGCCATGTAGTAATACAAGGGTATTTATACTTAGTTTTAGGAGCTGCCAACATAGCACTCTTATAATAGAAAGGAGAGAGAAATACTGCCAACAGGGCATCTTTTTATAAGAGTAGTTGAGGTAGGAGAGTCAACAAATATCACCAATAGAAACCAAACAGAGATGTTCTGCTTTCTTTCAAAATATTATGCCACAATTTACCTGTTTAATAAGCCTTAGCCACTCATGATTAATGTATGTAGAATATTGTAATCAGTCTTATCTTATGTAGATACGTTCGCACAATCATCTTTTTTACAAATTTTGCCAGATGTAAGAAAAGTTCTTTTAGAAAGTTGAATAATGTTTATTGTTTTTAAACATAGGGAGAGTATTTGGTTTGATTTGCTTCACCTATTTCGTAATTCTTTTTACAAATATGTCATCTCGTATTTGTATAGCTTTTCTCCAATATATGTTAAAGAAGTGTTATCTAACGATTTTGAACCAATCCCCTGGTTATCATATCGGGTTGTTATTTCTTCTTCTATGTTTATTTTATGTTTCTTTTTGTTTTTGCTTTGATCGTTGGCGGTGTTTTATATCCAGTATTCTGATTTAATCATGGACAGTACTGAATGGTTTTTCTGATAGTATTTCTTCTGTTCTGTTTCCACTATGGAAGAAGGCCAAGTAGAGACTGCTGAAAGAACGTGAAGCTAGACTACAACCTTTCATAGATCAGTTTTGATATTCAGAGGAAACCAATTTTTACGGCTAGTAATTAGCGAGTTTGAATGCCTTTGAACTAGACTAGAAGCTCACCAGCAACACAGGAACTTTGCATATGCAGGAAAACCTTTTCTGGGGTCATTTTTTTCTTCTATGCGTTAAAGAGGTACATATATCGCCACCAGCTAATTGTACATCCATAGCTTGAAGGTGATCGTAGACAGCTGACAGGTGACATTTGATTCATAACTCCTTTACATTGTACTAGTATCTTCAAACAATAACAATAGCTGCATTGTAGCAGTAAATGCAATTTCAAGTGACATCAAATGTAAAGTGATTCTTGAACGAGTAGTCGGTCTCTTTCGACAATCAATGGCCGGTTTACGGGCTTTTATCTTGACTAGAGGCATCATTGTATCTCTATATACTTGTTATTACCAAATCCTCTAGCAACCATTCTCATATTCTTACAACCAAGGACCTACCCATTTGCCTTTTATTTTATCTTGCATTATGGCCTGAAAATAAATGATTTTCAAGGGCTTGTTTGTTATATATTTTGGTTTTTGATTTATTAAGATAAAACCAATACAAATTATATCATTTGACTTTCAAAATCTCCAATTCAATCATCAATATATATATATAAAGGAGGAACTTTTCGGGAGCATAGGGAGCTCCTCAAGATTTCGAGGTCATAGAGCGCGCCACGTAGGATTGCCATGTCATTAATTTTTATTTTTATTTTTTAAAAAAATAGAGTTCTACACAGATTTAAATACGTATAAGGAGTTTTGGATAAGCGAAAATTAGAGTTTGGTTTTGAATGAAAAACTCAAATTATTATGATTGCCATGTCATTAATTTTTATTTTTATTTTTTTTAAAAATAGAGTTCTACACAGATTTAAATACGTATAAGGAGTTTTGGATAAGCGAAAATTAGGGTTTGGTTTTGAATGAAAAACTCAAATTATTATATTATGTTAATTGTGTATAACTTTTGCTACGTGATTCGGAATATTATAATTTTTGTACCATTGGATAGTGCTCGAAATATGCTCTAAAATAAGATCCATTTACAATATAGTTTTACAACTTCGGGAGCATAGGGAGCTCCTCAAGATTTCGAGGTCATAGAGCGCGCCATGTAGGATTGTCATATCATTAATTTTTATTTTTATTTTTTTTACAAAAATAGAGTTCTACATAGATTTAAATACGTATAAGGAGTTTTGGATAAGCGAAAATTAGAGTTTGGTTTTGAATGAAAAACTCAAATTATTATATTATGTTAATTGTGTATAACTTTTGCTACGTGATTCGGAATATTATAATTTTTGTACAATTGGATAGTGCTCGAAATATGCTCCGAAATAAGATCCATTTACAATATAGTTCTACAACTTATGAAATAGAGAGCGTCATGTAGGATTGCCATGTCATTAATTTTTATTTTAAATATTTTAAAAAATAGAGTTCTACATATATTTAAATACATAAAAGGAGTTTTGGATGGGGAGACATTAGATTTTGGTTTTGAATGAAAAACTCAAATTATTATATTATGTTAATTGTGTATAACTTTTTGCTACGTGAATCAAAATATTATAATTTTTGTACTATTGGATAGTGCTCGAAATATGCTACTAAATAAGATCCATTTACAATATAGTTCTACAACTTCGGGAGCATAGGGAGCTCCTCAAGATTTCGAGGTCATAGAGCGCACCATGTAGGATTGTCATGTCATTAATTTTTATTTTTATTTTTTACAAAAATAGAGTTCTACATAAATTTAAATACGTATAAGGAGTTTTGGATAAGCGAAAATTAGAGTTTGATTTTGAATGAAAAACACAAATTATTATATTATGTTAATTGTGTATAACTTTTGCTACGTGATTCGTCATATTATAATTTTTGTACCATTGGATAGTGCTCAAAATATGCTCCAAAATAAGATCCATTTACAATATAGTTTTACAACTTATGAAATAGAGAGGGTCATGTAGGATTGCCATGTCATCAATTTTTATTTCAAATATTTTAAAAAATAGAATTCTACATATATTTAAATACATAAAAGGAGTTTTGGATGGGGAGACATTAGAGTTTCGTTCTGAATAAACAACGTAAATTATTATATTAAGTAAATTGAATATAACTTTTGCTACCTAATTCAAAACATTATAATTTTTACCATTGGAGAGTGCTTAAAATATGCTTCAAAATAAGATCCATTTACAATATAGTTTTACAGATCATGAAAATATATTTAATTAGATGAATGGTAAGGCATCATTTAGTCTTTCTTTTAGATGAATATAATAATAGCTATATGTATAGTGTACTATATGACTATATGTGATTATAGCATTTTATCATAGGTCCAATTGACATCATTAAACATATTATCTTTTAAAATCTCAACCTTACTCAACTGAACCAAAACAATTTAGTATTGCAATAAGATTTATTAAGAAAATGTTGTTGTTAAAACTGTGTTAGCTATTGTTAAATATACCAATTATCGGGTTACCATTTAAAAATAGACTTAGCTACAATATTCAATTGAATATTAAAAAATATAAAATATATATATTGCAATAACAAATCTAGAAATTAGAGTACAATGACAAATACTTTCTCCGTTGTGTTTTCTACTGCAACAATGAGTTTGGGCATGGTTTTTAAGGAAATGAGAAAAATGGGTAGTTTAGCATAAATGTACCCCTTTGATTAACTAGAGTAAGGGATAAGTAAATCCTTAATAAAGTAAACGTAACTATATGAAGCAATTTGAGTAATTAATGATGATTAATTAACATAAAGTAAAGGCAATATTGTCAACTATAGTTGCTTTTTTTACCATAGAGTGGAGTGGTCATAATAGATGAAACTACCCAAAGTGGTAATTGTTGCAATTGAAAAAGAATGCAAGAAGTATGTAAATACAATGGTGTTGAAAAATCTCATTTGACAACAACACAAAATCAACAATGTTAACAAAAAAATTTGCAAAAAAATAAAATAAACAACAACCCGTGCAACGCACGGGCTTCAAAGCTAGTTATTATACTATTACGATAGCTTTTTACACAAAAGAAAAGTAGATGATACATTTGGTTGAGCATGCATATGCGGACTTTTAGTATGACACAGAAAGCCTATTGAAATTACTCCCTCCGTTTCCTTTTAATTTACTCACTTCACTTTGGGGGAGAACTAAGGAGAAAGTGCAAAAGTATGAGAGAGAAACTGAAAAGGTGGAGAGAGAAATTGAAAAGTGAGAGAGAAAAATTAAGAAGTGGGTTAAAATATAAAAAATGGATGACATGGGTGGAAAAGGAGGAGAAAGTAGATGTGATACGTTACCACAAATAGAAAAAACAACAGTGTGTAGATTAAAAAGAAACGGATCAAAAAGGAAAGTGTGTAAATTAAAAAGAAACGAAGGGAGTAATATCCAATGCTGATTCAAATCTATGTAACTATTTGCCATCGAAATGAAGCTTTACAAGTTTCTCCAGCACATGACCTTGTTAGAAAATGCGTTTTAACTTGTTCTAGATTTACCTCTACTTTGTAACGTGTTTTATTCCGCGCATGTCGAAAAAAAAAAAAAAATGCTTTATATAAGGGAATCATTTTAGCAAAAAATTAAAAATCCAATTAAACTAAAACTTTATCATGAGTTCAACGTGCTTGCTATGAGAATCTAGTACTGTATTGAGTATTTAAAATTAACACATATTGTGGAATGCAAAAATGTGATGATTGGGCAACAGGGAATATGTTTATCTATTGTATATAGATAACCATGGAATAAATTGTTACATGAAAGTTGATCACAAGTCTTGTGTACCCTATCTAATTTAATCAACAAATTCAATAATTGACATCCATTTTTGTTTTTTTGACTAGATGTTTGTATAAAAAAAAATTAATACTTTAGTGTTAAGGGCGCTTAGTACAATATTATTTTTCCTTTTTATATAACACTTTGATACTCCTTTTATTTCTATTTGTTCTTCCTATTTTGATTTTTTCTTTCTCTAAAAAACAATTTTAACAGGAAAAATAAATATGAACGAGGGAAATACTATCCTATTATATCAACCCTTATTACTACTCCCTCCGTTTGTTTGTAATTTACTCACTTCACATTGGGGGAGAACCAAGGAGGATGTACAAAAGTATGAGAGATAAACTAAAAAGTGGGTTTAAATATTAAAAAGTGGATAACATGGTTGGAAAAAGAGGATAAAGTAGATGAGACATATTACCAAGAATAGAATAAGCAACAATGTGAAGATTAAAAAGAAACATACCAAAAAAGAAAGTGGGTAGATTATGAAGAAACAGAGGAAGTATTACATATGAACATGGTAACTCTTGAGGCGACCCGATAAAAATAGGTATTGCACACGAAACTAGGACCCGAAACCCATAAATGGCCAAGAAAATAAAAAATGAGATATACTTGAGCTGACCAAGTGTCTGAATTTCATATTATAAAATTCAATAATTCCCCCAAAATATCGTGTCACAGCAATAAATTCATGCAAAAATAAATTGAATTTTACTATTTAGCCTTAAAATTTTAATAGGTTGAATTACGAAGTTAGTTTGTGAATTGATGTTGTAATTATTTACTCGTACTTTGACAATTTTAAAGTTTGATAATTACAAAACACATTTTAAAAAGCTTTAACTAAGGTTATTACTACGTATATGAATTTGTATTAGTTTATGTATTTTTTAAAAAATTACAATTGTCAAATAACACAAAAAAAATTGCCGGAATTTAAGATAATAAAAGCACTATTGACAGGATCAATCGAATCATAACCGAACATTTTAAATCATGGTCAAGACATTATCGACCCGTAATAAAAAAATGACCCAACCTAAATATGATTTGAACCCAAATTTATGTGACCGGAAACTGACTGTTCTACCAAGTCTAACTATCTAATTACACAGTTTCGTTATTATCCTCTATAAAATTACCTTATTACCCTTATTTTTTAGAAAGAGGGAAGGGTAAAGAAAAATATCGAAAGATGGAAAAGAAGATGTTTCTAACCCTAACCCTCGATTGCAATTTACATCTCTGTCTACGTTCATCCATTCCACTTTTCTATCTAAATAAATTGACAAATCACCACTCTCAATTTCGAATTTCCACCATCAATTTACTTTTCTGAATTTCAGGAGCAGAATAAGGAGAGCGAGATACATAAATTCAAGGATTGCTGGCAAATTTATCTTTTTTCGGCGACACCGAAAATTTGAAGGTTTGTTTATGAATTATGACTGGTTTTACTATAAGACTAGTATAAGTTCTAAGATTTAGATTTTACATTTGAGCAAGAATTTCATAGTTTTATAATTTAATTGTCATATTTTTCACTGGTAAGCTGAATAAAATTCAGATTTTGGAGGTTCACTGTGTTTAGTATTTTCTACTTGGTCTGTATGAATGATGATTTTGCTTTTGTGTTTGTAATGTTATGCAACAATCAAGGAATTTTTTATTTTTGTGATTGCAGGAACTTTGAATTGAAGATTGTGGGTCTTAATTTAGTGAATTTTGTTAGTAGTAGGAGTGTGATTAGGCTATGTATGGGCGAGGGAATTATGCTCCCCAGTTTAGGCAAGGTCTTCAAAGACCAATGCCACCTTATCAGCAACAACTAGCCGGTCATCCTTCTGCTTCGCATTTCCAGCCGGGGAATGGTGTTCCCTTGCAGCCTGCAATTCAGCAGGGTGGGCACCGGCCTCATGGAATTCCGCCTCATGGTCCTGCTGCCTATTTACATGCTCCTTCGAGCATGCCGCATCAAGGTCAACCGGTTTCTACAGCGAATACCGGTCAGCCTTACATGCATCCTTCGTTGACAGGACATAGCGGTCCCCCTGCTCAAGTTCCTTATATGGGTGCTCAACAAAACATTGTTTCTGGAAGTCAGAATCCTCATCCTCCACCTTCTATGGGTCCTCCTAGAGTTCCACCGCCACCTCCTTTTATGCAGCTTCCACCACCACCGCCACCACCCCCAATAGCTGCTGGTGTCGCTCCCCAGCCGCCGCCACTCCCAACTTCTTCCCCACCGGTGGCTCCACCTCCTCCATCATCTTTCTCTCCATCTTCTTCTAAATTGTTTTCCATACCCACAAATACAGCTGGTAGGTCACCGACTCAGTTAGGGCATGATCCTTTTTCCAAACGAATTTCTGTTTCTGAATCTAGTGGTAATACTAGTCACAAGAGTTGTGGCACGTCAGTTCCTGCAGAAGATTTGTCATTGAGACAAAGAGTTTTGCTGGAATTATCTCCTCCGCCCCCTAAGCCAGCAGACGAGATCATTGTTCGTAATATTGAAGTCTTGTGCCAGTTTATTGCTAAGAATGGGCCTGAATTTGAAGAAATGGCTCGTAAAAAAGAATATGGGAATCCAGAGTTCAACTTTCTAGTTGGGGGGGATACAGGAAGTGAAGCTTCATGTGCTCATGAATATTTTTTGTGGATGAAAAAGAAATGTAGTCTTGAAAATGATTCGCTTAAAGGTCAAGGCCAGAGGGATTTGTCTCAACGGCATGTTGATGTTGAGCCTTCTTCAGGACCTAATTCTTTGACCAATGTGGAAGCAGTTCATTCACCTGCTGATTCTGATGTAGATATGGAAGGTAAGTGGATATTATGCTCTATAAATCTAAAAGAAGGGTCTTGTTTTTCATTGTATTGCGCTTTTAATCTAACTATTTTTAATCTAACTCTTTTTAATCTTAAAAATGATAACTTTCTTGTAGTATCTGAGAGTTATGCTACTGTCTTGAATGTCTCAGAAATACATTACATATAACTGCTTTACTAAATGATAGTAACTAGTCTATGTAATCCAAACTTTGGTGTTCAAAATCTTAGTGATAAACTAAATGGCATATTCAATTTCTGGCCTTATTGTTATTAAGATAATTGAACTTTTGTTACCATTGCTCTATTTTTTTGGTGTCCCAACTTGATGCCTGATGGTCATCCACGTTTATTTTCTGAGGTCACAACTTGCATGTCTTTAAATCAGCATAACGCTGGCAACCCTATTATGTTGCTGGATAAGACCTTCCGAACGAGGTTGAGAGAGAGCCCTTATTCAACTCTTCCTTTATCCTTCAGTTTTTCATCTATTGTCTTTATATTAGGACAAGTCTTAACCTTCAGTTTTTCATCTATTGTCTTTATATTAGGACAAGTTTTAACTGTTTCCCCTTATTTTTCTAGTCCCCTTTCCCCAGCGTAGTGTTCGTACAAGGGATTTGCTTACTCCACATGATGAAGGGATAAGTTACCAAGAGATTTAGGTTTTGAACAATACTGTTAAGTGTTGTGGTTATGGAGTGTAATTAATACTGCATGAAAGTCTGAGAAGATGTTTTGATGAACATTTCGTGGCGTTTGTTGGAGTGGTATCACAGTGGCTACTGTTGATGTCTCGGCCCTTGTCTCTTGATGTGGTTTAGTATGTCCCACTAGACAATTGTATGTGAGGAGTTAGACGTTGAGTGATGTTTGTTGGAGCAGTGTCACAGTGGCTACTGTTGATGTCTCGGTACTTGTCTCCTGATGCGGTTTACTATGTCCCATTAGACAATTGTATGTGAGGAGTTAGATCTCTATGATTTCTTTGTGCTCTACCTCTTTTTATTGTAATAGAATGACTGAGGGTTGATCAGCTCAGGTGTTGCTTATATGGAATATTTTCACATGGAATTACAAGTATGGTAACTATATCGAGATAGAAAAGGTTATGTTGGGCACCTTACATAGACAAGTTACTTGAGTTGGGTGAGCTCAGTACCTTCCACCTCCTAAGGTATGCACCTGTTATGTTCACCATTCCTAGGGATACTGGCTTCAGGTGGTTCCCTCAATGGTCGTCTTCTCCTGTTAGGAGTGTGACTTCTGTCAAGAGTTGCAAGTTATGGACTCCCCTACGCCGCATGGAGTGGGATATATTCTTTCTATGCGTGTGGGATCGAGCCATCTTTTAGGCGCTTTAGGTATGACTCCAAGGCGAGCTCAATGCCCGCCCGGTTTATTTAGTAGGAAATCAATCCCGGTAGGCTTGTCTCTGGAGGACACTCTAACAAGAATTGACTAGTCTGTTTGGCGAGTGTCCAAACCATGGTTGCCAGGTTCTCTAAGTTGTGTAGATGAGTTAGTGGGTGGCTTATGGGTGTATTGTCGCTCCCTTCCCTTCTAGAGGGTGAAGTTTTGCGGTTTCAGAAACGATAACGGTAAACGGCATTTCCAGCTGCTTCCTGGCGTTTCGAGAATGGCAGTGAACCACACACGATATGTTTCCAGCGCGAAAGAAAGAAAGATCCTGACTTAACTCTTATCTTAAGGACTCCTAGTCGATTAGCAAAAGTTAAGCCTTTCTTTCGCTATTCCCATAGACCTCCGTTACTAGATCGGCTTGCCGGCTTTGTCTACCAACTTCATCAAGTTTGCCGAAGCTTTAGTAGGCCTGAAAAGGTTGCAGACTTGCAGTTGGCCAGATTCATGGGATTTTTTCTCGTGATTTGTGGATTTTGGTCTACTAGCGTTAGGCTTCCTCTCTGGTGTGGTGATCGTGGCTTCTTTTCTCATCTTGCTCTCTAGGTGTGGTGTGTTGACAATTGACAAGTTTCATTTCTTTTATCTTGATTATGCCGGCCTACCCTTGAGCTTTGGTGATATAGTCCTCTTCTTTTTATTAATTAAATCTATATGGAAAGTGCTTAAGTGGCAGTGGTAGTGTGCAAATCAATATAGAACTCAAGGCTTAAGGTATGTTTTGATAGGAAGAAGTATCGACCTCCAGAATAGAGGACCAAATACAACCCACAACACGTTCGAGAGGATTGTGGAACTCTCCCAATGAGTGACTCACTTTCTTGTATATTTTCTGGATGCCTTACAAAATATCCACCCATCCTATATATAACCCTAAGCTAGACCCAGTACTAACAACCTTTTGCTCATCTTGTCTCCACTACTAACAGACTTGCTGACTCATATTGTCTCCACTACTAACAGACTTGCTGACTCATCATTACAGATATTAATTTATTTATTTACAGCCTGTTAACTTCCTCAAATACCCTTCTTAGCTCTTTCTAGTTCTCCTAGAATATGTAAACCTGATGGGAGGCCTTGTAGGAGATGTTGCATTACCCCCCTCCCACACTGCCACCTTGTCCTCAAGGTGGAAAGATGGAAAGAGTGTGAGAATAGAGTGGTAATCTTCCCAAGTAGCATCAAAGTCAGGTAGGCCCTTCCACTTGATCAGTACTTCAGCCAAGAGATGAGAGCCATGGGTAGTGTTTCTGACCCCAAGAACAGCCTGTGGCTCAGTGTCCAACACCATGTCAGATGTCAGTTGAGAAGGAATAGAAGAGGGAGCTGCTGGTGTGCCCACTGCAGCCTTGAGTTGTGACACGTGGAATACGTTATGTATTTTAGCTGTAGGAGGTAGCTGCAATTTGTAGGCAACTTTTCCCACCTTTTGAATGACCTCAAATGGCCCATAGAACCTAGGAGAAAGTTTCTCATTCACTTTCTTAGCCACTGAAGATTGTCTGTATGGCTGAAGTTTCAAATAGACCTGATCCCCCACCTTAAATACCACATCCCTTCTGTGGGCATCTTCTTGTTGCTTCATCCTGTGTTGAGCCTTGAGAAGCTGAGCTTTAAGATCGTCTAATATAGCATCTCTCTCCAACAGAGAGTCTTCCAAGGAGCCCACAGCACTGCTGCCTGCATCATACTTGAGCAATTGGGGTGGGTCTCTTCCATACAGAGCTTTGAAGGGGGTGCATTTTGTGGAAGAGTGCGTGGAGGTATTGTACCAAAATTCTGCCCATGAGAGCCAAGAAGCCCAGCTGTTGGGTTGACCCTGAATAAAGCATCTTAAATAGGTTTCTAGGCACTTATTAACTACCTCCGTCTGGCCATCCGACTGAGGATGATAAGCACTGCTTCTGTGAAGAGAAGTCCCCTGAGCTTTGAACAACTCCTTCCAAAAATGACTCATAAAAATCCGATCCCTGTCTGTGACAATAGTAGTAGGAAAACCATGTAACCTCACTATCTCCTTCATGAAGACCATAGCCACAGAATAAGCAGTGTAAGGATGTTTCAAGCCAATGAAGTGGCCATACTTTGTGAACCTGTCCACTACCACTAAGATAGAGTCATACCCCTTGGACTTGGGAAGACCCTCAATAAAGTCCATAGAAATATCCTCCCACACTTGAGATGGTATGGGGAGAGGCTGGAGGAGGCCAGCAGGACTCAAATTCACATGTTTTTGTTGTTGACATGTGGCACATGCTTGTACATATGTGGCTATTTGTTTTCTCATACCCACCCAAAACTATTCCTGGGCTATTCTTTGGTATGTTTTAAATTCTCCAGAGTGACCTCCCAAGGGAGAGTCATGATATTCCCTTAGCAACAATGGAATAAGGGAGGAAGTAGCAGGGATTACCAACCTGCCCTTATACAGCAACCTGTCCTGGTCCACCATATACCCAGGTGGTGTTGACTGCCCTTCCTGAATGGAAGTGGTTAGTTGTTGGATAAAAGAGTCAGCAGCAAGCTCTTGTTTCAGATGAGTCCAATCTACCCCACATGTGGCTGTAGCAGCTTGTAATTCCACGGACCCAGCAAATTCTCTTGATAATGCATCGGCCACCCTGTTGGAAGCCCCCGTTCTGTAGCTTATTTCAAAATCATAGCCCAATAACTTGCTAATCCATCTCTGGTATTCAGGCCCCACTTCCCGCTGCTCCATCAAGAACCTCAAGCTCTGTTGATCAGTTTTCACCACAAACTTCCTGCCCAGTAAGTAATGCCTCCACTTTAGCACAGCTAGAACTATGGCCATCAATTCTTTTTCATAAATGGATTTGAGCCTAGCTCTAGTGCCTAATGTTTTGCTAAAGAATGCTATGGGGTGGCGCTCTTGGCTGAGCACAGCTCCCAAACCAAACCCTGAAGCATCATTCTCAACCTCGAACACCTTAGAGAAATCGGGCATAGCTAGTATGGGCGTGGTGGTCATGGCCTGTTGCAATGTGGTGAACGCTGCTGTGGCTGCACTACTCCATCCAAAGTTGTCCTTCTTCAATGTGGGCATAACCTTTGATGAATTTCCGGTAGTACCCTGTAAGTCCAAGGAACCCTCTCAGTTCCTTCAGATTTTGAGGTACAGGCCAGTCAAGCATGGCTTGAATCTTGCTTTGGTCCACTGCCACCCCTTGGGCAGATATGACATGACCCAAATATGCTACTTCAGGTTTCCCAAACTCACATTTTTTTCCATTCGCATACAACTGTTGCTGTCTCAACACTTCTAACACCTGTGCTAAGTGTTTCTCATGTTCCTCTTCAGTTCTGCTATACACTAGTATATCATCGAAAAATACCAATACAAATTTTCTCAAAAATGGCCTAAACACATCATTCATTAAGGCCTGAAATGTTGCCGGGGCATTAGTGAGCCCAAATGGCATTACTAACCATTCATAATGTCCCTCATGAGTTCTAAAAGCTGTTTTAGAAACATCTTCCCTTTTCATTCTAATCTGGTGATAACCAGATTTAAGGTCAAGCTTAGTAAAAATGGCAGCTCCAAACAATTCATCCAATAATTCATCTATCACAGGTATAGGGTATTTATCTGGAACAGTTACCTTGTTTAAAGCACGATAATCCACACAAAATCTCCATGATCCATCCTTCTTCTTCACTAGGAGAACTGGGCTGGAGAAAGGACTGTTGGAGGGCTGAATTATTCCAGCTTGCAACATGTCCCTGATCAGCTTCTCAACCTCATCTTTCTGCACTTGAGGAAACCTATATGGCCTTACACTCACTGGGTCAGACCCTTCTTTGAGTGTAACCTGATGCTCATGACCTCTGGCTGGGGGAAGGCCATTAAGCATGTTAAAAACCAGCTTGTACTGGTGCAGCAGCCCTTGTAAGAATTCAGGGGCCTCTGCCATATCTACTGCCATCTCAGAATCTCCTATCACTCCCTCCATTTTGTTGCATTCTACCAAAATCCCCCCTTCTGCTTCCTGAGAGTTTTAAGCATTGCTTTTAGGGACACTTTGGATCTGCCTAGGCTCGGATCTCCTTTGAGTGTAACTGTGTCCCCCCCCATTTTGAATTTCAGGGTTTGTGTTTTCCAGTTGGTTGTCATTGTGCCCAACTTTTCCAGCCATTGGATACCAAGGATCAAATCTGAATTGCCTAGGGGTAGGGGTAAGAAGTCCTCAACCACCATAATCCCCTGAATTTCCACCGCTATCCCCTTACACTCCCCCTGACCTTGAACAGCCTCCCTCGTTCCCAAAGGGACCCCAAAGGTGCGGTTAGTGGTAAGTGGCAATTCCAACTTCTCCACTATTTGAGTTGCTACGAAATTATGGGTTGCCCCGGGATCTATCATGATGATTACCTCCTGCCCTTTAATTCTCCCCACCATTTTTAATGTCTTGGGACTCGTGAGCCCCATTACTGAGCTTAGTGAAACTTCGGGCATTACTCCTTCTGCTAACTCCTCTTCATGCTGCTCCATAGTGTTGTGCTCTGTCGCCATTTCAATCTCTAAGTCGTCGCTATCCTCCCCTGTGAGCAGTACACTCAGTTCTCTCCTCTTACACCGGTGCCCTGGGCCCCATTTTTCATCACAACGATAACACAAGCCTTTCTCTCTCTTCGATTGCAATTCTCTTTCACTCAATCTCCTCATCTCTGATATGGGCTTAGCTACCGGCATGGAGTGGGTTACTCTTGGGCTTGTGACTGATGTACTTCCAGCTACTGAATGTGTGTAACTCCCACCAGAACTATTAGTCCCTCCTCTGGAGTACATGGAGGAATTATAGGCCCCAACGTTAGAAGTGGCCCTGTAATTCACAAGTGGGCCTCTCTTTCTTTTAATCTCGGCCCACTTGGCCTTCTCTTCGGCCTTTACCGCCAGATCCATCGCATGATCCAAGGATCGCGGCCCATGAAGGTGAACCTCAGCTCTTAGATTTGGTTCTAACCCTTTTATAAAATTGCCCATGACAATTTCCTCTGTTATTCCGGTCAACGGAGCGATGAGCTCAATGAATCGCCTCCTATACTCCACTACTGTTCCCTCCTGCGCGAGAGTTAGCCATTGTTCATGGAGGCTTCCCGCCGCCACCGATCGGAACTGCCTTAGAAGCATATTCTTCATCTCCTCCCAGCTTGCTAGTGGTTTTTGCGACTGCTCCCACTGGTACCACAGCAGTGCATCGCCTTCGAAGGCCACCACCGCGGCTTCGATTTTCTCCATCTCTGTCAACCCATAAAATTTGCCGAAACGTTCAGCGCGTAATATCCATCCATCTGGATTTTCCCCATTAAACAACGGCATATCCAGTTTCTTATACCGCCAATTCGCCTTATGTGTCATCTCCTTCTCAGACCCACCGTCACCTCCATATCTTCCGATCCCTCCTCCTCCATCGTTCTGAAAATTACTTCCTCTCCCTCGACTCCAAGGGTGTTCTCTAGGAGTTCCCCGATGTTCCTCCGCTTCCTCGACTTCCACATCCTCTTCCCTTCTTACGCCCAGCAAGATCTGAGGATTCCGATCACCGAGAGTTGTTCGGATCTCCGACTGGAACTTATCCTGGTCTTGCCGCATCTGATTCACCAGTAACTCTTGGTTCTCTCGATCGCGGTTTATCCTTCCTTCCAACCTCTCCGCTGTGGTTTGAAGCTCTTCCTTGAACTGGGAAGTCATCTTCTCCAAGCTGGTTGTTAAATGTTGCAGGCCTTTTGCTACATCGCTTACTGCTGTTGTAACCTCGGTGGTGATGGTGTTTTTCAACGAGGCCACCTCTACCTCCAGCTGATCGATTCTCTGAGAATGGGTTCTAGTCATCATCTCCCGGTAACGGATCGCAACGGCTCTGATACCAAGTTGCTACAATTCAGTAGGCAAATTAATATAGAACTCAAGGCTTAAGGTATGTTTTGATAGGAAGAAGTATCGACCTCCAGAATAGAGGACCAAATACAACCCACAATACGTTTGAGAGGATTGTGGAACTCTCCCAATGAGTGACTCACTTTCTTGTATATCTTCTGGATGCCTTACAAAATATCCACCCATCCTATATATAGCCCTAAGCTAGACCCAGTACTAACAACCTTCTGCTCATCTTGTCTCCACTACTAACAGACTTGCTGACTCATATTGTCTCCACTACTAACAGACTTGCTGACTCATCATTACAGATATTAATTTATTTAATTACAGCCTGTTAACTTCCTCAAATACCCTTCTTAGCTCTTTCTAGTTCTCCTAGAATATGTAAACCTGATGGGAGGCCTTGTAGGAGATGTTGCACATTGACATGTAGCTCGATGTTAAATGGACTAACTTCCCCGATTCCCAAAAGTTTCCATTTCAAAACTTCTTGCGTTTCTGTGCTACCTGGCCATAATTCCCCTATATAGGGTTAATTGATCCACATTCTTACCTACTTAACCCCCTTGCCCCCGACTAGTGCCTTTTGGGGTGGAGCAACGGTGGGAATGTCATGTACCCTCTGTTGTTGCTCCTTATGTACTAATGGACACTTTGTCCCTCCCGTAATCTATATCATTTCTCTTTTCCCCTCAAAAAAAAAAAAAAACCCCCTTGCCCCCCCTACCCATAGACAAGAATGTTTTGACGCAATTCTCTTTTGTATCGAAACAGACTCTACTGTCGTTTGTATCGAAACGGACTCTACTGAACTTATTGAAACTAAGAGGAGGAACCTTCAGCTTCAACACTATCTTACAGTGTCACTTACCTTTTCTTTGGAGAATACCTCTTCAAGCTTTACCTGGTCTCGATTGCCCTTGTGAGCAATTTTTTTTGTAAATGTTCTGTAATTCCGAATTCCATTTAGAAAGATTTGTACAGTGGATTCTAAAATATTCTCTTGTGATTTCGAGGTCTTGCTTTTACGTGCTTGACTTGAGTTTTTTCTGGGCTAGAATTGTGTTTTAATTGGCACATTAATTCTGTGGAACTTTTATTTTGTTATTTATGTAATGTTTTATATTGGTTAGTAGCTTAGTATCTGCATTTGCTATCACAATGTGAACTGTGTTGTTAAATACTGTTGCAGCATTCTTCCACTTGCTAGAGTGCTTGAAGCTGGGAAAGAATAAATATCTCTTCGTCTTTATTTTGATTAGTTTGATTGAATATATTTTACTGTCAATATTTGGTTGCATAGAACTATACCTGTGAAAATTCGGTCACTGCATTGGCATAGAACCTCATTTTAAATAACCTCCAAAGTGACCAATCTATTCACAATATTTAACTAAGTTGTGGGGGCAAATATGAATGTGAAATGAGTCAAATGACATTCCTTTCTCCCATTGTTCCATTAAGTTGTTATGTCACCCTAACTAATGAAATTTATAGCGATCTTCCAGATTTTCTAGTACTTTCAGTTCATTTGGGTGTCTCGTCTTACAACTATCCTTCCTCGCGTAGAAGAGCCAGCTACAGGGTTTCAACCTTTTTTTATCTCTTGTTATTTCGAGGTCTAGCTTTCACTTGCTTGACTTGAATTTTTTCTGGGCTAGAACTATGTTTTTAATGGCACATTAATTCTGTGGAATTTTTCATTTTTTATTCATGTAATGTTTTTGTTGTTTTTGGATTGTGGCTTTTAGATGATATCACACAATCTGATAAAGAGCATGGGGTTTGTAACTCAATTCAAGTCACAGAACTAGAGCCTGTTTCAGCTGGAGATATATGTAAAATGCAGAATGAGAATGATTTGCAAAATCTGAGAGAGAACAGTTTACCCATACAGTCTAGTCCATCTGTCAAGCTTCAAGATGGTGCTGGGACAACGTCTGAAAAACCTGCTGGTCAGCCCACTAATATTCATAGCCCTTTTAGACTGATACAAAACTATGCTTCAGATGACTCTTCAGATGATGATGGTGAGCCATCTCATGGATATGTCAAGGCCATGGTAGTTTCACCCGTTGGTAAATCTGGGGCCATAAGTTCACGTGATGACAAGGAGCATAGCAACATGAACTCTAAGAGCAGTATGACATCTGAAACAGGACTTACTCAATCTGGCACTGCTTGTTTTGAGAGAGTGCTGACAAAAGATCAGGATGATTTGCAAGCCATTCAAGTTAAGCTCCAGGAAACGCCAACTGAATCTTTGCCAGGAAAAGATGAAATTGATGGCATAGATGGTAGAATTGAAGGATCCAATCCAAATGCCCCTTTTGATGGAAAATTTGCTTCAGGAAGTAGCGGGGTCGTTTCTGTTTCAGAACGTAAAGATGTGGAAAGAGAAGATAAAAAAGATGTGTCAACTGCTGTTAAAGTTGATAAATTTGGCAGACTGGTTAAAGCAGGTGCTAGTGAAAGCGAGTCTGATGGTTCTCCCCACTTGAGGAGGCGTGGTAGAAGAGATAGGAGCCAGAGCCGATCACCATCTGATAGGAGGAGAAGGAGGAGTCCTCGAAGAAGTCCCCGAAGGAGGAAGGAGAGAAGAAGCCGATCTAGGAGGTACATGTCTTGCCTTCTATAAAATGTTGTCTTTTTAGTAGGTATTGCACTATCTGTTACCCTGTTGCATTTGTAATTTGGCGTACTTCTAATGCATGAAACTGATGTTCAATTCGTGTCTGATGGGTCAGCCGGTCTCCAAAGAGACGGAGAAGCAGAAGCAGATCTCCATACAGATCTGGAGGAGATTTTCATGGTGAGATGTTGAGACGAGGCAAGGTTCAAACACGTGAATGTTTTGATTTTCTCAAAGGACGGTGTTATCGAGGAGCTTCATGTCGTTATCTGCACCATGAGGCAGATATGACTGAAAATTCCCGACGGTTTAATAGTAAACAACATCAATTAGATGCTGTGGGAAACGTAAGTATAGATAATTCTGATTACTATGGTGGAAGTGTCACCTTGAAATCACCTCAAAATCGTAATGGTGTGAAGGGTGAGAAAATGCATCTAGAACTGGATAAGCATGATGGTTCTGATTTCACTTCACAAACATGCGATGAGAGAAGCAAATCAGAATTTTTAGATGAAGCTATGCATCCCAGTGATTCGCATCAAGATGTTGAGAAATTAGTCGTAGACGTTAAAAACTGTGCTGGTTCGAGGAAGGTTGATCAGGTTCCAGGTGCATCAGATGAACCCATTAGTCATCCTCCTCTTCTTGAGGAACTTCCATCATCTGGACTGCCTCCAACAATTGAACAGGTGATCCATGATCCTCAAGCTGAGGGTTCTACTGTAGCACATCTTAAACTTGACAAGGAGCTGCAAAAGATGGACGATTCTTCTAATATTGATTCTTCCACTATCCAAACTTCTACATTATCTGTTAACGAGCCATTGCCGGACAAGATTTCGATTCAGCCTACTGCTCCAACTGCTTCTGCACCAGAGTTCTCTCATCAGGTTTCCCATTTACCACCACCTCCCTTACCTCAACAAACAACAAATGTGCCACGAGGTCCAGATCTGCAGGTAGATTACAACTTATTGGCTCCCTCAGTTAGTTTCCCTCCTCAAGCTGCTCCTATTGAAAGTGGTTCCTTATATCAAGCCCCACCACCTAATCAGCAGTCTCATTATCCTGTTCCTCCAAATCCTGCATGGAGCACCCTGCCGCTACCGCGTCCACCACTTATGGTTGGTTCATCTATGCCTGGTAATCCCTTGCAATTTCAGCAGGGTAATTTTCCTTTGAGAAATGACATTCCAGGTCAGATGTCTTTGAGTGCCTACTCTGGCGAGCTTCCAAGTCATTCTCAGGTTGGTGGGTTCCCACATCAAACATACCATTTGCCTTCAAGCGGCATTCCAGCTCAGCCATTTGCAGGTCCAAATCTTGGTAGGGATGATAGATACTCTCAGTTTCCTGCTCAGGGCCTTGTACCTTCCAGCTCCTTTGTTCCTGGAATGGCCCCTCAACCTGTGTCATTTCAAGGGGACTCAACTGTGAAGAACCCACAATCATTTCCTGGGGACCATCCACCTTTGGGTGAAGCATCTAAATCATCCTTCCAGAATCATCAGTTCACACAGCAGAGGTTACCACCATATAGTCTACAGTTAACTGCTTCTGAGAGTATGATTTCTCATTTTGGAGGGTCTCAACCTGTGCCTGGATTCTCATCTAATTCTCTTGACAGGGCCAATCCATCTAGTTTTTTCGATGTCGGAGGATCTAGGATTTCAACTCATTATAATCCTTATGCTTCAACGTTTGATCAGCCGCTAAGCACCAGATTCAGTTCTATTGCTTATACACAAGAGAGAGAAGCTGCTGGTGGTATTAAATATGATAGTTCTTTTGGTTTGGGTCGTGCTCCATTAGATGGACAAGCAGCTGGTGAACATGGATCAAGGCAGATTGTATCCTCATCGAATTCCTCGAAGGCTGGGGGACAAACTCTGCAAAAATCGGGTGGAGATCAATATGACCCTTTATTTGACAGCATAGATCCATTTTCAGAATCATTCAAGAAGCATACTCAAAAGCAGGACCATGCAGCTGATAACTCTGATATCATGTTAAAGCTTAGCAGTCGTCATAATGTGTTAGATATAGAAGAAAACAACAAGCAGAAAGTGGTTGGAGCAGTTGCTGCAATTTTATCGCTGGAGAATGATGAATTTGGTGAGACAGCTGATGCTGAAGTTGGTGCTGTTGAGAATGTAAGTCCTAGCAAATCCAATGAAGATGTGGATATTGCTGATGGTGACATTGAGATTGATCAAGTTAAATCAGAAGGCAGGAATAAGAAAAATAAGGACTCTAGATCAATGAAACTGTTCAAAGTTGCAGTTGCTAATTTTGTGAAAGATGTTCTAAAGCCACAGTGGCGTCAGGGTAATATGAGCAAGGAAGTGTTCAAGACAATTGTGAAGAAAACTGTTGATAAAGTGTCCGGGGCTATGAAAAATCACCGTGTACCCAAGTCACAAGCAAAGATAGATCACTATATTGACTCATCACGACGGAAACTTACGCAACTAGTGGAGGTTAGCATTCATCGTCATGATTATTTGCCTTTTTCTCTCTGTATGTATTGTTTTTTTCAGTTATTATGCCATATATTTAGTTTAGCTGATTGCAAGTCTGAAACTTGTTCTGATCTTTCATTTGAGAATCTTTGTGCTGGCTTGTTAATGGGAACTTCTAGCCAACCCCATCTATATATATATATAGTTGTAGGATCAAACGAGAAGATTCTTAAAATGAAAGGATGAAAAGGTTTTTTTGCATATTTTTAAGTCACATTAGTGTGTGTGTTGGGGGGGGGCATGTGCGTGTGTGTGCATCCTCCAATTTTTTTTGTTGTGCCAAAGGACTTGGCATGTTTGCCAACAACTTTGAACACGTTATCTTTAATTATGCATAAGCTGAAATTAGAAAAAAGTTGATAATGTGAAAATACATATTGAGACGAATATAAAAAACCCCACATGGCTTGTTTATGGTCTTGATGATTTAAAGTATCAACATGGATTTGAAAGTGAAATACTTAAAACTGTAAAGTTGGTTGAGGCAGAGAGGAGCTAGAAGATGATAAGAATATGATCGTCTTCTTCATTTGCCTATCTCTCTCTGCTTTATAGACATGTCTGTGTAACTCTTTTTTTTTTCCAATTTTCCTTTTTGTCTTTTGTTATTTTTCTTAAAAAGATCTCTGTAAAAGTTTTAGCAAGTATTGGCCAAATACGAAATGTGGATGTTCCCCAAAAACTACCTTAAGGTAAGTGTTGTAGGATTGTTAGCAAGCAAGCACTTGTGGCTACTGGCTATATTTGTGTATGTTAAAGAGCTGCTCTGACTTCTTTGAAATCTTCACGTAATCGAATTTAAAAAGTTTCCTGATGAATAAAGTAGTCTCATGTTTGATTGCCATGTAGAAGTTTTGATAATTTTTGTTATATCTCATTTTACTTTCTTTTGGCTGCTCAAAAGTTGGGGGAAGAGATTGAATGAGTGGGAATGTGGGATCCTGGCAAGAAATTAATCTCTACGAACCTACTCCAGCTGATGGGTTCTATACAATTATCTACTTAATTCTAGCCATTTGATAAATATGGGGCAAAGTGCGGTATTTTATAAGTGAGCAAATTGAAGCTTTGGAGATTCATTTCAAATCTGGTTTTCAAGTAGATTTAGTTCTCTTTTTTTTTGTTTGGGAGGGGAAGGAGGGGGGAGAGAAGGTTCTACATGTGTTTGGTTTTAGAATGTATAATACCTGGACTCGCATACCTTATACCACATGTTTGGTTGATAAACTTAAAATTTTAGCTTCCCTTATTTTTCTCTGCCCTTCCAGCCTCCCTCTTTTGTCTTTATTTCCTAGGATCCAGATCTCTCAAGGTGTGCGAGAGGAGGGGGAGGGGGGTTATTATCTAATTTTCTCTGTGCTCCCCTCTTTTGTCTTTTCCTAAGCATGTTAGGACCATAAAGAGTACATTCGCTGAAAGTTTATGGTTAATTCCTGAAGTCTGCTCGACAATGGGATAATCATAGTATCAAATCCTGAACAAAAATCAGTAAGGGGGCCTAAATATTGACTTCTTTATTATTTAATACCAATGCTCAAAGTTGTGCTTTGGCCAACATGCTAAGAGAAATTGTAGAACTAAAAAGAATTGAGGAAGTATAATCTAAAGAATACTTTCTAAAACTGTTTAATTACAATGTAAAGTGGATCTTTTCAAATTATTAATTCAAGCTCTAATACTGTTATGCACGTCATAACACCCACAAAATGCTGCTTTTACAATACAGCTACCATCTTTATTATCGCGTCCACAACTTGTTTCTATTGATAAGCCGGGGGGAGGGGGGATGCATCAGTGGGTAGTGCTGGCTGTTAACGTGGGTGGGCGTTTTTGTTAACATATCTAATTCCGAAGGTGGGGGTCTGGAGGAAACTCACCCCACCCTACCCTACCCAACCCCCAAGGGGATGGGAACCCCACACCTTGGGGGATTGGAGAGTGGGCCTCACATATCAGATTTGGTAAACTACTGTATCAAACACTATGGATGGGTTTCAGTGATTCTAAAGCCATTCATGATACCAAAAACTTACGCAGTAAATCCCCCCTGGCCTTAATCTTTCACTGTAGTCTGTGGCTGCAAGTTTGCCTGGTATTCTGTACATCCATGATGCCACTTATCTCTGCCACTATGGTGAACGTGGTCCTTTCTTCTCTGCCAATAATTTGAGATTAGTCTACACTATTTTCTATTTTGAATTGAAACCTTTTGGCCTTCCTGTTCTATCTCTGCCCAGTCTCTCTGTTTCAATGTGTGTCTGTGCGTGCCTGTTTACTACAGTGTTTGCATCAGGTTAACTGGTAACCCCCTATTTGTTTTTTCAGGGTTATGTCACTAAATACAAGAGTTGATGTCAACATCGGATTCCTCACCGTGTTAGCAGGCACTGAAATGCGAGATCCCAGATCAGTATTTATTGACATCAGGTTTCACTTCAACAGCATAATTCGATCTGAAATGCTCAAATTTGATGTTATGTTTTGGACAAAGGAACTGAATGAGGAGGATATTATTTAATCAGCCTTGAGCTGAATTACAAAATCTTTAAGAGGGTTCATGAGATTGAGTTCTTGCCATTAGGTAATAAGATGTTCGAGGAGGGGTCATGTGAGTCACTGTTCAGAAGATTGTTTAAAAGTTGAGAAGCCTGTTAAATATGTATATGGACTAGATTTCATATAAGTTGGTTAGTGCATTTCTTCTTTCCTCAAAGCTATGAACAATTTTCTCAGAAAGTGTTTGTAAAATATCTTATTTCCCCCAAGTATCAATTACATATTGCCTCATGCTTTCATCAAACTCATAGGCATAGAAGAGTTCTTGGGAGCTACTATACATGATGGATCTAAATCTGGAACGAAGACTTGATTTTGTCGGAGACTGATCCACATCCACCTATTACTCCCATGTAGTGTATGGATTATATATTGTAGTGATGACTTTGCAGGTTGTAGGGTTTTTCTAGGGAATGTTATACATTTAATCTTGGTGAACACAGAATTTTGATTCCAGGTTCCTTTCGATCTGATATGGGTACTGCAGTCAGACTTCTATGAGACTATTTTCTTTTATGGGCAGAATATGTAGTAAGGAATTGGGAATGGGATAGTTGGTTTCTAGTGATTTGATCATTGTTTTTCTTTTGGGAAATTATTTACCAAATGTACTTGTAGTTAGAGTCGATAATAAGAAACTAAACTTTCCTAGGGGTGTTGATTATATTCACCTGGGTGTAGCTTTTATACCCTCTCACATGCTCCATACATGGCATGTGAGAGGAAACCGAATGTGAAAAGGTGTAATTTTAGACTCGGGTGTTTAATGGTTTTTGCAAATTGGGAGAAATTATAGATCATTACGGACATGAATTATCATTATTGTTTAGTACTTAAAATTTGAATGTTGTTTAATTAACCGTGAATATCATTAGAAAAGGGGAAGGAAAAAGAATTTGTAGTCAAATAGAAGAAGAAAATAAAGCAATGATTTGAACATGACCTAAGGCTTCAATTCTCAAGTCATCAAGGACCACATCCTTTTGCTTACTTAAGAGGCCTTTGGCATACGTAAAAGAGGATATTAGCCTGCACACTGCATCACGAAGATTGGATTGAAAGATCAAAGATGATAAAATCGATACACTCCTGTATAGGGGTGTTCATAACCGGGTACCCCGTTTTTCGGGTACCCGGATATGCGGGTCCCCGCATTTGCGGGTAGTTGAAAACTCGGCCCATGACCCGATCCGGAAATATTGGGTACCCGATTTTTGCGGGTCGGGTCATATGGTACCCTGGAAGAAGAACAACCACTATTTTCTATTTAACAAACTACCCTATTCCTTGCAGTTGCAGCTATAAATCTAAGAAAACAATTCCAGATTGTCCCCTCATCAACATATACACAAAAAGAAACACAAAGCACTAATTAAATGAATAGAAAAAGATCATATTTGGCTTTGGCTAGAAATTCATGGCCTCTGATTTATGAATATGAAAAGTTGGGGCTAAGAAGAATGAATATGCAGCGACAATAATTACTGATTAAAGTGATGAAGTATCCTTTGAGATGAGGGAAGGAGAGAATAGAATTGGGAGGCAGAATGGCAGACTACAACCAGTGAAGCCAAGATTTTTTTTCACTTTTTCCGGGTTATCGGGTACCCGCTTAACCAAATAAACGGCCCATTACCCGACCCGCTTATTGCAGATTGTTTCAGGTCGGGTACCCGGCCCATTAAAATTTGAAATTTGAGAAAATTACCCCTTTTTTTATTGCGGGTCAATGAGTCAATGGGCCGGGTCAACAGGGACAGGTTTTTCTGAACACCCCTACTCTTGTATCTTTCTCTCCCCATCAAAAATGTTTCTTTTGATATGCAGAACTCATTGGACATTTGATGCATTTGGTAGCCAAATCATTGATGAATTTATTTTCTTTTATAATTGAGCGATATCCAATTGCATGATAACTTTCTTTAGACCAAACTATCCGATTGGTATAAAAAAAGAGTGATCTTAGATATGCTGGTATATAAAAAAAAAAGTAACAATAATATTGGTATGGACTCAAGGGCTATTCGACAAATTTGTATATGTGTGTACAAAAGCTATATATACATATACATACATGTGGGAGGAAATTTCGAGATCCCACTTTGCAAGGGGCAATAATTGAACTCCTGTCCCAGAGATGGAAGGAGGGCCTCCAACCAATTAAGTCAACATTGATTCTTTCTAAGTTTTTGTCATACAAATATACTTCTAACAAACTACTTCAAATATGATTTATAATCTACTTTTTCCCTCTTTCTCCTTTTTCATGGGATTAATTCACCTAAACAATTATGCTAATGTGTCTCATGATCAAATTTTTGTAAGGATTTAAAGCGGCGCAAAGTATTGAAAAAACGAGGTTTACGTGCATGTGTCAATATTTTATTTAGCTTTAATTATAATTCGGCAAAAACTTAGGTCTATTAGGAACTGCTTGCTTGTCATACCAATTTTTCCAATAACCCCTCCATTTTATACTGATATGTCGTTGTTGACTTTTTTTTTATATATACCAATATGTCAAAGATCCTGTATTTCTTATACCAATTTGGTAGTTCGGCTATTTTGATTTTGCAATAATGATAAAAAAGAGACTAAAGCCATACCTTTGCTAATTGTGACCTATGGGCTTGAGTAACTACAAACCTACTATGAATTATTAAAAGATAACTTTTAATCGTATTAGAGAAACTTTTTGTTATAACCAGGGAACTATGAATTTAAATATAATATAGTTCTTGGAGGGTAGCTTTATGTTATAACTAGGGAACTATGAAGGAAAATATAATACTTCCTCCGTTCCATTTTAAATGAAACACTTACTATTTTAGGCCTTTCAAAATAAGTGAAACGTTACCTTATTTGATATTCACTTCTCTCTATCTCTCTCCTCATCACATGGGTCCCTTCTTTTTTTTCTCTCTATCTCTCTCCTATTCTAAATCCCCGTGCCAAGGCCCTACGTTTCATTTAAAATGGAACGGAGGAAGTATAATTTTTGTGGAAACCTTAAGTTACTACCTTCGGATTCTGGCCCATATAAATCGATATAATTTAAACATGTGCACTATTCACATAACATACTTTGACCATATTTTTCTGCTAATTAATTTACAAAAAATGATACTGGATTTGTCTCTATTTTCAAAATATCAACTTAAAAATAATATTTGCTTATATATATTTAAGAAAATTAATGGTCAAATTATGCATTGACATGTGTAAAAAGTCAAACTGTATCGACTAATATGAGATGGAGGGAGTCAAAAATTACATTATTGAAAATTTGAAATAAATATATAGAAAAAAGCAAATAAATTGAAAGAAATTACTCTCTCAATCCTATTACAAATTTCTCATTTCTTCCCTAAAGCTTGTCCCACATAAATTTTCACAAGGTACGATGCATAACTTACCTTATAATTAACACATTTAAAACTAGAAACCTCTTTTTTTTTTTAAAAAAAAACTCATAGCTCACTTTAAAAAAACAAAACTTTCTTCAAGATTACAAAAATGTGTTAGCCTGCTAGTACCCATTGAACTCAAGTCAGCGGTCAGCCCTACTTTTAAAACAATACCGTAAAGGCAATAACAATGACATTACGCTAACTATGCCCTAAAACTACAACCATGGAGAGAAATGAGAACTTTATTATGGGACAAAAGGAGTAATTTATAACAAAAACTCAATAAATAAATATTGTATTAACAAAAAATATGGTGCTTTGGCACGTCCATGACTCTCATGAACCACAATCCTAAGGCCCTGTTCTTTTGAGCAAAGTTTTAGTTCAATGCAGTTCATCTTATTTTAGTATAGTCTAGTTAAGTTCAATTCAACTAATTTTCACTCACAATTTCAGTTCAGCTAATTTCCTTTCAGAATTTCAGTTAAATTCAGTTTATCCAAAAGATAAAACCTAAGTCCTAACCCTAAAGACTAGACACAGAACTGAATCCCCATTACCCTTGTCCCTTAGCCACTTAGCTGGCTGTGGCTGTAGCCTGTATGATAGAAAATAAATCCCCGTTATATTTAATTCTTTGGTGCAACCCGTTTTACCATAAACGGTTAAGGGTTATTCTACCTCTTTATCTTCCCCCCTTTAATGGCAGATTAACATCTCCAAAACCCCCAGCCTCCATTTTTCTTCACTACCTTCTTCAACCTCTTCTGCTTCTCTATTTTTTCGGTATCAATTTCGTGTACGCCAGTTTCTATTCTATGTAAATCGACGCGATTTTGGTACTTTCTCTCGCTCTATCCACTTTATCTTCGTTAATTTCAATTTGTTCATGATTTCTGCTATTTTTTTTTTAATATTATAGTATATTTTTCCAATATAACTTTAATCGGACAAAATTAATGTAAAGGTTCGTTTTTTTGGTATTGACTTTTTTTGGTACTGATTCGAATCTTAGAGAATATTATGCTAGATTCAGCTTGCTCTAATCTCTAGGTTTACTCAATTTTATTTTCAATTTTTTTTTCTCCCTTTGCTAAGTTTGTAATAAATCTTAATGTTATGGTGTTTTTTGGTTATGATTCAATCATTCAAAGTAGAAATATCTGGTATTTGTGTGTCTTTGATCTGAATATGTTTCGTTAACGATCGATAGAGGCGGTAGGTTTGCTATTAATCGTAGTATCTCTGTCCTAGAAATTGAGAATGTTTGGAAAGATAGTGACCTTTTGATTGTAATTTTGGAGTAGGGAGGTTTTTAGAGGGAATTAAGGACTTGGCAGATCGAAATGTGAACCGTAGCATGTTTAAGTAATCGAAGATATGGAGAAACTGTAGTCTGGTTTAGTTTTGGTACATGCAGATTAGGGTATGCAAATAATACACCTTCTGCATCCCTGTCCCCATCCCCCCAGTAACATAGGAACAAGGAATGTGGATAAGCGAGAAGAATATAAAGATAGAGACATAGAAAGATTGGAATCTTAGGAGGGTCTTGGTGTGACCTATTGGAGGTAGATGATAGGCTTTGCTGTAAGTTTCCCTCATTGGGGTGATAACTGATAACTTATGAGCCATATGAGCTCAGTTTGGACGAAGCTTGGCTTAAGAGCATAATGAGTTGTGATGGGAATTTGTTAGCTTGGCTGAATAGCTCATGAACCAGATTACTTGTTATGAGAACCTCAAACTCTTAGCAAAAGTAAGATATAGTAATAGTGTAAACATAATGAGCAATTGAGTATCTTATGTTACTCATGTAATCAAGTATGAGTCGGTTGAGCTCGTCTTGAGCACTGGTTGAGTTACAAGTTGAGTGGAGCCTGAATTTTCGAAAGTCGACAAGCTAGAGCTCAATTTCGCGTTTGAGTTGTTCCGCTATCTGCCACCCCAAGTTCAAGCTTGGGTCAATTTGTTATCACCCATAATCCAACTCGTCTATGTTATATATTATCAAAGTCGTCGATATCTCGGAAGATGTATCCATATCTATCTGGAAGTGTGAAGTTTGCAGCTTGGGTACAGTAGGTGGAATAAAAGAGTCTATGTACCAGGTTTTACCGCTGTTGAACACAGTCAAAAGTTCGTACATTTGATTTTGGTTTGGCTTTGCTTCGTTAATGAGCTGCCATGTTATCTTTTGCTTCTTGCTTCTGTGGTCCTGGGACCTGAATATATGGTGGCTCAGAGAAAAGGCAGTCTTCAATCTCGAGATTCTGATTGCTTTTGCCTGTTGTTTAGCTCTTTTGCCTTTCATTTCTTATTTTTGAAATTTTTACTTGTAGAATTCTTGAATATTCATAAATATGGCTGCATTGATCTTGTACATTTTATGTTATACGTTAAATTTATCTGAATATTTGTGCACTTTTCATTGAATTGGTTTCTATCTTGTCATTCTCCTGCCTTATTTCTAGCCCCCCACACACACAGACACAAAATTTATCTTTTACATGGATTTGAATTCTATCGGTTTTGTGCTAATTACACCTTATTATATGACTGTTTGCATGGCTAGATACTGCATTCTGTTAACTTCAATGTCCTTTAAGGCTCAATGCTCACAGTACGCTAGGAGGTAGAAGAAGTCACAAATTGGAGCTAACTGAATTGGTTAGATAGAATGCTAGATAACTGTACTCTTCTTGAATAGAAGAAGCACAAGACCTTTGTCCATCAAGTGAGACCTAGAATGGAGCAAACTGTTGCTGAAAGACCTACATCTCAGGAACAACATACCGGTCAACTTCATATGCAGCATAATGGTACAGTGAATAGCAGTGATGGTCAGTCAGAAAAAAATTCAATAGGACGATGGTGTTTCAGGAGATCGACAGTCTGGAGAGGATCTATACCCAGTGATAGTTTTGATGGAGATCAGTTAGGACGCAATAGTTTTCAAAGACCTGTATGCCGTGACAACTTGCGAGGCAGTTGTGTCCGTGGAGCATGTTGTAAATATCAGCACTCTGATTCTGATGGACGTGATAGATCCAGGTTTTATCACGACGAGCGAGAAAATTTGGGTGCTGTTGCAAATTTTGGTAACTCCCAAATATTTAGAGAAAATCATGATTCTGATTCAACAAGTAGGTTTTCCTCTAGAGGCTACGGGAGCAGATCTCCTTGCCGTAGATTTCAGAGTGGGAGGTGCTACCGTGGAGCATCTTGCCGATATCTGCATCCTGAATCGACCAGTTATGATAGAATGAATCATGGTTCAATAGTAGAACAACGACAAGAAGATGAAGCAGTAAGGGATTCTGGTTTTGGTGGAGAAAATAGAGACAACACTCTGAGGATTTCTCAGGAGCATGGTGAAGCAGATAAGGAAAATAGTTCAAGGCCTCTACCTCTTTCAGGAGAACACGAGAGCAGATCTCCCTGTCGCAATTTTCTCAGAGGCAAATGCATGTTCGGAGCATTTTGCAAACGTTGGCACCCTGTCACTTTGAGGACATCTCAAGAGCATGATGAAGCAAACATGCATAATCATTTGAGAGTTGGGGCTTTTTCAAGAGATCCCAGAAGTAGATCGCCTTGTCGAAGTTTCCTCAGAGGTAAATGTTACCGTGGAGCATCATGTGTGCATTTGCACCCTGTCACTGTCCATGATAGAACAAGATATGATTTGTGGAGTGTTCAACAACATCAAGGAGCTCCAGCAAACCCACATTTTGGTGATGGCAGTATAGCTACCCCTTTAAGGATCTCTCTAAATCAGGAGGGATGCAAGAACCATGAAATCCAACCATATCGAGACATGCATGTTTTTGAGAGAAATAAAGAATGGCCGACAAAGGATGGTATGCAGTTGACTGGCAACAGAGAAAACTTGGATGTAACATCAAGGAATTGGTCTTATCAGAGGCAGAGAGGCAGGTCTGCAAATGATTTTGGTGGTGACAAGCGAACACGAGAGGTTTGCCTTCAGTTTACGAGGGGCAGGTGCAAAAGTGGAGAGCTCTGCAGATACCTCCATGGTTACCATGAATATGCTACTTCTATCTGGGCTGACAAATCATACAATGAAGCTGCTGGACATTCTAGGAATTTTGGTGTTACTAACCAAAATGTCAATACAATTATGGCTCAAGAGCATGCTGATGCTAAGAACTATAAGATGTCGCTTGTTGAAAGCGTACATATGGAAAGCAGTCAAAATGGTTGCATCGACAAGGAAACCCGAGGGAGATCTGTTGATGACGCTATAGAACCAAACATTCTTGACCGTAGAGTTCATGTGCCTACCATGATTGGGTATAAACGTGAAATTTCTGGTGAGAAAATTTCGAGTTTCTGCAATTCTGCTGATAATCATGAGGATATCAGTTTGTGGAGTCGGCCATTCAAACGGCGAAGAAGCAGTAGTCAGTCTCCAATTACCCCCAATAATGATTTTCATTGCAGGAACTTAAGGGAATATGATTCTCGCATTGCTGTACGTAGAGGTAGGTGCTACAATGTAGGACGATTCCAGTATCCAGATCGTCACTCTTACAGGTATGAGAAGCCTATGTATCATGCGAACAGCCAACAGCCTACAGAAGGTGAAGCAATTTTGGTGAACCCTTGCTCTCAGGAATGTAATGATTCGAAGTTGGTGACACCTCAAAGGCATGATGAAGTGGTTAGTCAAGATCGGCAGCTAGATCAGTGTTTCCGCGGCAGCATTGGTTCAAATAATGCAATCGTCAGGGAGAAAATTGAAGCTGAATTTGCAGGATGTACTTCGAAGCCTAGTCGCACAGACCCAAATGATGGGGAGCTAGCAACATGCAGCAATGCAGTTGATAGTATAACGTGCACAGCTGCTATTAGTCAGGAAGTTTTGGGATCGTCTGAAGAGCTCGATGTTTCTCCAGCAGCTATTGATTTTAGTATGTTAGAGGAAGGACCTATTGGACTGAATATTAATATGGGTCAGGAGAGCAATGAGAGATCTGCTGAACTGATGCCAGCGATGAAAACCTATTCTAGGAATAAGCGTAAAAAAAGGGGCCCTAAATCTGCATCTGAAATCTTGAAAGAGGAGGTAACTGATGCCTCGGAGCAGGGGACTCTGACAACTTCTTTGTGTAACCCGAATGTTGTGTCCGTCTCTGGCATTCCAGTTGAAAGGATGAAGAGTGCTTCAAAATGTAATGATTTGGAGAACATGGATATGCATGGCCATCCAGTTAAACAGCAGAAAAAGAAGTGGAAAAGAAAGTTGCTTTGTGTTGCATCTTGTGAAGACTTCATGAAAGAAGTGGTAATTGATGCCTCAAATAAGGGGACACCGGTCAGCTCTTTGGCAGAAACTCATTCGTGTAACCCAGATATTGTGTCAGTATCTGGCGTTCCAGTCGATATGGAGATGAGTGATCCAAAAAATGGTAATTTGGTGAAAGTGCTGGTGCCTGACCAATCAGTGCAACAGAAGGTTAAAAAGAAGCACAGAAAAAAACGTACTGGATCTGGAGTATGTGATGAAAATAAAGAAGAGATAAGTGATGTGACAGAACAGGGTATGGCAATTAGTTCTTTGGTGGAGACTTCTACAAAGCCGAATATTATGCCTGTTACTGATGTTGCAGTCGATATGAATATGAGTGCTTCGGAAAATAATGAGTCGGAGAATGCGGTCTTGCATGATGTCCCAGTTATAAGGAAGGTTAAGAAGAAGCGTAAGAAAAAGTGTCCTGGATCTGGGTCATTTGAAGAAAATAAAAAAGAAGAGATAAGTGATACCTCAAAACAGGGTATGCCAATCAGTTCTTTGGTGGAGACTTCTTGGAGTACGCTGAATATTGTGCCTGTTACTGGTATTGCAGTCGATATGAAAATGAGTGCTTCTGGAAACAATGAGTTGGAGAATGTGCTCTTGCATGAACTCCCAGTCATACAGAAGGTTAAAAAGAAGCGTAAGAAAATGTGTCTTGGATCTGGATCATTTGAAGAAAATAAAGAACAAGAGATAAGTGATTCCTCAAAACAGGGTATGCCAATCAGTTCTTTGGTTGAGACTTCTTCGAGTAAGCCGAATCTTGTGCCTGTTACTGGTGTTGCAGTAGATACCAATTTGAGTGCTTCCGAAAATAATGAGTCGGAGAATGTGCTGTTGCATGACCTCTCAGTTAAACAGCAGGAAAATGGTTGCAGGACCAACAAAATTGAGAAAAATGTGGAGCCCGCGCTCGCTACTACAAAACATGGCACTTTGCTTGTTGGTAATCCTGAAGGTCACTCATTGCAAACTTTACAATATCCATTAAAAGCAGTTGTTTCTAGAAGAAAGCTTCTTGTGCTTGATGTGAATGGGCTACTGGCTGACATTGTTGGGAAGGGAGAGTATTCGTGCTATTATGAACCAGACATAATTGTATCAGGAAAAGGAGGTGAAGCATTTTACCTTCATGTCTGCTTAGTTTTGTGTTATATATATAGTCTTCAGTATTTTAGTCTGACCTCTTTTCCCTGTTCTTTTTCCAGTCTTCAAACGGCCTTGCTGCGATGATTTTCTACAGTTCTGCTTTGAAAGATTCGATGTGGGCATTTGGTCATCAAGACTCATGTAATGATTCTCTTTTTTTAATATAATAATATATTTTTTATTGTAGTTTGACTCCGACACGGATATGAAACTCTTGTTGGCACTAAAAATTTTACCCTAGACACTTTATTTAAAGTTTTCTGCATGTTTTGTAAGGGAAAAAAATTGTGATGCTTCATATGATACATATTTTGGTTTGGTATTTACATATTTACTAGAACTAGCAAACAGGTTAACTTGAAATGTGGGTGAGTGATATAATGTGACTAACACTCGGAGTTGCTTTTAAAAAGACGAATATATTGTTTGTTTCTTACTCGCACCCGTGTCAGTTGAAGACAGTGTCCTGTTTTTTTTTTTTTATTTTATTTATTTACTAGGAAAGTTGAGTATACAAAAAAGAGAACTAGATCTCCTTAGACTTCAAATTAAATGTTGAAATCCCCCAACCAGCCTTAGCCCAAAAAGAGACTGGACAAGTAGAATTCCATCCCATAGCAAATCACTAGTTTTAAGGGTTTTGGAGAAAAGTGCATTTTGCATTGCTCTTATTACCACAGGCCACCATAGAATACTGTAAAAGCAAACACCCAGACTATCTGCTTTTCCAGGCCTTTCAAATCCAAAAAGCCCACAAAATGAACCTCAGCACCTCAAAAACAGTACAGGCCACAAAACAAAAATATGCAACACCTCCAAAACAGTACGGGGGAAAACCTAGGACTCCTTATATACAGCAAAAGGCAGCTTCCGAGTATGATATGCCATCTGACAATGAAGGAAGACATGCAAGGAAGATTTATTATTGGCATGCCATTAGTGTTGACCGTATGCCTTGTCACTGTCCGCATGAGCTCCTATCTTCAGAGTAACCTTAGCCTTGCAGATAGAATTGTCCGCAGGGATCAGGGGGTACCTCAGAGGCAAAGATGAGTAAACCAAACAGGACTTGCAACTTGCAAGGTTAGCTTCCTGAAGAATCATCAACCCACGTTCTAGAATTCTTTTTGCTTCCTGCTATAATGAAGGTGAGCTCATCAATCTCCCTGTCAAGGGGATGCCTCTGCAAGTGAAACTCCTTAACTATGACCTGTGTCCTAAGTTTGAGCTCTGGCGTATCTGACAGTTGGGTATGTGGCAGTATCTGAGCAACATAGATTCTCTTTGATAAATCTAATGCACTCTTGTTTTAATCGACAGTACTATGAAAATATGATAAAAACACTTCGTCCTTGATTGAATCTGCTGTAAAGAATTCTCATGGTTTCTCTGATAGTGTATTCTGTCTCTTGTAATTTTGCTGTCCAATATGATAAGATTATGTAAGTTATATGATGCTCATCTGTTTAACTACCTATGATTGAAAGTGAAAGGTTTATGTCTGAGAAGTTTTGGCAGATGTCTATGATAGATCCTATATAAAGAAATCTTATTTTCACCTGTGTAAGGTGTGTAAGACTAACAGAGCAACAGTTGTTAATTACAAGTGAACTGGCTGCTGTTATGTCAAAGTCAAAATAATATATGCACAAGGAGTATGCTCAGTTTCTTGTTTGCTGTAATGGTAACTAAAGTATCTGCTTTACAAGCTTCCCTATTTTCTTTGCAGGAAGAATCTGACTAAGGTGGTGGACTTTCTCATGGAGGATACCAAAGAAAAATTACTGTTCTGTTGGGTGAGGCATTATCTTCCCATT
Organism: Beta lomatogona; assembly: GCA_947646795.1. Taxonomy (NCBI): domain Eukaryota; kingdom Viridiplantae; phylum Streptophyta; class Magnoliopsida; order Caryophyllales; family Amaranthaceae; genus Beta; species Beta lomatogona. The sequence goes on from CANSNZ010000351.1 coordinate 1,633,966, forward strand.
TAATTATCAAACATGCATACTAACAGAAACTTTCTATGCTAAGATGTCATATCTTGTCTTCTCGATTACTAGCATCTTTCGTTGGTGAATTTCTATAAACATCTGGTGAATACGTGCAATTCTATGATTTTAAAACATGGCTGGAAAAGGGTAGAAAATTATGAGATCATATCTTCTGAATGAATTTCCCCTCTCGACCCCTTCCCTTTTTGTTACATTCTCTGCTTCTCCTCCTATTCTATCAAACTTCTACCACATTTTCACTCTTCGAACACAATTAAAATGGACTGCTAAATTACCCTTATTTTTGCTCCTTTCACAGGCAGTAGTATTGGAGGCCTTGGTGAAGTCATTACAAATATATATTCTTCAGTAGCTTTTCCATAACCGTTGCATTGCCATGCATGACAGCATGAGTGATATCTTTGCAAAACTAATAGGTGCAGTACTTATTGGAATAGTTACCATCCAGAACACTTGAATACCCAACATATTCCTTTTTGGGATGTTTCACAATGCTTGCAGCATTTGTCTTTTGACTAAGTTTTTATACAAATAAAGTCTTTATTTATTTATTAATCACATGGGTCATGTTTCACTCTCTCTCCTTCTTGGTTCATGTGTCATTTTCGTATGTTGCAAGTAAAGAAATAGAGCTAGTATTTACTTTCAGAATGGCAATTGGAATGCTATGAACTTCTATCTATTAATTATCTATGTTGGGCCTAAGGTTCTAATGTTCTATAGATAATGATCATCTTAACAAATGCAAACTCTTATTTTTTTAGCTTGGTTAACAAGAGTTGTTTGTTTCGACTTCTATTTTTCTACAGTAACAGGTATTGGTGTTTACCTGTGAAAGACCTCATAAGAGAAATATTGTGGAATATTTCTATCTTCTAAATGTATGTATTCACTTATTTGCGATGAATCAAACCTCACTTCACAGTTCATATATGTCAGTCAGTCACAAATAAATTCTTGCATGTAGTATAGTGCTGCCAGTATTAGATATCCTGGCAATGTACTGTTGATTTCAGAACTTATTATCGAATCATATATCCTGAGCGGGCACTTAAAATAAATAACATGGCTGAGGGTGGTAACTGATAACAACCAACTAGATCCTGATTTGAATATTTATGTGAGATGGTATTTTGATGATAAGATGTAAATTCGTGATAGTAAAAAGGTCTAATGAGCTGAAATTATATATTGGGAGGGAGAAGGCCTGAATCTAGACCAGCCTAGATGTTTCTTTATTCGAAAGAAGATTACGGTTTTCTATGTTGTCTTCTGCTGCTATCTTTCTGTTTGAACTTGTTGCTCTATGCAATACCTTTGCATTCTTATTTTCTATGCCTTTGCAAATATGCAGCAACTGCTGAATGTTTGGAATTCTGACTGACTAAAAGAGACCTCTGTGCAGGATCGTGCCTATTGTACTCAAACGCGATACTCAACTCTTGAAAGCAGGAAGAAGCCTCTTGTTCTAAAGGAACTGAAGCATCTGTGGAGTGGGAAGAGGCTTGGTCTTCCTTATTATAATGAAACAAATACAGTATTGTTGGACGATTCACCATACAAGGCTTTACGGAATCCTGTAAGTGCCAATCTAAACAGTATTGTTCCTCAACTATCAATAAGCACCTCTGATACAATGCTAATTCTCATATTCTTCTGGTATATCTGTCGCTCAGCCCTACACAGCCATATTTCCAGAACCATACACTTTCAAGCATCGTGCAGATAGAGCACTAGGTAAGATGCCCTTGACCTATAAAGAAGTTATGTTTCTGGATCACTTGACCGATGATAGTGTGTATCCATCCCTGTCTTGCTCAAGGTTCATCTTTGAGTGGTTTAAGAAGCATTTGCTGCTGTCCTGCTCGCTGCTTCTTTTGTAGTAGATTTTACTATATAACACTATAATGTGGAGGAATATGTTCTTTTTTTTTTTTTCACAAATTGAAGTCATTACAGGACCTGATGGTGAACTTCGTGTATATCTTGAGAGACTGGCAGAAGCTGATAATGTCCAGAAATTCATTCAGGAAAATCCATTTGGTCAAAGTCCCATCACCGCAGAGAGCCCATCTTGGGGATTTTATGCTAAAATTGTTGGTAATCGTGCACGTCAACAAGAAAGAGCCTGCATTACCCATTGCCCTGACTCACCAGAGTGCAGCATTGCAGGTAACAACCTGCCTCAAAGCTGAATGGTGTTTAGGCTTGATTTTCAGCGCGTAGCCTACTAGATCATATTTGCAAATGTCCTGAGGACACACTCTTGAGCAATGCTATGAGTTATAAGTCTTATGACTTCCTAGTCTCGACGATTGGTCTCATTTTTGTATTTTAGGTTTTATGTTGTTTTGTGATAAAGAGTGTAAGAGTAAACCATAGATCATAGGCTTATAATTTATTCTTTTTAACTTGAACGCGATAAAAAGCTGTAATCTAGGAGGTCTAACTGTCTAGTTCTGCCGAGCCTCTAAAATGAGGTTGTGGTGAAGTTGAAGCAAAACCTGTTGCTGTAATGTTGCGGCTGTTCAATATTTCATGTACTAATTAATATCATCAGCTTTCAGTTTGTCTACATTCTTTTGTACTACTCCCTCCGTCCCATAATATAGTACTCACTTCTCATTTTTCACGAGAATTAAGGAAATGGAAGGAGTAAGTACTTTCTTGGTACCTTTGTCTTGAAACTAACTCTTTACTTTCTTTTTCCTTTAAATTAAGATGAAAAAGCAATAAATGTTCATTGGAATTTTGTAAAACAATAAATAAGGACACATATTTTAAGAGAAATGTAGGGGTATTTTGGAAACTTTATGTAGAAATGAAGGATAATTTATTCTAAATAAATTGATAAAAAAGAAAATAGGCACAATATTTTGGGACACTCAAAAAGGAATGTGAGCACTATATTATGGGACGGAGGGAGTATTTGTTGTTCGGTGCTTCAGTGTTTGTCTGGGTTGGATGTTCACTTGTATTATGCTGGACGTCTATTGCAGACACTGCTGAGCGTGAAAAAAGCAGGATTATTTTATTGACTTATTTTCAAATGGTATCTATTATACTTCATATGGCAATTGACAACACATGGGGATACCAAAAAAAAGAAAAAAGAGAAAAAGAAAAAGAAAAAAGGGGATAACTACTTGCTTCATTTATACCGGGGGTAGTACCACATATAAACTGAACAACAGTTTTTTGAAAATATAAAGCAAAGACAATTCTTTAACACAATTAATTTAATTTTCTATATGCTTATTATAATAAATCATGGATTTTTTGTCCCAACCTACTACAAGTTTTAGGGACTTTGCAAGAAACTACCTTAATTAAGCAAAATTGTCCCAAAATACCTACTTTACAAAACTACTGTTCATCACTACCAAACTGGATTTCTCTTTCGTTGACCACGGATTTTTGAATCGCAAAAGTCACGTGCCAGACACCTGACTCATTCCTTTGGTAAACAATGGAGTTGCAGTAACACCGGTTGTAACCACAACATCGCCTAAAACGCGGAGCTGCAGCAACAATGCGAACAACAACCACAACACCGGCTGCCGCACAGAGCTGTAGCAACACCGGTAGCAGTATGGAGAAAGGAGAGGCCTGCAGTGGTCTGGGTTGTAAACAAGAGGGGGAAGGGATTTTGAGTGAAAAGACAAAAAAATAAAGGTCATGTGCTCGCACATGACTTCGGTGACCAGAAAACCGTGGTCAACGCAAGAGAAAACCGATTTGGTAGTGGTCAACAATGGTTTTTGTAAAGTTAAGGTATTTTGGGACAATTTTGCTTAGTTAAGGTAGTTTCTTGCAAATCCCCTAAAAGTTGTGTTAGTGGACAAAAAATCCATAAATCATTGTTGTATTCGTCACGATTATGACGATTATTGTGCCATCTTTTTGAACGCGCTACAAAGAGCATATTGTTTTTAGATATTGCTTGAAAGAAAATTAAGTTATCTTCAGAAGAAAAAAATCTACTGAATTTATTGTGTGAATCTTCCATCGTGATATTCCTACATGAAGGTGACATGCCATCTGATATTGATTTAGGGTACTTTACTTAGAGAACCGTTTCTATAGAATAAGCGTAGATTTATAATTCCATTTAGGACTTGCTCTTACCATCTTCCTATCTTGTGACATACTTTATTTAGGACTCCATTCGTTTCTGAAGTACCAATTTCTTTTTATTAGAATCAAGGAAATAGGGGAAAAATTGGTGGGAGAAATGAAAAAGGTAGGATTAAGAAGAGAGAAACAAATAGAAAAGTGGGGGAGATGTGAGTAATTTAGTAAGAAGTTATGTTGGGTCTCATATGGCAAAATAGAAGGAAAAAATGCGAGATTTCTTAAATGTACAAACAAAAAGTGAACATTTTTTTTGTGAAATGGATGCAGAGGCCTATGTGCTTCAAAGCGTAGATGGTGCGTATAGTTGTTGAATGAGCATTGTGCGTACAATTCATATCTAACACGCTAATGAATACAAGTGTTACAATAAAACGAATATAATGTCAAATCAAAAGAATGTATTTTTAATTTTTAGTAATTAGACTCAATTATAATGTTCTTTCAAATTCTGCTAAACGTTCATTCCAATATAAAGTTATGTTAAATCAATAAGCATTTTGAATTTTAGAACTACATATTTTGATTTTGAAGAACTTGCAAATGTTCATTTTGTAACTCGTGAAATTTCACTTAACAATCGCGTATGTTCAACCACAATGAATATATGTGCATTATTAATGTGTGAATTTTGAATTTTAGAAATATACATTTTAAGTGTTCATTGATAACTTGCAAATGTTCAATTAATAAGGTTGCATGTTCATCCAACAAGAAGTAGGCGTACAAATGTTAAGTTTTAGAAATGAAGATTTTGTTTTTTTGAAAATCTTTCATGTGTTCATACATAATTCGCAAGTCGCAAATGTTCAATCAATAACATTGTATGTTCATCACATACTATGTTGCTTTGAATAAACTTAATATTCTTTCGTATTGTCTCTCTAGATTGACACGCACGTTTTATTGTTATACGTTATACTTACACATGTGTTTTAGTTTGTGCACATAATACTCATCCTACTACCTTGGTCTGTGTGTAGGATCTAATTTGCGTATGTGCACGAGTCCCTTCACATATCTATCCCAATTTTTTTTGGTGCAAACATGTAGTATATCCCAATAATATAATGTGTATCTTCTCCATTATTATTGTCATTCTGTTTTCTTTTGGGGTAGTTGGTTTCGCCAGCTGAGCAACATGTCTAATCCAACTACCCCTCATAGATGGTGAATGCAGATTCAAAACAGCAGAAGGCTAGATTAGCTACGTTCTTTACAGATATTGCTGGAAATGTTGATCAAGAAGTTTTCCATGACTGCATTCGGGGTTTGATGGAAATGCTAACTATCCACGGTATTTACCATTTTTTATGAAGGAAAGCCCACTAGAGCAACTATAAGTATCATTCGTAGGAATATCCGAAGCCAACAAATTTAATATGGTATTTATCAATTTTTTTTTTTATTGTGAAGCGTTGTTTGATAGAATAACTGATTTATTTTTTCCTAGAGATGAAGTCATAAAGATGAGGGACTATTGAGTATTACGGTGATCGATGGACTGAACTACATCGAGGCAAAGAGTGTTACTTTGTTAGAGTCCGTTTGATTCAACTTATTTTGTTTTATCTTATCTTATCTAAATTTATCTTATTTTATCTTTTCTTTTCTTATCTTAACTTATTTTATATCTTATATTCTAATTTATTGTGTTGTCTAACATAGCTAATCCGTTTTATTCAACTTATTTTATATGATCTAATATGATCTTATCTTATCTTATCTGGTCTTATTTTTTCTGAAATAAGTTAAAATAAGTTGAACAGAACAGAGACGAACTCCCTCCGTTTCATTTTAATTTACTCACTTCACTTTGGGGGAGAACCAAAGAATAAGTACAAAAGTATGAAAGAGAAACTGAAAAGGTGGAGAGAGAAACTGAAAAGTGAGAAAGAGAAAGTAAAAAGTGGGTTAAAATATTAAAAAGTGGATGACATGGGTGGAAAAAGAGGAGAACGTAGATGTGACATGTTACCTAAAATAGAAAAAGCAACAGTGTGTAGATTAAAAAGAAACAGACCAAAAAGGAAAGTGTGTAGATTAAAATGAAACGGAGGAAGTAGCTTTTACCTAGTTTTGGGAACCATTAAAATAAAAAAGTTATGATGAGATTGCCCTCTCAAATCAGCAGCTCTAAAACTTTATTAGAAAGGCTTGCAATCTTAGTCTCTTCCTCTATTATGGTTGTCTCAGTTTGGGAGATTTTAATGCATTACTATTTACCGTCCGTATTTACTAAAAATCGTCCGTATTTTTTCCTAGATATCCCTAAACTACCCCTCTCACTCTCAATCACTCACTCACTCACACCTCACCCAACCACCATCCACCCACCATAGCAACCACCACCACCACAACGTCAACCACCGCAACCACCACCACACCGGCGACCACCACCGCAACCACCACCACGACGTCATCCACCGCAACCACCACCACACCGGCGACTACCACCACCACTCTCACCGAAAATCCTGTTACCATGGCTATTTCAAAAAAAAAAAATTTTTTTGGAAAAAGCCATGGTAACGGATGAAAATTCCGTTACCTCCATGGAGGTTTCGGAATTTTCATCCGTTACCGTGCACTGGTGGCGGATTTTTTTTTAAAACTAACCACATTCCGTTCCGATGTGGTTGGCGGCGTTGACGGTTCTTCGTGGTGCTCCGGTGGTGGCAGTGGTCCGCGATGGTGGTAGTCAGGTGGTGGTGGTCAGGTGGTGGTCGGGTGGTGGTAGTGCGAGAAGTGAGAGAGTAAGAGTGGGGTAAAAAGGGAGGGGTATGGGGGGAATTTTAAGGAAAAAATACGAGCGATTTTTAGTAAATACGGATGGCAAATAGTGATTGAGTACCTATTTTTAGGATTTACCTAACCACCTTTTTAATTCATATAGTGACCCATTTACGACAAAAAGTAAAACGGAATTGTACTAATGTTATTGTAAGGTGATCTTATCCCAAATTTGCTAACTGACAAATTATCATAATTCACTCTCGATTTTGATCAAAACGTGTCCCTTTGCCCTCTATATTATTTGTGTGATTCATGCTAGACTTTTAAAGTACTTCATGTAAAGCCCAATACATAGGTTCATGTAATAATAAATTCAATAGGTTCTTTTCTTTTTTATAAAAAAATCACACCAATTCATAAAAATCAAAACTAACAAATACCAAATTAGATTAAATAAAATTCTATTATGTTAAAGCTACGATCATTGATAAGATATAATACCTCTCCGAACCTTCTTTTATATTGCTGTGTTAAAGCTACGATCATTGATAAGATATAATACCTCTCCAAACCTTCTTTTACACAGCTGCTTGATACAACCTTCTACAAGGGGCTTTATTAATTTTTTGTAGTTTTGACATAGAACGTGATTTGATTCATGACCAATTGACGGTAAAAAAAGAATAATAGAAATCTTTAGTGACAAAGCCGCGCAAATTCTCACCAACATATTTATCTGTAATATAAAACAAAACACCAAAAACAAAGTCCCCAGACTTTGACAAGGAGAAAGATAAAACCCAACATATTGGTAGATATAGCCCAATATATAAGTAAGACAACTCTCTAAAGAGACTGGAGATTTATTATAAACAAAGACTTAGAAACTAATAATGGTCTGGCGTGTAGATATATGTACACAAAAAAAGGAGCTTACCACCACCAAAAGTGTGGTGGTAATAGCTCCTAATCAAAAAAGAAAACTAGGGTTTTAGAGATGAAAAAGGGATGATGTGTGGATATGTGTAGAGATATGTACAAAATTTTATATGCTATGTGTTATAGCATTAATTAATGATGCGGTGTGAGTTATTTATTTGACATAATAGAGTTATTAACAGGAAAAATTGTTTAAATAAGTCAACTTTTGCGTGGTCTTCCCAAAATAAGTCAAGTTCTGGATTTTTCCTTATTAAGTCAACTTTACACCTATTTTAACTCTAAATGAGTTTAATTACAGGTAACCTGTTGGTTACCTTGTTGAACCCTAGTTTTGATGATGACAAAGGAACAAAGATGCAAACTAAGTATTGGACTAACAAGTTGTTTAAGTGAGTGAATTTCAAGGTATCAATGAAAGGAACAAAGAGAATACTAAGTCAAGGAAGAAATCAAGTTTGGATTTTAAAGACTAAGTAAAGATGTTTCAAGATTTGGTACTGGAGCAGCATTGGAGCAAGAAGACTAAAGCGAGACTTTTTGTTTCTAGTTCCATTGTAAAGGAACGAGTAAGAATGGTAAGGAACTATGGCAATTTAGAATGAATGAGCGTTTGTTCCTTTGTAAGGAACAGACGAACTGGCGCTGAACTAATAAAGTTAAAGGAACTAACTATTAAAAGGAACTAGACTTAGGATGAAGCATTACAACGGTTCATTTATGTCAGTTGAGTAAATTATGCCTAGATTCTAGGTAACCGTTTTTATTTAAGGAAAAATCTGATTTTAAGGAAAATCTTTTTAAGGAAAAGATTTTATTTTTCTAAAGATAATAAAAATTCTTTTCGGTTTTTATGGAAATATTTTAAAGATAATATTTTTGGTAAAAGGATTTTATTTTGGTATTAATAATTAAAATATTTTTAATTAAATCAGATTTTCGAATTAATTCTTAAAGTGGTTGCTAAAATTAAGGAGCAGTAACTTAATTCTCTCCCACGTTTAAACAGTGATCATGGACATCATGGGATGATTGAGGAACGTGTTCCTCCGGGTAAGGAACATCATGGGATAATGGTTCTACCACTAATACATGTTTTAATCCCACGTTCTAAGTTATTACCACTATAAATACTAATGTTTAATTAAGTTCCAATTTGTGTCTGACCAAGTGATTTAGTGAGTTTAACTAAGTAAAGTGTCAGTGCCTTCATTCTCTCATAAAAACCATTTGTTCTTTGCCTTCTTACTCTAAATTCCACTAAGTTTAATTAATCTATTGTATATTGGTTTTTGGGGTAAGGGGACTTTGAGTGAAGTTCTGTAAGAGAGAAGCTTTGAGTAAATCGAGTTAAACTGAGAAAACTTCAAGTGAAGTTGTAAGGAACAACTGTTAAGGGAACAGTTGTTCAGGAACTTGAGTTTAGGAACTCAAGGTGTGGCCCGTGAGTAGAATTAGGTTGTAACAAAGTTGTTTGGCCTAATTAGGGAAAGAATTGAGTTTAAAAATCCCTAGTGGTCGAGGTTGTTTATTCTTGTTGAGCTCAAGAAGTTTATCCTCGTAAAAATCCATTGTGTTCCTTTAGCTTGTTTCTTTGTTCAAGTTTAAAATTCCGCAAAAAGTTACGTTTATTTCTACACATACAATTCACCCCCCTCTTGTATTATTCCTAGTGAAATAACAATTGGTATCAGAGCCAGAACTCAAAAGATAGGAAACCCTATTGAGAAAAAGATCCAAGGAATAATGAATACGACCGAGAAACTTGAGGAAGGTTACTCTACGCAAAGGCTTCCCATGTTCAATGGGAAGTTCTATTCCTACTGGAATAACATAATGAAGATATTCATCAAGGCCGAAAACTACCAGGTATGGAGAGTCATTGAAGTTGGTGATTTCGAGGTCACAACTACTAATGACAAAAATGAGGTAATTCTAAAACCCTTCTCTGAATATGACAAAGCTGATTTTGAAAAAATGGAAGTAAATGCAATGGCTGTTAAATTGTTGCATTGTGGACTTGGACCCCACGAACACAATAGGATCATGGGATGCAAATCCGCAAAGCAAATATGGGATTTACTAGAAGTAACCCATGAAGGAACTAATGAAGTCCAGAGATCTAAAATTGATTTACTAATGAATCAATATGAACTGCTCTCCATGAAGACTGAGGAAAGCATACAAGAGATGTTTACTCGTTTTACTAACATTATTAATGAGTTAGCTTCTCTTGGTAAGTTTATTTCATCAGAAGAACAGGTTCGAAAAGTTCTTAGGAGTCTTCCTAAGGATAGATGGATGGCTAAGGTCACTGCTTTGCAAGAAACAAAAGACTTCACTAAGTTCAACTTGGAACAGCTAGCTGGATCACTTATGACTCATGAGCTTCACCTTGATACTGAGTATGGTGAAAGCTCTAAGTCAAAATCCATTGCCCTCAAAGCAGATGATGAAGATGACTCTGATTCAGAAGAAGAGGAAGCAGCACTCATGGTCCGAAAAATTCGAAAGAAGTATAGCAACATGAAGAACGGGAACTTCAAAGGTAAAACTAATAAATTTTCTAACAAAACTGCTTGTCATAAATGTGGTAGTACAGATCACTTCATCAAGGAATGTCCACTTTGGGAAAATGATAAAACCAAAGAAAGGAACAAGGAACGCTTCGCTGAAAGGAACAAAAAACTAAAGCTCCTTTCTCTAAGGCGAACGTTCGAAAGGCAATGATAGCTGCTTGGGGAAATTCAGAGATAGAAGAGGAAGAAGAACAACAAACTGAAGAAACTGCAAATCTTTGCCTCATGGCAAACACTGACGAAAAAGAAGATGAAGAAAATGTTGAGGTAAGCCAACATGGACTTGAATCAGACTTAGATGGCAAAACTAGGCCTGAAATTTATGATCTTCTTTATGATGCAATTCTTGAATGTACAGATGAACGTGAAAAATGTGAACAAACTAAACAAGCTCTTAAAGTTTGTAAAGAACATATAGAATGGCTTAAGAAAATGAGATCGGATGTTGAAACTAGGTTCTTTGATTTGTTTGATAAAAATTTTAAAATCAAGGAATCATATGAGAGTGTGAAGAATGAAAATTATCTAATTAATTTAGAAATTTCACACTTAAAGGAATTTGTCCCTGTTCTAAGTTCCTTTGATATTAGATCAACCCCTTTGAAAGGTTACAGATTTGAGATCGAAAATTTTAATAAAGAGAAAAATGTTTTAAAGGAGCAGATCTATAATCTCAAGAAGGAACTGTTGTTGCAAGGAACAGAGGCAAAACGATGGTTGTTCCTAAATGGATTGAGAGACCACAGACTAAAAGAAAAGAATGTCTTGGTTTTGAAAACTACAAGAAAAGGAACAAGAACAAGAAATATGTTGACCTACCTAGTGATAAAATTTGCATGTACGGTGGTAAGATAGGTCATTACATAAATCAATGTCAACTAAGAACTGTAATGATTGACAAAAATGTGAAGATGAGTAACAAGAAATGGATTGTCAAATCAAGTCCTAGTCAAGAACAGGAACCCACGAAACAAGGGGTTCCTACAACTAACAACTAGTTGATTTTTGCAGGTTGGAGTGAAGGGGAACAACACTTGGTATCTTGATAGTGGTTGTTCTAAGCATATGACAGGAGACAAATCTAAGTTTCTCTCACTCTCAACCTATGAAGGTGGAAATGTGACTTTTGGTGACAATAAGAAAGGTAACATAGTTGCCATGGGTAAGGTTGGTAAGTCACCATCACATTCCATTGATAATGTATTTTTAGTTGAAGGTTTAAAACATAATCTGTTAAGTATTTCCCAAATCTGTGATAAGGGAAATGTTGTTAAATTTAATAGTGAAAAATGCTTGATCATTAACATTAACTCGAAGAATTTCATCTTGGAAGGAACAAGGAAAGGGAACACATATATTGTGGATCTTGATCTTGTTCCTAAAAACAATCTGACATGTCTTAGTGTTATTGAAGATGATCCACTCCTATGGCATAAGCATCTAGGACATGCTAGCTTTTCATTACTTGACAAATTTCGATCAAAAGATCTTGTTTCGGGATTACCATCTATAAAATTTCATATTGATCAAGTTTGTGATGCATGTGCCAAAGGAAAGCATATTAGATCCTCTTTCAAATCTAAAACTGTTGTGAGCACCACAAAACCTTTAGAATTAATTCATATGGATTTGTGTGGCCCTATGAGAATTCAAAGTAGAAGTGGAAAGAGGTATGTGTTAGTTATTGTTGATGACTACTCTACGTATACTTGGGTTATTTTTCTCTCTAGTAAGGATGGTCCTTGTCTTTGCTAAAAGAGTTCAACATTTGAGTGGTCACAAATTAATGCATATTAGATCCGATCATGGTAAAGAATTTGAAAATTATAAATTTGATGACTTAAGCAGAGACCATGGCCTAGATCATAATTTTTCTGCCCCTAGGACACCACAACAAAATGGGGTTGTAGAAAGGAAAAATAGAACTTTGGAAGAAATGTCTAGGACCATGCTAATTGCTAGTGAACTTCCAAGGAACTTTTGGGCTGAAGCTGTTAATACTGCTTGTCACATAATAAATCGTGCCATGATGAGACCTATCATTAACAAAACTCCTTATGAGCTTTATTTTGGAAAGAATCCCAATATTACTCATTTCAGAACATTTGGTTGCAAATGTTTTGTTCATAACAATGGGAAAGATAATATTGGAAAATTTGATGCTAGGAGTGATGAAGCAATATTCTTAGGATATTCATCACATAGTAAGGCTTATAGAGTTTACAATAAAAGAACTATGTGTGTTGAAGAAAGTGTCCACATAATCTTTGATGAATCTGACAATTTTAATGCAAGCAAACAGGTTGATGACTTTGAGATTGGCTTGGTACAACCAAATGAGAAAGATGCAGATTCAATTGAGGAAGAAGAAATAAAAGAGGAAAGGAACGAAGTAAATGAAAACATTCATAACAATGATGTTCTTGTTCCTCAAGATGATGGAGCTATTCATGTTCCTACTAAGAACGAAAATGTTGAAAGGAACTGATTCAACAATTGCTGAAAGAGGAACAACTGAACAAAGCTCCTCATCCTCTCCTGAAACTCAAGAGGAATAACCTGTTCCTATAAGGGAGTTTCAACCAAAAACTTGAAGACATCAAAAATCACATCTAGTGGAACTCATAATAAGTGACATATCCAAAGGTACGCAAACTAGATCTCAGTTAAGGAATTTTTGTGCATTTCATGCATTCTTATCAATGATAGAGCCAAGAAATCATGAAGAAGCCCTAACTGATTCTGATTGGATCACTGCTATGCAAGCTGAATTAAATGAGTCCGAAAGAAACAAGGTATGACATCTAGTTCCCTCTTCTAAGAAACAAAAAGTGATTGGCTTAAAATGGGTGTTTAGAAATAAACTAGATGAGTATGAAACAATTGTAAGGAACAAAGCTAGACTTGTTGTAAAAGGTTATGATCAACAAGAAGGAATTGACTATGAAGAAATCTTTGCTCCTGTTGCTAGACTTGAAGCCATTAGAATACTAATTGCATTTGCTGCTTATATGGGATTTAAACTCTATCAAATGGATGTTAAGTGTGCATTTCTAAATGGCTATTTAAATGAAGATGTATATGTTGAACAACCCCCTGGATTTGAAAGCAGTGATCTCCCAAACCATGTCTACAAGATTGACAAGGCTCTTTATGGGCTAAAGCAAGCACCTAGGTCATGGTATGAGAGATTATCAAAGTTCCTTTTAGAAAACAACTTTAAAAGAGGAAAGGTGGATAAAACCTTATTTCTAAAATCGAAAGGAACTGACATACTACTTGTTCAAGTATATGTTGATGACATCATTTTCGGAGCAACAAATGAATCATTGTGCAAGGATTTCTCAAATCTCATGAGTAATGAATTTGAGATGAGTATGATGGGTGAGTTAGATTACTTTCTTGGATTACAAATTAAGCAAACTGAAAAGGGAATAATTATTCACCAACAAAAATACATAAAGGAACTGCTAAAGAAATATGGCCTTGAAAACTCAAAGATAAATCACACTCCTATGGGAACTTCAACCAGATTAGATGAAGATTCCATAGGAATAAGTGTTGATCAAACAAAATATAGAGGCATGATTGGTTCACTTTTGTATCTGACTGCTAGTCGTCCAGACATAGCTTTTAGTGTTGGTTTGTGTGCTTGATTTCAAGCTAATCCTAAGGAGTCTCATCTAACTGCCGTGAAGAGAATTCTTAGATATCTTAAAGGAACAGATGATCTTGGACTTTTCTATCCAAGAAGTGATACATTTGAGTTAAGAGGATATGCTGATGCTGATTATGATGGGGATCTTGTAAATAGGAAAAGCACCTCAGGTATGGTTCAATTTCTTAGTCATAATTTAGTTTCTTGGAGCACCAAGAAACAAAACACAGTTGCTTTACCCATTGCTGAAGCAGAATATGTAGCTGCTGCTGCATGTTGCTCTCAAATGCTTTGGATAAAACAACAACTTTGTGACTATGGAATAATCTTTAATTGTGTTCCTATTTATTGTGATAATACTAGTGCCATTAGTATTTCAAAAGATCCAGTGCATCATTCAAGAGTTAAGCATATACATATCAGACATCACTTTCTAAAAGAAAATGTGGAAAAAGGTTTGATTAAACTTGAGTTTTGTCAAACTGAAAATCAGATTGCTGATATACTAACTAAGCCTCTACAAAGAGATAGATATGAAAAATTAAGGCTTGAGTTAGGTTTAATAAAACTTAAATAATTGTTCCTATTCCAATCCCCCATATCTGAATTGATTTGTCTTACTCTATGTGATGTTAAGTGACTGTGATTAATTGCCTAAGACCATTGCAAATTAAGATGTTAAAAACATGTACATGGATTCAAAGGAATAAAGCAACTCACAAATGTCACATAATACTCCCCTTATTGTTCCTAAGTTAAAGAGACATGTATGATATGAAGAATGTTGACTTTTAGCATAAGTTGTTCATATAGCACAAGTTCCTTAGAGTTTATATTCTTTCCATAAATTAAAAAAATCCATAAAAATCAAAAATTCGAAAATCCCAAAAATATAGGAATCAGATTTAATCAAGTCATGATTCTCTTTTTATCTTTTCTTTTATTTTTATCTTTTATTTTTGTTTTTATCCTTTAATTTTCACGCGTGTAACTCTTCATTTACTGTTACATGCATCTTCTTCTTTCTTCCATCCCAAACCGTGTTCCTTAATCGCTTCACCTTCACCATTATTCATTTCCTTCGCACCTCTTCGCACGCCATAAAACCTCAAATTCTTTTCACCAAATGGCAAAAACCTCACTCAATTCACCTTTTCCAAAAACAAAAACTCCCAAAACCTCTCAAATGGAAAACCCCTCTTCTCCATCCAAAACCCTAGAAATCGAAAATTCTCAAGAAACAACAATGGCGGTAGAAGAGAAAAAATTGGAGTCACCTAGGAGAAGTGTGAGAAGAAGAAAACTAATTGGGGAAGATGATGAAGAAGAATCCCCGGAACAAGTTAAGGGGGAAGAAGAAGCTACACATGTTCCTTCCAAAGGAACTGTTGCTTCTTCCTCCAAGAAACGAGTGGAAATAAGTGATTCAAGGTATGTCTTAGGATTTTGTGTTGATTTGGAGTGGGCCAAGAAAGTAAGATTCAATGAATTAACCGACATACTAAAGGAACAGGGTATGGAATACCTGTTTGAAACCGCATTTAACAATGCCTTAGTTCCTTTAGCTATGGATGAATTTTGTGCAAACTTCATCAACACTGATGGAGTATGTACTACTGAAGTTAGGGGGAAGAAAATAAAATTTTCCCAAGAAACTTTAGCAAAAATATGGCAAGTTCCTTGCAAAGGAACTGATCTGTATTTAAGAGCAAAGAAACTGTCGCCTTTCTCAATTTCTCCCAAAACGAGATTGTTGAATCTTTTGGGGGAACTGCTGGCCAAAACAAAATAAATCACAATCTTCTTTCTCCCGTCCACAAAATTCTGTTTAATCTTGTTTGGAGAGCACTCATTCCTCAAACTGAGAAGAGGAATGAGGTGGGTCTCTTAGATATGTGTTACATGTTTTGCCTTGACCACCACATTCAAATAAACTTTCCTTCTCTCTTTATCCAACATCTCACGCATTATATTGAAAATCATTGTGTTGTTGGCTATGGTGCATTGATCACCTCTCTTCTTTCTCACTTTAAAGTGAAGACTACTGGTTGGCCTACCTTGGGAATAAAACAAGGAAATATTCTCAATGAAAAGACTTTGTATGGTTTGGATCTCTCTGTGCAAGAGGGAGTGTTAACTCAAGGGAGGATTGCTCCTAGTTCCTCTCACAAGAGAAAACTGCCCAGGGCAGTGGAAGAGGAACCAGTGGAAGTCATACTGGAGAAACAAGTTCCTGCCCCCACAGAACCAAAGGAACAAGACTTCTTAGCTTTTATTTATTTTCTTTTCTTCTTTTTCCCTTTTGTACTTTAATGGAACAAGTGCTATAAATAGATGACTTTTGCTATATTTGTCTTCGTTTGTGATTTGTGTGCATAATTTCTTACTTGGAATGGCTAGTATTATGTGATTGATGTTTGAGCTAGTCTAACCTTTGAAATTCCTAACTTAACCATTTTTTGGTGCTTGTTAATGGTCTCAAGGTATTGTACATATCAGTCTTCCCGAAATCACCAAGAGTTTGATCTTTTTGACGATGACAAAGGGGGAAAAGATAAGGAACAAACTAATTTGAAAATGGAAAAATTGAAAAAAATTGAAAATCATGAAAAAATGAAAAATTTCAATCCTTAATCTGCCTTAATTAAATTATATAAATTATTATTTTATCTTTTTATCTCTTTCATTCTCTTATGTAATTTGTTGTTTTCCTTAGTTTGTAACTTTGTTGTCATCATAAAAAAGGGGGAAGTTGTTGAACCTTAGTTTTGATGATGACAAAGGAACAAAGATGCAAACTAAGTATTGGACTAACAAGTTGTTTAAGTGAGTGAATTTCAAGGTATCAATGAAAGGAACAAAGAGAATACTAAGTCAAGGAAGAAATCAAGTTTGGATTTTAAAGACTAAGTAAAGATGTTTCAAGATTTGGTACTGGAGCAGCATTGGAGCAAGAAGACTAAAGCGAGGCTTTTTGTTTCTAGTTCCATTGTAAAGGAACAAGTAAGAATGGTAAGGAACTATGGCAATTTAGAATGAATGAGCGTTTGTTCCTTTGTAAGGAACAGACGAACTGGCGCTGAACTAATAAAGTTAAAGGAACTAACTATTAAAAGGAACTAGACTCAGGATGAAGCATTACAACGGTTCATTTATGTCAGTTGAGTAAATTATGCCTAGATTCTAGGTAACCGTTTTTATTTAAGGAAAAATCTGATTTTAAGGAAAATCTTTTTAAGGAAAAGATTTTATTTTTCTAAAGATAATAAAAATTCTTTTCGGTTTTTATGGAAATATTTTAAAGATAATATTTTTGGTAAAAGGATTTTATTTTGGTATTAATAATTAAAATGTTTTTAATTAAATCAGATTTTCGAATTAATTCTTAAAGTGGTTGCTAAAATTAAGGAGCAGTAACTTAACTCTCTTCCACGTTTAAACAGTGATCATGGAGATCATGGGATGATTGAGGAACGCGTTCCTCCGGGTAAGGAACATCATGGGATAATGGTTCTACCACTAATACATGTTTTAATCCCACGTTCTAAGTTATAAACACTATAAATACTAATGTCTAATTAAGTTCCAATTTGTGTCTGACCAAGTGATTTAGTGAGTTTAACTAAGTAAAGTGTCAGTGCCTTCATTCTCTCATAAAAGCCATTTGTTCTTTGCCGTCTTACTCTAAATTCCACTAAGTTTAATTGATCTATTGTATTTTGGTTTTTGGGTTAATGGGACTTTGAGTGAAGTTCTGTAAGAGAGAAGCTTTGAGTAAAGTGAGTTAAAGTGAGAAAACTTCAAGTGAAGTTGTGAGGAACAACTGTTAAGGGAACAGTTGTTCAGGAACTTGAGTTTAGGAACTCAAGGTGTGGCCCGTGAGTAGAATTAGGTTGTAACAAAGTTGTTTGGCCTAATTAGTGAAAGAATTGAGTTTAAAATCCCTAGTGGTCGAGGTTGTTTCTTCTTGTTGGGCTCAAGAAGTTTTTCCTCGTAAAAATCCCTTGTGTTTCTTTAGCTTGTTTCTTTGTTTAAGTTTAAAATTCCGCAAATAGTTACGTTTATTTCTACACATACAATTCACCTCCCCTCTTGTATTGTTCCTAGTGAAATAACATACTTGTTGACTTATTTTCCACCCAAAACCCCTGCACCCTTTTCCCCCACCATTGTGAACACCCCCCACCCCTACGAACACCCCCCCTCCCCACCCTCTCCCCCACCCCCGCGAACACCCCCCTCTCCACCCGTTTCCCCCACCACCGAAAACACCCCCTCCCCACCCTTTTCCCCCACCACCGCAAACACCCCCTCCCCTATTCCGATTCCCCACCCATGCGAACACCCCCTCCCCACCTTCTCCCCCCCCCGCAAAACACCATCTCCCCTACCCCCGCAAAACACCATCTCCCCTACCCTCGCGAACACCCCCTCCCCCGATTCCCGATTCCCCACCCTCGAGAAAACACTCCCCTCGACGATTCTGAAGGTGGCCGGTAGTGAGAATTTGAGAGGTGGTGCATGGTGTGAGGAGGGAGAAGTGGTGGTGGTGGTATTGGGTGGGTAGAGGAGAGAGAATGAGGGAGATGAGGAGGATAGAGAGAGGGAATACGGGGGGGTGTGGGGAATTTTTTTTCCTATTTTTGTTTTTCTTTTAAAAAAAATAAATGTTTAAAGAATCAATTAACACGCGACACGTGTAGTACAATAGGTTAATTTACTTGTTACAAACCACTACAACAAGTCACTTTATGAACCGGCCTAATGAAATTTAAACAGGAATAATTGTCAATAATAAGTCAACCTTTTTCCCATCCGCTAAAAATAAGTCAGCTTTTCATTATTTCCTGAATAAGTCTACCTTTAGTACTTACCAATTTTAAACAAGTTAAATTACAAATAATCTGACTTTTTTCCTTCTTTTTTGTAATTTTTAATTTCTTTTAGGTTTCTCTCTCATCTCTATGAAGAGTTACACATATCATATTTAAGTGGTTAAATAAATTAACAACAGTCAAAGACTTGTTAAAAACTAATTGGTATTAAAGGTTGACTTATTCAAGGATAATCAAAATATTGACTTGTTTTTAGCGGATGGCCTAAAGGTTGACTTATTCTTGACAATTTTTCCATTTAAACATGGTACAAGGTCAACTTATTCAGGAATAATAGAAAGTTCGACTTATTTTGGGAAGACCGCGCAAAAGTTGACTTATTTAAAACAAGTTTTCCTTAATAATAATGCATATTACTGAAATCGTAATGAAGTATTCCCTCCGTCCCAAAATATAGTTTCTGTTTCCTTTTTTAGTGTCCCAAAATATAGTTCCTGTTTCTATAAATAAACAGAGATTCTTCCTAAAATACCCTCATTTGCTTTCTTTAATTACAACTTTGTCTTCAGTTTTCAATGGGAAATTAGGCCACAATTTAATGCTAAATGGGATCTTTTATTCTGATTTCCCCATTTCCTTTGGGTCATTAAATGACCCCATTTAATTCATTTTATACCGTTACAATTTTTCTCTCTCCTAAATCGACTTATTTTTCCTGTCTTCTTCATCTGTTCATACCTAACCCTAGAATTTTCTTCATCTTTCTCTCCTCCCATGTTCAGATTTAGGCCAAATACTCTGATTTGAACGCTTCTTCTTCTTGGAAAATGTTGAGTTTATTACGTTCATATGTTTTTCACTCTCAGTTTTTGTATACAAATTTCATTTTTTCTGCATTCTTGGAATCAATTCACCTCTTTCATCCTCCATAAAAGGTGATGATACATATATGTAGTTTAAATGCGTAAAAAATTGTGATTCTCTCCAAAATTGTCCTCGCATGTTAAATTAATCTTCATCTTCATCCTTTGAAGCCAGTAGATCTGACAATTTTGGGTAAAATTTTGCGATTAGTCCCCTGTTCTTTGAATATGAGTTATGGGTAGGGATGCAAGTGGAGCGGGTCAAGTAGGAGACCCTCCCCATCCCCGCCCCAATGGGGCGGGGATGGATCCTAGTTTGGTGGGTAGTGGGGCGGGGATGGGGATGAAAGTTATACCTGCCATGGGTGATGGGGCGGGGGTGGATTTTAAGTTGTACCCGCCCCATCCCCGCCCCGCTCCGCCCCATCCCCACACACCCTACATCTTACCCACTTAAAATATTAAATTTTCAACAAATTACAAGTCTATAACACTCTTTAATAGTTTTTCTAGCTGAATATATTTTTTGTTATTAGTATTTGAAATTATATATGGTATATGAGTATTATTTAGTGAGTTTCAAATGAGGATTAAGTGGATGGTGGGGCGGGGAAGGTGGGGATTTGGTGGGGATGGATACAGAAGTGGCTGATGGGGCGGGGATGGTTTTAATTGTGTACAAGGCGAGGCGGGGATGAGGATGAGTTCCAGACCCACCGCGGGGATGGGGATGAAAAAGTGAGGTGGGGATGGGGATGAGAATGCCAAAATCCTCCCCGCCCCGCCCCAGTTGCATCCCTAGTTATGGGTTTTCTCATTCTTCCAAAGATGATGTGCCAAGTGACACATCTTCTTGTTCTGATTATCCATACTGTGAGTTGGGTAAGGAATGTCAAGGATTTCATAGTTACAATCCCCAATAAAAAAAAAATCTTTTTGAGAAAGATTCATCCGAATCTGAGAAAACTGAAGAACTGCGATTTGAAAAGGAAAGTGAAGGGGGTTTTGGTGAAGAGAAAGCCACTGAAACCCTAATTTTGGAAGATCTTGTTTCAGAAAAATATAGAAATGGTAAGAAAGTTCATTTTCCTGTCTCTGTTTCAACGCCTACAAAAATTCCTACTCGTGGTGAAGAAGAAGATAACAGTGATGATGAATCTTGTAGCTAAGCTTCTAAATCCCCTACTTTTTGTTATCCTTTAAATTTGGTGTTTTGTTGCTTATGTTATGTTGTTGATCTTGTTATGTTGTTATAAGTATGAAAAAAAAAATTATGTTGTGTTGTTGATCTTGTTATTGTTGTTATGTTTTTTTTATTGTCATAAGTTTGAAATAAAATGAATGAATTGAATAGGACTGTGGTTGGATTGTGATCATTTGTTGGTTGATGGTTGGTGAATTGTGGTCATTTGGCAATATCAGTGATGAAAGAATGTTGTTATTTTTGTGTGGTTGTTGGTTATTGTGCTTATTTTGGTGGATTGTGATCATTTGTTGGTTGATAGTTGGTGAATTGTGGTCATTTGGCAATATCAATGATGAAAGCATGTTGTTATTTTTGTGTGGTTGCTGGTTATTATGCTTATTTTGGTGGATTGTGATCATCTGTTGGTTGATGGCTGGTGAATTGTGGACATTTGATGAACTCTTGTGGTTATTTGATGTTATTTAGGTGAATTGTTGTTAATTTGGTTCATTTGGCAATATCAATGATGATAACCTAAAAAATGAGACTAAACTTCATATGATTTGCATTCACTAAAACGTCATATCTGCCACCAGTCTTATAAGACATTTTGGAGGCATTTGACAGTTTAGGGTGTTTGTGAATGTGTAGTTGATGTCATTGATAAATGGGGACTTCTGAGATAACCTTTTATAAAATCAATTTTCTGCCAATGAACTTTTTTTTAACCATAACGTGGCTATTAAATTTGTTTCTGTCATTTTGTTTTGAAAAAAAAAAAAACATCTTTGGCCAGTGAAGTTGTTTTCAAAGAAATGGACATTTTTAGTTCTGTTTTTTTGAGATAATCACATAAATGTACATTTTTTGTTCTATTTTTTTAACAATCTTTTTGCTACTTGTGTGTTTTGTCTAATGTTTTGTCCACTTTGTTTTCCAATTTGTGTTTTTTAAGAAAGAATACACAATTAACATAGCAAAATCATTTCATGAGATAACATTAGACAAAAATTTAAACCATTACAAGTGACAAAAGGTAATGACAAACTAAACTAAACTAAAACAACATAATCAACAGACTAACAAAAGGTAATGATAGTTTTCCTTAACTAGAAATATACTTCAAACAGAGACTAAAGTTACTGACTTGCTTTAAGATGTTTTTTGATTTTTTTTAGCCCTAGTGCCTACTCATCCATTGTTGTACCTGAGGTAGAAGCTTCCCCTTTGACCTTGTCCCATGCCTCTTTCACATCCCAATATGGTGCTTTTACTTGCTCTTGTAGTAATCCTGCTGCCTCCAACTTTTTCTTGTTGACATGTGGTAGGTCATAATCATTTCCTCCACCACACTTAAGCACCTCATTCATCACATACTGAAGTGAAAGCCATACATTGCTTATAGTTTTTGGATCCAACTCATGAAAAGCTTCATGAAGTGCTTCAAGCATTTTGTCAACACTTTCTGGCATTTTTTTGTGCATTAGTGATTGAATGCTCCTAAAAAATCCCAAATCCAAAATATTTAGATCTGGATTATTAGGAGGCTGTTGAAGTAAGATGAATGTAAATCCATCTTATTGATATACCTGCTGCCATTCAGGGTCTTCTTGTGTGATGTGTGCTTTGGCATTATCCTGTTGAATGAAAATGGTCTTTTGGTCCCCCCATCTTCTGGCCATTTTGCCTTTATGGCAGGAATAATAATTTGGTTGATGAGCATGTCCCTGGTTACTTTCTGATTGACAGATTCAACTACATTGGTTATGAGAGTCCCTTTGTCTCTGTTTTTTTTACTTTCTCTTGGCTGCTTCTTGGTAAGTGAAGTGAAATATCCCAATCTTGCCATCAAAAGTACACTCCCCCTCATTATTGTACCTTGGTCTGGCAACAACAGCCGTGAACATCACCTTAGGAATGAATTTACTTGCACTTGCTGCCCTGTACTTCCCCCTTTCATTTTGTGCTAAATAAACCCTTTGAGATTTGTTAGTGAGGTAGAACCACTTCTCATCCAATTAAGTGGACAAAATCATACATTGGTTAATACTTTGTCATATTGTGTGGTGCATCTCCCATGAGAAGATTCAAAATCCACTCCAACCTGGTTTACTTGTTTGGTTCCTTCAAACCAGGGTGAAGTGGATTAGTATGAGCCCTTATTACTCCCCTTTTAATCATCCTATGTATGGTGCTCTTTGAAACAGAAAGCATGGATGATAAGTCCCTTATACATGTTCTCTGCCCCACGCCCAACTGCATTATGTCATTGTTTGAAACTTGAATCCTCTTCCTTCCACAAAAATGAAGCTTTGTTGCAACACTGAAACGTGCTACAGCCTCCGCAAACTTGCTTGCATTGTTCCATATCTTGCTTATGCATCTTGATGTTACATTGAATTCTGTTGAGGCTGCTATGATTGACCCATACTGCAATTTTCCCTCTTTTGCTCTGTTTAGAAGCCAACAGAGGATCTGAAATTTGTCCTCACTGCCGAGCCTGCGACGCTTGTGATGACTGGCTACATTTGGTTGTTGAACTGCATTGGTCTCTTGTTCATTTTCTGGTGCTGCCTCAAATTCAGGTGGTATCTCATTGAGGTCTAAATGGAAATGTGGTTCCATTTCAGCTTCAATTTGAGGACCATCTTGAACAAAGTCCCCTTCAATGTTGTGATGATACTCATCAACATCACTGAGCTCATATTCAGGAGATCAAACATCGTTTAAATTGAAGTATGAAGCCATTAAAATTCCAGGCGATGATGCAGTAGCAAATGAGGAAGATTTGTTCTTTGTGTGTGTTTGTTTAGGTTGAGGATTTTGTGTACTTAATCCCCTGTATTTCTCCACTATTTATACGGGAGCAGAGTAGGAACCAACAGTCATTTTTTTTCAAAGAGGGAAAAGTGAGGGAAGTTTTTTTTTGGCTGCCAAAATTTGAGTTAGTGGAGCAATCTGTGTGCTCTTGTTTCATGTAATCTTATTGGCTTTAAAAATTTAAATATGGGTTGTCATTGGTCAGTTCATTTGTGTAAGGATCATTGTGTAATCCTGTGTTGTGATTGGCTAGATGAATAATTAATCTCAGACTTTGTAAAGGAAACTGTTAAGCTTCCTCTCTATTTACCCGGTTAAGTCTTTATTGTTTACAACTTTTTTTTTTTTTTAAATGCACATAACTACCTAATCACTTGAGTTTCCAATGCAACTCCAAGATTCACTTTGCATAAATTACAGTGAAAAATGGGAATTAGGAACTATATTTTGGAACGGAGGGAGTAGTATATTAATGTATATAAGATTACTGACCTTCATAAATGAGATTATTAATGATAATAAATGGAACTATTCATTATATCCCCCAAGCATTTAAGAGTGTGACACAAAATTAAGAAACATGTAAACTAAAATGTGAATTATTCTTTTTTACGGTGTATATTAGGCTTGTTTGGCTTGGCCTGATCTTTTGCACCCAAAAAAACTGTGTATATTACGCAGAAAATCCACTTTCAAAGGGTAGCAGTTGAATGAATTCTAAAGAGCACATGCCAACAAAATAGACAAGTAATGGTATTAAAAAAGCAATAGTCGTAGTTTTGGCCTTTTGGGGTACACACATCACCTTGACAGCTTAGGTCAAGTTCATCTAAAATCCACTAAAATATTCAGAATTTTTTCCTTGAATAATGCAAAATAGGGTTTTAATTCCCGAAATATGTTGAAAGGGAAATTAATTCCCTGCGTACCGTCCACGTAGGACGGCACGCGAGAAAATGTTTTTTTTTTTTTATCCCAGGTAAACCGCTACTTCAAGTAGCGGTTTATTTAAATTAAACCGCTACTTCAAGTAGCGGTTTACACATATTAACCGCTACTTGAAGTAGCGGTTTATGCATGTAAACCGCTACTTGAAGTAGCGGTTTATGTGGTCAACACCTTCCACACTCACACTCTATAGTATGTAAACCGCTACTTAAGATAGCGGTTTATGAGAAAAAAAAAGACCTCTCATCGTTGCTTCCCCATAACTGGCCCAAATGCCAGAAACATAAAAAAAAAAAAGCTTTCCAACCTGCAATTTCAACACCAAATTCCATCCAAGTCCATACAAAGTCTATGCACACATCAATCACCAAACACCAAGTTCATCCACATTCACATTTATCCAATAAGTAAGATTAAAAAAATATGTCAATCACAAACAAAGTTTAATATTTAACATAGTGTTAACGAACTATACAAACAACAAATGAAAGTGCTAAGACCCCCTCTTCTTCTTTTGTGAAGGTCTAGATGAACTAGGTGTGGTCTCACTAGACTCTGCAATGGCATGAAGAGAAGATGGAGTGGTGGCAGAACGGCGTCGGTAGGTCCTCTGACAGACTGGAGGCGAAAGCAAAGGTGTTGTGGTAGATGTATGGGCAGCAGACATAGAAGGTGTAGAAGTCGAAGTATGTACAGCAGAGGTAGGCACGCCCGTAAGATGTGGCCATGTCCGGCTCGGCTAATCGCATCAATACACGGTCCCCTCATGGTCGCAATGTTCGTGCAAACAACCGGCGCCCCATATCGGGAGGCAATGACTCGGCAGCCTCTAGTACGGTCTTTGCACCTATGAGCAACATCGGATAAAGTATGTGCCTCGCATAGAAAGAAAAATACATATTATATAGTCGGATAAATAAATAAAAGTATAACTACAAATCATGGCACTTACCGAGTACTACATCCGCAGACGCAGCCGATAATGTATAGAAGGAGGTCGCCTCAATGGATCCGTCATGCGTAACCTCGTGATGCGACGATACCACACCATATACTCCTCAATGGCATGAGTAAGACCGGTAAACGGAGTGCCCCGAACAACACGTCTCGCGCTCATCCCACCTGCGCTATGTAAGGGCGATGTCCGAGCGGATAATTCTTGTTCTTCGACCTCCGATCTATGCCATGAAGGGTCGTGCTTGTATCACAAGGTCTTTGGAATCCTCTCGCTCGAAGCCAAGCGGCGCATAACTCGATCGGGACAATGAAATTCCACAATGTCGAAACAAATAAGTGGAGCCAATGTGCGCCATACATGTCGATCGGCTCGACATATAGCAGTGCAACAACTCTAGTCTCGCATCGGTATATGGCTGCCAAGTCATCTACAAATAAAGAATGTTGCAAATATTAGACACGTGAGAGATGTCTACCAATGTATATAAGTTAGGCATGTGAGACTCTATGTACCGCTCGTCCGTCCGATGTCAAGTGCATCCCCGTAGTAAGATAGCCCACTTGCTAAGTGGGACCTACTAAGGTGTACCCGAAGCCAACCGAAAAGAAATACACATTAATATCCTTCGAAAAATGAAACTAAATAATGTCAACAAATGTGAGACACTCGCATATTACCCGACAGCTAAGGGATCAACCCCGGAACATGCTTGGGAGCCTAAAATAGGAACGGCATCGTCAAACCGTGGAGGTGGGTCCCGCAACCTCGAAATCTGAGGTCTGTCGATGTGTACGTGCTCCCATGCCCAAAGCTGTAACAACAACACAGGACCACCTAACTCCCTGGCACGCCTCTGAGATGCCCGACATAGCTGTCGATATAAGTATGCAAGGGTGGCACTACCCCCGCCTATATGTCCCTGCTACGTCGAGATCCGCCAAAAGTGGAAGATAAAGCACTGCATTGTATCTCCACTCTTGTCGACGAAAAAGAATGGACCCCATCAAAACAAGAATATAAGCCCGTGCGAATCGCTGTATCTTGTCACCTCATCAAGCATCGTTCGGCAACAAGAAAAAAATGAAGCCGAAGCCATGTCAACCTCAAAGACGAACCCTGGAGAACTTTGGGCTCGTTCTCCGGGGTGGTGGGCCATACCCCTAACAACTCGTGCACAACTCCAGCCCAATTACCCTCGCCGCTACCAATAACTCGTGCACACCATATCTACATCCACCATCATGATGAAGAGACCATAGATGAAGGGGAATGTCCAACAAATATCTAGCTGCCTCGACATTAATGGAGCCAATACGATCCATATAGTACAAAAACTTCCTCTTCTGCCTAGCATATGCAGCTTTTCCGAAAAGATTCTTGATGGCAGCATTCTTATACTTAGTATTCAAGTTCGAAGCAAGATGTCGCACACAAAATCGGTGATGGGCATATGGCTCTTCCCATCCACTTTGAGGCTCGTTCATAGCCGCAAGGATACCCCAAAGACGATCGGAGATGACACACAAATCCTTTCTATCCGTGACTGTAACGTCTAATGCAAGCTAAAAACCACGACCAGTCCTCCGTGCTTTCTTCCTTCACAACAGCAAAGGCAAGTGGGAATAGCTGGAAATTAGCATCTGTTCCCATAGCAATCAATAATTTGCCTTTGTATTTCCCGTACAAGTGAGTACCATCTATAGTGATAAGAGGTCGACAATGACGGAATCCGGTAATAGAGGGTTTAAAGGCCCGTAAGACACTCTTAAAGATGTTCGTACTAGGATCTTGTGTTGGGATCGTCTTCCAATAAACGACAGTGCCTCGATTGGACTCTTTCAAGGCTTGCAAGTACCTAGGTAACTCTTGATAAGACTTCTCCCAATCACCAAAAATATTGGTTATTGCCTTTTGTTTGGCTAACCAAGCTCTCTTGTATGTTATTGAAAATTGATATTGGTTCTTCACAAAAGTCAAGATGGACTGAACTTTGAATGAAGGATCGGTCCTAATGAAATCCTCGATAAGATCAAAGAACGAAATCCGATGAAATGAGAGGATGGTCTCCACATGTTATGTCTCCCAAACAATTGCTTGCATGTGGACCACCATATCGTACAATTTTGAATGAGTACGACTTAGTCATTATTGCACGCAACCTCCAAGGACAAGTGACACACTTCCTTTCGGGCACATTCAATGACATACTTTGTGGGCTCGACTCTAACACCCGAAACATCCGGTTTCTAGAGATCGACCAGGCTTTCACAAAATTCTTTAATTGCTGCAATGAGGCAAACTCTTGTCCTATCTCAAATTCAGAACCCACAATCAATGAACCAAGTGCATTTCCAAGTCATCCATGCATCTATTAACCTTTGATCAACTTCGTCAATTCTGAGCCAATCTTGTGAAGGAACACCAGACTTTATTGCATTGTCAGCTGTTTCCCTTGCATCATCGTCCTCCTCCCTATCAGAATCCACATGCTCCTCCTCATTTCCCAAAAAATCAACATCATTTCGATGTAGAGTATCAAGATGGAATGTGGACGGTATGTGGGGAGACGAAGCAGAGAACCGAACTCATTCATGTGCTCATTGACATAATGTGGGTCCGACAACATGCTAGTAAATGATTCAAATTGCATGCTAGGAGCCGATGCCGGTACCTCCATGCTATCCCTAAAGTCCATTGTAGGTACATAACCCACATTACTTTGGAGATTTATCTCCTTGGGAACTTGTTCAATGTACACCTCCATTGCCATGGCTGACGTTTGTGTCACTGATAGCCACATAGCACTTAGTGACTCGTCATCCTCTAGTGCAATTGGCACATATTTCCCCGGCATCGGATATCTCATAAACAATTTCGGTTCCACATACATACGATCACATCCAACAATGTCATATACCCTATTCGAGAATCTCTTGAAACATCATACCGTAATTGATGAACAAAAACTTTTTCCTTCCGCCTCTATACACAATATCAACGTCATTTTGAGATAGTTCACCATTCCAATAAAGGTATAAAGGATATTTAGGTTGTTCCATATTCTACATACAAAAAACATAATGTTAAAGTTATTCTTATTCTACACATTCAAACAATATGAACACCATTCTTCACCTATACTAGTAGCATTTGCAACCTAAACACAACAATTCATGCAAAATCAACCATCACAAAATGCTCAACACCATTTTTAACCAACCAATATAACCAATAAATCACCTTCCGATTCATGCAAAATCAACCATCACAAAACGATAAATTATGCAAAATACTAAATTATACTAATCAAACCAAACAATTTCCATCTAACAACAGTTACAAAGCTAAAATACATAACAAATATGGCATGCTAAGCAAATTAAATTAAAAAAAAAAAAAAAAAAAAAAAAGACTACTCACCTGGGCTAATAGACGGTGGCGTGCGGTTGGTGGCGCGGCTGGGCGACGGTGGCGTGCTTGTTGGTGGCGAGGCCGGACGACGGTGTGACTCGGCCTTTAGCCGGGCGACGATGGCCTCGCTGTTGGTGGCGTGGATGGTAGGCGACGGTGTCAGTCGAACACCGCTGTTGGCTGGCGTGGATGGTAGGCGACGATGGTCGGCTGAGCAACGGTAGTCTTCGATGGTGGTGTGTAGCTCCGGTGGTGTAGCTCCGGTGGTGTAGTGTGGGTTGTGGGCGACACTTAGTAAGAGAGAGAGAGGGAGAAACAATTTGAGAGAAGAATCGTCGAATATGAGAAATTGGGAAAGTTAGGGTCTGATTTGGGGATTATAGTAAACCGCTACTTCAAGTAGCGGTTTCTATTAATGAACCGCTACTTGAAGTAGCGGTTTACTTCAGTCAACGCCAACTTGGTCCAGGTACCACTAAACCGCTACTTGAAGTAGCGGTTAACCTTTATTAACCGCTACTTCAGGTAGCGGTTTATTTTTTATTAACCGCTACTTGAAGTAGCGGTTTATAAAGGTTAACCGCTACTTCAAGTAGCGGTTTTACTTAAGTAAAGAAAAAAAAAATTTCTCGCGTGCCGTCCTACGTGGACGGTACGCAAGGAATTAATTTCCCTTTCAACATATTTCGGGAATTAAAACCCCATTTTGCATTATTCAAGGAAAAAATTCAAAATATTCATGGAAGATTTTGGTTCAGTTTCTTTTACTGTTGTTTAATACAAACCAGCCCAATTTTTTTTTTTTTTTCAGGAAAGATAATTGGTCTGAAGACCAACCCCTGCTAGGCTACTAGCCTGCAGGGCACACCAGCTCATTAGCTGGGTAGAGGGGATTTATACCCACAAGCAAACATTTTTATACAAACTCCCCAAATTGGGGAGTAATGAGAGTCGAACACCCGACCTTGCGGTTGGGAGGTAGGAGCACCGACCATTGGGCTCCCACGAGGACCTCACAAACCAGCTCATTATTTTGGTAAAATTAAGCTTGTAAATTGTATCCTTAGCATCTCAGACTTTTTGATTGGGGGCTTCCTTAAAATTATCATTTGTATCCATCTTAAAATTATCATGGGTGACTGATCTAAGATGTCACTTATTTTTGAAATTCATGTTATTGATCCTACATCTGAGTAAAATTACACCTCATCGTGGCATGACTTTTTTGATATCACAGTTGAAAATCTATGTGATTAGGAGTTACGCCCTACTCTTTTGAGACAAAATTTGTTGAAATGAATATAATTAAACTTAATTAATTTTGTTAAAATAATAATAATAATAATTATTATTATATTAATAATAAATATAATAATTATAATAATGATAATAATAAAAGTTTATATAATAATACTTGTATAATAATAAAAATAAGTATTAATAATCATAATAATAATAACAATAATAATAGTAGTAGTAGTAATAATTATAATTATTATTATGCTAATAATAACAATAACAATAATAATAATAATAATAATAATAATAATAATAATAATAATAATAACAATAATAATTATAATTATAATGATAATGATAGTATACACTATAATTATACTCCATCCCTTTCTTATTGATTTTCATATTTGGAATCTTAGCACTATTTAAATTTAAATAGAATATTTTAAATTTTTTCCAATATATAAGAAAAAGAATATAGTCATGGCCTTATGAGGGTCTTATTTTAATTAGTCTCAATGAGTACTTTAATAATATTAAATTGTTATAACTTTTTATTAATATGTAATTATATCTCTATTATATAAGCCAAGGGAGGAGGTATGGCGTCCCCCTCTGAAATGACTAGAATACCCTTTGATAATTTAAAACAATGTTTTCTTTTTATAAAAATTTAAAAAATGAGAATTAATGCAACTTGTTATATGGAATAAGTAAAAAGTGGAATATGCAATCAACATTAATAACTTGACAAAATAAGTTGACACAATCAATTCATGAAATTAATTAGAATCTCCAATCAAAAAAGTTAGTGATATATCCTAACAACATAATACTTCGTATTTACAAAGTTCAAACAATACGGTTTATTAACATTTCCAATTGTTAAAGAACTACAAAAGAACCTCAATAATTTTAGATTAAAAAATATGTGCATTCGTACATATAGCTACATAAGGTTGTTGATACACGCATCGCGTGCATATACGACTAGTATATATATATAAATAAAGGAGGGACTTTTCGGGAGCATAGGGAGCTCCTCAAGATTTCGAGGCCATAGAGCGCGCCACGCAGGATTGCCACGTCATCAAATTTTATTTTTATCTTTTACAAAAAAAAAAGTTCTACATAGATTTAAATATATATAAGGAGTTCTAGATAAGCTAAAATTAGAGTTTGGTTTTGCATGAACAACCTAAATTATTATATTATATATGTAAATTGTAAATAACTTTTGCTACGTAATTCAGAATATTTTAATTTTTGTTCCATTGAATAGTGCTCGAAATATGCTCTGAAATAAGATCCATTTACAGTATAGTTCTACAACTTATGAAATAGAGAACGCCACGTACGATTGTCATGTTATTAATTTTTATTTTAAATATTTTAAAAAATAGAGTTCTACATATATTTAAATACATAAAAGGAGTTTCGTATAATGAGAAATTAGAGTTTCGTTTTGAATAAATACCCTAAATTATTATATTATGTAAATTGAAGATGAGCTAAAATTAGAGTTTGGTTTTGCATGAACAACCTAAATTATTATATTATGTAAATTGTGTATAACTTTTGCTACGTAATTCGAAATATTTTAATTTTTATCCCATTGGATAGTGCTCGATATATGTTTCGAAATAAGATTCATTTACAATATAGTTCTACAACTTATGAAATAGAGAGCGCCACGTGGGATTGTCATGTCATTAATTTTATTTTAAATATTTTAAAAAATAGAGTTCTACATATATTTATATACATAAAAGGAGATTTGGATAATGAGAAATTAGAGTTTCACTTGCGGAAGTTTGATAAGTCTTGATATGGTCATGACTCATAATTACTGAAGAGATTTTTTTCTCTTAGATAGTAGTTTTGATTATTAATAGAGGTTAGTTTTATATTTAATGTATTTTATTCATGATACCATCATTATGATATTCTTTTTGGTTTTCCCATTGTTTATTCTATATGAGTTAGTGTTTATATGCCATATTTTTCTCTATTCTTTCTGTCCTGCATCTATTAAATTATTACCTCTACTTTCTTAAAGTATCATTTGGGTATTTTCCATGTTAAAACTATGTTAGCTATTTTGTTAGTCATACCTATTATTGGGATACTATTTAATAATAGACTTACCTACAATATTCAATTGAACATTAAAAATATAAAATTCATATATCACAATAACAAATCTAGAATATTTTCTCTGTTATTTTCTACTGCAACAATGGGTGAAGGCATGGATGTTAAGAAAAATGGATAGTTTAGCATAAAGGGGTTAAGTAGAGTATGGGATAAGTAAATCCTTAATAAAGTAAACTCAACTTTATGAGGCAATTTGAGTAATTAATGATGGTTTTAATAACATAAAGTAAAGGCGATGTTGTCACTGTAGTTGCTTTTTTTCTATCAAAAGTGGAATGGTTCAAATTGATAAAACTACCCAAAATGGTAATTGTTGCAATAGAAAAAGAATAGAGAAATTATATAAATACAATGGTGTTGAAAAATCTCATTTCATAGCAACAAAAAAATCAACAATGTTAACAAAAAATTTGCAAAAAAAATAAAATAAACAATCACCCGTGCAACGCACGGGCTTCAAAACTAGTATACAAGACAAACTAGGAACATCAATAAGGTACATAGAGTAATAAAATATTATAAAAAAGACCTTAGTCGTAAATCATGCTTATTTTATTTGTGATTTTTTAGTGTGACTTTTTACTATGCAAAAAAAATTTGCATTTGATTTAATTAAAAACTTCCTCTCCAACTTCTATTGGGTACTGTTTCAAGACTCCCTTACCTTTTCACCTTTCTTGTTTCATGCTTACTCATTTTTTTTAATCTTTTTGGCAATAATTACCTTTTTTAGTTTGATGATTACTCAAATCTTTGTAACTTTGTGAAAACTTAAGAGCCTTGCCATCCACTAAGGTTACGAATAATTGACTGATTTTGGAATTGCTCTAAAAGTTTGAGATAGTTAAATCTTTGTGACGACATGTGGTGTACATATGTACATATATGATATATATGATGATTTTATTTGGTTTGAGTTCCCTAACTATTCATGCATTGATTTTGTCTATATAATGATGAGATTGGTAGGGTTAAGAAATACAAGAAAAGTAGACCATGATGCGCCAATCTAAGAGAACTAGAGAAGGTGGATAAGTAAGAGAATGCTTCCTCTTTTAGTTGGTATTTAGCATTCTCACATGTTACTACCCCTATGTACCAATCACCATATATTAATATTAGTGGTGTTCATTCTTTCATTGTCGTATAACCTTATCTACCCATTTCAAATAGTTCAACATGTTGAAGAGAAAAAAACCTCTCACATCTTTCTCTCCGCCGTCGCTCCCCCTAGCATTGAAATCTTTCCACTCATCGTCAATGCCATATGCAAAGATTTTGGCACGATAAAGCTCCTTCGACGTCGCACGAGGAGGATTTCGTTGTAGCCACCGCTTTCCGTTTCATGCCCTACTTTTTTTTCCTAGTTTTTTTGGAATTATTGATCAATTGTGAATGTAGTTTTTCTATTGCAAACTATTTATCTAAATAGAGAATTTTCACTGTAAACCACTAAGCGAAATGACAGTCTATACCAGTTTATTTGATATGAAATAAATGAAACTCTTCTCTATTAATGTGAGAGTATTTTGACAGAAGTGTTTCATTTATTTCAGAATGGAGGAAGTATTAAGTTCCATTTGTTTTTAGTTTATATTTAATTTATCTCCCTCCATATGTGAGGATCTACTCCATCAATATGATAGTTTTGTTTACTCTCACCTTCTTCTTGAGAACTTTATTTTTGAGTTTACTAGATTCAAAATATGAGAAATAGAGTTTTATAATGGTCGAAGACAAAAACATCAGATTTCAATTTAGTATAAGATCATGCATTAAAGATGTCAACTATCAAGTCAACAAATTTCGTTTATTGTTGAAATACTGCCATATCAAACAAGCGAAACCGAAATGCTTATACTAATAAATTGGACAAAGAATTTTACATTGATGTACTAGGGCCCTGTTCTTTTGGACTTATTTTCAGCAAAAATAAGTAAAAATAAGTTCAGTTCAGCAAAAATAAGTTCAGTTCAGCCAAAATAAAATAAGTTCAGTTCAGTTCAGCCAAAATAAGTTCAAAAGAACAGGGCCTAGATATCTTTTACATAAGGATACTTATTATTGTAGATGTCATATACTACAATTTATTAATAATGATAATCTTTCTATTCCATCCAAAAAAATTAATGTCCTTTCTAAACATATGCAACATTTTGACTTTCACACATGCTAATGTACTAATTTGATTATTTACATCTTTAATTATCGGTAGTAAAACTTATAAAAAAAAATGATAATTTCATAAATCCAATAATAGTATCATATGATAGCATTTGTATTTATATATAATCTTTGAGACACAATCAAAATTAATATTTAGGGTATGTCCTCTTCACCATATTTTTTGTTCTTATTTTTTCTGAACTCTCATAATTTTCTTATTTGATCTAAATTTTTCTTATTTTTTCATAATTTTTTGTAGCCTTTTATGAAAATTTCCGGACTTCTTTTTAGAACTTTTCTTATGAACTAGCAAATAAACAAAAATAAGCCGAATAGAATTGATCATTAAATTGTGCAAAATTTCAATATTAATAAAGTATATTTAAAAACAGAGGTAGTAGTGATTAATGAATAGCACATGATGAATTAGTTTAAAAGTGAGCAAAGATGCCTGTCGTTTCCTCTCCTCTCCGATTCTCTTTTAGGGTTTCTAATTTTCTTGGTCTCCTAGGCTGGAAATAGAGCTGATAAAAAAAGCCCAGACGCGGGCTGGGCCGGCCCGAATTTTGGGCGGGTTTGGGCAGAATTTTTTGGCCTTTTGTTTTTGGGACTGGGTTTGGGCAAGCCAAAAATGACTTTTTAGTTTATTTTTTGACCCGGAAAGTCCTCCCTTTTTGGCCCGAAATAGTGGGCTTTGGGCACAAAATTTCAGCCTGAATTTTGGCCCGTCCCGACCAACGGGCAATTTTTTGATGCTTGGCCCGGCCCAGGATCACCTCTAGCTGGAAATATCTAATATTTTTGGAAATTAGTCTATGTTCTTCACAGCTTTCTTTTGTTTTGTTCTCTCCATTTGTGAGAGTTTTTCTCCCCTCTTTTTGGTGGGTTGCTTTTTATCTTTGTATGAGTTTTCTTGTTTTCATGGTGTCAATAATAATTTAGAAGATGATCTAAATTTATGAGGGTTTAGATTTTTTCAGCAATTCCTCATTGGGAACAATCACATAATCAAATTGTGAAGGTTTATAAATGAAATATGCAAAGACATCGAAATACACTGCTCGCGTCAAGATTGAAGCGGTGGAGGTGGAGTTGTGCTCGAGTATGCTTAAAATTAATTGGTTATTATTAATAATATATTTTCTACCCCTAAAAAAAAAAAGGAAGAGGAGGTAGTATTATTTAACAGTATCTCGATCATGACTCGAACAAGAGACTAGTTTACTACTCCTATTAGTACTAATCAAAGATGTTTTCGCACTCTCCTCCAACTGACAACTTCACATGCCCATGCAGGTAGCTCCATGACCCCACCCAAATAATCATCCCACATGGAAGTGAGAGAAACAAAGGACCTTCACTTCACCCCCCCTTCTCTTCTGATCCTCCCACTCCTCCCACCACACCACCATTTCTCTCTCCACATATTCTTCCCCTTCACATAAAACCATGCATTAGATTTCACTAATTAAT
Organism: Beta lomatogona; assembly: GCA_947646795.1. Classification (NCBI taxonomy): domain Eukaryota; kingdom Viridiplantae; phylum Streptophyta; class Magnoliopsida; order Caryophyllales; family Amaranthaceae; genus Beta; species Beta lomatogona. Next base: position 1,670,092 of record CANSNZ010000351.1, read on the forward strand.
CTTTTCAACTTTTTTTTCCCCAATTTATTTTATTTTTTCTCTCAAACCCAATCACCTGCTCTGAGTCTGACCACATGGGTAGATTACTCTGTATCCCATATTCTCCATTTTAACAAATCCCATCTTCAATTCTGTCAATTTCCAGTACTATTGTTGTGTTTCCCACCTTCCTCTCTCTCTCTCCTCTGTCTCTTGGTTGTCATTTTTTTTTTTTTTTTTGTGTTCTGAGCAACCAAACCCAAACATTTCTTCTTGGATCTGCAAATATTCTTCTTACATTTACCAATTTTTTCTGCATTGATACCATTTACGAAATTGAAGGTTTTAACTTTTAATGAATCATAAGACAGATTTTTGGGCGTTTCTTTGGAAACCCAGTTGAGTTTATTGATTTTGCTAATCTGGGTATCTCTTATTTTCCTGAAATTTGTACTTTGGAAGTAAGATTTTTTAGTAGAAAAAATAACCCTGGTACTGGAAAAACCTGCATTTGGTAAGTTTTTACAATTTGGTAGGTGGAGAAGTACAGATTTTTGGTCAAAGATTGAAACTTCATTTCTGCTGATTTACTATTCTGGGTAGTCCAGTATTTGGACGCAATTCTTTGGGTTTTGAAGGTGATTAATTCTGTCAATTTGGTGGGTAGTGAAGAAATGGTTGCTAGGGTTTTAATATTGGTGGTTGGAGGTTGAATTTTGGTGTTTTGATAAAAAAAAATCTTATCTTGAAGCTTAAATTGGTTACTCAAAACACATTTTCTAAGGTTCAATTGCACATAAAATTTGGCACTTTGCAGTAGTTTGTCCCCACTTTCTGAAGTTCTGACATTACTGTACTCAGATTTGAGGAGGTGGGGTTTGGATTTTACTGGATTTTGAGGAAATGGCATGAAAATTCTGTCAAAGAAAAGGGAAAATTTAATCTGGGGTTTCTAAGTTTGTCTTTGTGCTTGATTTCTTTTAAGAAATAGTATCAATTTTTGGTGGGTGCCATGGCTGCAAAACTATTGCATTCATTGGCAGATGATAATCCAGATTTGCAGAAGCAAATTGGATGTATGAATGGAATATTCAATATCTTTGACCGCCAGCATATGATTTCTGGTAGGCGCCCTAATCATAGGAGGCTTCTTCCTCCTCCACCAGGTATTCAATTGTTTCTGTTTGGTGTTGTTTTCACTGGAATTTTAGCTTTTGGTTTCATTTTGACTGTTTCATTGCTAGTGTGTTTATTTCTATGTGGAATTATCATAATGTATAAATCTTCCTTGTATTTGATGTGTCTTGATACTTTTTGTTTTGGTTGTCATTATTGTTTATGTCTCTATGGTTGGAATTTCCAAATAGGAGGCTGAGAAGTTCAAATGTTGTGATAACTTGCAATCTACCATTTTGTTGTTATGGTAGTTTTGAGTTTTGACTATTCAAAATTTGGATGTATGTATTACACTACTACTACTTTCGATTTTTATCGCGAGGAGGGTTGTTGGGGGGTTGGGGGGTGGGGGTGGGGAAGGTGCTCATTTCTTATAGGAATACCATAGATTATGTATAAGCTTGATGTTGTACCATAGTCTAATGGTCATTCACCCTTTCTACAGGTGATTCCAAGATCAGCGATGGAGATCTGGATGCTGATTCCAGTAATGCCTACAGTCGTGAAACATTGGTACTGAATCTCAACTTGGCAGCTATTTCTTGTATCCATTGGGTTTGCTTCATGTATGTGCAGTTTATCTCATATATGCTAAATATTACTTGTTCAATTGGTGGGTGTGTGAATTGTTATAAATTAGCAGAGAGATGCCAGCCTTAATTAAGTAGAGGGAAACTGAGATCTTTTGTTATTTCAAATGATTAGTTGTATAAGTATACTTTGTCAGAATACTTCTAGCTATGAATGTATAATATGTAATTCATTATGGTGATAATTCGGAGTTTTAGACTTTTCTTATCTGTTAGATCTTTCTGCTTTTAGCTTAGTTCTCTGTCAATAGTCAATTTGGGCTCCATTTTGCATTTGTTTATAAATTTCTATCAATCATGATTGAGTAATTTTAGCTTTGTGGTTGCAGGAAAGACATCCAAACAAATATGTAAATGAAAAACGAGCATCGACCGAGTCATCAAGAGCCTCTTTCTCCTCTTCTTCACGTTCGTCATCATTTTCCTCCCTTGATTGTGGCAGAACAGGACAACCAGAGCCATCTTCCATGGATCGAATTATTTTTCCCGAGACTCCTTCCAGGGACCCTGTTATAAGCCAGACAAGTGCTAGTCCCAAGATGGGCAGACTGTCTGTTGATATTCGAGATGTGGTCAAAGATTCAATGTACAGAGACTCTCGAGGTTTATCAGTTCAAACTACTGGTAAAGAGGATAGACCAGGCCACACAATAAAATATAACGACTCCCCGAGACCTATGCACTTGTCCAACTCAGTTGATGGGTCATTAGGAGTTGGGATGAAAGGGAATAACATGGCAGATATCAAGGAGTCTTTAAGAGTTCTTGCTAAACTTCGTGATGCTAGGTGGAACTATAATGAAAAAGAACTCCCGAAATCCTCGCACGAGTCAAAGGAAGGATCTTCCTTTCCAATGTCGAGGGATGCACCTAGGTTCTCCTATGATGGGAGAGAGCTAAATCGCAAGATTAAAGATCTTCCAAGGCTTTCTCTGGACAGTAGAGAAAGCTCGACGACAAGGGGATCCATGATTGATTCAAAATTAAGCAGTGACAGTTCTAATGAAAGACTTACATGTGTACTGCAGCCACCAACTAATCAGTCACGACCCTCTAGTGTAGTGGCTAAACTCATGGGCCTTGATATATTACCTGACACTAAACATTCTAATGAAAGTCAGCTTGGGCCAGTAAAGATGTTCCTTGAAGATAGTGGTCCTTCTTTAGCACCTTTGAGAGTTCCTGATGTTTGCAGGCCAGTTCGACTTCCTAAATCACCGAGGAGCACAAGGAAGGAGTCGACATCACCGAGGTGGAAGAATGCTGATGCTGTCATGAAACCAGTTTCTTGTTCAAAATTTCCTATTGAACCAGCACCATGGAAGCATATGGATGGCGGTCGAGCTTCTCCAAAGCAAGCTTCAAAACAGATAAAATCCTCACCTAGTACATCGAGCACTTCCCCTTCTGTTTATGGCGAAATGGAGAAAAGATTAAAGGATATAGAGTTCAAACAATCTGGAAAGGACCTTAGAGCTTTAAAGCAGATACTAGAAGCAATGCAAGCAAAGGGTCTTTTGGAGGCCACAAAAGGTGAGCAGTCTTTGGATGTGAGAGATAATAGGGACCATGACCATAGAATTGGTTCTGAGATGAGTGCTGGGATGATGAGGTCCAATGACTTCCACACTAGTAGAGTTGCTTCCAAACAAAGGGGCAGTGGCACATCGAAAGCATTTGAATCCCCAATTGTTATTATGAAGCCTGCTAAGCTTGTTCAGAAATCTGGTATTCCTGCTTCCTCAATCATCCCAATTGATAGCTTGCCTGCTCTTGAAAGGCCCCAGAGCAGTGAAGGTGCATCTCACAGAAAGAATGTAGTTGGAAAAATACCCAAGGATCAGAATATGAAAGACAGTCGCAGAGATCAGGCTGTTACTTCTGATAAGAAAACAAATAATAAAAACCTGAGAGTGTCTCCAACTTCTTCAAGGTCGCCACAGATAGCAAAGGATAACATCACAAATACATCAAAAAGTTCCGGATCCATAAGCCCTAGATTGCAACAGAAGAAACTTGAGTTTGACAAGAGATCTCGTCCTCCAACCCCACCTGCTGATTTAAGCAAAGTAAGAAGGCAACCTAATAGGCCATCAAGTGAATCTGGTTCCCCAGGTGGGAGACGCCGACTAACCAAGAACAGTAGTGTGCAGCAGAATGATGACCAATCAAGGGTAAAATGTAGCGAGTCCACGAATCTGTACTTCCAAGAAGAAATTGTATCTGTGCACTCCGACACCGATTTGACATTGGAGTCAAGGATGGATACAGAAGGCACCCGCAACAATCTGGCTGTGGATGTAGCCGTTGCTCAGACCTCGTCTGGAGATAAGCATTGGGTTTCTGAAGAAACAAAGAAAGTAAGTTTTCTGACATCTCTAGATTCTTTAAATGTGCTAACTTTTTCTTGACTAATGAGCTATGTATCAATAATTTTCAGGATGTGAGCTTGAGATTAAGTGAAGAGAACACAACGGGGGATCTTGCGAGTGCCCCTGAACAACCAAGTCCTGTTTCTGTGCTGGACTCTTCTGCATACATGGAAGGCTCTCCGTCTCCTGTTAAACAAACTTCACATGCCTTAACAGGTGAAAACTTTTTCCTTTTGTTGAAATTAGGTCTGATTTTCGAGTGCAATTCATAAGATAAGAAATTGAATTCTAGATTTCTAGTTGCTGCATTTATTGGTGTTTGCAGCTGCAATCTCCATACAACTCTTCTTTGTAGCTCTGATTCAGTTTATTAACCTCATCGACATCATCATCATCACATTCCTTTTTCTAGGAAGCATTCAATTATGAGCATTGTGATCATATCCTTGTGATATCATACAGTAATTTGGACCTTTTAGAAGACTCCGAAGACACTTTAATAGATAAGAATAAGATGAATAGATAGTATTGACGAGTTATTTGCAAATGCTACATTGAAAAAGGATTTTTGTCATGCTTGAACTACTTTGAAATATAGTTGGAAGCGTTCATGGCTTAATTTGTGACAATCTTGTATGTGGATCTTCATTTGTTGCAAATTTCGGAACAATGAATAGATCTCTTACAACTCACTGACTGGTTCTGTATGATTTCTTATGGCACAAATGATGTAGTTGCTGAATCAACTGATACTGGGGAAGAGTTGTGGAATACTGCAGCTGACATCTCTGTCAAGAGCTCTGTTTTGGAGCTGCCTTCGGAGATTAGTCGTCAGAAATTACAGAGCATTGACAACTTGGTTCAGAAGCTCAGACGATTAAACTCGACTCATGACGAAGCCCAGACAGATTACATTGCATCGCTGTGTGAGAACACTAATCCAGACCACAGATACATATCTGAAATACTCTTGGCTTCAGGTCTCCTACTCAGGGAGCTTAGTTCAGGCTTGACAGCCTTCCAACTCCACCCATCTGGCCATCCAATCAACCCAGAACTGTTTTATGTGTTGGAACAGACAAAGGCAAGCAGTTTGCTTGCCAAAGGGGAGAACCTTGATGAGGTTTCCCTTTGCAAGTCCAAGCCTGAAAAGTTTCACCGCAAGCTCATTTTTGATGCCGTCAATGAAATTCTCACTGAAAAGTTGGCCATGGTGGGCCCACCTGCTGAGCCCTGGTTGAAGCCTGCACAACTTGCTAAGAAGACCCTTAATGCTCAGAAGCTTCTGAGAGAGTTGTGTTCAGAAATAGAACTGCTTCAAGCGAATAAGCAGGATGTCAGCTCAGAGGAAGAAGAGGATGGGGTGAAAAGCATCTTGTGGGAGGATGTGATGCATAGATCAAATAGTTGGATTGATTTTCGAGCTGAATCTTCCAGCGTTGTCCTTGATGTGGAGCGATCCATCTTTAAAGATTTGGTAGATGAGATTGTCATTGGCGAGGCAGCTCGCCTTAGACAGAAGCCTAACAGACGATGCAGGAAGCTTTTTTCCAAGTAACACCACTTAATCTCCTTACATTTTGATGCTTCTGTCTTGCTTTTTTTGGGTATAAGGCTCAAAATAAGAAAGCCACGAATAGGAACTAAAATACGTGTTTCCATTAACAATTTTCAAGTTCTTCCGGATTGTATAGAGTATCTGATGTTGATAATTATATTACAGCATAAAGAATTTTCAGAATTAGTGCAGAGGAGGGAAGTATTGTTTACTCTCTTTATTTTCCGAATCTTTTTCTTCTGTTAATACTTATTACTCCTTGTACAAGGTTTTAATCATTTATCTTCCATCCTCCATCCTCCATCGATTCGTGTTAGCATTTGACGTCTTCACCTATTCAATGTATGTCAATGTCATGCATTAGCCGGGTACACGTCAACAAGTCGTCCCAAGTTTCGTAGGGACTCCAATTGGTATATACATGCATTCGGGTCCATCCTTATTCTTTTTGGGCAATATCAAAATGGGTGCTCTGATCCGTCCGAAAATGTTTATGAATCAAAGATTATTACAATAGGGGTTCTATATTTAGCATGGAACCAGCTGGGATACTTCATGTCCTAGCCAGTTTCGTGCTAATGAAGCACGAAAATGGCAACGGATGACAAGCTTTCTGAAACGAGCCCGGAGGTTTCCGTGCTTATAGTGTTTCTCATCTACATAGATTCCTTCCTACATTTTTGCTGTTCACATTTACTTCAGAATGTTGTCCAAATACGTTTTTTTTTTTTTTTTTTTTTTTGCTGTGTAGTCATTCAACCTGCATGAATTCAATGCTCACCTCTGCAACTTTCTTTTAATTAATTTTTATTGGTTGTTTTTTTAATTTTCTTATCTTGGTTGAAAGTCAACTAGAACTTGTAATGTTAATTCAATTACACAGGCTTGCCATCTACTCTAACCATTTGCACTAATTATAGAAACGTTTTCTGTTGCAATTAGATCCTATACTCGCGGGCATGATACATCATGCTATTGAAAGCACGTACAAAGATTATAAATTACACCCTTTGGTCTCAGTTCTCTAGATCTCTACCTTAGTACCTTGACTCCTATCCATATTCCGCCTCCTACCTCTTGCAATCCCACACCACACCATTGCCAACCTTCCCCATAGTTACCGTGCTGCACTTATGCGGATGTCAGCTAGCTTGGTGTACAAAATTCTTCCATAGGTCCACAACTGTTGACGATATACCACTTTATCTCTTTGGTCACATATGTAAATTAAAGAAAAATTCTCCCTTCAACACAATAAATTTCTTTTAGAAGTAACAAAATCAATATGGGCCAAATTTAAAGAGATTGAGGAAGTACTTAATTTAGGATAGTGGAAAGTGAGATACCAAAGCTTGATCATTGGATCTAGAGGCTGGATAAATAGTAGTACTTCTCAACCAACTCTAGTAGTATTATTCCATGGGTCACGGCCCAATAAGAAGTCCAACAAAATAATTAAAAGTAAACAAAATTAGAGAACACATCAACAGATATGCCTCCGTAGCATAGTGGTAGTGCGTTCGCTTCGTAAGCGAAAGGTCGCGAGTTCGATCCTCGCCGGGGGCTTTAGATATTTTTGTCTATTTCTAATATAATTTTTCCTCATTTCAACGGGAATAACCATTTTTTTTGTCTATATCTAATATAATTTTTCCTCTTTTTCAAGGTGATTTTTTTTTTTCTCTAAACAAAATAATATATGTTTGAATGTTTGTTTCCTTGTTTGGTTATAAAGAAATTTATATTAATAATTTATTATACTAGTACGATATATGAAAAATATATTACAGGCTATATCTACTATGCCTTATGATGCATAACAACTGAGCCATTATGTATGACTTTTGAGTATCAGGCTCAATATAGTGAATCTTATACATCTATATCCATCACATTAATCATGCAGTATCAAATGCACCGTCCACAAAATTTACAACTATATTATTTAAGTTGGAAAAATATTGGTTACAAAGTTTTCAACCTTTTCAGCCTTTACCTACTTCACTTTGACTTTTGGATTATACGACTATCCTTTGTACGTCCCGTTTGACGAACTATTGGCTTAAGCCTTATTCTTTTGGACTTATTTTTAGTTCAGCTTTCTCCCAATTCAGTTCAGTTCAATTTCACACAGTTCGGTTCAGTTTCTCCCAATTCAAAAGTACAGGGTCTTAAAGTCTGAAATTGGACAATAAAAGCTAGAGATCATGAAAGTATCATCAAGGGCCTATTCTGCGCAAGCTTTGAAGATAGCTTTTAGTTTTTTGACTCAGTCAAAACATTAATTAAGAAAAGTAGGAGTGTTTGGTTAGGTAGTGGTATGAGTAACTTTTAGTGTTAGAAGTAGTGTTAAGTGCTGTTTGTCAAAAGCTACATTTTGTAGCTTTTGGGATAGTGTTTAGTGGTACATATATTTCATACTTGTTGCGTTCAAAAATAAATGAAACACTTACCATTTTAGACCGTTCTAATATAAATGAAACGTTACTCTATTTAGTACTTACTTTTCTCTATCTCTCTCTTCATCACACGAGTCCCTCATTTTCTTTCTCTTTATCTCTCTCTTCTCCTAAATCCCCGTGCCAAGATCCTACGTTTCATTTAAAGAGAACAAATGAAGTATTAAAGTTTTGTTTCAATTTTTGACTAGTTATTTGTAAACAACTACTGTAACAGCTTTTTTTTTTTTTACCGAAGATCAATATTTTATACTGCTACATTGACAGCTAACCGCTAACAGCTACACACCACCGGCAACCACTAATAGCTATTAGTAGAGCTAAAAGCTATCCTATTAGGAATATTACAGTAGAATAAAGATAAAATAATATCTTGAGGATATATTATTATCATAGGGAAATATTATCTTAATTAGGAATATTTCCAGTAAGTGTTAATTAGTATTAGGAATAAGATATCTTTTAGAGATAAACTCTAGTATAAGTCCCTTTGTATTGATCATATATATATATATATATATATATATATATATATTCGAAAAGTCTCTTGTAACACCGTCTCAATCCAAGACATGACTGAGACAAAAATATCAGTTTAAGCCCGACATATATTAGTTTAAGTCATAAATCTATCAAATTAACCCGGATATGTATCAGTTTAATCCATAGCATCTATAAGTTTATACTAGACATGTATCAATTTAACCCGAAACCTTTATGAATTTGACCCATAATATCTATCAGTTTAACCCCATAAACTGATAATTTATGCCCATAAATTAATAGTAGGAGCTCATCTCAGTCATTGTAAACAGATAATTAACGTTGGATTTTCATTTTTTTTTTTTTTTTTTTTTGAGTGGTTGGATTTTCATTTTTAGGTCCAAGTTGAATCTTCACTTTTGATCCACTTTGCTATGTCTGAATATATCCCTAAGATTAGCCACGTTAACAAATGGGCCACTGAAACTCCGAAATGCATTTATTTTTGTCCTTTTTCTTGTTCGTTTGGGACCAAATCAGAAAGAAAATGATCTTATCAATATATTTCAATATCAAAGAAGATTTGCTTTCCCGTCAAAAAGAAAATTTGCTTCTTAAATGTCCTTTGAGGATTTGACTCAAGGTGTTCATTCTACGTTTTCCAATTAAAATATTCATGGTTGTGGTGTATAATGTTACTCTCTTTTTTTTCCCCAATAAATGTAACGAAATGGTGATCGAGATTCAGTTTCAAATTACGGATACATAATACGCTAAGATTTTGTGGCTAAAATAGCTAATACTTGGTACTTGCCCTAAACTGATGATCTTAACTAAGAAAATAAAATAAAGTAAACATCTTTTATAATTATTTCAAAGGAAAGGAAATTAGGAAAGCAAGGCCTGACTGAACTAAATTAAGGAAACAAAATAAAGTATGATCCAGATTGGGATCAATGCTAAGAATTGTCATAATGAAGTGCCCAAGCAAATCCAAGTAGCCAACATCAGTTATATTGGCCTCTCGATAGATATGGTAGGACTTTGGGTTGAGAAGCATTTAACAGTCTGAATGTTACCGAATAATATTTGTAATTTTTTTTGCTGCCAAAAAAGATTAATTTTCATGAATATTGGTACTTGCACTCAAGGAATGAAAGTTCGTTGTATAGTTTGGACTTAGGCCTAGTCCAATCCAATCCAAACAAAATTTGGATGTCAATTTTTCAATCGTATTCAATTCGAATTTTTAAATACCAGATTAGAACAATCCGAAAATCCAATATTCTAAACTTTATTCTTTTGATGAAATAATTTCCATAAAAATAAAGTGTGCGATAATAGAAGTAATTCATACAATCTCATACAAATTTAGTATTAATAACAATATTTTATAGAAATCCATAAATTTTATCGAAACCACTTAAGCCCAATCCCAAATATACAATACATGACTTATTTGCTATTCAAATATTTTGGAAATCTGGATCCAATCACCCTCAATCAAACTAGGCCGAAAATCCGAATTTAAAAAAAAAAAACTCAATCCGAATCCAATCTGAATATAGTTCGAATCCGATTTGGACTAGATTGTATTTTGATTTTTATCCGAATAACTTTCTCCCCTACTTGCATTGCTCTCGTTCCATTTTCAATTGGCCGGTATATACGAAGGACTGTAGTGTCGGCACGGTGAATGGTGGTGCCAAACTTATGGGTGCAAGCAACAAGACATTTGCCATTGCTACTTCAGACTGCAATAAGCCAATAATCCTGTTGTGGCACATGTTTTGATAAGAACCATTAACTGTTAATTTTTATCATATTATGGTGTGAACTGTGAAGGGTGCCAAGTTACATACTCCCTCCGTAACATATTACTTGCAACAATTGTCAAAAATGGGTGTAATATATTACTTGCAACAATTTCCATCCTTTCTATTTATGGCAAAATTTTGATTTCTCTCTCATACTTTTTGATTTCTCTCTCATACTTTTTGATAATCAATCTCCTTAACCCATGTGATTTCTCTCTCCTACTTTTTGATAATCAATCTTTCTCCTACTTGGTTTCCCTCCTTTTCTCTCCTTAACCCATGTGATTTCTCTCTCCTACTTTTTCATAATTAATCTCCTTTACCCATACTTACCAAATTTTGCCTAGGAAATCCCCCTAGTCCAATTGTTGCAACTAATATGTTACGGAGGGAGTATACTATTTAGGTAGTAGAGGCCTTATTTTTTACAAGGTACACAGAAGAAGTTAGGATACCTTTCTCTCAAGAGAAAAAGGTCTTGTTTTGGTTAATATAATTAGACATTAGAGAATCAACCGAGGTACGAGAAATTAATTCTTTGTGCATCTTATAGGCTAGAGTAGGAGTTGAATAGAACAATTTTGATGTTATAAAATCTAAATTTATTGCGGAATTTCGAAATAGTCCATAATGAATGTGCAATTTTTTGGACAAAGATATTGATAACTTTGGTAAGTATGGCGTAAAAGGTCTGAATGTGTTGTGACTGAGAGGAAGTATAAGAAAGATATAATTATCATAAGTTTAATCCCAATCTGGCCGGCCAATGAGGATACATCTAGTTTTGTAAATGCGTTTTTGATAGAGAATATCTCTAATTGGTAATGTAATACATTATGTACATATTCAATGTGGGACAACTATTTTCTAAATTACATGTGGGTTATACTTTTCATAATGGACAGGATCGTCCGGTCTGATACCATGATAAATTTTATTGGGCCTAACACAAGCCCATGCTTGAGGAGAGTTTGACCATATACAAAGTATGTAGGGTGCCATCCTAAAACCAATTGGTGATAGGTGGATTAACCCACCAATCTATATGTTAGTCATTCGTGTCGGCTTCAAATGAACTCATTTGCTAGGCGCACTAATAAACAATTTTTTTTTCGACAGATATAAACATCTATTTTCAGGTATCAGAGAGTAGTAGTTGTTATAACTCATAAGCAACTGCTACATGAATTATAATCAGATTATAGATTACACATATGTAATGCGACTAAGCAATAAGGAACATTTGTAAAACTTGAAATCTTTATACTAGACTTGACCAAATTAATCAAAGATCAGTATGTTGGCGCAACAAAATATTACAGCGCTCCTGTTTGGCAATTAGCGGATAGCTGTTAGTTAATTGTATTAGCTGATAGTTGTTAGCTGATTTGACTAGCTGATTGTATTAGCTGTTTGTATAAAAGTGTTTAGTAAGTAGCTGATATCTGATTGCTATATTATTGTGTAAAATGACCAATAAGGACATGTGCATAATCAACTGTTGTACCTTTTATTATTTATTAATGTAATTTTTAACAACTTTAGGACATAAATGTAATTAGTTCACTCATTCCCAAATCTCTAATGTCAAAAAGCTCCTCCCCTAACTTTTTCAAAAAAAGCTTTTTAGGCTCAATAAGCTAATTAAAACCTCTTTTTACCAAACACTCAAATTAGAGGATTGACTAGTCAAATCCTCTAATATGAGCTCAAACCTCTAATTTTACCCCAAACTTCTCTTTACCAAACAAGGCCTACATTTGTCATAAGCATAGACTAGGAAAGAATGAATTTGACGTACATACTCTTGCAAAGTTGAGTGCTATAGGCTGCTAGCCTGCTACATGCATTTTTATGGAATGTCCAAATTTGGTAGGAGCAAATTCTCCAATGTGTTAGTATGTTGCCTCTTTAGGTTTGATTTGTAATTTGGTTGCAGGTGCTAAGGAATGAAGATAAAGAAAGAAAATAAAACATAAGCTACCATAACAATCTCTCCCTAATGATGTTTGGAAATAGTAAAAAATTTAATGAAATAGTAGCCTTGATTATAATGTATGCTGCAAACAAATATAAACTATCTACGCCACGCATCTCACTCCCCAAAACAAGAAAATTAGATATCGCCTAATCCTATGTGGTAAATCACACATTAAAATTACATAATAGTTTATTGTGATTTACCACATAGGATTAGGCGATATCTAATTTTTCAATATGAATATAAACTTTTCTTAAATTCTCTCTACTTATTCTAACGTTTACATAAAAATTTTGGAAATTTTCAACATTTTATAAACTTTTCTTAATTTTTCTAAAAATAAATAAAAAGAATTGAAACAAACAAACCATTAAAATTAGTACTACTTAAAATCTCCCAACTAAAAGCTGACAACAATAAATAAATACTTTATCTTCATTACGAGACACAAAGAATTATCATGTACGTAGGCAAATTCCCTAAGCATTTATCTGGAAATTGGTATTAACCATAAACACACAAATAATATCGTAAAATGGTTAAGTGAACCAAGACTTATAAAATACGGATGCAAGATTGCAAGTGAACCAATTAGCTGTGTAATAAAAGTTTGCTTTCAAGAGTTCCGTATTGCTCTAACTCAAGATAGATACTGATCGAGGCAAGCCTCAAGTACTTAATTAATTAGACAACTTATACTAGTATTATGTTTTTGTAGGTTCTTTTTCAAATGTGTGTAATAATAAAAAAATTTCAAAATATAATTCGTGATGCAGGTTCTTCTTGACGCATGTTCTGATTTTCATAGTAGTTTATGAGAATATATGGATAGTTTCCAATACTAGTAGAGATATTAAAGTTGTAGGAAAAATTAATATGGATATATCAGACTATAGGTGATCCAATATATATTCTTGCTAGGGAATTGTTTTAAAAAAAAAACAACTATGAAGTAGTTACTATGTGAACCAAAGTACATTAAATGACACCAGCTAGAGAATATTCGGCTATAGTTACAGGTAAGACATCAAAAACTAACCAGCTGAGAGATCTATATAACATAATACCTTCATTCCTCAATATCACAATATATGAAAATAACACATGAATCAGGGAGAAGGAGAGAGCGTGAAACATGACCCTTCTAATTAACAACAAATTATGACTTTCTTTGTATAAAACCTTACCCAAAACTGAAAAGTTGCAAAGATTGTAAAACAACCCAAAAAGAAATATTGTTTCAAGTAATATATAAGAAACCGAGATATGTGTTCACTTTACCTTCTACTAGTATATATGTGCAAGTCTAGCCTAATTACTTAGTCGTCGGATTCCACCTCCGGTGTCATCTAATACACTTTTGTCAAAATAATTTAAAATATAGGTGTCTTTTTGTTTTTCCACCCATAGTTGGACCGACTTTAGATTACATTTTACTGAAAAAAATTTGGTAAGATAAATTACATTTACGCCCTCTCACAGGACACCTGAATACAACCTACCCCAAACCCCCCAAACCCCCTGATGAGAATCGAACCCACAACCTGTGGGTGGAAGATGAGAGGGCTTACCACCCTTCCACTCCCTCATTCTCCCAACTTTAGATTACATGTCCTACCTAGACACATCTTATACAGATGCGTGTGAGTATACATCCCTCATATTAGTCATATACTCATATACACGGCATATTTTTGTGCCCTAATTTCCTAATGCAAGAAAGTTCACCAATCAGATATACGTTACCTAAAAATATGCTATATCATATGATACCCATGTAGGCAACTGTAGTTGTAACATGATATACGTTACCTATATTCAAGAGTAGGGTTTACAATTCTACCGATTAATATAAAATCCCTTATATAATTTATGATTAAATCTCATGTTTTACATCTATGCATGACCATGTTATTTTAACTGCTAATTTTCTCTCTTAAGGGTTGCAAAACCCAAGCTGAAACAAAAACTTTTGACATCTACGTCATGGCATATATTTAGCGGACATAATAAGTGTTAGGGTTGTGAGTGTGTAGCGAAAGCAAATTAAAGAGGTAGAGATTGAGCAAAATAAATAGAGTTGGAAATAAGTGGCAAGAAAAGTTGTAAAAGTGGACACATAATATTTAACATTAGAAAAATCCTCTGATAGAGGCAAAAAACCCACGGACGACGAGTACCCGAAAATCCACTATATGAAATAGGAGAGTACAAGAATCACCCGAAAATTTATTAGGGTGGGTAATACAATAAAACTCTCACTATTAGTTAAACTCACAAAGGAGTAATACAAAAGGATAGTGGATTAGGATATTGTGTGTTGTAGGAAATCTCCGACCTCATAATATCTTAGAGAGCCGAATCTCCATAATGGAGCTAATAATAACAAACCTACACATTATAGGTAACGTCTCTCTAAGCCAAAATATTATGTAGAAGGAACACTCATAAGGTGTATAAGAGGATCAGAGCATAGAATTGGAGGAGTGAATAATGGTGGATTGTATTTGTGGAGCTCCCTATGGTGGATCATGATTATTTCATGATAATCCTTAGCTAGACCCAGGGCCGTTTTTTAGATTCTTGTGGCCCTGTTCTGATAACAAAATGAGGCCCCTATTATAAGTAGAAGCGTGATTTGAGAAACTTTGGGAAAGAGGTATCATTAATAGAAGAGAGAAAGAAAAAGAAGCATTCCTTGTAATTGAGATATTTTTCCAGGGCTTAACCTCGATATTAGGCCCCTAGAAAATGTGGCCCTGTGCTGCAGACCTTTATGCACATGCTAAAATCCGGCCCTGGCTAGACCGACTTAATTATGCAAAGCTCAAGTGTATGCCGATATTTGATCAAAGCTAGAGCGCCGACATTCTTAATATACTATAATAGTTTCTGTTAAGCTGGGCTAAATAAATTTGGGCCATGCTAACCCAACAATAAGTTTAATGATGACATGCAGTTATGCTCCATGCTCATACTTTTGAAATATGGTGATGATATGACATAAACTCAAAATCTAACCATGTCCTTGGTACCAATGGTTGCTTCGTGAAGATCATACTTCACCAATCTGCATTTTTGTAGCAGCAAAGACCCGTAAAATTTCTAATCTTCTTATTATATGCTGGTTATATACTCGTGTCTCGAGGGTTGTCTCCACCTCAGTAGGAGGTCAAATATATGGGAATCTAGATATTTTGCATTTTTTACAGATTAAAGGTAAAAATTGATATCATAAATAGTTTAATTGGTACTACAACTTTATAAAGATTAAATTAAAGTCACTTTTTATATTATTAAAGTTAGTATTTAAGTGGTCGAATTGGTACCATCATGGACTACTAATTAAACCACAACTTTTTTAAACCAATCTAACACTTTCTAAGTACCAATTCAATAATTTAGATATTGGTACCATTAGAGTAAAATTAGTACTCCATGTATTCCTTATTGATGTTCCTAGTTTGACTTACACATTTGTCAATTCACATCTTTAACTAGAAATATCATGATTATGTATTTTGTAAAAATTATAAAAATTTGAAATTATCAAAGTATTAATTGAGATGAATAAAACAAGACCCCACATGACTATTTTTTTTATATGCGGAGAAACTCTAGTATTCTATATTATTCTAAAAATAGTGCCAAGATTCCAACTAGGAATTTCAATAAGGACCGGAGGGAGTACTATGAAAGCATTTTTTAAGTATCACAAGCAGTATTAATTTAACAACTTTTGGTACTAATGTGGGTGTTAATGGACTCCCACGGTTATAGGTGAGGACTTTCTCCTATCGTCTCTATATTCTCATTGAGTTTGAACATTCGTTCATTTTGTCAATGTTTTAAGGTACTTATAATATAGACCCTTAATATAGCTCATTGAGTTTGGCAATTAGCTAATAGTTGTTAGCTGTTAGCTGATTGTATCAGCTGATAACTGATAGCTGGTTGTACTAGCTGTTTGTATAAAGTGTTTCGTAAGTAGCTGATAGCTGATTGGTATATAATTGTGTAAAATGACCAATAAGGACATGTGCATAATCTCTATATTGTTGTACCTTATATTATTTATTAATGTGATTTTCAACAACTTTAGGATATGAATGTAATTGATCCACTCATTCTCAAACCTCTAATGTCAAAAAGCTCCTCCCTCCAGCTTTTTCAAAAAAAGCTTTTTGGATTCAATAAGCTAATTGAAACCTCTATTTACCAAACACTCAAATTAGAGGATTGACTAGTCAAATCCTCTAATATGAGTTCAATTCAAACATCTAATTTTACACCAAACCTCTGTTTACCAAACAAGGTCATTAGTTTTATAATTTGCATAATCTGATTTCCACAATTCCATGTTTTTTAATACAAAATCTTATTAGACCAATAATACTTTTAATTATGAATAAGTAAATATCATAAAAAGACTGATGATATTAAAAAAAAATTATATTGTATTAAATTAAAAACATAACACTTGATTATATTTTTCTTACGTAAATCATCAGTATGGTGAAAAGGGAGTATGTAAATATTGCAAATTACAAATAAAGTAGGTAAATTAGAAAAATGGAAGCAAAAATTAATTAAAATAATTATATCTGTCCTTTTTTTTGAATTACTGTACACATTAGAACAAACAAGATTCTACATAACATGTTTATTGTTATTACTTAAGGTCAAAGTAGATGCATTTAACCTCGAAAAAACTAGAAGCCTCAATTAAAAGAAACGGAAGGAGTACATTCAAAATTTGATTGGTACTGCTATTTAGGGTGAAGCATGAAAGTGTTAAAAGAATTGCGGAGTCTAGTGCTCTAACAATGTTTTTTTTTGGGGACTCTAACAATGTTTTTAGGTTTAGGGAAACAAAATGATGACATAAAAGCAAAAGGAAAAACTGATCAAAAGTTACTCTTTCAGAATTATTGATGTATAGTCAGCAATAATAACTAGTACAAAGGAAAAATCTCTATTATATAAGTGAAGGGGAGAGGCATGGTGTCCCTATATTAAATGACTATATTAACCTTACTTTTTTAATTAAATCAATTTTTTTTAAATTTTAAGAATAATGGTAATCAATCAATCCCAATATTTGCCATTTATAAAAACAACAATTATAATAACTTAAAATTTTAGGTTAAAAAAAAGGAAAGACTACAAAAGTTTAAAAAAAAAAACAAAGATAACAAATTCATTGAAGAATATCAATTTCTTCCATCAAAAGGAAAAATTACAAAAATAGAAAATCAGCAATATACTTCCACAACTTTATAGTCATGTAAAGATTTGATTCTTTTAATGGGTTTATATAATTTCAATTTTTCTAAGTCAATTACATAGAGGATAATAAGGTCAGATCAAGAACTGATCTAAACTTATTTTTGGTGAAAATAACTTCTAATAAGTTGAACAAAATAGAGCATTTATTGAAAAAATTGTCAACTTATACTATTATAATGCGTTGTCGCTGCATGTATTGCATGCATGTAAAACTAACTATTCGACATTACGAAATATCACAATGAAAAAATTGTCATTGCACGCATCGCGTGCTTAAGCTAGTAATTATTAAGGTAAAGGCAGTAAGAGAGAGTAGAACATGTGACATTTACATAGTTTTTTTTTGTGATAGAAGACACATAGTTGGTTTTCTATAAAATTAGTATATATAGAATATAGATGTAAACAAGATAAAAGTATGATTTTTAATTAGAGAAGTGCATTTATATATATATATATATATATATATATATATACTTCCTCCGTTCCATTTTAAATGAAACACTTACTATTTTAGGCCTTTCAAAATAAATGAAACGTTACCTTATTTGGTATTCACTTCTCTCTATCTCTCTTCTCATCACATGGGTCCCTTCTTTTTTTTCTCTTTATCTCTCTCCTATTCTAAATCCCCGTGCCAAGGCCCTACGTTTCATTTAAAATGGAACGGAGGAAGTATATATATATATATATATATATATATATATAGGGTTGGGTTCTAGTGAGAACCCTCTTATGGTGAGAACCGTGAGAACCACTAAAAATGAGCAAAAACTTCCTAAAATGAGCAAAAAAATAAAAAATGACCAAAAGTATAAAATGAGTAGAAAACATTAAATGAGCAAAAATGTAAAATGAGAAAAAATGTAATATGAGAAAATGTAAAATAAGCATGAAAAAGTTAAATGAGAAAAAATGTAAAATGAACAAAACGTAAAATGAGCAAAAACGTTGTGAAATGAGTATAAAAATGTTAAATGAGTAAAATTATAAAATAAACAAAATATAAAATGAGCAAAAATGAGTGGTTCTCACGGTTCTCACTATAAGGGTGGTTCTTATATGAACTTAAACATATACTTCCTCCATTCTATAATAAGTGAAAGTGTGAAACACTTACTATTTTAGAACGTTTCAAAATAAGTGAAACATACCTTAAATGGAAAAAAAAAGTGACAAAATGACAAGAGTACCAATCACAAACTTGTATAATTTGCTTTTCTCTCTCCTCCTTTTGATAATGAAAAGGGTATTTTATGACGTATTGGCTTTTGAAAGTGATGTTTATTGAATCTTGTGTCCAGTCCCTATGTTTCACTTATTATGGAACATACCTTAAAGGGTATATATATTTTTTAGTTGAAACATTTGCTTTTTCACATTTACCGAGACACTTATTTGAACGTTAATATCTCATATTGGGTGTAAGTAAAAATTATATAAATTTGATATAATCATCGCATTGAGACGAATCTAACAAGACCCCACTTGACTATGTTTTCTCTTATATAATGGTGTGAGATTACTTAACAAACTTGGTTGATGAATAGTGCCAAAAAGCAAATGTTGCAACAAAAAAAAAAACAAAGGTAGTATATATATATATATATATATATATATATATATATATATATATATATATATATATATATATATTGATTAGTAAGATGAATAATCTCTAGATTGCCCTCACACAGGGCTCGACTTAGAGGCCCAAGCACTTGGAAGGAGGGGGATTGTAAGGGAAATCCTCCTCCAAGTGCCCCTCACTTGGTGGGATTTGATTATTTGAATCCCTGACCTTGAGGTTATGAGGTGGAACCCCCTACCAAGTTAGTCCAGCTAAAGCTCTGTTCTGTTCAACTTATTTTGACTTATTTAAGATCTTATAAGATAAGATTAAATTAGATAAGATCAGATAAGATAAGATCATATAAGATAAGATAAGAAAAATAAGATGTTCTGTTCAACTTATCTTCACTCATTTTAGAAAAAAATAAGATAAGATAAGTTCAGATAAGATGAAATAAGATAAGACAAAATAAGTTGGATCAAATGGACCCTAAGCTTAATTGGTAAGTGCATTTATATATATGTACGCAAAAGATTGGGGTTATTTTGTTCTTATTAATTAAGGGATGACTTTGTACTCTTTTCAATAATGATTTCTATTAAATTTACAGTAAGCTAATGCGAGATTTCTTCACTCAAAACTTGCTCTTATCGTAATTAAGTATAAATGTTATTTGTAACAAAAAAATAAGAATTTTTTTTTATGGCAGCAAGACTAGGAATTTTTTTGTTGCCTTAGATTTGAAAAATACTCATGCACACAGGATGCCATAGAAAAAGCTTAATGGAGAGTATAATGAAGAGATTATTGTCAAATGAAAATATATTAAGTTTGTGGTTTTAAACCAAATTCAATGTTCTAGCCGAGTTTATTACCCGATCATTTTACTTATGTTAATTGAATAGATGCATGAGTTCTGGAAACTTAGTTAAAATGTGATTTAGAAAGAATAATGTAGAAAATTAGAAACTTTGAAAGGTTTTCACCCTGCGGTGTCACCTAATACGAGCACAAATAATACCTACTTATACAAGCAAATCAAAAATATTTTGAAACAAATTATTTATGTATATATCAGTTCTAAAACCTGAATAACTCAAAAACATAAGCAATTAACAAAACGTTGGCATTCACTTAAGCATAAACTATATGATCTTTGACACGTACGCTTACTTCCAAATATAAACATAAGCAATTAACAAAAGGTTGGCATTCTCTTAAGCATAATCATATATAGGTTATGAATAATATAGTTTATTAGTTTTAGTTATTTTTGTGTGACACAGTTGTATAATAAGAGATGTATGACTAGGATTGACTTTTGGAGTAATTAACTAGCAGATTGTGGGGTGACATATATAGCATGAGAACGTTTTACATAAAAATTTCCCTCTTTTTTTATTTTACACTTTCTTAACAACAAAAAACAATTTTGTAAATTGGGCAATTTCCATATTCTTGTATCCTTTAGTAACCCAATTGTTTAAATGGTTTATGTTCGATATAATATACTTCATGTGTCGAGTTATTAACCTTAACTTCTCCTCTAACTGTACTTGTTTCCTTTTCAGATAACTCTTGCCTAATTTTGTTTTTTGGAATTTGTTTTATTCGTCAAAAAAGGTCAAACTCATTTACCTAATCAGTATACAGAGTTTGAACAACAAAAAGTCAAGCCAATCAAAAGTGTCAAACTTGACTTGATTTTGATTATACCTTTTTTTGAGGGGGAGAAAAAGGAACCAAATGCACGGACAAACTAAAACTCAAATTGACTTAATTTAAAAATTAGCACCCCTATGAATTATTTCTTCATTTGGCATGTAAAAAGCCTAGTATATTTTTTTATGGTGAAAAAAAAGCCTAGTATATGCACTTATGGGGTTTTACTTGCACCTGTGCAGTTGTGCTATATCCCATGGGGCTATTAAACTTATAGTACTATTCCCTTAATATAGGTCTTGGGCTTCATCTCCTTACTTCCTAAAAACATAAAAAAAAAAAAGTAAATATTGTCTTGACATCATTAATTACTCAGCTTATTATTATAAGAAAATATTGTCTAAAATACATGACCTGAATCATCTATGTATGACATTGTAAGAGAGAGGCTCATCTCGACCTATATATAAATATATTATATATTCTTGTGTCACAATTTAATGAAACATGTCTACAAGTACAAAAGTTTTTTTTTTTTTTTTTTTTTATGTAAGTTACAATCATCAAATATAAAACTTACTTGTATCAAGAGTCTTGGCAGCATAGAATTGAGTTGCTTCTCATCTTCAAATTAAACACTAATCTTAGCTGTGCATACAATGTAGTCTTCCTAATACCAAATCTCATGAGATAACCATGATCAATTGCGACAACGAATGGTTTCGATCTTTTCTCTTTACCAAGGGGAACATAATCAGCAGGAAGAGAGAAATCATTAACTATTGATTCTCATTTGCATTCCCATTTGATCTCACAACAAACTGGGGGCCTTAATTGGATCATGATCACATCATAATTCAATTCCCTGAGGATTCTTTCCAAGGATTATGGCTATTCTTTCCTTGACTATTATCATCATCATTACCTTGTTGCATATGATCAGGCTCATGATTCATACTTGGGTTGAAGCTAGGTTTCATATCCAATCCACTAGAGTTGTGGAAATTAGAGGAAGAGTAAGGATTGTTTGAGAAAGGGAAACGACTAAATTGTCGCATGTCATTCTCTAATTGATGGTGATGACTATTATTCATGAACGAGGTATGATGATGTTGAGGGAAGAATGATGTGGTTGTCATGGAAGGATATAGAAACAATTGAGACATGGAAGATAGAGATAACGAAGATGGAGGTGGTAATTGTGGAGCCGAGCTTGTTTGAGAAGAGCCTTGATTATGGTGATCATTATGAGAAGAAGAAAGTCCAAGGCTTCCTAATTGTGTCAAGGATAAATTTGAAGGTTCCAAATGATAATAATTTAACATAGGATTATTGCTCGAAAAGGAAGGTTGTGGAGGTAGAATACTAGTACTATTGTTATTATTATTATTATTATTATTATTAGCACTTGCAATTGGGAACAAATTTTGAGCCAAAACTTGAGATGTACCTTGATGATCTACTCCTTTTTGTTTGGATCTCATCATTGCATTTGAATCCCAATACTTCAATTTTGCAACTATCGATTCATCCTCCTCATCGACATCCACATCTTGAGTAGCACTATTAATGTTGATACCAACTTCTTTCCTAGAAGATAACAAACTTGCATCAAAAAATGGTGTAGAAGAAGAGAATGGATGAACTCCATATCCTTGAGCAGGAGCAAAAGTTCCCGGTATAACAGGCAAGGGTGGGAGCTTATCAATGTCATGTTTAGTGGTATCGAGTAACCAATCGATCACTTTGCTTGGTTGGCTTAAGCCCAGCCTATCTTGGAGGTCATATAGCTGAATTGCAGTTGGTACAGACAGCCTAATCCTTCTATCTCTCAATCCTTTGATGGTGCAAACTTTGCTGTGTCGATCTTTGCCTCCAAAGGTACGCGAAACTCTAACTATTCTTGGATTCTTGAATCCTGATGACCATTGCCTTGAATTACTACTTGAAGAAGCTCCTAAACTTGCTTTGGTGGACTCTCCTACTTCTTGCTTTGTATTGTACAAAGCGCTCTCGTCTTTGTCTCTTAAACTCATCATTTATCTATCTATCTATCTATCTATCTTTGAATATGCTTTTTCATCATAGTAATGCTGCCAAACAAAAATAAGATAAAATTAGGGGGAAGAAATTAAACAAAGAAATGATGTATTTTGTAATTTACAATTAAATTCAACGAAAGATCTAAGAATTTACAAGGATTTAAACTTTTTAATGAATTTCACAATCTACAAAGTTTTTGCTTTGAGGATTAGTAATTAGGGTTTATATGACTCCAGTTATTATTATATGGAAGTTAACTCATTAGTAAACAAAGATGAAAAGAGAAACATAGATATAGCTATTTAAAACAGAAGAATTAATGAAGATAAATTCATATTCAATTGTTCATGCTTCAAAATTTTGTTTTATGCTCATGAGAAAAACTCCGAATTCAGGAGATGAACTTACATAGAATCTAGAGGCTATGCACTTGAAGCTGATGATGACAAGTTATAATCTCAATGAATCTCAAGTTTATTGGAGAGAATGGAAGATATTGTGACTTGTAATGAAGAGAAAGGAAAAAACTTTGAAGAGGAAGCTTCAAACTTGCTGGAAGTTTGTAGATGAAATAGGTAGCAGGAATGAAGTGAAGCTCATGTAATTATATATGTGCGAGCTGAGGCAAAGAAGATCAGAGGTTTCTAAAGCTGCAAAATATTCCTATCAATGTGCAAAGAACGAGAGTCATGATGAGGTGGTAATTATTGAAGAAAATCATGCTCTAGTGTAAAGCTAAGGAGAAGATGCCTAAAATTTCTTTTACCACGTCCTAAAAGGAAAAGGAATGGCATACATACCTACCATGTGGCAAGTGGTGTCTACATTGACACGCGAGCTTAGCTTATTACTACTACACAATTCCCCTAGCTCCTTTGTATTCCTGTACGCGCTTATTATGTAATATGCGTAAAATACTCATATATTGTACTGGCTTAGTAGCAATGAATATTGAATAATACTTTCACTGTTTCTTATTAATTAGTTGCAACACTTTCTTTACGCAGATCAATTTTTTACTGCACAGTAAAAAATGTACATGAAAATATACTATCACGTGAGATACCGTTATATTTTCGAATAATAAGCCTTTTCTATTTTCTACTGATATAGATATCATAGTCAAAATTGTACGTCGTCGGAGACTGTGAAAAAGCAAATGTAGCAACTAATAGATCAAAATATATAACAAATGTATATTAAGCCAAATATTGAATACTATAGGAAGTATATATGCTTTTCATACACTTATATGTATACCTTGTATGTATTATTTAGACATACATGGCTCACATTCTATGATTGTTGATTGATTATAAGAGATGAGGGAAGAATGCTGAGCTTTCAGCTAGGGGGACCATTCTACATATGCATGTTGTAGTAGAGAAAACGACGAGGACTAATGCTTGTCTTTACTAAAACAATATACACAACTAGATTTTTTTTTCAGTCCAATTAAACCTCTTTGGAATAAACTTGTGATAGCTAGACATCATTTAACCTTATCTCAGCTAACACCTCCCCCACAAAACAAAACAAAACAAAAAAAAAAAGTTGATTAGTTAAATAACAAATGGCCACAAACCCTAATCTTCTTATTTCAGTGTCAATATCATTGGAATGTTCATCAGATTTTGGGTTCACATTGATTATATCAAGTAATATAATCTGGCAAAATGCAAAATACCTTTTTTTCCAAGTTTTTGTTGGTTTCTCATATTCCAAGCTAAAATATACAAATACAGCTGAGATTTAATTCTGGTAACAGACTGGGCTAGCCAGCTCGCGCAAAAAAAAAAAGGTGTGGCTTGTGATTCGAGGCGGTTAGCAGCCGGAGAAGTGTGGGATAGGGGCGGTACACAGACCTTTGTAGCTAGAGTAGGGACCAAACTTTGGCATTGTTTCTTTTGGTAGAGCAAAATAGGACCACTTGTATATCAATTTAGCAGTATATATATGGAAGCAGCAAAATTAAGTGGAAGTATATAATATGAGTTTAAGTAAACTTAGTATTAGAGTAAATATATTCTCTAAGTCTTACACTTAGGTTTGATTATAACATGTTTATTATAAGCTTAATGTGTAGATAGTTTGAGATCATTAATGATTAGTGTCAGTTAGCAATCTGATGCAGTTCTGTGACTGCTCTTTAGAGCACCAAAAGTGAAGAATTGTGCCAAACTGATAATGCTAAAAATACAGAAGAAAATAACCTTTTTCTGTAGTTGGAAGCAGAGAGAAAGAAAGAGACAGAATGAAAGAGGAGAGAGAAATAGGTGATATACCCCTCCATAAGATTGGAAGGATTTTTAAGGGCTCATCATACTTGTGGACCCTAAGAGAGGAAAATGAAGGTTTGTGAAATGTGTGCTAAGATGATGGATGTTACCAACTTGAGAGGGATATCCAACTGTCACTTAAGACTAATTTTCTGAATTCTCTGAGTACTTTGCACTAGATAAGAAGTGTGTCATATTTTTTTTTTTTTTTTTTTTTTTACAATGGGTGTCATAATGTTTTCAATCCAATCCATGTAACCAGAAATTTTCTTGAACGGTTGTAACATGTAACATGTAATAAATGCAACTCTTTCTTAATTATGAGATTGGAAGGTTTCGGAAATAGGTTAAAATAAAGATGTAAGTTGTCTATATAAACTAACTATAACTTATGTTTATAAAGCAGCACTAACTAAACTGAGTGTATAAAAAAAATTGATGTTTAAAGTAACGAGCAGGTCAAATTAAATGTTGATGTGTCCAATAACATATTATTATAGATCAGTTCTCCACTTGTCTAACTACTTTCAAAATCATCCCATGCATCTACTTCCTACTCGCCACTCATGGCTTACCATTACTAAGAAAAAATAGATTTGCACCAAAAAAAAAACTAAAATAGATTTACTAGAATTTATGGTCACATGTCATTGCGATGTACTCAAGAATATAGTTGGTGCCGCGCGATACACCCGCTTAAATGGGTGCTGCAACTTGCATGGAAACAATAGTTAATGTCGTATCGACTAAATTTTCCATAAGAAATGTTTTTTTTTTTTTTTTTACAAACTTATAATTGGATGAAGTCTAATCATTGAATGCATTGGAGGATTTCGGACCATATAGCAACAATGAGATGAGATCGGAGGAAGCTTATCTTGTCAAAAGAGTAGGAATTTCCCCTAACAAACACACATGTTGAGTAAGTTGCATTCACACCACCAATTTGACACCTTATCACGGATGAGTCAAACTTTTATTGTTACTTATAATAGCACGAGGCTGATAACCAAGGACTAGAGTTTACATAAGATCCTTATACGTGCCAAGAATCGTCTTCCTTAATTGAACAGTTGTGACATGTCATAAGTGCAATACTCTCACAATTCCTAAAATTAGGAAGATTTCAAAAAAAAGTAAAAAGAAAATAAATTTTCAGAATTTTAATTGGATGGACTATTGAATGGACTTTATGTCTTTGGACCATGGAATTGCTAAGATGGGGTTGAGTACCTTTATGACATAAAGAGGCTACTGTCAAAAAAATAGCAACCATTACCTCCCTTTAAATAGGTTATTGTCAATCATTGATAGACTTGACACTCCCAATCAATGACACAAAATTGTAGTGTTTAATTAACTTACACGAGCTTGAAACTAGTAACCAAAAACTAGTGATTATAAAAAACATACTACTAATATATACTCTCTTCGTTCTCTTTTATGCTCCATAGCCATAGTCTTGTCTCTATATTATAACCAAACTTTCACCAAACTATTTCCCACAAATATTTAAGAAATAATATTTCGCACAAGATGTAATTATATTTATTTCGATATAAACTTTCAATATTTTACTAATACATAATTGAAAGAAATTTATGGCCAATATGTGCACTAGGAAATATACGGAAAAAAACCATGAATAGTAAAAGGAATAAACAAAATTCGAAATGGTTTTTAAAACCAATTACATGATTATTCTTTTTAAAGTTTAAAAAAAAAAAACAAATTTATGTTGAGAATATGTTTCAAATGTTAAAATTTACCGTAAACAGATCGAAGATCTTTTATCATGATGGTTATGATTGGCGATACTAGCTGAAAATAAGGTGAAACTGATATGTTATTAGTTGAAATTGAAAAGGTAATAGTTGAGACAAAGAAGATAGCTGATTAGTTCTGTTGTTTGGCAAAATTAGTTGCTTAAGTTGATGAATCATTTTGGCAATATTAGTTGATATCAAAATTTTAAAAAGATTTTTTCAAAATTCTAGTTACCTGATTTTGAAACGTTAATTATTTGAACTTATCCAATTTTGGTCATTTTAAACACCTGAAATTTTATCTTAGGTACTTCCGAAATACTACTAAATATTTCAGCATATTATCATTTAAGGTACCTAATTGCTTCCCCAAACATAACCCATATCAAGAAATGTACGATGTATCAACTTTTGATAGATTATTGCGTCTTCCATCATTGTATTGCTACTATAAGCAGAAATATGCACAGTTTATACCATAAATGATAGGATGTCAAGTTTGATTCAATAGTTATATAATTGATGGGGCCTAACATTGAGACTTGGTGTGTAAATTCAAGTTGAGAGGGAATCCTTACTAACTACTCCCTCCATTTTTTGAAGATCTAATCGCTTTCCTTTTCCATCCATTATTTTGAAGATCTACTCACTATGCTTTATTTCTTATTTGGCAAATGATATACAATAATTTAATTTTCCTTGGCCCACACTCTCTTTCTTCCATGTTCTCTATCTCCCTTAATATATAATACAGTTGGTCTTGTAAGAGATCGCCTACTTTTAATTTAAAATTAGGCAACGTCCCAAATCCAATATTAAGAACATAACATACCATCTTTCTGAACAAAGTGACTAGTTTAGTCTATTTAGTGGCCAGTTTAATCTATCTAGGCTATGTTTGAGAACATAAGATGAAATAGAGCTGAAATTGATAAGGTAGGTGAAAGGAGCTGAACCGATAAGGTAGTTAAAAATTTCAGCACCTTAAATTGAGATGCTATATTTAATAGCAACTCAATTTCAGTCAATTTTTGAGCTTAAATTTTATTTAAGCTCTTACCCCAAATACGACTATTTATTTTAGGTGACATAAACTTTTAGCACCTACTCATTTAAGGTGACTTAACTGTGTTGCCAAACAGAGCCTTAGTGACCAGCTTAATCCATTCTTTAATCCATTTGGTGACTAGTTTAATCCATTTGGTAAGGCTAGTGTATTAGTTTATAAAATTACATTTTTTTTTTATAATTTTAGTTTATAAAATTGTTCGTTGTAGTTCGAGATTCAAAGGAAACAAAGGAAGGAGAAGAGAAGGGACGACTAAAATAGCGTGAAATGTTTAGGGATAGTGTTGGGTTTGAGTGAGATGAATTGACTTGTTAGAAGAATGTAGGCTTGGGTTTGTCTAATTTTATGTCAAAATTAGACCATCTATTCTAATAGTTTGTGTATATAATAAACCCACACTTTCTCTCCTTATTAAAAAAAGCAAAGAAACCAAGTGAGCCTACTTTTTACACTCTCTCTCCAATTTGCCTTAAAATATGCATCTACAGTAACCGAGTAGCTCTTCAAAAAACGGAGGGAGTAGTAACTAACCATTGGAGTCCAAGATGGATTCTAAAAAGGGTCAAAGAAGAAAATGTCAATTTAATTTATTGAATCAGAACATATTTTAGGTCTATACCAGAAGTATTATTGAATCTATTTACAGTACAACTAGACATAATTTTATTAGAAATATAATCAAATTTTACTACTAAATAAACATTTTACTTGTACTAATACAACAATTTTACTCGAAACAATTTTTCATACTTATTATTGGAATATTTTCTAGTACAAACTAATCACTTTCTAGTACAAGCTAAACACTTTAATCTTAGTACAAGTACAAAAAAAAAAAAGATAGTATGATCACAATGTTTTTTTGTACTACTGGAATTATTATTGGAACACCTTTTTTTACTAACTAAACACTTTCTCTTTCTTTTAATACCGAAAACTACTAGTCCACTACAAAATTTAATGTTATTTTTTGCATCATATTTCAAAACTGGACTCTGGCTGTTAGTATATGTGGTTACTAGCTTTTTATGCACGCGATGCGTGCGACGATATTTTTGGGAATAACTGTTACTCAGTAGTAAAACAAAGCAAAAACAATAGTGTGTATCTAAGTTCACTTCAATTTTGTGAATAAGATTTTTTGAAATACTTATAAATAGTATTTTAAAACACTTTAATAAATAAGTATAAGTAATGAAATTGCATCTCTAGCTACTTTTTTTTTGTTGACTTTAACTAATTTCCCTGAAAATCCACGCACACACATTAGCCTAGTGAACTTCAAATATGTAATCAACATTGTGGAACTGAATTTGCAACCTTTTTTCCTCGATAATTTGTGCATTTGCAAAAATGCGATCAAGTTCTTAAAAATTATTTAGATAGAATAATCATTCATTCAAAAAAAAATCTCTATTATAAAGGTTGGTACAGTTACTTTCAGATAGTTTACACTTATAAACAATTTTATAAGTGTGCATAAAGAGAGAGATATATAAAACAATAAAAGATTATAGAACCAACTTAGAGTAGTAAGATAAATCTAAGTCAACCAACTATCATGTAGCATAACAATTTTAAGTCAATTAGCACTATCAATTAGCATTACAATTTTAAGTGAATAAGCGTGAAGTATCAATAATTTTAACTCAAAGCTCTAAACATCCCCAAGTGTCCCATGACAAAAAGAGACAAATATATTGCACTCATCTTTCTCCCTCTTCAATTTGTAGCTACTTGAGAACAGAGTGATTTGTAACTGAATTTTTGTGAATATTTTTGTTTGTATTGACGTTGTAATGTATTGGTTGTAGTTTGGAAGTGAATTTTTTAGTTTTTGTACAGTTTTCTCATTTGAGTGATTTTTATAACGTGAAGTATGCAATTCTATGATTTTAGTTGACTTTTAAATCTAGTTTGCAGACACAGAATTCCCACCTCTCATTTGGAGAGAAAGAGTCGCCATTTTTTTGCCATAGTATCATAAACTCATCTGATAAGAGCAATAAAAGTGTATTATTTCCGTTATTTTTTTAAAGCCCTACTTTGCTTTTGAAATTGATTTTGTCATTTAGAAAGGGTAGGAGGGGTAAAATTGTCTCTTCCTTTGGGGACACCATAGCTCCCCCCCTCCCTTATATAATAGAGATTGGACATAGTAGTCCAATGACTAAAGGGTTAGGGTCAAATTTGCAGGGATTTTATTAAACATGGCTTTATTGGATATGTCATTATTGGACAGGGCCATTATAGGGCCAGCAAAGAAACCCAATAATTTTGAAAAATAAAATAGGTTTTGTAAAAACAATTACATATTCGGATTCGTATTCATTTAGACTCACTTTTGGCTCTCTTTGTTCCTTGTTTTTCTTGCTCGTTTACCGACCCGCCCATTATCGACCTGCTACCCCATTTGACCCGACCCGCTACGACCCTTTATGAGGCGACCCTTTTAGGACCCGACCCGCTTCTGACCTGCACTGAATCTGACCCTCCCCGCCCAGTAACCAAGTCTAGCTGTTAGTAGTTAAACATCCTTAATCAGCTGACACCCCAAATTTTTTTAAAGAAGAATTATCTATCTTTACATTGTGCCATATTACAAATTTATACTGATTATCAATTACATACCTTCTAAGTCACCACTCATCCGTCCTAAAACCTGTAACTCACACTTGAAACTAAAACACTGGATTCAATTGTGTGTTGTCTGAAAGCATTTTTTATCATATTCTCTATTTTGTTTTATGTACTATAGTATATACGTGACTTTTTTGTTTTCTTTTTATATCAACTGATCTTGAATGAGATCGTTACATCCAATTTCAAGAAGAGACGTGGACATATGCTATGAAACTTTTGTTTGCAAATTAAACTAAAATTGATGAGCCGTAATAGCTAAAAGCAATAAAAAGGAGTGAAATATATTATAATTAAAAAAATTAAAATTGTCGTAAAAGACTACATTTAAAAAGGAATACATGCGCTCGCCCCAAAATAATTAAAGGAACAGAAAAGAAATAATTTTGCTAGGGTAAACTTTCGAAAGCAACAAGACATAGTAAAGGAGGGAAGGTTCACTTGGGGAAAAAGTTTCCTAGAGGGAGGAAGAGAAAAGAGAAGATTATATACTTAATTAAGGGTTTTTTTTAGACTAAAGTGGATTGAACTAAAGCTAAATTGAACTAAACTTAAGTGAACTAAAGAGAGAATAATTGAACTGAAATGAGCTGAGCTAAACTTAACTGAAATAGAGTTATCATCAAGGGATGAAAAAACTTGAAATTTACTACAAATATTGTACTAATACTCAAAACCCTAAAAAACTTAAAATGTTCCTTTCTATCTTTCAAAGAATTAAGCAAACATAAGTTATACTTACAATTCATTATAAAGAATTACTCCATCTATTTCTTTTTAATCTATACACTATTTTTTGTCCATATCTTTTTAATCTACACAATGTTGTCTTTTCAATTCTTGGTAACATGTCCCACAACTTTATCCTCTTTTTCCACCCATGTCCTCCCTTTTTTATATTTTAGCCTAGTTTTTCGTTTTTCTCTCACTTTTCAGTTTCTCTCTCCACCTTTTCATTTTATCTCTCATACTTTTGTACTTCCTCATTGACTCTCCTCCAAAAGTGAGTAAACTAAAAAAAAGAAACAGAAGAAGTATGTTTTGTAAAGAGGGAAGAAGAAAATCAAAAGAATACTATCTCCATTCCTTTTTTATTTACACACTTTCCTTTTCGGGTCGTTCCTTTTTAGTGGTTACACTGTCACTTTATCTAAATAAGGTAAAATGCCCAATTATTATTTTTCACTTTTGTTCCCCTATGTGGTCCCTCACTAAATAAATTAACCACTTAAAACCTCCCACCTACCAAAGCTTAGATGGTGCACACGCTAGTACATAGAGCATGGTGCGCACATGTACATAGATAACAAGCCAAAAGTACATAAATAACAAGTCAAATGAACATATGTACATGGATAGCAAGCCAAATGAACATATGTACATCTTTATTGGTACATGTTCATTGGTATTGGACTTTATGTACATAATATAGTGTTTCATGTTCATCGTGCGTATGGTCCTCTTCATACGGACGTATGTATACACTAATTTGGGCCCACCTACCCCATTTTCCTCTCTTCTCTATTTTTTTTATTTACTTTTTGTACTTCTTACTCCCCACTTTTCATAAATCCTCTCCTTTCTCTCCTATTTTTTCACTTTTGCCTTGGTTCTAATAAAAAGCAAAGTGCTGTGTGTAGATTATTTAGGAACGGATGTAGTATATCGAGAAAGAGAAAAGAAAAGCCTTAGAAAGACATAATACAGGAGTGGGTAAAGTGTTTGTCTTTTGAGTGAAGGCCATGTTTGTCGTGTAATTCCTACTCCAGATCCCAGAAAATGAAAGTTGCAGGAAGTAGTACTACTGCTGTGCTCCTTGTTTTTACCTTTTCTCTTTCTTCTTCTAAAACCAAACATGGTGCTACCATGCTGGTGGCCGGGATGGGGACCTTACTATACTATAGTATGCTACACTGGTAGTCATGAAAATTAATGGTCTCCAGATCCCCAGACAATAAGTACTGGTAAAATCTAAGTTATTTTTATTTTCTTACAATATGATCAGAGCATGCAATAATAATCATACAGATTGATTATAGCAGTAATTTTGGAAGATGGGTAAATAAATAGAACTCGAATTATAGATGGGTTTTTTTTTTTTTTTGTTTTGTTTGTGATAGTAGTAGTATTATGGTGGTAAATGATCATATTAGTAGTACGTAGGAGTAGGGGAAAGGAAAAGGACAGTACTGAAGTTGCAGCCTTAGGTTATGTTTGCAGGCATTAAATTCACTCCTTCCAATTTTAAATAAAAACAGCTTTCTCTTTGTCTCTATGTCTCTTCCCTTTCTTATCCCTATTATTGACTGATCATCCCCAGATCTTCTATATTCAAGTCTCACAACTGGCTAAGATGCAGATCATGCAATGCATGATTTGTTCTTGTTCATAGCAGAACCCAATTCTCCAACTATGAGTATTTATTATCCATATAGAGTATATAGATGATATATATATCATCACTATGATCATTTATATGTAGAGTCAAAGAGGTGACGAATGAGTTGTTTGGGTAGGGTTTGGTTTAGCTAATATTTTGGTGATGTCTCGTTTGGTTTAGTTATGATTTTAATTGCTTAGATAATTTTGGATGGCTAGCTTATGCTCTCGTCTATTATAATAATTTTTAATGGAAAATCTATCGAAATATATATGAGCCTTAATTAGTATTTTTTGGTGAAGGGTTTCACCTCGTCTTAAGTTGTAGTGGATTCTGATTCCACCTCTTTCTAGGCAAAGTCAGATGACAATTTCGCCCAAGCCTAGGAAGAGGCGGAACCAATTTTCGCTCCACCTAAGCTTGGGAAGAATGCTCATCCGCCTATGTTTTTATCTAGTGCGTGACTTCTGAAAAAGATGTATTGCAAATAATTCTAATTTGCCTTCTTTTAAGGAAAATTTGACAGTTGATTGGCAACAAAGTCTTGTTGGTGACCAGCGGGTGGGTTTGTTAAACGTCGCCCCAAAATTACTTAAAATCTCCCCAAATTTATTTTTATAGACTATTTTACCTTTCCTCTTTTCCACACCACCCACCACCACCTGCCACCCCCTGCAGCCACCCGCCATCACCTACCTCCCCACTGCCACCCACCACCTCCTCCACCACCCACCTGGAAGTAGGCGAAATTTTTTTAGGACGATGGGCGAATGTCTGACCTGGACGTTTGCTCCATGGAGCAAACGTCCAGGCCAGACGTTCCCTCATCCTTCCAGGTGGCTGGTGGGTGGTTGTGGCGATGGGGTGGTGGTGGCAGGAGGTGGATGGTGGTCGAGTGAGGTGGGTGGTGGTGGGTGGTGGTGGTGGTTTAGGGAAAAAGAAGGAAAAGATTAGAGATGTAATTTCAACTTTTTTTGGGGCGATTTTAAATACTTTTAGGGCGATGAATAAAAGTTCAGGTGGCCAGTGTTTGTCGTCAAGGGGAGTGACAGAGAAGTGAAAGAAAGATAGGGGTTAAAGCAAAAGTGAAAGGGGCAAATTAAAGTTAACTAAATTAGAACGTCACCCTATAGTTTTAGGACGACATTTAGTAAACCCTAAATTTTGAACTATCTGAGGAATCAATTGATTAAAAAAAAAACAATTTTTTTTGTTAAAAATGATATTACACTCTTGACATTCTCTATACCGAGTATGGGCTAATACTTTCTCGTCAAGTATATAGGGAATGGCTTTTTCTATAGACATTCGAGTATACAAGTTCAAATTACATGGACCATAATTCAAGCAGAATTAATTAAGTTAGGGTTTGTTCTTCTCAACTTAGGAAAAAAAAACCTAAAATACTTTAGGTTCAAAAAAACAAAGTTAAGTTCCCCAACAATAAGGTCAACAAAAATAAATTAAGTTCGATAAAAAAAGGTAAATATAGGCGTCAACATAATTTTTCTACAAACCTATTTTTTGGTTGAAATAAGGAGTCACATAACATCTACAAGAGACATTAATATCAATGAATACCACTTAATTATTACTACAATAGAATAAAGTTTATATCTAATAATACTATGTTTTTACATTTTTGCATGGCATTCATTGTCACATTTTTCCAAATCACCTTCTCCGTGCAAATTTAACAATTTCGGATGTGTCTTGTCTAATTGAGATTCAATTAGTAATCCAACTATAAACAAAAATTGAATTATTAAGAAAAAGAGCACAACAACTTTCTAATAATGGCACACTAAATACTCATTATGAGATAAAATGAACTCTCTCATATGGATTGACAATTATTTGCATATAAGCTATAGAAACTACTAAAATCTAAGACGAACAATAGAGCTGAAAACATTTTTTTTTTGAAGGACCCATGATAGCTCCTTACTATATCGATTGCCATTAGGGTTTCTTACCTACATACTAAACCCATAGTAGTCATATGATTGTCATATACTCATATACAATCATTAGATATATGACTTCTTTTGTTATAATATACAAATATTTGGTCTAGTTTAGATTTTCACTCGAATCCAGAATCAAGATACTTTACTTTATTTTTTTGACTAAGGTCTACTATGCGTGCTTTCTTAGCACATCAATCAATTCAATATGTGGTGGTTAATTGCACCATTTTTCCTTCTAGAAAGTTAAAGTCAAATAAATTGATGAATATACAATAATTGCATCACATAAACAGATCTCTCACTAACTAGTCACAAGTCGTACAACCATTAAACATGGAGTTTGGGGGAGTACATTTTAAATTGATTGATTACTCATTTGCACTCCCAAACACCTTATCTTTAACTAGAGAGAGTACTAGCAAGTAGCAAGAGTGCCTACCTTTACCTTCCTTTTACCAAAAGAAGGAAAGGAAAAAGAAGAGGGGGAGGGGAGGATATATTCTCGAATTTCCACAAATAAGGACATTTGATGCACATCAAAAGGGGGTACGGAGGAAGGGCATCAAGATTCAAGCTAAGAGGATAGAATAATGTGTGGCACTGAAAAGAAATCATAATTACATATTTATTCTTGCAAGATTTCTTTTAATTTCTCCTTATGAGCAAGTTTAAGACTAATTCTCATTCTTATAGGAAAAATTCTAGCGCTGATATATATAGATAATTTAGCTCATCGTAAATGACATCAAAAAAAATCTCCAGTTCGATTCCACCAAATTTGTTAATTTTGTAGAGAGACTAATCAAAAAGTAGATGATAATGCTTCATGTGATGACTTTTACGGATATGCATCAATGCATAAATCCATTCATCAATAGAAAGTCTTATGTCTTCCTTAAGACACAATTTTTCTAGACTATACACTTTTTACAATCGATTTTTACATGGTCTCAACATCTCATAACTATGGATACACAAAATTCTACTATAAGACGTGTGACAATTAAAACTGTTCACACTCTCTCTGCTCACTCAATATTAATACGAGCAATTTGGAGCTGCTTGTGATGATGAGGTCGGCGTATGACTCCCCTCTCCGCTCTTCGTGCCCTAAGCATTGAGCATACATGAACCAAGCTGCGGAGGGATAAAAGAAAGTTGGAACCATTCATAGCTAGTACAAGAAATAGGTACCGATTGTTTAGTTATGAGTTCATATGATTCATTCTAGCTCTTTTTACTTTGGCTAATCGATAAACAGCTAAGGGTTGCCTATATCTAATTCAATTGTTGTTCAATTTCTTTTACACCAATGTAATGTATACTCTTGACCACATGATAAGAAGCTAAATCTGTGGAATAATCACTTTATTCTTCTCATCCCACTCCTAAAAGATTACCCATGATGTCCCCAAGAAGTATAAAACTAGTGTACTTTGCAAAATTCAATCACCAACATATAACTATTCTAGAAAATGTGACAATTATTTTTGAACATATGTTAAAACAATATGTGTGATTATAACTTCCGGACAGGGAGATAAGTAATTCATTTGTTTATTAACGTTGACTTTCAATAAAATTGTGAACCCATTTTAAAAATTTTCACAAAAGCTCAATCTCACTTTCAATTTCCAAACATTTATTTTTGGTATATAAGAAGTTTCATGTAGTGGATGTCAACTAGCATAGTTAGTTAAAGTCTTGGGAAGTGGCATCTAAGACCTGAAATTAGACCCCCTCTACATCAATTGCCTTTTTGCTCTATCTACACCCAAAAAAAAAAAAGCCTCATGTAAACCAAATTCAATTTTAAAATATGAATAACCCACCACATATATACCACTAAACTAGTTTTACATATTTCCTACACATTTCACTTTCAAACAGTTGAGAGCTACGCAAACACAACAATCATGGGCAACCGACAATCGCTAAACATGCCATGAACTGATTAGTTTTGAATTTTTGATGCGTGGTACTGGTACATATACAGATAGTGGTTAGATAAATGGCAGTCGCTCTCATATAATACCATTGTTGTTTTTTTCTTTTTTTTCTTCTTCTTTTTTCCCTGTTTGAGGAAAATTTATTCACCAAGTATCCAAGGCAAGATTCGTGAATTGATCATCACAATATATCAAGTCTAGACTATGCGATGTAATGGTATTTTTCAACTAGATTTTTGATAGTTTTTATCCGCGTGATTTGATACTTTTCCTTGATGAATAGACTTTTGTTGACCTAGGATTGAGAAATATGACCATGATATTCGAGAATTTTATAATGCCTTCGAATTTTCGTTACTTCAGGCTCATAGTTGATTTTTTTTAGCCTTTTAGTTCACTATATTTATTTATTTTTTTTTTAGAAAAAAACAAAAATAATTGGAGAAGTTAAGTTTTAATTGTTCTTGTAGTTGGGGTATAATTCTAAAAGATGGTGAACGCCAAGTCCTCCCATCTTCACTTATATAATAGATATTTAAACTCTTTTCGTAAATATTTGTCTTGTGAGGAAAAAATTGACGTCATAATTTAAAGAATACAAAAAATTAGAATAAGAGTTTATGTCTACAATAGTCTATTATCATCACCTTTAAAGTGTTTGTGTAAGTCTTTTTAATGAGATATATTTATAAGACCTTATTATATTTTATTTTGCAATACTAAACAATGATGTTATGTTGGATCAATGGTTTAAGTTTTCACTTTTCATTTTAATGGTCACGTATTCGATACCTTATAACTACACAACATAATTTTTTTTAGTTGAGGGGTTTGACATGAAAATAGAGCATTTGCATTAGAGCCTTAAAGGAGAGTGTCACATGGCACATAGACATTCTTAGGAACGCCTTTTAATATATTAGTATAGATTTTTTTTATTTTTTGGATCCTTTATTAAGAGTTAAGTACTTTACATAAGTACATACAAACATAATCCATAATCTTCCCAAAATCCCAACTTCATAGTCACATTATTATGGAGGAAGATAAGTTCGACAAAACCCTATTTAGAAAGACCTCTTACCTAACAGAATCACTTTTTTCATCAAAAGAAATGTACTAATTTCTCCTACTTCACATCTTTACGTTACCAAAAAAAAAAAAGGAATATATGAAACAAAGAGTTACTAAAGAGTTGGAAATTGAAAGAGAATAACGGCAAGAGATAAGGAAAGATACCCTCAATTTGAGAAATTTGTCAAAGATTTTTTAGGTGAAGGGAATACAAGGACTTAAGTTACTGTAAGGAACACTTTTTCAACAGAAGACAGAGATACGAAGATTCTCTCTCCTCCTTTCCCTTTCTTCCTCAATTGTTCTTTCTTCTTTTTTGTTGCTTTTTTAGTTTATGTAATTTGCGCATGATCGAACTCGGAATCCCACCTCCCTTCTTTGCTTTTTATTTTTTCTTTTGTGCGCTTCCTTGCCGTAAAAGACTGCAACACTTAAAATTAAATGAGTATCAATGGAAAAAGGTTAGGCAAAATTCGGGCATCCCTAGAATTGTTGAAAACAAAGTTTCGATCGATTCACTTTTCTCTGATTTTACGTCATTTCT
The DNA here is from genome assembly GCA_947646795.1 of Beta lomatogona. Taxonomy (NCBI): domain Eukaryota; kingdom Viridiplantae; phylum Streptophyta; class Magnoliopsida; order Caryophyllales; family Amaranthaceae; genus Beta; species Beta lomatogona. The sequence continues at coordinate 1,708,745 of CANSNZ010000351.1, forward strand.
CAGTTCATTTATGCTATCATGTAGTGTATAGTACCAGTAATTTGTATCTACCCTCCCGCCCAAATTTTCTCTCAAATATATGGTCTACGAGACTTTTCTTTTACCTATACTAGTTGTTAACCCGTGCACTGTCCCCAAAGTTTGCAAAATTTAGTCAATGAAATTGATTGTGTTTTAATTTTGGGCGAAGTATTTTAATTTTTGTTTAGTTAATGTAATACTTCATCTGTTCTTTAATAATTATAACATGTATATAACCCTTGTTAGTGCAAGCCCCCGAAGTTTCCAAGGAAAATGGTGATGAATAGCTGAATGTAAGCATTAACATAATTGATTTAAGCAAAATGGTGGGCTTACAAAACCAACACCTTGTAAGAAGTATCATATTTTTGGAGCCAAAAGGTGCAAACATTGAAATTCATAATTTTAAGTTTCCAAAACCATAACCTAGTTAGACGGTTAGACATTTACAAACACGAGAAAGTAGCTGCTCAAGTTTTATTGGGCACAGGGGCGGATCCAATATTTCCAGCCAGGGGTAGCGTCATTTTACGATACTATAGTATATCAACAAAAAACTATGACTGTCAAGTTCAAAATGTTAGAAAATCCAAACACTTAGAAGTAATTTAACAAAAGAAAATTTAAATTGTTCACCATGTGCTCTCAAATTTTGGAACCAATTTACAATTGTATCATCTTTTATCTCCAAAAACAAATATTTCTCAAGATTAGTCATCACTTCATTTTCAACTTGGTTAAGTTGGAGGAAGATTTGGATTTTGGATCAACTTGATTTTCTTTACCCGTTCCTTTCGAAAATAAGTTTGAGATATTCAATTGTTGATTTTTCGTAATGATCCTAAAATACATTTATACACTTATTACAAAAAATTATTAATCAATTTAACTAATATCTTCTTGCCCACACTATAAAAAGGAAAAAACCTCAACAACTCCCTTCACAAAATCATACTTCAATTCACTAAGTCACTTACAATTCACACATAATAATATAGTTGTTGATTTAGGCCACAATCAACTAGAACTAAAAATAAATTCAACCTGTTTAGGCAGTGCGTAAATAGAAAACAACAGCAAATTCAGTCTGTTAAACCAAAAGTTGCTCATAATTGAAAGAAAACTAACTATCAAGAAAAATGAGAACTCGTCAAATTGAAGTACTAGACCACAATGGAAAATGTTACTATTAGAGTATATGTAAATATTCTTGTGAATGTAAATATTCATATTTTAGGATGTGAATATTTCAGTAATATTTTCCGCTAATATTATTCATAGTGATGTGTGGACTTCCCCTGTGCTTAGCTCCTCCGGGCATCGCTACTATGTCTTCTTTCTTGATGATTACACTAACTTCCTGTGGATATTTCCTATTTCTCATAAATCTAAAGTACGAGATTTATTCATTTCTTTTCGTATATTTGTTAAAACACAATTTGAGCGGGAGATTAAGGGTTTTCAATGTGATAATGGGCGGGAGTATGATAATGCACCTTTTCGCTCCTTCTTTGAGCAACATGGCATGATTTTTCGTCTCTCTTGTCCCCATACTTCCCCACAAAATGGCAAAGCTGAACGCAAAATCCGAACAATTAATAATGTCATGCGTACCTTGCTTCTTCATGCCTCGATGCCTCCTTCATTTTGGCATCATGCTCTTCAAATGGCCACATATCTTCTAAATATTTTACCTTCTAAAGTGCTTGGCAATAAATCTCCGACTCAAATGCTCTATCAAAAGGATCCAATTTATTCACATTTGAAAGTTTTTTGGTTGTTTGTGTTACCCTCTCTATCCTTCCACAGCAATCCATAAACTACAAGCTAGGTCCACTCCTTGTGTTTTTTTTGGGGTATCTGTCTAAACATCGGGGTTATAAGTGCTATGATATTTCAAGTCGGAAAATCATTCTCTCTCGTCATGTGGTTTTTGAAGAGTCCATTTTCCCTTTCGCCAAAATTCACACTCCTAATTCTCACACCTATGATTAGGGATGGCAATGGATCGGAGGTGGATCGGGTGGAGCATCATCCGCCCCATCACCCGCGACCCAAAACTCCATCCACACCATCCATCACCCGCGAAAAATTCCATCCATATCCGCTCCACCCATCATCCGCGGGTGGGGCGGGTGGAGCGGGTGGGAAACGAGTGATACTAAAAAAAAATTAAATTGTAGATTTAACAATTTTTTTAAAAAAATAATATTGAAAACTTAATCAACTGCCAACTGTATAAGTTTTTTTTTTATTACATTAAATGGTAAGTGGCAGTAAAAATTTTAAAACAATTTTTTTTATATTACATATACATACATACATATATATATATATATATATATATATATATATATATATATATATATATATATATATATATATATAAACGAGTGGATGGATGGAGCGGGTGATGGATCGGGTGATGGGTCAAAAAAGAGTCATCCACATCCGACCCGATCCATCACCCGATCCATCCATCACCCGCCAGCCATCCGCTCCACCGCGGGTTTTCACCCATTTATTCGGGGCGGGTGGATGGATAATCCACTCACCCATGGGTAATTGCCATCCCTACCTATGATTTCTTGGGTGGTAATCCTCCCCCATCATTAAATCATCCTTGGTCTGAGTCTCATACACCCGTCCACACACCTTCGGCTCAGCAGCCTCTCGAACCTGATGGGCGGTCTTTTCCACCTTTGTTATGTGGGCCTGTCCCCTCTTCAACACATGCTTCTCCTCCTCCTCGTGGGCTCCAGCCTTCTGTCATCTCTCCAGGCCCAACTCCCTCCATTATGGCCCAGGCGCCTACCCCCAGCCCACGTTCTCTACCCTCTTCTCCCCACTTCCTTTCCACGCAGCCCAGTCCACCGCATCAGCCAGCTTCTGGCCCAGCGTCCTCTATGGACCTTTCTCCAGACCCCGCGTCTGCCTCACCATCTCTCTCCACTGGCCCAACTTCTCCTTTGGTCCAACATGACATCCCAACTCCCCACTCTTCTTCTCACATGACTACAAGGCTCCAAAATGGGATAATTAAGCCCAAACAGCTTTTTAATCTCCATTTCAGTGTCACAAAATCTCCTCTTCCTAAAAACCCAATAACCGCCTTGTCTGACCCAAATTGGAAAGCATCCATGCTAGATGAATATGATGCTCTTATTAAAAATAAGACGTGGGAGTTGGTGCCCCGTCCTGCTGATGTTAATATTATTCGTTGTATGTGGATATTCTCTCATAAAGAGGACTCTAACAGTGTTCTTCAAAGACACAAAGCTCGTCTTGTAGGTGATGGCAGGTCTCAACAGGTGGGTGTTGATTGTGGTGAGACTTTTAGTCCAGTTGTCAAACCGGCCTCTATTCGCACCGTTCTCAATCTTGGGGTATTCATTAGTTGGATGTCAAAAATGCTTTTCTCCATGGACATCTATCTGAAACTGTGTATATGCATCAACCTGTTGGTTTTCGTGACTCCAGTCATCCTGATTATGTCTGTCTCTTGAAGAGGTCTCTCTATGACCTTAAGCAAGCTCCTCGGCTTGGTATCAGCGATTTGCCGCTTATGTTGCCACTATGGGTTTTACTCACAGCAAATCTGATCATTCCTTATTCATCTACCGAAAGGGTAAGGACATGACCTATCTTCTTCTTTATGTTGATGACATTATTTTTACTGCATCTTCAGATACTCTTCGTCAGTCCATCATCACTCATCTTGGATCTGAGTTTGCTATGAAAGATTTGGGTCCTCTGAGTTATTTTTTGGGAGTTGCAATTACTCGTCATGCAGATGGTCTTTTCCTCTCTCAGAGGAAATATGCACATGAAATTATTGAACGGGCTGGTATAACTTCCTGCAAGCCTTCTGCTACCCCTGTTGATTCTAAGTCTAAACTGGGTGCAACGTCTGGTTCACCAATCGCGGATCCTACACTTTACCGCAGTCTTGCAGGTGCCTTACAATATCTGACTTTCACGAGACCTGATATTTCTTATGCAGTCCAACAGGTGTGCCTCTATATGCATGACCCGCGAGAGCAGCACCTGCATGCTCTCAAACGCATTGTGCGTTATGTTCAAGGTACTCTTCATCTTGGTTTACATTTGTATCCCTCCTCTATCACCAGTCTTGTCTTTTACACAGATGCCGATTGGGGTGGTTGTCCTGACACTCGTCGCTCCACCTCTGGTTATTGTATTTTTTTGGGTGATAACCTGATCTCCTGGTCCTCCAAACGTCAAGCCACATTATCCCGTTCTAGTGCGGAGTCTGAGTACCGCGGTGTGGCTAATGTTGTTGTTGAGTCCTGCTGGCTTCAAAACCTTCTTTTGGAACTTCATTGTCCCATTAAGAAGGCTACTCTGGTGTATTGTGATAATGTTAGTGCAGTTTACCTCTCCGGTAATCTTGTCCAACATCAACGTACTAAGCATATTGAGTTGGATATTCTCTTCGTACGCGAAAAAGTGGCGCGCAGTGAAGTTCGCGTCCTTTATGTTCCCTCCCGTTATCAGATTGCCGATATTTTCACAAAGGGGCTTCCGCTCATACTCTTCACTGATTTTCGGGACAGCCTTAGCGTACGTCCTCCTCCCGCTACGACTGCGGGGGTGTATTAGAGTATATGTAAATATTCTTGTGAATGTAAATATTCATATTTTAGGATGTGAATATTTCAGTAATATTTTGTATTAGGCAAGTTTAGCTTGTATATATACTCTTCTATGTTAATGAGATAATCAAGGAATCAATTATCTTACAGTTACATGTGTGTGTTTTGTTGGTTTGGTGCAATCAATCGACAATGTAGCAAGAGAAAGAGCATATTTATATTGAAAAGGACGAAGAATCTTACCCACAAATGTAAATTGTAGAAAGTGGTTCCTCCAAAGGATTGGAAACAAGAAACATCAATAACAACATAACCATTCTTATCCAGCAGTATAAGCACTTTCTCAAATGCTGATACCTGAATTTCCGGTTCATTATCACCCAAATTATTTGCTGAAATTGTACAAGAAGACTTTTTCTCCTTAATTATGCACTACATTAATCTATCACCCAATTTATTTGCTAAAGCCTAAGTGGTTCCTTAATTTGCTGAAATTGTACCAGCGAAGAAGCAAAGATCGACGAAGACTCAAGTCGAAGAAGCAAGACTCACTGGTAAGTGAAGCACCTCGCCGGTAAGTGAAGTGAAAAGAGCAGAGGCTTTGAGTTTGAGAGAGTTTGAGGAAGAGAACGTCGCGCGTTAGGTTTAGGTTATTTTTTTCTTCAATTTTTTTTTTTTTTTAGAAAAACAGGGGTAGCACGTGCTACCCCTTGCTACTATGTAGATCCGCCCTGATTGGGTACCCCAAAAAAAGTTTACTTACACATAACACCTACATGCACAGTATCATACTAATTTAAGAGTTGTATATCTCTATGTCTAGTCCCAAAAAAAGCCACAAAATTAGCAGTTGTTGCATTTTGGGCAGCATGAAGGATGGAGAAGGTGATGATCCTGCGTTATTCTCCGTTGAGCAGCTACTAGGGCCAATCTTAAAGCTACAAGAAGGCAGAGAAAATTAGAAAGAAGAGATGGCCAAGAAGTAGAACAACTCGAAGCCATTAGTACAATGGAATAAAGGTTAGGCAAAATTCGGGCATCCCTAGAATTGTTGAAAACAAAGTTTCGATCGATTCACTTTTTTCTGATTTTACGTCATTTCTCAGTTCATTTATGCTATCATGTAGTGTATACTGTATAGTACTAGTTTTTTGTATCTACGCTCCCGCCCAAATTTTCTCTCAAATATATGGTCTACGAGACCTTTCTTTTACGTATATGATTAGGATGGGGACATGGAGTATACTATGCAAGTAATTGAGATTAATCGTGGTTAACCTTGAATGATTAACTATGGCACTATTTATATAAGAGCATAATAGAAACTAGGAAAAGCCCCTTCTATCCTTTTAGAAAATATATTACTGATAGAGAATATATTTAAGATAATATTTTCTCATCGGTTTAGGATATATTTGTATAATTCGTAACATGGTTAGGAATATTATTTTGTAGACACTATATATTGATCAACGAAAATAGTCCAAGATAATGTAAATTCCCCAATCTTGGAGTATTCCCATTGATCAATATATATATAGTGTTTACAAAATAATAATCCCAACCATGTTAGGATTCCAAACTATATAGGGATTATACAAATATATCCTAAACTGATGAGAAAATATTATCCTAAATATATTATCTATCGATTATACTAATACACCTCCTCAATCTTTACGGGGTGAAACAACGGATAGATTGGATCGATGTTTGGAGGATAAATCACTATATAGGCCTTTGGCAAATATATCTGCAGCCTGTTAGGGGGAAAGTTATTCAGATAAGAGTTCATTCATCATACACCCGGGTGTACCATGTGCATGGTACACCCAAGGTTAATTTTTGCTCATTTGCTTATTTGGAACTCTTCTTTTTTGTACATTTTACTCATTTGAATGATTTCAAATGAGCAATGAGCAAAAAAAAAAAAGCATGGGGTGTACCATGCTCACGATACACCCAGGTGTATGATAAAACTATTGATTTAGATAAAAATCGAAATTCAATATAATCCAAACTGAATTAGTAATTCGAAATGGACTCAAATTGTGTTTGGATTGGATTCGGATTAAGTTTTTTTTTGAAAAATTGAATTTTCGGATTGGATTGGATTGAGGGTGATTGGATCCGAAAATCCAAAATGATCGAATAGTAAATACGCCCTATATTGTATGTCTATGATTGGGTTTAACTATTTTCTAAAAAACCCAAATGGTCCTGCAATCCTTCCCTTCCCCTAAAAGTAGTTAAAAACCCTAACTTGATTCTGTAAAGTTGAACCTGTTGTGTAGTTTAACATGTTTTTATGCTGTTGTTGAACCTTTGGTTGTAATGAATTATTAGTTGATTTAATTTTATGGGATTGTATAAATTACTTCTATCATCGAACACTTTATTTCGATGTCCGTGCCAAATTTATCTCATCGAGAAAATAGAGTTTAAAAAATTGGATAATCCAGATCAGATCCGATCTAGTGTCTGAAATTGGAACTGGATTAGTTTGGAATCAAACTCTAAGTGGTTTGGATTTGAATCTGGAAATTTAATTCCAAATTTTGTTCGGATCTGATCAAATTGGATTAGGCCTTAGCTTCATCCAAACCGTACACCGAAATTTCACCCATACAACCTCTAACTTATTTGTAGGAACATGTCGAACATTAAGCCCTCCTTTACGAGCCATTTTGCAAACAAAATGGTAATCAACATCAATATGTTTACTACGATCATCTTGAACATAAATAGCTGTGAGATAAGTAGCAGAGACATTATCACAATATAAAAACACTAGACAACGAAATATTCTTCCCAAATAGTCTTTGCAGCTGTGTAAGCGACCGCACAATATTCAGCTTCAGTAGAAGACTTAGAGATAGTAGGTTGCTTCTTAGAGCTAGGAGATCAAATTCTTCCCAAGAAAAACTGCATAACCAGTAGTAGAGCGCCGCTGGGTGTCCGAACAACCTACCCAATCAGCATCATAGTAGGCAATAACAATAGTAGGATAACTGCTGCAATGCAAGAAAAGGCCAAAATCCGAAGTGCCCTGCAAATATTTGGAAATTCTTTTTTGCAACATGAAGATGAGTAGTACGAGGAGCATGCATAAATTGAGACACCATATTAACAACATAAGCAATATCAGGATGAGTCATAGTTAAGTATTGCAAAGCACCAACCAGATTACGATAATCTGTGGGATCGACAATAAGTTCTCCATCAATAAGATGCAAAGTAACTCTAGAAACAAGAGGAGGAAGTATTGGTGGTTTACTAGTATGCAGATGAAATTTACGAAGTAAATCGGTAACATACTTATTTTGAGACAAAAATAAACTAGAGGAAGTATGCACAACCTGAATGCCCAAGAAAAAATGAAGATACCCCAAATCCTTCATATGAAACTGAGAAGAAAAAACAGAGATAAATAAATTTTTGAACAAGAGTAGAGCTACTACCAGTAAGAATAATGTCATCATTCATCAACATAGAGAGGAAGAATATTTGAGAGTGAACATGGATGTGTCAATACTGCTGCATTTGAACCAATAGATAATAGGCAATTGCTTAAATGAGATAACCAAGCACAAGATGCTTGCTTCAAACAGTAAATAGACTTACAAAGACGACATGATAAGATCAGGTTTAGATGGATGGATAAAACCAGGAGGTTGACGCATGTAAACCTCTTCATGAAGAAAAGCATTTTTGACATCTAATTGACGAATTGTCCATTAAAAAGTGACAACAAGAGTAAGATTTAAGCGAATAGTAATAGGCTTAATAACAGGATTAAAAATTTCAAAGTAATCAATACATGTCTGCTGGTGATTGCCATAAAACAAGAAGTCTAGCTTTAAAGCTCTCCACAGAATTAACCATCAGAATTATATTTAATCTTCTAAACCCACTTACAACCAAGCAAGTTACAATTGTAGTTATGAGGTACCAACTCCCATGTGTCATTTTTACTCATTTTAATCAAAGCCTTATATTCATCAAGCATAGCATGACGTGAACGTGAGTCTTTAGACGCTTGTTTGTAATTAGTAGATTTTAACCTCTGTGACATCAGTTTTTAAGTTCATTAAAGTACGATGCTTGGATACACCATATTTCAACCTAGTGATGATAAGATGCTTGTTAGAAACAAGTGGAGTGGAAAGGGGCACAAGGGATGACAAAGACACGATAGGAGGAGTGGGGGAGAGACTCGGAGGAGTAATGGAAACGACCCCTAGCAGCGACGGAGCTGTTGTCGACTCGACGGGGGAGATAACGGCAGGAGTTGGGTAAGCAGACGTGAAGACTGTTGGAGGACAAGGTGAGGTAATTGAGGCCACGTCCTAGGCATGGGAAGCAGGGGACACCACGGGCTGGGTGTGGGGAGTTGACACAAGAGTTGTTGGGGAAGGGGAGGCAGCATACTCCGCTTACTCGTTAAGGTAATTCCTATTTGCTAAATGGTATGGGTGTAGGCAATGGGAGACAGCACAAGTGGGATGGGAGTATCATGGGTACGCACAATAGGGGTAGGGGAAGTACCAACAACACTTGACTCAATAGGAGAATGGGAGGGTAGCGTGGGACCTAAAACCGAGGCCACTACTATGGGACTCCAAGCATGAGTCAACACCAAATGAGAGGTGTAAGGCATGCTAGGCTTAGAAACAGCTAAGCTGCGATAGGGAAATTTTTGATCAAGAAACAAAAGATGACGACTTATTTAAACTCTGTTGGTGAGGGAATCTAGACATTGATAACCTTTATAATTTGTAGCATAACCAATGAAAATACAGTGCTTAGATTTTGGTTGAAGTTTGTTGAGTTTGGGATCCATAATCAGCGGAAAATATGAACAGCAAAAAGCTTTTAATAAAATATAGGAAAGGGAACGATGAAATAATTTTTCAAAAGGAGAAACACCCTATGAAACAGAACTTGGCAAACGGATTATAGTATATATGGTTGTGTATGAAGCATCTACCCAAAATTCTGCAGGAAAGTCGGAAAGAATAAGCATAGTATGAGCCATTTCAATAACATGACAACGTTTTCCATTTTGCAACACCATTTTGAACTTGGGTGTGGGAACATGATTTTTGAAAATTTATACCACAATCATGAAAATGTAGAAGCAAAGGAGAATTGTCACATTCTCGGCCTCCATCACTTTGGAAAATTTTAATCTTAAAATTTAATAAATTTTCCACCATCTTTTGAAAACTTAAAAATTGCGAATGAACATCCAATTTGCGACGCAATGGATAAAGCGTGAATATCTCGAGTAATCATCAACAAACACAATATGGATATCATTATCATATTCTTCCTCCGTTTCAAAATAGTTGCACCATTTGCTTTTTCATGTTTGTCGATATATTTTTTTGAACGTTAATATCTCTAATTGCGTATAAGTAAAAATTATAAAAAGTTGATATTTCAAATCCTCATACTGAGACGAATTTAACAAGATCCCATTTGACTATGTTTTTTCTTATATAATGGTGAGAGAATGCTTGTTAAAGGTGGTTGATGAATAATGACCAAATGACAAATGGTGCAACTATTTTGAAACGGAGGAAGTATATGCAAACTCGATCGTTATTCTCTGTCAAAATCATCTTCCATATATGAATTGTTCAACATGGTGCGATGAAGCAGCGTGTCAATTGGTACACAATCCATTCAACACAAAATGTCATCCATTTGTGCGCTTATTACCGCTTGTTTAACCTTCTCCATGACACGTGACTTATCCTCCTCATGATATGGATGATTTGGATTATTCTCCTATTCTGATTATAAAAAATGTGCAAATGATTCCAATGATATATGATATCGTACTCCGCATATCATCCAAAATTATCTTGAATGTGAGTACAACAAGGTCCAGTATATCAGTTGAGACACTATCACTTTTTCCTTTACACGTCGTAGGATAGTAAAGTCGAACATAAACATTATTTTGGTTAAGTCTCCCAACACTATGTTCATTATAGCGCATTAGATAGCAATAAGTTTTATCAAGATGTCCATGAACTTTGCCCTTGGAGTGGTAATCACAGACAACAACAATCTATTTCGATATAGCCTGACCACATTCCTCAAGAGGTCTAGAGGAGTTTCATCCTTGAACTTAGCCCCGTTTCTAAGGTTTCGGGGGCCTGCAGACGAACCCACACATTGGGGATTTAATTAGGGTGTTGACCTTCTGGTTCGAATTGAAAAAGTCGACCGGTCTTCGGTCTAAGGTTTTTTAATTTTCGATTTTTGGTCTGGACTAGTTGTACAATTTTTTTCCAGTAACTTATATATATATATATATATATATATATATATATATATATATATATATATATATATATATATATATATATATGTATATATTCATTTTCCTATATATTTATATCTAATTTTTTTTATAGATAATATATCCAAAATTATTGTTATATTCTATATTAGTTATATTTTGCATATACTAAATAAAATATGATTATTATAAACTTAAGAAAATATTATTATTTTTGAATTGGGAAAAAAATAAATTCAAATCAGTATAGGACTAGTTTTTACTAGTCCTGTTTTCATATCAAAAAAATTCGACTTTTTGGTCATCGGTCTTAATCAATTGACTCTCTCATTCTTGATGTAAATTGACTCTCTAATTTCTTAAATATTTTCAGTAGAAAATTGAGAAAGCATTAAATACTCATCACCACTTCAACAAATTTGCTCTTCTGAAAGGCATTGTCTATACTCTCATGTATGAAATATTTCATCTGATTGTTTTAAAAACCTTATCATATACTACCTCTGTTGCTATTTAATTTACACGGTTTGCTTTAGGGTATGACCAAGAAAAAGGTGAAAAAGTAGGAGAAAGAAGAGAAATTCCGAAAAGTAGGGAGTAAGAAGTACAAAAAGTAAATAAAAAAATCGAGGAAGGAGAAAAATGGGGTAGATGGGGGGTTTTAAGTGGGTTAATTTATTTGGTGAGGGACCACGCGGGGGGACAAATGTGGAGAATATTAATTGAACATTTAGCTTATATACATAAAGTAATAGTTTAACTATTAAAAAGGAACGGCACGAAAAGGAAACTGTGTAGATTAAAAAGAAACGGAGGTTGTATATGCAAACTCGATATTCTCTTGTCAAAATCATTTTCCGATCCATATATGAATTGTTCAGCATGGACCGATGAAGCGTGTCATTCATTTGTGCGCTTATTAACGATTTAAATTTACCTTCTGCTTGACATTTGACTTATCCTCCTCATAAATTCGCTACCATAGACTTTGGAAATAATGGTATCTCATATACCAATCCCAACATGATGGATAATTTGGATTATTCTCCTATTCTGATTAAAAATAATATGCAAATGATTCCAATTATATATATAACATCATACTCCAGAGATCTTCCCACAAACTCAGGAGCTTCCTATCATCCAAAACTATCTTGAATGTGAGTACTGCAAGGTCTATCATACCAGTTGAGACACTAGCACTTTTCCTTTACAAGTCATAGGATGGTAAAATCGAACATAAACATTATTTTGGGTAAGTCCCCAACACTATGTTTATTATAGATAGCGCATTAGATAGAAATAATTGTTATCAAGATTTCCATGAACTTTGTCATTGGAGAGGTAATCACAGACAACATCCATCAATTTCGACATAGCCTGACCATATTCCTCAAGATGTCTGGAGAAGTTTCATCTTTAAAGTCAGCCCTGATTATGAGGTTTTAGAGCCTGAGAACGAACCTACAAATTGGGATTTAATTTAGGGTGTTGATGTTTCGGTTCGAATTGAAAAGGTAGACCGGTCTTCGGTCTAAGGTTTTTAGTTTTCGATTTTTGGTCCGGACCAGTTGTACAATTTTTTTTAAGTAACTTATATATATAATTTAATTTTCCTATATATTTTATCTAACTTTTTTTATAGATAATATATCTAAAAAAATTATTCTTATATTTTATATTAGCTATATTTTTCATATACTAAATAAAATATGATTATAAACTTAAGAAAAGATTATTATTTTTGAATTGGAAAAAAAAAAAATCTAAATCAGTATCAGACTAGAGTTTGACTAGTCCAGTTTTCATATGAAAAAAATTCGACATTTTCGGTCATCGATCTGAATCAATTGACTCTCCAATTTCTTGGTGTAAATTGACTCTCCAACTTCTTCAATATTTTCAGTAGGAAATTGAGAAAACATCTCGTCGTCACCAATTCAACAAATTTACTCTTTCGAAAGACATTATCTACACTCTCATGTATGAAATATTTCATCTGATTTGTTTAGAAATCATTATCATATATGTAAACTCGTTATTCTATGGTCAAAATCATCTTTCGATCCATATATGAATTGTTCAACATGGAACGATGAAGTGGGGTGTCAATTGGTACACAATTCATTCAACACAAAGTGTAATCCATTTGTGCGCTTATTACCGTTTTTTGACATTTGACTTATCATCCTCATGAATTCTCATCCACAAACTTTGGAAGTAATGGTATGCCCTATACCAATCCCAATTCTCCTAATCATATTAAAAATAATGTGCACATGATCCTAATGATATATAACATCATACTCCGCTGGAGATCTTCCCACGAACTCAGGAGATTCCTATCATCCAAAATTATCTTGAATGTGAGTACTGCAAGGTCCATTATACCAGTTGAGACACTAGCACTTTTCCTTTACACGTCGTAGGATGGTAAAGTCGAACATAAACATTATTTTGGGTAAGTCCCCCAATATTATGTTTATTATAGCGCATTAGATATCAATAAGTATTATCAAGATGTCCATGAACTTTGCCATTGGAGTAGTAATTACAGACAACATCCATCAATTTATACATTTTTTTTTATGCTAAAGAAGAGGAAAACCTCACGAAAGACAAAATAAAACAAAACTACACTACTGCAACAAATTAAAGAAAACTAGGGAGGAATGAAACGGGGTACAGCAACACCCACGACATCCTCAAACAAAATACGACCTAAATTTAAAGGGGGGACTTGAATCAACTCTGTCTTGTTGTTCTGATAAACACCTTGATTTGCTAGCCAATATGCGGCTCTGTTCCCTTCTCTATAGCAATGCGTGATCTTCACAATCCAGATTGGATCTTCTAACATTCTTCTGCATCTATTAATAATATGAGTACATGGTCCTCCATACTCTTCAATCCCTTGTAAAGCTTGGACAACAGCTTGATTATCCATTTGCACCTGCAGTTTGTTAATTCTCATACGCTTCGCCAATTCCAAACCAAACTCAACAGCCTTGAGTTCAGCCATAAATGCGTGACATGCTCCAAAGTTGAGTGAGTAGCCATATTGAAAATCACCAGCACTGTTCCTTATAACACCACCTCCTCCAGCTGGTCCTGGGGACCCTTTGGCAGCACCATCCGAGTTTAACATCAACCAGCCATCACGTGGTGCCAGCCAGCGAATATACGCTTTAGTTCGGACAGGAGCAATGACCCCCTGATTCCAGTATGCTCTCGCCCAAAGTCCTCCAAGTCTCTTCAAATCTCGCCATAAGAAATGAGTTAATATCCACAGGGATAGCTTGAGTGTTGTTAAAAACATCACAATTCCTCCATCTCCATATCCACCAAATAACAATGGCAAAGAAGATAGGCCATGTTTCCGGTGACAGATCATTTATAGCTTGGTATCGAATGTTTCGAGTAATCCATTGTTGAAGAGTACCCGTCTTGAAAGAGCTAGCTCGAGCTGGTCCACCAACTTGTCTCCACACTTCCTTGGCAGCCTTACAATCACGTAAAACATGAAGAATCGTTTCATCCTCATTATCACAGTGCACACATCTAGAATTATCAGTAAGATGTCGCTTATATCTATTAGCATTACACATGAGTCGATCGTGCATAACTATCCAGAGAAAAACTCTAATACGTTGTTGTACTCTAAGCTTCCATATTAATTCCCAACATCCATCATTTGCCTCTAAATCATCTCTCCTTATAATGTTCAATGCAGACTTTATTGTAAATTTTCCTTTTGAATTCCCTGCCCAGTACAATAAATCTCCCACCTCCGAGTCTTCCTTGAGTTCATATGCATCAATTTCTTTGATAACATTTGGTGTAAGAATGTTAGCAAAAACATCCCATTTCCAACCAGCAACTTTATCCCATAGTTCAGCTACCTTCACTCCTTCAAGCTCAGGTGGAATGTCATGTATAGCTAATTCTCTAAGGGTATGGCTCGCGGCCCATCTATGATCCCAGAACAATGTAGTAGAGCCATTATTAACAGCAATCCTCGCGCCATTCCGAATTGTATTTACATTATCAGTAATACCCTTCCAGACATTAGACATATTTGATTTGGGTCTAAACATGTCCACGTCACAGCGACCTTTGCAATACTTACTTCGAAGAACTCTAGACCATAACGCATTAGGCTCGGTGAGAACACGCCAGCCTAATTTAGTGAGAAAGGCTGCATTTACTTGGCGAGAAGAGCGAAATCCCAGCCCTCCCTTATTAGTTGGCTTCTGTAAGCAATCCCAAGACAGTAAATGGATACACTGTGTATCCTCATCACCGCCCCAAACAAACCTTCGAGTTTTCTTATCAATGTTATCACAGACAGCTTTGGGAATTTTAGCTGTTTGCATAGCATAAGAAGCAATTGTTGAAAAGGTGGATTTAGCTAGAGTAATACGACCAGCCAAAGAAAGATATTTGGTCTTCCACCCTGCAAGTCTGCGATCGATTTTTTCACATAAATACCCAAAGGTTTCCTTGGTGACCCTGCTAGATAGAGTTGGCATGCCCAGATACATTCCCAAATCATCAGTAGTATCGATACAAAGCGCCTCACTGACCCTTTTTTTATCATCACAGCTCATATTATTTGAGAAAAATACCTTTGATTTCTCAAAACTGATTAGAACCTGATGCATAGCAGAAACGTTGGAGACATTGATGGATGACTAAGGCTTGTTCCACTGTTGCCTCACCAAACAAAATTGTATCATCCGCAAAACACAAATTCGAAAGCTTAGGTCCATTTCTACTGGCGCGGATAGGTTTCCATTTATTTGCAATGATAGCCTCCTCTATAAGCTGGTTCAACCACTCCATACATAAAACAAAAATTTAAGGTGATAAGGGATCACCTTGACGAATACCCCGACTCGGAGAGAAAGAATCGGATGGCTCACCATTCCATAGAACCTTCATAGAGGAGGTTGTAATGCACTCCATGATGACTGAGTTTAAGAGATGAGGGAACCTAACTTCAGAGAGGGTTTCTTGAATGAAATTCAACGAAGCCTATCATAGGCTTTCTCGAAATCTATTTTTATGGCCATATAACCAGTTTTACCTTGTTTGCTTCTCATTGTGTGAATAACTTCCTGGACGATTACAATATTATCTGTTATCTGTCGTCCGGGAACAAAACTCGTTTGTGTACATGACGTTAGATGAGGCATCATGGGCTTAATTCGATTCACAATACATTATGTGATTATTTTATAAATCACATTACACAGCCCTATTGGTCTGAATTGAGAAGCTAACTCGGGATTCTCAGTTTTGGGAATTAAGACTAGAAAGGTATCATTTAAAGTTGCAGGCATACCTTTACCATTCAAGACATCAGTCACCAGCTTGTACACATTCTCAGCCACGAGGTCCCAATGTTTCTGAAAAAATAGTGCTTGGAAACCATCTGGACCCGGAGCCTTGAGGGCTCCCATATTTTTCACTACTGTCTCAATTTCACATTTGGTAAAAGGCCTAGCTAAACTGGACCAGTCAGCATTCGAGAATTCGGGGAAAATGTCTACAGGAAGTTCTTCCATATTCTGAACATGTTCCTCCGCAAACAGGTTAGTGAAATAATTGACCACATTATGTTTGATATCCTCTTTATCATGGAGCCAAGTTCATGTAGCAGCATCTTTAATAGTAGTGATCTTACTTCGCCACCTTCTAGCAATGGTACTTAG
This sequence comes from Beta lomatogona, assembly GCA_947646795.1. Taxonomy (NCBI): domain Eukaryota; kingdom Viridiplantae; phylum Streptophyta; class Magnoliopsida; order Caryophyllales; family Amaranthaceae; genus Beta; species Beta lomatogona. The sequence goes on from CANSNZ010000351.1 coordinate 1,725,415, forward strand.
GTGGAAAAATGTAGTATTGCGATCCCCATCGCGAATCCAATCAACTCTTGATTTTTGATACCACAACAATTCTTCCTGTGCAAGGACTTCATCAAGATTTTTCCGTAATGTTGCCTCTAATTTAATTAAATCACGAGACCTGGATACTGCGAGGCACCGTTGTGTTCCAGCAATCCTAGCCAATAAAGTTCTTTTTTGACGAAAAATATTATGAAAGTGTTGACTGTTCCACTCTTGTAACTTGTGAGCTATCTGATTTAAATGAGGAACCAGAGGTGCAGATTTATCCCAATTATCATCCATAAATTTCTCAAATTTTTCATGAGATAACCATGCCGCTTGAAACCTAAAAGGTTTGTTGATATTAGCTATCGGAGCAAACCCATTCGGAGATATAAGTATTGGGCAGTGATCAGATTGAATGGCTGGGAGGTTTTTTGCCGCTGCGTTAGCAAATTTGAGGCTCCATTCCCCATTACAGAGAGCTCTATCAAGGCGAGCACTCACCCTTGTTTCGAGAGAATTTCCTCTAGCCCATGTGTGGCTTGGCCCGAAAAATTCCACTTCTAGCAAACCCATATCTTCAACCCACTCATTAAAACGTGCAGTTCGTCTTGTGGTTTCAGCGCAGCTTGAACTTCGTTCCCAAGTGAAACGAGTATCATTAAAGTCACCAGCAAGCATCCATGGTTTATTATTGTTGGCAGCAAAATCTTTTAGATGTTCCCATAATTCATGACGCTTAGTGGGATCAGGACTGGCATAGATAGCAGTAAAATACCAAGGCTCCCCTCCCACTCTTTTAATATCCATTGTTATGAATTGATCTTGTTTATTAATTGGTTCGACAGTAACCAGGTTTGGTTGCCAAAATATCCAAATACCCCCTTGGAAACCCTGCGCATCAACTCTAGTATGACCAGCATAATTTAGAAAATTTGTAATTTTTACTGCTTGTTGACCCCCCATGTGTGTCTCAACAAGAGCTATAACATTAGGTTTGTGGGTTCGAACTAGCTTTTTTAATGCTGCCATGAAGGCTCTACTACCCGCACCCTGGACGTTCCAGACCATACATGTTATAGGTAGAGAATTATAAGCTAAATTAGGAGTTCTGTCTTCCATAAAAACTGGTATTGAAGAGAGTGAACTTAAGTATGCATCTTTTAATAAGCGAAATAAACGACTTATCTCATTCGGAAGCAATAGGGTCACTATTAATTCCGGGGGCTCCGGCTCTGGTTCCATCCAAGTTTCTATCCTGACTTCCAGAATATGAGTCAGGGGGTCTGCTATGCCCAAATAAGGCATCTCCATCGGTTGGCCGACGCACAAGATCTTCTCCAATGGGATGTTCAAGCATATGACATTCGACGGAGGAGGAAACATGGGATGAAACATTGGAAGGTTCATGGGGGAGAGCTTCGTTTGGGGTCTCTTCTACTGAATTTCTTTGGTGGTGGGTTTCTTTTCCAGGCTTTGAAGGTGCAGCGTTATGGGATTCTTTTTCTTGTATAGGATTAACATTGGTTATGGGCTGTAGAGGCAAGGTTTTAGCGTTTTTTTTGGTAAACTTTTATCTTATGCTTTTAGTTTAGTCTTACTAGGAAAGGATAATCTTTTTGGAATATCTTAACTGCCTATATTAAAGCCTTGATTATCTTTAATAATTTGTTGAGATCTTTGAGAATTTTCTCCCAAATCAACCGTTCCAAAATTATCAACAGAATCAACTGGAGAACTCCTATCTTTAATAAACTCTCTTGAATTAATATCTTCTAAATTGACAGCATTACTCACCAGAAGCTCCTCATTAGTCGGCTGATTAAGAGCTGCAAATCTGGAGCCTTTACTTGAATTCACCTTATCGTTTTCCTTTGAATTTGAAATTTTGGCTGGTAGAGAATTACCAACACCAATTTTGCCCAGAAGATGGCCATCTTTCGTGGTTGTAATCTGTTGTTTCTCAACCCTTGGTGCGCGCTTACGAGCAGGTTTTTTGACAAGCATCCAGGACCAAAAATCATTTGCCAGCTCAGGTTTCAAGCTGGCCTTCTGGTTAATAACCTGGACACTGTCGAGTTGATCATTGATTTGGTCTACCACCATGGGTTCATTCTCTTTATTCATGGCACATTGATCCTCAATATGACCAAGTTTACCACATTTGTAACAAACCATTTTAATACCTTCGTACTGAATACGCCATATTTTTCCTTTAAGCCAAAACTTGGATAAGATAGGCTTAGCTAGATCAATCTCGACACTGAGCCTTGTGAATTGCCTCTTTCAGCATAAGCGGTTGATTTATCCACTCTAATTACTTTACCAATTCTGGAGCCGATCTTTTTGAGAAATTCTTTATCAAAGTATTCCACTGAGAGATTGGGAATACGGACGCAGGTTGTAAGGACATTGATCAAAGCTTCCTCTGGGATAAAATTAGGAGTCCATTTCCTAATCGTTAAATAAGTGTCATCTATTAACCAAGGGCCCTGGGTTAATACGTAATTAAGATCATCAACATTATTGAATCTTGCTATAAAATACTTGCAGCCTATATCCGTCGGGGAAAATTCTCCTTTGAGATGCCACTTTTTTTTTAATCTTTTCATAAGACCCATATAACCTAGACTTCCATCAAACATTCTAATGATAAGAGTGTTTTTCCAAGGTCTACGAATTGCCTTCTTTTCCTCTTTTGATAACAGGATGATAGGGCATCTATCATTGTCTACTATATCCTCTGGACCAACATCATCATCCGAAACATCTTCATCATCTAGCTCGTTTAGCATCTCCTGCTCCAGATTATTAGAAATTTGAGTGTCTCTAACCAAATCTCTAAAAGAAATTGGGGGATTTGGGTTAAGAGGGGGAAAATGGCCTCTAGAGTCCGGTGGAGGAAGCCTCACATTTCGAGTATTGTTTAGCGAAATTCCCTGATGCTCTGCTTCCATTTCTTGGTCAACAAGTGGTTGATCTTGATTGAAAATCAGATGTGTGATTTTCCTTTTGGGTTTTTTGTTTGAACGAATCAATTGATCTTGATTCTCCAAAGGCATAGGAGGCTGAGAGGTTTTTTCCATGAGAGGTTTTTCACTCCATCAATTTATACATAACCTGATCATATTCCTCAAAATGTCTGGAGAAGTTTCATCCTTGACGTTAGCCCCGTTCCTGAGGTTTTGGAGGCGTGATGATCAAGCTTTAATTAGGGTGTTGATCTTCTAGTTCGAACTAAAAAAGTCGACCGCTCTTCGGTCTAAGGTTTTATAATTTTCGATTTTTGGTCCAGACCAGTTGTACATTTTTTTTAAGTAACTTATACATGTAATTTAATTTTACTTTATATTTTTATCTAATTTTTTATAGATAATATATTCAAAAATTATTATAATATTCTATATTAGCTATATTTTCATATACTAAATAAAATATGATTATCAACATAAGAAAAGATTATTAATTGGAAAAAATAGATCTAAACCAGTATCGGGCTAGTTTTTACAAGTTTAGTTTTCATATCAAAAATTTCAACATTCTCGATCTTCAGTCCGGTCCTGGACCAATGAACAGTACCCAAAGTCCCAATCAATAATAATCCATGGTCCCAGGGCGTGTGGCCCATTTTCGTGGCTCAAATTAAGGTATCCTTCAACCTCATTCACCATACACGATGTCCTTAAACTTATTGAATTTCATTGACCACCTATCTAGGTTTTCACTCAACCACTTTGTCAAACTCAACTCATACTCTTCATCCACCAAAATACTCTTAGATGCAACATTGTTCCTCTCTACAATAAATCAGCTTGCAAAGATAAATTGATACCATAACTCATACAAGGTGGTTAAGAACATACACCACGTATAGAAAAGTTCACATTGTCTGCAGGGTATGGACATTTGATTTAGAGATATCCCTGAACTGGGGGACAAAAAGGTGGAGAATTGGGGCAAAAAGTTGGATTTTTTCTATACATTAAAGCACACTCAACTCCACGAGAAACATCCCCATCTTCACATCACTAAATTTAAAAAATCAACAGATGCATCAGCGTCGATTTTCTTGGAACTATCTTAATTCTTTCAAAGTGTCCCCTTCCTCCAAAACAGAGAGCAATTGATCTTCTAAGATACTCATGCACCTAGGATTACATACATGAATAGGCCAAAGATATAAATACCAACTATTAAGTCATAATGAGTTAAAACCTTTTTTATCATCAAAGAAAAAGTAATGAAGGCAACCTCAATTAAACATACGTAAAAGTAGTTTCACTAACTCGAAGAGCTAACTTTGAGAAAAACATGCGAAAATCACATTGCAAACAAAAGTTATAGTCAAACATCACTATGATATTTAATTATGCTAATATGTAATCATGCATTTAGAACATTACCAAAAGTTCATATATAGGGGAATTCATACTTTGGTAACAAGACCTGTTTAGAAACACCAATGTAATTACACACCGGAAACTAGTAAGCATGTGGGAATTTATCGATACTAAAAACCCGAGCCATGCTCAATTTTCTAATTGATATATATAACCTTTAATTTATATGAAAATTGATATATATAACGTTTATATAGAATACCAATGCAATCATATATTTATTGATATGTTTGATTAGGAGCGAAAACTCATTCTACTAGCTTCTTATACTTTAGTGTACAATTCATATATGGGTGAATGAGTTTAAAATTAAGATAGTAAATACTATATACCTTGGTAACTATACTCAGAAAAAAATTATAGATCAGATTGGTTGATTTATTTGTATATTGTCAATTTTAGTTATCATTCTAAGAAAATTAACAAAAATTAGTTTGTTAATAAACATAAATAAAAAAAAAAATTGTTTCTTGAACATAAATACATAAGTTTTTTTTATTGTATACATGTTCAAATTCAAATATAAGTCGACTTTGTAATATTCTCAAGTTCGGTTTAGTTATCAAATTTACGAACAAATTAAAATCGAGCTCTAATCAAGCGCAACATCTCTTCAGAATGTATCTCATTTAAACAAAAACAACAAAAATGACATAAAAGTAGGTACACATTAACCTTCAATTGATATATAAAAATAATACAAAGATGCTTTGAAGTTAGAACGTTGCACAAAAAAAGAACCCTAGAGATTGAAGCAAAATACATAAAAAGACACTTGCATTCATTAGAATTGTCCGTTGAAACGGTTTGACAAGAGACTAGTTGTAAGAGTTTTGAGAACGAGAAATCTATATAGATATATACAAGTCCCATAAGTTTGTTTTCCCAAGTTGCTTTATGCTCTCCAAAATCACAGTATATGAAAATATAGGTATAACTAGCTTCTAGACCCAAGTAAAATGCACGGGAAACCATTGTTTTATTAGTGTACTTGTATTCAAATTTGTATAATGGCAGAAAATTAGATAAGCGCTTTGTTGTTGATGTTCTCCATTTAAGTAAGCTGATGATTCAACATTTGGTAAAGGGAACATCACTGTTTTCTCTTTATTTTTTTTAAACATCATACTTGTTTTTATTTTTATTTTTATTTTTGATAATTTTCTATAATGAGTGAGAATTCTAATTAGTTTTTTTTAAGGGAAACTGGGAAGGGGAAGCACATTTTTTATTAGGATTGTAATTGGTTATTTGTAAATTGTTTTAAATCACTGTAAGTCAGGAATAAGAGAGCAAATGCCACGATTAGGTAGGTTTGCTTATGAACAAAGATCCACTAATATTGGTTAGAAACTATTTTGGATAGACAAAGCGCAAGCCTCCAAGGGTACCCCACGCATAGAACATGCATTAGTGGGGGCAAGGATTCTACCTTAAGAGGAATCTACAATCATGAAAATGGAAGTAATGCAACCTGCCTAGCAAGGATAATGCAATTGAATATAACTTTTAATGTTCGAATTCCACCCAAATACAATTTTTAAATTATTTAATTTTGAAGAAAATTTGAATTTTAGAAATTAATCCCTAAAAGAGTCGCCAAATTGTAGGTATGTGATTATCATGTTTCATTATACAAAATTTTTAAGATATTTTGGTTCAAAGAAGAGTCATCAATTAGTTTTCATGAAAAACTAATGAAACCAAAAAGATGAGATTGTGAGTTCGGAGTGAATATTCTTACTTATTCAATGAAATATTAAATTACATTAGGGCTGGCAATCAGGTCGTGTCGGGTCAAATCCAGGTCGACCTGTCTAGATAAACGGGTCAGCACCCCCAAACCCGAACCCGACCCGTTTACCTAAACAGGTCAGAAATTTCAACTCGAACCGGACCTGTTTATAAACGGGTCGACCTGAACCCGACCCGTTTAACCTGATTTTTTAAAATTTCTTTCGAGGTTCAAGAATAGGTGGGCAAGTTCTCTATGATGAGAATTAAGTAAGAAAAAATATATAATTAGTTGGGGGCATTCAACTCCAATAACTTTTATCAATAATTGATTGAGTCCTTTTGTATAGTCTCCATGTCTCTTCTTCTATTTCTTTAGTACTTGAAGCTGCAACAATGACTTCCATTTTAATTTATATGAATTAGGCTAATATATGAGTTTCTTCTTCCCACTTTCTCTTTCTCACACTCTCTCTTTTCGTGAGTCTGGCTTTACAATTAATTTAAACGGGTTAGACGGGTTATTTTCGGGTTGAAATTTTCAACCCGAACCTAGCCCGTTTAGTTTTCGGGTCGGGTTCAGGTCGACCCATTTAGTTAAACGGGTCGAAAACTTCAACCCGAACCCGCTTATTTCGGGTTAGGTTCGGGTCGGGTTTCCGGTTGGGTCAACTTTTGCCAGCCCTAAATTACATGCACATAATTCGATTAATTACATAAGTAGAAAAATATGCTTAAGGTTGATCTAATTTTTGTGATCATTTTGTTAAACTCATGTAGGTACCTAGCTCGGTTGTCCACATTATATTATTAGGCATGATTTGACTATTTATTGTAGGTTTGGTTTAGCAAACAATATATGGTATTCACGCAATTACAAATAAGAAGGCATATATGCAATAAAACATTCAAGGCATTTGGATAATCATATAAGAGAGAGAATAGGAAGATTATACAGATATACAAGATTTACATGCGTGTTTATGAATTTTAAGTTACTTCATCATGAAAAAAATTTGTTGGTAAAAAATTGAAATTGACCCTCCGGATGTATACCTTTGTCGCTTATGTGTGACTGTAAGGATTTCAGAGGAATCAATCTTAAGCTTTAAAAAAAGGGGAATTTGAATGAAGATTAATAAAAGGAAAGAATGAAAATTCTTGTATTTTGAATGTGGTTGTATGTGCTTGAATGTGTTTGAATATAGTTTGAGCGTGAGTTTTGAGAGAGTATTGAGTTGAATATGTGTTGAAAAGTATGATGATTCCTAGTTCAAAGGACCACCGTGGAAATAAAAACAAGCTTACGCTTAACGCAAGGACTTTGTGCCTAGCACAGGCCTCGTGCGCCCAGCACATGGAGCTTTACTCATAGTTCATGTTACTTGGGTCAGGTTCAACTAGTTTTGCGGCGATGTTTGATATGGACGACTATTTATGATCTGCGGTGATGCACAGTCTTGCATCAAACGCAAAGTTCCGCGCTCCGTCCAACCTTTTGTTTTTAGCTGGATTTTAATTTTATCTTTTAACAACAGCTTTATCTTATCTCTTATTGATAGCTATGATATCATAAGTAATAGATTTAAGTCATAAAACCTGATGTTATGAAATTAATTTAATCATAAATTTATTTTGAAATTCAATTAATTATCATGAATATTTAATTAGACCTTTGAATCTTGACTCAGAAATATTTTGGATTTAATGACTTTTGATTGCTATTCTTTAGTCAGGACCAAGTAGGACGATGCTATATTTCATCGGATACTAAAAAGGGATCAGAGATAGGTTACAGTAACTAATTGGTTTGACGTTAAGTTTAAAGTCATACCTTCTTTTGATAAATGTGTGATATAAATATATATAATAATATTGTTTGAGATGACAAATAATGTAAATAAAAATATGATTTTTACATTTGTTCCTAAATCAAACTTAATTTTGCTTGTGGAGTTTATTTGCCTTTATTGTTTTGGGGATTATATCGGAATTTGGCAACATATTATAGCTTTTGGAAATGGTACTTAACTAGAAAGTTGTTATAACAAAAGTTTTTGATAAATAAAACTTATTAGGTAGTTTGATAATTTTATTAAAATGTGCAGTCAAGAATTATAGCTCGTCATGTGTCGTTGGGCCCTATCCCTCTCGGTTAGATGCTTATGTGGTGTCGTGTCACACTACATCAACATAATTTTTTTAAATACTCTTCTGTTAGTCATCATTTGGAACTCTTAACTCCTCACTTTGCATGTCATTATCCAACCACCAAAATATTGCTCCTACTTGCGACAAAATATTAACCTCAAACAATATATCTTTTTTTTTCCATTACTAGATAATGTGGCATATTATGCGCACCTAACAACTAGTTGTATTTTCAAAAAGTGATCCTATCTATAGTTGCTCACAATTTAGGAATTTTTTTTATCCCAAATCATAGTACTTAGGGTTTGTTCTCTTCGGCATAAAACAACTGAACTGAATTGAACTGAACTGATCTGAATTGAACTGAACTGAACTGAACTGAACTGGATTGAACTGAACTGAACTGAATTAAATTATAACTAATTAAAAGTAATGATTATCAAATCTGAACTGAATTGAACTGAACTGAATTGAACTGAACTGAACTTAAAATAAGCTGGGGAGAACAGGGCCTTAGAGAAGTGGTGGTGGTTTGGATTTTTGTGAAATACTTTGTTTTTTTTAAAACACACGTAAATCTAGGAGTGTAAATGACATGAGATAACTCGCGAGTTACTTGAGATCGAATCAAGTGAGTGCGAATTGAAATCAAGCTTGATTCGAAATGTTGGCGAATCGAGTTCACCAATTCAAAGCTTGACTTGTGATTTTGGCAAGGCGATCGAGTTAAGCAACTTGACGCTTTACTAAGAAAATCGAGAGATCTTCGAAAATTTAGTTATCAATATTAAAAGCAAGATGGTTAAATCTGACATATTGCTAGTGGCGGAACTAGGGGGGTTGGGGTGGGCCATCGCCCCTCCGTGATTTTAGATATCTACTATATTTTGCAAAAATGTAGATTATATATACTGTGGCATTGTTGGTATTAAATGCTATTTTAGTTTGTGACTTCAAGTATAGTGATCAAACAGTGTTACTTGTATTTTTTAGTTTGCTTTCATGAGTTTTCTATATATGATATGCAGATCCACCCCCTAGTAAAATAATTCTGGCTCTGCTAGTGTGTATCACCTATCCTAAAAATGCTAATAAGATGAGAGAACTTACAAACTATTCGAGATTGATTAGGTCAAGATTTGACTCAAGAGAGCTCTACCCAAATGCTAACTAGTCGAGTTAACCCAGACCAAAACATTTGCATCCATAGACAGATGTACCCAGACATCGAATTACTCTCTTTCAAGGTTCCGTTTTCTAATTACGTCCCTTCGACAATATTCATGAAGAAAAGCTGCTAACTTTCCGCTTCCATGCTTTAGGTTCTCCGCTCTCCCATAATTACCTTAATGTATTCGTTCTTCAATACATATACTGATATACATGTAACATGATATGATTAGTTACCATTTGTTTGTTGATTTATAATTTTAACACTTCTCTTGACTATGAACTATTTTTGTTTGATAATCTACTTTTTTCTCTCTCTATTATATACTTGTTGCATTGGAGCTAGGTTGCACCGATACGGATACGGGGACGGATACGGGTACGGATATGGGGACGGAAAACGGCAAAATTAAAATTTTCGAAAACGGGTATGGCTTGGATTCGGCAAAAGAAAAATAATAAAAAATATAATACATTTGATGAATAATATTATTTTAAATTTTTAATACATTTTAGTATTTGTAATCTCAATTTTAATTTTTATAAAAAAATTAAACGATATACAGATAAAAATATAAACTAATAAGCTTTTTTCCTTCATGAATACTATTAAAAAATATAAGGTTAATTTAGGTAAAAAAAAAAAAAGGAAGAAAAGTAGTAATTAGTTGACTACTTGACTTCCCTAGATAAGTAGTGGCTTAGGCCCTGTTCTTTTGAACTTATTTTCAGTTAATTTCAGTTCAGTTAATTTAATTTCAGTTTATTTCAGTTAATTTCAGTTCAGTTAATTTAATTTCAGTTAATTTAATTTAATTTCAGTTCAGTTAATTTAATTTCAGTTTAGTTCAGTTAATTTCAGTTAATTTCAGTTTAGTTCAGCTTATGTAATGTTTTAATTATTATGATTATGATTATTATTATTATTATTATTTATGATAATAATAATAATTAATATTATTATTTAATATTTATTATTATTATTATTTATGATAATAATAATTATTATTATTATTTATTATGATTATTTTTTTATTATTATTTATTATTTATTATTTATTATTATTTTTTTTTATTATTATTTTTATTTTTATTGTTTATTATTACTATTATTATTATTTATTATTATTATTATTATTATTTACTATTTATTATTATTTATTATTATTATTATTATTATTATTATTATTATTATTATTTATTACGACTATTTTTATTATTATTATTATTATTTCTATTATTATTATTATTTATTTATTTATTTATGTCTTATATTGTTATTATTTATTTATTTATTATTATTATTATTATCATTATTATTTATTATTATTATTATTATTATTTATTATTTGTTATTTATTATTTATTATTATCATTTATTATTTATTTATTTATTATTATTATTATTATTTATTATGCATTATTTTTATTTATTATTATTTATTATTATTATTATATTTATTTAATATTATTATTATCATTATCATTATCATTATTATTCTTTATTTATTGTTTATTTATTATTATTTATTATTTACTATTTATTATTATTTACTATTTATTATTATTTTTATTTATTTATTTAGTATTACTATTTTTTATTCACTATTTGTTATTATTATTATTATTTTTAATTGTTATTATTTATTATTTATTTTTTATTATTTATTATTTATTATTTATATTATTTATTTTTATTGTTATTTATAATTTATAATTTATTTCTTATTATTATTTATTATTATTGTTTTTATTATTATTATTATTATTATTATTATTATTATTATTATTATTATTATTATTATTAATATAAAGTTGAACTTAACTGAACTTGAATTAAATAATAAATAATAATAAATAATAACAACAATAATAATAAATAATAACAATAATAATAATAATAATAATAATAATAATAATAATAATAATAATAATAATAATAAATAACAATAATATTAATAATAATAAGTATTGATAATATTATGTTAATACTTATTGATTATTATCGATAATTATTATTTTAGAAGATTAAATATACAATTCAGTTCAGTTTCTCTCATTTCAGTTAATTTCAGTTAATTTAATTTAATTTCAGTTCAGTTAATTTAATTTCAGTTCAGTTAATTTAATTTCAGTTCAGTTCAGTTAATTTCAGTTCAGTTAATTTAATTTCAGTTCAGTTAATTTAATTTCAGTTCAGTTAATTTAATTTCAGTTCAGTTAATTTAATTTAATTTAATTTCAGTCAAAATAAGTTCAAAAGAACGGGACCTTAGTGCACAACAAGCCCAGCATTACAGGCTACAGCTATATTTATAAAAAAGAAAAAGGTCCTGGACAACTGTACTCACTTGCTTTACTTGCCTAGCTAAACAAACAAGAAAACAAGGAGGAGGTCGACTACTGTACCTAGATGATTGAATAAAATTAAAAGTAAGTCTTAATCTTCCTTCCAAAAAATAATATTATTATTGGAAGGGTTGAAAAGTCAAAGATAAAATAAAAAAAAGAGGGGAAGAAAAGTTTGAGCACGTGAGGAAAGAAACAAGGAGTACAGTTGGAGACACTAGATCTAATTGAGAAAATGAAAAGAAAACAAATCAGAAGGAGGGAGAGAAAATATAAAAGAAAACAAATCAGAAAATAAAGGAGGGAGAGATTAGATCTAATGGAGAAGAGAGAGAGAGAGAGTGAGAGACTCATAGGCATAGACTCACAATCACGCCGGAGAGATGCCGGACTGCCGGAGAGACGAGAGTTGAAGAGTTCGCACCTAGTTACTTCGAACGCCAGAGAGTTCGCCACTTCGCCTGGGTACGTTTCACAAGCCCTACAAACGTCCCCATCCCGTACCCACTTGCATACCAACCGTACCCACTTTCTCTCGCCGTGCTACATAGCATTGGAGTGTATGTATCTACTTCATTCTATGCTTTATTCTCTTTTATATAGGTTTTTGTATTTTGGAATTGGATTAAATTACAATTTCTATTAACTCATAGTATATTTTCTTGGCATGAATATGATTATCAAATTGAACTTAATTTAGAGTTGATTGAGATATGCTTTGCTCAATCAATGTGGTTAATTTAAACCAGATTGAGGCCTTTGGATTGTGAATTGTTGTTGGAAAACCATCTGGTTAATTTAAACCAGATTGAGGCCTTTGGATTGTGAATTGTTGTTGGAAAACCATCTGAGTTATGGAGTGCAGTATTTTTTTAAAAAAATCATATGAAGAAAAGATGATTTTTCATGAATACCCTGTGCTTTCAAAGAATGCACAAGATACCCTCGGGTTTTGAAAAGATTGCACCTTGTTACACCGTATACCCTTTACGGCTAATGATTCTAATTAATCTAAGACCTCAAGTTGCTTGTATATCTCCTCCAGGTGTACAACAACAAAATTTGTATCAACCACCAAGACATCGAGTTAATTGCGGTTTGGCATTTGGTTTAGGCAAATAGATAATCTAAACTGATGTACTCAAAGTTTATAACATGTAATTTCTCCCATTTATCTGCCCTCCTACAAGGTCATCTCAAACAATGTCACCTTCTCCAAATCCATGTCCGAAAAGTTGATTTAGGCGCCCATCAAGACAATCTAATAGCAACCCGACTTATTGGTCGCTACCCATTTCAGACCGCGCTGCGTCTGTTTGATCAATTGCAAGATCCGAAGATATTTCCTTTCAATGCCATAATCAGAAACTCGGCTGAAGAAAAAGGCCAAATCTCCCTTGCTGTTTCTTTTTTTAAACACTTAAAACAGCTTCTACTTTTTCCTAATGATTTTACCTTCTCTGTCCTCCTTAAAGCCTGCACACACTCTAGCAATGCATACTATGTGAAACAAGTCCATTCCCAGATTATAAGAGTTGGCTTTACGGGTGATTCTGGTGTTTGCAATGGCCTTCTTGCTGCATACGTGAAGGGTCTTAAAGATATTTCTTCAGCTCACAAGGTGTTTGATGAAATGCCTGAGAAAAGTATGGTTTTTTCTTGGACTTGTTTGATTGATGGTTGTGCTAAGTGTGGTCTACCTGAGAAAGCTTTGCAGGTGTTTCTTCTGATGGTTAAGGGAAAGGTAACCCCGGAAAATGCAACAATGGTTAGTGTTCTATCTGCATGTGCAAAGCATGATATTGGTGACTTGGATAACTGGATAGGGATTTTTACAGACAGTATTAAGGACTATGGCCTGGTCGGTTCCTCTAGTGATGCAGTAAACATGGTGCTCACTTATTTGCATGGAAAATGGGGGAAGGTGGACAAAAGTAGAGAAGCTTTTGATAGAATTGGTGATCATGGTAAAAGAAGTGTGGTAGCATGGAATGCTATTATTGGTGCCTACGTTCAAAATGGTTGTGCCTTGGAGGCTTTGAGCATTTTTAGGGTGATGATGGATGATTCATATGTGAGTCCAAACCATGTTACAATGGTAAGCGTTCTCTCAGCTTGCTCTCAAGTAGGTGATATCGATCTTGGTATATGGGTGCATGAGTACATGAAATCTCGAGGACGGGAAAACGTATTATGTACAAACTCATTCCTGGCAACTGCTATGATTGACATGTATTGTAAATGTGGTGATTTGATCAGAGCAAAAATGGTTTTTGATTCTTTGCTTTCGAAGGATGTTATATCATATAGTGTCATGATTATGGGTTTGGCTTTAAATGGTGAAGGACATGAAGCCTTGAAACTTTTTCATGAAATGCTGAATTGTGGGTTACGTCCCAATGGTGGAACGTTTCTTGGTGTCCTATGTGCATGTTGTCACTCAGGGTTGTTAGATGTAGGGCGCCAAATTTTTCTGGATATGAGAACAAAATTTACCATCTCACCCCAATTGGAGCACTATGCTTGCTATATTGACCTTCTGGCTCGAGTCGGCCATATTGAGGAAGCCTTTGATGTTACCAAATCCATGCCTTTCAAACCTAATAATTTTGTTTGGGGTGATTTGCTGGGTGGTTGCTTGCTTCACTTTAGAGGAAAGCTTACTCAAGACATATCTAAAAGACTGATTGAAGTGGACCCGCAAAATTCTGCTGGCTATATTATGCTATCTAATGTGTTGGCTAGTGAACAAGAGTAGGGTGAAGTTTCAGGCCTAAGGCGGTTCATGAAGGAGAAGGGGGTGAAAAAGCACCGAGGTTGTAGTTGGATCAGCATTGATGGACTTGTGCATGAATTTTTGGCAGGACCCTGTTCACATCCTGAAGTTTCAAGCATCAGTGGCATGCTGGGTTGCCTTTTGAAAAATATGAAGTTGGCAGATTAACTATTAATGCATTATGCATGAGCTCTGGCGTATCGAAATGCTTAATATTTGCAGTTATTTTGCACAAAATATCCGTTGCAGCAATAATCCATGCAACTAATTGCAAAGGTACAAAAAATTCTTTCCCCTAGCTTTTCTTTTTGCCGCTGTTGTTTAGAAAGTGTTCTTATTTTCTGTTGAAATTCCATGTACCAAAAATCCACATCACCTACTTGAATGCAAGCTGAAGTACAGTTGCTAGTTGCTGCTGTTTCTATTTCTTGGCTTGGCCCGACAACGAAATTTTTCCACACTCGCAATCATGTTTATTCTAATATTTTGACGTACAACCTTGTATATGTATGTTCTTAGTTTAAGAAGTATACTTTTAACATTATATGGTCATACCTATCATTATTATACTTTTGACATGATTATCAGCTTATGCTGCAGAGTTTTGTGCCATTGTATATGCTAGAGGGGATGCTAGCATTCGTGAGAGGTGGTGGGTTAGATTGTCAAGTGCTTAGGAGCAGGCGCGGAACTATTGGAACTTATATCCATGCAAATCAAGATTGGAGCTACCGAGCAAGTGTATACTTCCCAGAGTGTTCCACTGTAGCTAGTCGAATGATGTGTATAAATCGTTTACTAGACAGTGGCACTATAGATAAGCGATCTTTTTACGAGTAAAGAAGTTACTTTATACCTTCAATATTTATTCAATTTAGCTTACCTGGGTTTTTCTATCTCACTTGTTCATGAGCAAATAATGAGAGTTGTGGCTTAAAATTATCATTTCATCATGGTTGGAGTGGAAAAGGTGTCAGACTGTCAGTATTCAGTACTTGTTGGTCTGGCTCAAATATATACTTAGGCCGTGGTGTGTTTAACTTATTTTCAGTTCTTATAAGAAAAAAGTAGATCAGATAAGTTCAAATAAGTTAAGTACAGATTAGGTCTAATAAGGTCTAATAGGTTCAGATAAGTTCAATTCAGCGCAATTAAGGTCTGACAAACTCACAAAATAAGGTCTAAAAAGTTCAGATAAGCAAAAAATAAGTTGAAAATAAGAGGGCGCTTATATATGGTTTCAAATATGATGTAGTATGCTTTTCTGATGCGTATTCCTAGTTCAGACACAATAGATAGGATTCCTCTTTTACAATATGGAGTTTTTCCAAGACTAGATCTGACATAAACCTTGCTGCTTTCCTGTGTTTTACTATGACCTTTTTTTGTGTTGTCAGACTTTGTAACAGAAGCTTCATACTTTCATGTGCCAGACATATGCTAATGTCAATAACTTAATGACCTAATTGTACTTTCTTTCCTGGTTTTAACCGCATTTTTCCTTTTTTCACTTCTTTTATAATGTTTTGCTGCTATTTGATAAAACTTGCAATACATAGTGCAGGTGTCAGGATTATCAAAGTACAAATAGAAGCTCTCATTTCCATTCTGTCCTTGCAACTGTTGCAGAAGACGCATTTTGGCTTTCATCCTCAGTCTCTAAAAGAGGAAAGCTACTGGAGCTTTGGCTGCTTCATTAGAGAGGAAAGAGAGATGCTGCTGTGGTTTGGATTATCAGTCATTAAGGAACCACCTTTTCAGGTCAGAACTGGGTATATCTATCCTAGTATCCTTCCAAATTACAATGTGTTCTGATGAGAGGATTTAGACAGAAAGCGAAAGCGAAGGAAAGTGATGGATCATTCATTTTATATTTTGATATTGATTGGGGCAGAAGGGGGAAGAAATGTAGAGATTCATTCTCTACTGTGTGATACCCAAATCATTCCAAATTGGGTAATATGTGAGAATACACAAGCACACTTCTCCCTTCTCTCCCCTCCTTTTCCCACCCTCTCTTTCCTTCCTCGCCCTTTCTTTTCACTGTCATATCCAACACACTGTCACTACATAATCTATCTGCTTCGTGTTTTTAGCACGCGTGTTCTTTTATACATTTTTCTAATATCTGTTTGGGGGTCAAAATGTTGGTTCCAAGCTAGGCTTCACTATACATATGTTTTGATATTGATTTATCGAGGTCATAGTTCCTGGTTGATGCAATGCTTTGATGTCCTATCGTACTGTCAGAGAAAACTTTATCTAGTTTATAAACATCTACATGCAACTCTGTATCCCTTTAGAATAGATCTGATCCTTCTGTAAATCTCGTCAGCTATTTTAGTTAAGTTTTGATCATAGTAATGATGTGGAATGGCAGAGATCAATGTTTTGTTGCTGAGGAAACCAGCTTATAGGTGCTAGACAACTCTACTCTATATCGTTAATGGCTTGTTTGGGGAATGGTCATTTCATTTGAAATGATGTATTTGACCCAATTTAACTGTTTGGGATTTAAAACATTTGCATTTGGAATTGGGTCAATTCATGCTTTACTAAAAATAGGTCACAATTGGAATTTCTACATACCAACTAATAACTAGTCATTTCAAATTCCAAAAAAAGCCCACATACTATTCAGAGCTCAATCTCTCTTGGGTTTTAGCAGGTTCTTTATCTCTGTATTTCTCTCTTCAATTTGTAAATTGCATTTCTTCACTTTGATTCTTCAGATTTTTATTCAAATGGATACTTGTTATTCGTTCTTCTTCATTATGTCTCTCATTTCTGTTTTTATTGGTTTATTTTTCTTTTTTCTGGGTACATTGTTCTGCCCTATTTTCTTTGATGAATTGATTTCCATGAAATAGATCCGTTTATGAGCTTTTACTAGTATTTTGCTGATTTTATTTTCCATGCGTTTGCAAATTTGAAATGTATTTGATAGTTAGTTGATTGTTATTATGGGGATTGATGTTCTGTTTCCCCTCCATATATATAACTTATAAGCATAAAAAAATGTAAACCTTCAGAAGCAAGCAAAGACGGGAATTGTGTATTGATTATTAGGTTTTAATAAAACCGAAGGTCGAAAGTTGGGATTTATAATTCTAATTGGATATCTGATGTTTGTGCTCAAAATTTTAGGCATTAAATTGAATTTTTTTTATTAAATAAAATTTGATAATATATGGTAGTTAAGTATTAAATTCTATTTGCCTACCTTAAATTCTATGACAATGTTGCTCTGCTTTTTCGAGATAATGTCGTCGCTGTTTTGTTTCTATAATAGTCATTGCTTTTCTGAATGTAATTTCTAGATTCTCTATGGTTGCTGGCCCTTTGAATCTACCAAAGGGTGGTGTTTAGTTGCAATAAAAATCTGGATATCTACTTCTTGCACACAGGTCTTCATTTTATCTACGTCATTCTTTATATTTCCTGCTGTGATGTAACTGTATTTTGCTCGGGAATTTTTGGACCACCCAATTGAGATGCGTAAATTGCAATGTAAGATCTGATTGCATTACCAGAGCTTTTGTAGCATTCTCTAATTTGTCTTACAACTACAATATGATATGATGATGCTATCCAACTTAATCAATCAAGAAAATCTTTATGATTGCATGGTGCCTGCCTTCATCCTTTAAGTCTGAACCCTTGTACACATGAGAAGACTAATGTGAATGCAACATATCTTGAAGACTAGAAGCATATGGACAGTAGATCTTTACCCCTTTATATTCCAAGATAGATTGCTGAACCTACTGAGCCTGTTAGATAGCATTGGAGAAAGAATAGTTGATAACTTGTATTGGTGTGGACACTATGATATTCAATAGTGTGCCTCTCACACTTCAGAATGGCTTCCTTTTATCCTCATAGTTTGCTAATAATCACTTTACCTGTCATGTGTCCAGTGTTACAGCTCATGTGGTAGTATCTTAGACTAGAGACTACCTAAATGGATGCTCCTCCCCTTTCATGCTGAGTGTGTTGTGCTTTTTGAACCTGAACAAAACAATAAGACAAAGTGACAG
Source organism: Beta lomatogona (assembly GCA_947646795.1). NCBI lineage: Eukaryota > Viridiplantae > Streptophyta > Magnoliopsida > Caryophyllales > Amaranthaceae > Beta > Beta lomatogona. The sequence goes on from CANSNZ010000351.1 coordinate 1,744,038, forward strand.
TATATCTGCTTTAAGAAAGCGATACTAAAATCACCCACTTTCCTTGGACCCAAAAAAAATATGCCTGACTTCTTAATTATCTTAAGAATAGAAACTACAAAGTCAGATGACAGAATGGTAAGCAATTAAGCAGCTTTTAGAAGTAAAAGATATAGCAGCTTTCAAATTGGTATTGTTTGACAGATTGTTACTATATAAGAACTGAAGATGCCTGTACAACACTACTACGTAAATTGTCTATTATTTATTATTTAAAGAAGGGGAACAATTAGCTAGCATTTAGCTCAATTTTATCTACAAAATACTGGCCACATAACCCATGTTGTTGCCTGTAACTCGAGTAAGATAGAACCCCACAACAGTATAATGTTGGACCTAAGTTTGTGTTATTGCATCAGCAGAGAAAGGTGAAAGAAAACAAAAGACAACAGTAGCATGTCAGAGAACTTGGAGTTGAAAACATTTGAAATTAAGGCGCTGCTTCCGGTAAGTGGATGAAAAAAGAAGATGAGAGTATGTATATATATATATATATGGAGCTACTGAAATTAAGTGGTAGGAGTGGATAGAGCTGGCAGCCTGGCACAACCTTTATAGCTTGCCTGAACCTAAATTTTTGAGCTACAGAATCATGGTGGTATGATGATTTGTTTTCTAATTGCATTTATAAGTCTGGAAGGAAGCAGGAGCAAATTGTGTTCATAGTGAGTGAAGAAAAGCCACATCAGTTCTATCAAATGGTGACTTAATCTGATGAGTTGAAGCTTCTGCTCGTTCTGCTTCCACCCACATGTTGGTTTAGTCCATCAGTTTGAAGAATTTGGGTTGTTGGTGCTGAGGTATTGTTAGTCCATATCTTGTCTACGAGTTGATTAGATTAGAGTCATGCCAGAAATTGGTGAAGAATTTAGGTATCGCAAATGCAGTGGTCATTTATTGTACACAGTATAGTTCATATGTTTTTGTTGGTCATTAATTGCTATAAACTATCATGGAGGAAAGATCAAAGATGGCTTCTTTTATGCTTTGTTGGGAGAATTGATTTTGGGTCTGATGAGAAAAGAATAGTGCTTGTGTGAAATTAAACAAACACCCCAGTTTCTGAAAGATATGGGCACTAACGCGAAATATAGGATTTTGGATGTAGATATGTCAATTTTGTTGGCTTATGTATGAAATAGTTTGGAATGTATATATTTTTTTCTTCTCTTAATTATTACGTCAGGACTTTATATGCAGATGATTTGTCTGGTTTTGATGTTGTGGTTCAGTGTTTCATGTTGATTCAACTTTCACAAAGAGACCTTGATCTTGCTTCATTGGAAAAGAGAGAAATTGATGTTAAAAAACCGAAAAAAAAGGAGGGCACATTTGTTTTAGACTTTTAGTACGTATGAGGTTTATAGAGTTTCATCTGATGTACTCACAATTTTTTTTTATCAATTTTGGCTCACTTGAAAAGGAAAATGCTCCTGCTTCAGCCTATCAAAACAAGTGTATTGAGAACTAGGATGACATTTTTACTTACTTGCTTCACATGTTAGGAGATCTACGATGTCGTATCTAGTGTCTACGACATCTCTCGATACCAAGTTCTGAGGCAGTCAAAAGGGTATTACTCTGTAGTGGACAGTAGTAGGATAGTTTTAAGTTGTATTTATCTTGAATTTTGGAACTATAATTCCCTTACATTCCCAAACAATTATGAAATTTGAAATCGAGAATTTGAAATTCTAAGGATTGCCAAACAATAGGTTAAAATTTGAAATTTCAAAATTGAAAATTTTTAGATTTTCCAAACACAGAATTAGAGTTTGAATTTCAATGTTTCAACTCAATTCTAGATTTTCAATCCAATTTTTTCAAATGAAGTACCCGTTCCCATATACAACGACCTAAGGTAACGTTTGGGAATCCAAATTTTATTTTAATTTTAGTATTTCAATTCTAGAAAGTGAAATCATGCATTTAAATTCTAATTCCAACTCCTCAAACTCGTTTGGGAACATGGAAATTGAATTTGACTATGGATGTGGGGTTAGGGCCGCCAAGGGAGGGGGAGGGAGGGGAGGAAATAATTGGGAACTTAGAGGAGAGAGAACATAGCATAAGAGAGGGGGTGGGATTTAGATAATGTGTGTTTAACTTGGATTGGAATTGTATTGGAATTGATCCAATTCCAAATGCTATTCCATATGTTATCCAAAGAAGTGAATTGGATCAATTCCATCACTTCATTCCCAAACAGGCCCTAAAAAAATTCTAAAATCCACATGTTGATAATGGTTGTTTTGTACTATGAAGTCTTAAGACTTCTTTGTTACGTGCCCTTTTCTAGTGTTGCATTCAGCTGTGTGTAATAGATCAAGGAAGTTGATTGACTGCCTAAAGGCATTATTGGATAATGGATATGGATTAGGGATCCTTTGGTCCATGCTGGTGAGGAAGATAATCACTTCACACATATATATCAATATATGTGGCTTTACGCTTGTATTAAGCATATATTTTGAACATGGAATAGGATCCCTCCGTTCATGTGGCCTTGGGCACTATTTACTTTTTTGGGCTAAATAGAGTCATTTCAAAACATGATATAGAGTGTAGACATGATCTCATAATAAGTCTTATGCACCATACTCACAAAACTTTACCAACTAATTAGTTGACATCCAATAGCTTCATCCACATGAGTTCAAATTCTCGGCAGCTTCTGATTTGTACGTTGCATATTGCATGCTAAGATATAGTAGCTTCATCCAAAAATATGTGAGTTGTAAATTTGAAGATTAATGAAGGTATGTATTATTAGACTGATCTTCTGGTGAGAAATGTTCTTTATTTTAGATAATGAAACCATTTCATTTTTACCAACCCAAAGAAATACGACCTTTGGCCAAATAAAAGAAGGTTGCTCATCCAGCCAGCGAATCCCCTTTTTATATGATAGCACTTGGTGCAACTCAAGACAGTTTACTATTTTCCTAACCACTAATCAAAAGGGACCAAAAAACCAAAATACTCTTAGATGCAACATTGTTCCTCTCTACGATAAACTAGCCATGCAAAGGTAAGTTAATATCTTAACTCGTACAATGTGGTTCACAACACACCATATATAGGAAAGTGTACATAGTTTGCAAATTATGGACATTTGCTCTGAACTAAGCAAAAGAGTTGCAACTTTTTTTTCTATACTCTAAGATTTTGGACACTTCCTCTTCACTAAATTCAAAAATATCCACAGAAGCATCAGCCTCAATGTTATTGGATTAATATTTTTGAAATTGTCCCCTTTATTCAAAACAGAGAGCAATTGATCTTCTAAGATACTCATGCACCTATGATAACATACATGAATAGACCAAAAATATAACCAGTTATTATTAAATCATAATGAGTTACAAACTTTTATATCAAAAATGTAGAAAGTAATAAAGGAAACAACAAATTGAACATACCTAAAAGTATTTCTACTATCTTGATGAGCTAACTTTGAGAAAAGCATGCGAAAATTGCACTAAAAACAAAAGTTATAATCAAGCATCAAGATGATATTTACTCATGCTATATATAATCAAGCGTTTATAAGTTACAAGAAATTCATTTGTAGGGAGAAGTTTTTCCTACTCGGGTGATAAGACCGATATAAGAACATCAATGTAAGTAATTATCAAAAAAAAAAAAACATCAATGTAAGTATACATAAGAAACTAGTAAGCATGTGAGAATTTATCGATACCAAAAAATGGCAAGGCAAAACGCATACCACATACACATGAGAAGCTTGTGCATGACTACATTTCATCAACCTTTTATACTCACTAAGATCCATTAGCTTTGATCATGTCAACTGATGCAACCACAAAGCTCATTAATACAAGAAACATCCTCATCTATGTTAGAAAGAAATGACTTTTACTTTTTAGGAAAAATTGACAAGAGCAGGCCAAACTATGACTACCCTTCCATAATAGATCCCAACTTTCGATTATTCCACACCAATCCTAACTTTGGGGGTGCTTTACATTAATGGTCCTAGCTAGGGCTGATTAACAGATCAGGTCGGGTCGTGTTCGGGTTCGAGTTAATAATAAACGGGTTGAACATGTCCCAACCCAAACCTAATCCGTTTATTAAATGGGTTGCAAAACTCAACCTTGACCTGACCTGTTTATTAAACGGGTTACCCATATAACCCATTTAACCCATTTACATATTTATTACTATTACATTTTTATTAAAATTTATTAGTTTTTAACAATAAATTCACATAAAAGTATGCATGATTAGATTTTCTTTTCAATTTTTGTGTTCTACAATTAGTATTTTTAAAAAAATTTCACCAACTTTAACACAACTTTTTAGAAAATTTATATTTTAATGAGTTAAACAGGTCAAAACAGGTTAATTTCGGGTTGAAAATGTCAACCTTAACCTAACCCATTTAATTAAATGGGTAAGTCGTGTCAACCCATTTACTTAAATGGGTTTCAGTTCGGGTTCGGTAAACGGATTGGGTCAGTTTTTCACAGCCCTAGTCCTAGCAGGTCACCTAACCTGCTACTACAGGTAAACCTTTGAAACTACCACTCTTGCCACCTCTGCCACCCTCTCCACTGCACTGCCACCCCCTCCCCCGCCATCGTAACTCCTTCTCTAATGTTTTTACCCAACAATAACAATTCCACCCCTCTCTCTCTCTCCGACTCTACTTCCATCCTCACCACCTCTGGCAACCCCACGCCCAGCCACCACCTCCACCTCACCCTCTCCCCCTTCCTCGCCGGCAACCAAACCCATTCCCCGTCGTCGACCCTAACTCAGCACCGCAACGGCCCAACCCACCCAGACCCTTTCCCCTATCTCGATTTCCCCAACCTCCACCACCATCCAGCCCTCCGATTTCCTCCCCTCTCTCATCTTCTTCCAGTGGATGGGTGGTGGAAATCGGAGGGGATAGGTGGGTGCTAGAAATCGGAGGGCTGGAGGTTGGGGGTCTGAAATGGTGTGGGTGGTGGGTTTCGGTTTTTTCAGAGGAGAGAGAGGGCGGTGCGGCGGCTAGTCGAGGTGGGGGGAAAGAGGGTCGAGGAGGGTTCGTGGATCCTGGGTTACGGTCGGCGGCAGAGGAGGAAGCCTTGGCGCAGGTGGATTGGGTGGTCTGGCACCGACAGTGAAGGGGGAAGGGGGTGATGGTGGCTGGCAGGTTTGGAGGTGGTGGTGTGGGTGGCTGGTTGGCTGGTTGGCTGGTTGGAGGAGAGAGAAAGACTGAAAAAGGAGGAAGGAGAAGGGTTTAATTTTTTTACAGGCTAATCAGGTCACCCTTCTACTTGGACCGTTGTTGTAAAAGACCCCTTAAAGTTGAGACTGGTGTGGAATAATTGAAAGTTGGGATCTATTATGGAAGGGTGGCCATAGTTGGGCCTGCTCTTGTCAAATTTTCCTACTTTTTTATTTCTAATTAGAGAATTTATCGAAGATAGAAAATAAATGACGTTGCATAGTTTAAAAAAGGACAACGACGCAGAAAACATTAATTAGGATGTTGAAAAATGTTTTTGTGGCACACAAAGCAGTGGCGGAGCCAGGATTCTCAAAGTGGGGGGACAATATACGGACGTCGGGAAATTGGAAAAAAATTTAGAAAAAAAAACACTACAACACAAATTGTTTAATACTTAATGTTTTACATCCAAAATTCCAAAATGCTTATAGTCTTACAATCCAAAGAGAAATGAAAAAAGTACATAAACTAGAAATGAAAACTACAAATTCATCATTCGGGTCTTCATATTTTGAAAACGATCAATGATTTTTTCATGGGGAACTTGTAAGAACACATCCTTCTCAATTAAAGTTACCAAATAATCATTCATAAATTGATCGCCCATGCTATTTCGCAACCTACTTTTGACTCATGTCATTGCGGAAAACACCCTTTTAACACTTGTCGTAGCAACGGGAAGAATCAACATCAACTTGATTAGCAAATATACAAGAGGAAAATTCTTATGCCTCTTTCTTTGAACAAGCATCATGGAAAGAGAATTAAGATCTTGCAAACCACGAAATCTTTCATCATTTAGCATATTATCAGATACATCAAGTTGAAAATCAAAAGCCATCACATCAAGACCGAAAAATTCTTCGGGATAAAATGAGGCTAGTTTGAGTATCTTTTCTTTGCCAAAAGATGAGAAATTACCTTTGGGGCTTAGGCAAACCATGCAAGTAAGTAGCTCCATGTTCCTCTCATTAAATCGATTATCAAGTTCTTGAAGATGCAAATCAATCACTTCCAAAAAAATTCCAACCCGAAAATGATGTAGATTCATTGCTTGTTCAACAAAATGCCTTGATCTTCCTTGGGGAACATAAAGAGCATCCATGTTAGGAACTTCAACTTTATACTTAATTGAAAATGAAGTAACCTTGTGTAAGAGTGTCTCCCATCCTTGTTCCCTCATTTTTTGCAAAACATTTTTTGTGGAATTAACAGTCCCATGGCATTCACAATATCTTGGTCTTTTCTTTGCAAAAGCAACACATAAATCATTTGTGTACCCAAATATAGTCAACATCAAATGAGCCATAAAAATAAAATCAAATGACTCCAATGATCCCAAAACAATTTGAGCTTTGAACTTACCTTCCGACGAACCATTTTTCCCAATATGCACAAATACCTCAACAATAGAAGAAAACAAGTTGATGATATTTAAAAGACACTTGAAATGAGACCCCAACGCGTATCTCCGGGCCTTTTCAAACCAAGTTCTTGATTCAAACCCGTTCCACTTTCAATTTCCCCCACATCTAATGCTTGAGCCACTTGTTGAGCTTGGCTTTGTCGAAGCATGTCCCTTCTCTTACAAGAAACCCCAATCACATTTAACAAGTTTGCAAGTATCTCAAATAACCAACCACAAGTGTCATTCTTCTTAGCAACGGCAACTAGTGTAAGTTGGAGTTGATGAGCAAAACAATGTATGTAGTAGGCTCTCGGGGTATCATTCATGATCAAAGTCAGACTATTTACTTCACCTCTCATATTGCTAGCACCATCATAACCTTGTCCTCTTATCATAGATGGACTCAATGAATGCTCCACAAGTAAAGACATAATGGCATCTTTAAGAGACAAAGCGGTAGTATCACTAACATGAACAATTCCCAAAAATCTCTCCATAATCTTACCACTATCTCGATGAACAAAACACAAAAACAAGAGCAAGTTGTTCTTTTTGAGACACATCACTTGATTCATCGGCCAATATGGTAAAGTAATCATCACCAAGCTCTTCTATTATGCATTTAGTGGTTTCTTTTGCACAACAAGTAATAATGTCCTTTTAAAAAGGAGGAGAAGTCATTTGACAATTTTTGGGAGCATTTTCTAAAGTATGTTTTTTTACTTCCTCAACCTTTTCCCCTAACCACCTCAAAAGCTCAAGAAAATTACCACTACTATAAGACTCATCACTTTCATCATGCCTACGAAATGCCAATCCTTGGCGCAAAAGAAATCTCAAACAAGCTAAAGATGCTTTCAAACGAATATGATATTCCTTTTTTGTCACCTCACTTGCATTGTCAAGCACAGTCACAATTGATTTCTTTTTTCCGTCTCTTAAATTCACATACTTTTCATAAGCAAGATTATGAGCACTTTTAATTCTACCAACGTGACCAAAAAGCCAATATACTCTTAGATGCAACATTTTTTCCTCTCTACAATAACCTAGCCATTCAAAGGTAAGTTAATATCTTAACTCGTACAAGGTGGTTCACAACAGACACCATATATAGGAAAGTGTACATAGTTTGTAAATTATGGACATTTGCTCCGAACTAAGGAAAAGAGTTGGAACTTTTTTTTCTCTGCTCTAGATTTTGGACACTTCCTCTTCACTAAACTCAAAAACACCCACAGAAACATCAGCCTCAATGTTCTTGGATTTATCCTTTTTGAAATTGTTCCCTTTATTCAAAATAGAGAGCAATTGATCTTCTAAGGTACTCATGCACATATGATAACATACATTAATAGGCCAAAAATATAACCAATGACTATTATTAAGTCATAATGAGTTAAAAACTTTTATATCATAAATGTAGAAAGTAATGAAGGAAACAACAATTGAACATACCTAAAAGTATTTCTACTATCTTGATGAGCTAACTTTGAGAAAAGCATGCGAAAATTGCACTAAAAACAAAAGTTATAATCAAGCATCAAGATGATATTTACTCATGCTATATATAATCAAGCGTTTATAAGTTACAAGAAATTCATTTGTAGGGAGAAGTTTTTCCTACTCGGGTGATAAGACCGATATAAGAACATCAATGTAAGTAATTATCAAAAAAAAAAAAACATCAATGTAAGTATACATAAGAAACTAGTAAGCATGTGAGAATTTATCGATACCAAAAAAGGCAAGACAAAACGCATACCACATAAACACGAGAAGCTTGTGCATGACTACATTTCATCAACCTTTCATACTCACTAAGATCCATTAGCTTTGATCATGTCAACTGATGCAACCACAAAGCTCATTAATACAAGAAACATCATCATCTATGTTAGAAAAGAAACGACTTTTACTTTTTATTTCTAATAAGAGAATTTATCGAAGATAGAAAATAAATGACGTTACATAGTTTAAAAAATGGACAACGTTGCAGAAAACATTAATTAGGATGTTGAAAAATATTTTTGTGGCACACAAAGACAATGTAATGTCTAAAGCTTGTATATGGGGCTTGGCAAAAGGGGCAAAACGCTACAAACCCATAAATTATTGTTGATTACGGTTGGGGGTGGTCATTGGTCCAACCAAGGATCGAGGACCGAAAAATTCAAAATATCCAAAATGAAAACTTGAATAGTAAAAAATAGTTAGATTCTGGTTTCAACCAATGTTAGTTTTTTTTCTACTTTAAAAATGATTATGCTTTTTAGGTTTATAATCATATTTTATTTAATATTTTAAAAAAATTTAGTCAATATATAATATAAATAATAATTTTTCAATATATTATCTATTAAAAATTAGATACAAATATATAATAAAATTAAGTTTAAATTAAAATTATTTTTTAAAAAAATTTGTACAAACGGTCAAGACCGAAAAACTGAAAACTTTAAAAAACATGGACCAAAGACAGATTTATTTTTCGGTTCGAACTGGATGATAGAAATTAGGGCTTCAATTTGTAGGTTCTCCTTTAGGCAACCAATAACTCACAAACGGCAAGATAAGAAAAAAAAAAATGTCAAAAAACAATATTTAAACTAACCTTTCGAATAAAAAATATGTCTCATGAAAAACAATGTCAAGATGGTTTGATATCAAGAACGTAAACCTCATACTTCAAGCCTGCCTCTCCGGTCCAATCAACCATAAAATGATGACCAATTGAAATAATATTTGGATCACCCATCACAACGAATTCTATTTCAGCAAAAGAAAACGACATATCATCTAAAACACATTTTCTTTTAGCATTCTCATCCGAAATAGCTTGATACAAAACCGAATTTGTGGCCTACACAATTGGTACAAACCAAAAACCAAACATAATAAGGTAATAAGATATAAATCTTATTTGGGTGGAATATGCTTCTATATATATAACAAACTTTGGTTGAAGAAGCAAAATTCTAATTCCATAAAATCCAAGAAACAAAAAATTTGAGGAAATTGAAATGAGGTTCTTTCATTAGAGAGAAAGGTTTACTGCGAAAATGAAAGATAATCACAAATTCTCAACAAAACTAACAATGACAACAATCTAACTATTTAAAGAGAGCTTCTTACCATAAAGTTTAGCTAACAAACTTAAATATAAAATACGTTATAACCACAGACTGGGCGACGTTAACAAGCCAACAACTAGATAACACTACTCTTCCAGAATTGTTAATGTGAAGAAAAATAAGCTATCCGATAAATGCCTAAAAACATAAATAAATAAAAAAAACCATTGAGAGAGAAATTCAGACAACAAAAGAAGTATGTTTTTTTTCCAGAATTAATCTGGTAAGAAGTGCAGAAGTGTATTCATAGTAGAAGTTCTGAATTCCTACCCAGTTTCTTGCCAACAGACAAGAAAATGACTGACTCAGTGCTAAAGTGTATATGTTGTAACAAACTCATGACTATTCCTTAAAATACATTGTCTGATGAATACATGTCACTAACAGAATCATAACACACTGGTCACATGAGCTGAAAGTGAGAATTACTAAGTCTTGATCATAAATTATATTAGATTTTTAACCCTTTTCTAGAAAAAAATTTACCAGCACATGTTTATAACGGTGGCACGCTCATCAGCTGAAACTGAATATAGGGCAATGACACTCACAACTTGAGAAATAACCACTAATCGAAAGGGATCAAAAAGCCAAAATACTCTTAGATGCAACATTGTTCCTCTCTACAATAAACTAGCCATTCAAAGGTAAGTTAATATTTTAACTCGTACAAGGTGGTTCAAAACAGACACCATGTATAGGAAAGTGTACATAGTTTGCAAATTATGGACATTTGCTCCGAACTAAGGAAAAGAGTTGGAACTTTTTTTCTATACTCTAAGATTTTGGACACTTCTTCTTCACTAAACTGAAAAACATCCACAAAAGCATCAGCCTCAATGTTCTTGGATTTATCCTTTTTGAAATTGTTCCCTTTATTCAAAATAGAGAGCAATTGATCATCTAACATACTCATGCACCTATGATAACATACATGAATTGGACAAAAATATAAATAACTATTATTAAGTCATAATGAGTTAAGAACTTTTATATCATAAATGTAGAAAGTAATGAAGGCAACAACAATTGAACATACCTAAAAGTATTTCTACTATCTTGATGAGCTAACTTTGAGAAAAGCATGCGAAAATTACACTACAAACAAAAGTTATAATCAAGCATCAAGATGATATTTACTTATGCTAATATATAATCTAGCATTTAGATGTACAAGAAGTTCATTTGTAGGGAGAAGTTTTTCTTACTCTGGTAATAAGACCGATATAAGAACATGAATTTAGGTAATTATCAAAAAAAAAAAAAAAAACATCAATTTAAGTATACATAAGAAACTAGTAAGCATGTAAGAATTTATCGATACCAAAAAAGGCAAGGCAAAACACACACCACATAAACATGAGAAGCTTGTGCTAACTACATTTCATCAACCTTTCATACTCACTAAGATCCATTAGCTTTGATCATGTCAACTGATGCAACCACAAAGCTCATTAATACAAGAAACATCATCATCTATGTTTGAAAAGAAACGACTTTTACTTTTATTTCTAATTAGAGAATTTATCGAAGATAGAAAATAAATGACATTATATAGTTTAAAAAAGGACAACGTTGCAGAAAACATTAATTAGGATGTTGAAAAATATTTTTGTGGCACACAAAGACAATATAATGTCTAAAGCTTGTATTTGGGGTATGGCAAAAGGGGCAAACGCTACAAACCCATAAATTATCGTTGATTACGGTTGGGGGTGTCATTGGCCTAGCAACGGATCAAGGACCGAAAAATTTAAAATATCCAAAATGAATACTTGAATAGTAAAAAATAGTTAGATACTGGTTTCAACCTATGTTAATTTTTTTCTTACTTTAAAAATGATTATTGCTTTTTAGGTTTATAATCATATTTAATTTAATATTTGAAAACATATAGTCAATATATTATATAAATGATAATTTTTCAATATATTATCTATTAAAAATCAGATACAAATATATAATAAAATTAAGTTTATATTAAAATTATTTTTTAAAAAATTTGTACAAACGTTCAAGACCGAAAAACTGAAAACTTCAAAAAACATGGACCAAAGACCGATTTATTTTTTCGGTTCGAACCGGAAAATAAAAACTAGGGCTTCAATTTGTAGGTTCGCCTTTAGGCAACCAATATCTCATAAACGGCAAGATAAGAAAATTTTTGTCAAAAAACAATATTTAAACCAGTCTTTCGAATAAAAAATATGTCTCATGAAAAACAATGTCAAGATGGTTTGATATCAAGAACGTAAACCTCATACTTCAAGCCTGCCTCTTCGGTCCAATCAACCATAAAATGATGACCAATTGAAATAATATTTGGATCACCCATTACACCGAATTCTATTCCAGCAAGAGAAAACGACATATCATCTAAAACACATTTTCTTTTCGCATTCTCATCCGAAATAGCTTGATACAAAACCGAATTTGTGGCGTACACAATTTGTACAAACCAAACATAATAAGGTAATAAGTTGTAAATCTTATTTAGGTGGAATATGCTTCTATATATATAACAAACTTTGGTTGAAGAAGCAAAATTCTGATTCCATAAAATCCAAGAACCAAAAATTTTGAGGAAATTGAAATGAGGTTCTTTCATTAGAGAGAAAGGTTTACTGAGAAAATGAAAGATAATCACAAATTCTCAACAAAACTAACAGTGACAACAATCTAACTATTTAAAGAGAGCGAATAGTCCGCCAAAGATTGGAGTTAGCGTCCGTTAGTGAATAGCCGCACTTAAAGCAAACGTGAACTACCCTAGGGGGATGCGAGGAAACCCCCTCCGACGCTCAAGTCAGTACGTGTCCAAATAGGATATAGAGAGAGAAAGTAGAGAGAGAGAGAGAGAGAGAGAGATAAGAATTATCAGTGTGGAGAGAGTGTCCCTGCAGAATAGTGCTAGTAGGGTATTTATAGAAGTACTATTCCTCTGACAGGGTGCGTAATCCTTTTACACGTGTACGGCTGTGGTGCGCTTGATTGCTGGGAAGATTCCCTTATTTTGTCTTGTTATGCGACCGCCAACGTTGTCGGATCATGCCAATGAACTGACTTGCTAGAGCTGTAGGTGACACTTACGAGGTTCACGTCCGTAATAGTGTTCGCGGACTCTCCACAGAGATCCGCTAACATACTTGGGTTATACCCATACAACTAGCCCCCCAGCATCATTTGGGGTGTTGACCGCTAAGGATGTTGCCGGTGGACACGAGCCGTTGTTGTGTTGGTCGATTTCTTTGAGAAGTTTATTCGTTGGGTGCCACGTGTCGTTGCAGGGAATTGAAGAATTTCAAAAAGTTAATGATTACTTTTTCGAAAATCCCGCCCATTACTTTGTTACGATTTTGCTGTGCTTTGACACTTGGCAGAGATTTGGGAAGGGAGATGAGAAGTTGGTCGATCCTACCCGTTCGCTTCGCGCGTACTTATATAGGCAGTTGTCTTTTTCGGATTTCTTTATCACATTCTCCAACTTTCCTTCTTCCTTCTTCGTTTTCTCTCTGACAAACCTCCATACCCGAAGCTTTATTTGCTCCAAAATTGACTTTTTCTTGCTGAAATTGCTCCGAAAAGTTGCCAAACCTTTTAGTTTTTACCTTTCGGTTCTGTTGTACTAAAAATTTCGTCGTTTCTTGACGAATCTTTTCTGGGTTTTTTTATGGGTTTTAAAGTTCGTGTTTCGTCGGCGTTTGTTCTGCATTTCCGGCGGTCCTTTCGGTCAAGCTCGAGTTTTTCTACGCACTTTCGCTCTTTGGGGACTTCGCTCGTCTTTTCCCGGCGACTTTCACTTCCTGCTCTTACTTTTCTCCAGCGACTTTCCGTTTCCAGGTATTTCCTCAAATTTTCTCCAAGTTTCCTAAGTTTCTTTCCGCTTTCATCATGTCGGACCAGTCTGATAGCCAGAATGCCCCTAGTGACTTGTTTATGACCGAGAGTGAACCTTCTTCCCCACTGATCGATAGCAACCCTTCTTCAGATTCTAGCCCTGTGGGGAGGACTAGGTTGTTGTCGGACATACCCTTAACGGTCGAGAGAGAAAAAGAACCGAGGTCCGAGTTTCTTAAAGACCCTGCTACTCGTGAAGAGCATAATTTGACTAGGGAGTATCTATCCGCTAGTCAGAGTGGTGACAGGCAAACGCTTAGGGAACTTAGACATCAAATTCTTGCTTGACGTTCCGTTAGGCATCCTCCAGCCGATGTTGTTCCCGGCCTTGATGTAGCCCCTCTTAGAGAGCACGCCTGGTTTGATAGTTTGGCGGATGCTGGGGTTGAAGTAGCGGCCAACTTTTACGATCGTTTACAGCATTCTGCGGCTCCTAATCCTCCTATTATTGATTTAGGTGACGACAGCGATTCCATTGCTACCGTTATGGTTCGTCAGGAGACCGTTTATCAGCGCCGATCCGTTCCTGCGAGCCTTGCTGTTCGCATTACTAAGGATGCGACTGATTTTATGGCCGCTAATGTTAGCACAAGTGTACCTTTGTCGGCACATGTGATTGGGGAGAGTTCCCGTGCTGCTGAAATGAGGATCGACAGCTCCAATCAAATGGAGGAAGAGGTCGTAACCGAACCGGGTTCTGATGCTCTATGGTTGCTCGAGGATTTTAGTGCCGGTCCCCTCAGTGTGGAGAATGATGGGACGTGGCGCCGGGACGCCATTGACCTTGCGTACCCAAGAGTTGCTCGGGATTTATATAATTTTCCCGCGGATTATCGGTTAGTAGTTCCGCTAGAGGGGGCTATTGTGACGGAGTGTCCTCCCGGCCACGTGGCCGTGTATACTCATCATTTTGAGTTTGGCCTCTGCTTTCCTCTTGACTCTGTTTTGGTGAAGATTTTAAATGCTTTTAGTGTATGCTTGGCTCAACTAACTCCTTTGGCGGTCCGGAATTTGATCGCGTACATCTTGGCTGTGCGCTTTCTAGAGTTTCCGCAAACATTAAACTTGTTCCGCCATATCCACTGGCTGAAGAAGAATTGATCTTTAAGGCCGGCAGGTTGGTGGTCGCTGACTACGACCGACAAGAAAATGACTGTTCAGCCTAAGATGACTGGTTTAAAAGGGTTGGCAGGATGCCTTCTATTGGTTACAAGTCCCCGAGGACTTTCCCGTGTGCCGTCATATCACCGAGCCCCGTCCTCGCATGGAGCATTTTCCCTTAGTTCTGTTAGCTGGGGAGGAATTGACGACTTTTGATTTTTTTGATATTGAAGACTATTTAGTCACTTATGAGGACAGGAAAGAGGCTAGGGTTAAGGAGCCCAAATATTGGATTCCTCACTCCAAGTACATCCTTGGGAACAAACCTTTGTCGGCCATGCTGCTCTGTCCCACCCATGATAATGGTAAGTGTTGTTATCGGGCTGGTCCATCTGATGATAATAATAATTTTTTTTAACTGCTTCTTGTCGTTTGCAGGCTTTGACGGTCTTGATCTCGACGCACTTTGTGTTGACGAGAACCTCCAGCCGCAAACCCATTTGCCGCCTGCTTCTACATACGAGTACGAGACCATGCACGACAACACCAACGGTCGCCGAGGAGGGAACCGTACCGGCCCTCAGAATATCCGTCGCGGTCGCGGTGGTGTAACAGTGGGTCGCACTCCTATTCAGGATGCCGCTACCACTGTTGCCGAATCTGGCAGCCTACCTGCTCATGCCGTGCCCCTCAGGTCTTCTGCCTCCCGTCCCGTTGTTGGGGGTAGCGGGAGTAGGAGGCGGCCGCGTGAGCAAGTTGCGGCAAATACGTCTGCCAACAAAAGACAAGCCTTGGCGGATCCTGCTACTTCTGCCCCCACCAATGAGGTCATCCAGGTGGATGATTTAAACGCGAATGCTCCTCCAGAGGGCCAGGAGCGTGTTGAGGTTGCGACCACTGGCCCTGGTCATATTAGCGGTGCCTGTTGGCTGTCCGGCTCTCATTCCACTGTCCGCCAGAAAATCCGGGAGATGCTCACATCTCAGAGTTTTTTTATCGAACTTGTCTCCCGGTATCTTTTCTCGGTTCAGTGAGTGGATTGAGAAGAAGGAGGTGCCGATAAGTGATGATGTAGCATCCTCTTTTGCTCGCCGGCCTATTGTTCCTGGCAAAGTTTATCAACCTGACTGGGACGTCAGGGAAGATGAGTCGTTGTATGCCGACATCCCTGAGAATGGTGGCATTCTGGCTTACCGTATCCTGAAGGGCATGTAGCTGCCTCTGGATAGGCCGGTAGGGTCCTTAATGACTCATGCTGCTAGGTTGGCTCATGACCAGCTTGTGGTATGTTTTGTTCACTTTGCTATATTATATATATATATATATATATATATATATATATATAGGAATAGGATCACGTGAAAACCACTCCTTATGCTGAAAACTGAAAACTGCAACATAAAATGAGCAAAGAGTTTATGAAAATGAGCAAAAAGATAAAATGAGCAAAAAGTTATTAAAATGAGCAAAAATATAAAATGAGCAAAAAACATAAAATGAGCAAAAAATTGTAAAACGAGCAAAAGTTTCTCAAAATGAGCGAAAACATAAAATGAGCAAAAAACATAAAATGAACAAAAACTTCGTAAAATGAGCGAAAGTTTGCTTAAATGAGCAAAAGTTTCTTAAAATGAGCAAAAACATAAAATGAGCAAAAATCATAAAATGAGCAAAAATTTGTAAAATGAGCAAAAATTGGTAAAATGAGCAAAAAAATTGTAAAATGAGCAAGTTTTCAGTTTTCAACTTAACTTGGTTTTCAGCGGATCCTACCTCTATATATATATATATATATATATATATATATATATATATATATATAAACTTCCTCCGTTCCATTTTAAATGAAACACTTACTATTTTAGGCCTTTCAAAATAAGTGAAACGTTACCTTATTTGGTATTCACTTCTCTCTATCTCTCTCCTCATCACATGGGTCCCTTCTTTTTTTTCTCTCTATCTCTCTCCTATTCTAAATCCCCGTGCCAAGGCCCTACGTTTCATTTAAAATGGAACGAAGGAAGTATATATATATATATATATATATATATATATATATATATATATATATATATATACACATCGTTGTATTACTTACATCCTTTCTCTTTGCAGGCTAACAACGCTGCTCTGGAACTAATTGAACTATATGTTGAGTACTAGAGATTGGCGGACAGCTACAAGCAGTCTCTTGAGACTTGTCAGGACTTGCTTAAAGAGTCTGAAGAGAAGCTGGCGGCCAAGACTGAAGCCCAGAAGCCTTTGGAGGATGAGCTGGTAACATTGAGTACGCGAGCAGCTCTTATGGAGGAGACTGAAGCTAACATCGAGATGTTGACCAAGGCTCTTGACACGGCCCAGACCGAGAAGGACATTGTTATTATGGATGCTGCTGCTGAAGCTGAGGCTAGGGGGGCCGCCAAAGCTGTTGCTGATTTTAAACAATCTGATGAGTTTGTGGCGGCCTTTCACAAGAGTTACGATGGCGGATGGGCGGTCGCCATGAGATGTGTGTGCAAGTCCGTTCCAGGATTTGACTGGAACGTTATCGAAGATGCACATGCTGACGGCCAACATCTCACACCCTATGGAGGGGGATCCGAAATTTGCTGATGAGGATGCCATAGCGGATGCGGATCCCCGGGACCTTGCGGTACAGACAAATCATGATGTCCCTACCTCTTGAAGTTTTTGGCGGCCTTCTATCAGCTCTTCTTGCTTTTCTAACATCTTGTAGTTTGTAATTATTTTGAATTTATGCAACACTCAATTCGGCCCATGTTGGCGTTTGTAAACATTAAATTTACGTTTCTAATTTTGCGAGTACAATTCCAACCGAAAGCCATTTTATTGGCCGCCATCCTTTTTCATCTGTAGTTGGCCGCCAAGCTGGTAGCTTTTATTTTATGGAAAAGTACTTTTGCACTCGGGTTATTCCTTGTTTTGCTAATGCTTTAATTCTTGTGTGTTGCTGCATGACCGTTAGCCGTTAGTGTCTTTTATCTATCATTCCGTTTAATTAACATTTGGTCCATTGTACGACCGCGAATGCAATTGAGCCCGTCATGTGGCTTTTATTTGTGCTTGGTCTGTCATATGACCGTTAATGCACTTTGAGCCTGTCATATGGCTTTTGTTTTGTGCCAGGTATGTTATATGACCGTTGACACACTTTGAGCCTGTCATATGGCTTTTGCTTGTGCTTGGTCTGTCATATGACCGTTAATGCACTTTGAGCCTGTCATATGGCTTTTGTCTTGTGTTACGTCTGTCATATGACCGTTAACGCACCTTGAGCCTGTCATATGCCTTTTGTTTGTGCTTGGTTTGTCATATGACCGTTAATGCACTTTGTTGACCATTCATACAGTTTGTTAATATTCATGAAAACAATAAGACGATTGATAAACTGCTAGCGGAAAATAGTATTATTTATGTAATGAAAGGTGGCTCTCAGTATTACATTCTATTGATCAGACATAATACTTTTTTAAGACGCTAGCGTTCCAACAGTTCTTAAGCTCCTTGTCGTCCATGCCCTTTAGAATGAAAGAACCAGGAGCTAGCTTCTTGGCTATTATGTAAGGTACCTTCCTAATTAGCTGTCAGCTTCCCTTCAGTATGCGCCTTGCCAGTGGCTGCTGTTCAGCGAAGGACTAAGTCGTCAACCTCTAACGGCCTTTCCAAGACTTTCTTGTTGTAAGCCTTGCTGATTCTGTCTTTGTACGCAACCGCTTTCAATTCCGTAATGCGCCTCGTTTCAGGCAGGAAGTCCAGGTTTTCCCTGAGTGCTTGGTCATTCCACTAAAGGTCTTGGTGCTTGATCCGGTAAGAGGGTAACCCCACCTCCACCGGTAGCACCGCTTCCGCGCCAAAGGCTAGCTTGAAGGGGCTTTCTCCCGTTGCTTCCTTCTCTGTAATTCTATTTGACCATAGCATTGCTGGTACCATATCAGCCCATCCTCCTTTGAACTCATCTAGCTTTTTCTTTAAGGCATTCAAAATTTGTTTGTTCGCGGCCTCTGCTTGTCCGTTGCTCTGAGGATGGCAATCGCCTGAGTACGCAAACTTCACACGAAACTCTGTTAAAAAAGCTTGTATGGGGCGGCAATCAAACTGCACGCCATGGTCGAAGAAGATAGCCATATGGGAATCCCAAATCTCGTCATAATGTTCTGCCAGATGAATTTCTTGACCTGATTTGCCTTGATCTTTGCTGTCGGCTCCGCCTCTATCCACTTTTTAAAGTAATCAATTCCCACTATTAGGAATCTCCTCCCTCCAGTCGCTTTGGTGAACGGTCCCAGGATATCCATTCCCCACTGAGCGAACGGAATTGGGCATAGGATAGGCTGCAAATCATTGGCTGGCCTATTGATAACGGGGGCATATCTCTGGCATTTATTGCATCTCTTGACATAACCCTGGGCATCCGCCAGCATACTTGGCTAGTAAAACCCAGCTCTCAGTGCCTTCAACGCTAAAGATTTACCGCCAATGTGATTGCCGTAAACACCTTCGTGTATCTCTTCAAGAATCTTCACGGATTCATATGCGGTTGCACACTTAAGCAAAAGAAGACTGAATGATGTCTTGTACAGCTCATTTTGATATGTGACGTACCAGTTTGCTTGTCGCTTCAGTTTCTTAGCGGACGAAGGGTCATTGGCAAGCGTCCCCGTCATCTTATAAGCTACCAGCTCACTAAACCATTCTCCCTTCTGGTTTTTGTTGTTGACGTCTACGATCCTTTCTGTGATACTCTTTTCCTTCAGGATGTCCACCGTGACAGTCTTCTTGATGCTGAACGAGTCAGAGCTTGCCAATTTGGACAATGCGTCCTCTTTAGTGTTCTCAGCCCTAGGTATTGCTTGAATCTCAAAGTGGTTCAATTAAGCTATCAACTCCTTGGCCTTTTCCACGTACTTCAGCATGTTGGCTTCTCTGACTTCGAATTCTCCTCTTAGCTGACTGCTAACCAGCTGCGAGTCCGTCTTTAAGAGTACATTCTTAGCGCCCGCCACCAAACACATTCTCAAGCCGGCAATTGCTGCTTCATATTCTGCTTCATTGTTTGACGACGGGAAAGCAAACTTGATGGCGTACTGGTATGAATTTCCTTCAGGGCTGATCATCACTATACGACCCCCGGATCCGCTCTGCGGAAGATTCGTCAACCTACAGTAGCTAGGTTTCCTTTTTGCTCCACTTCCTCTTCCTCATATGAGGCTTCCACAATAAAATCTGCCAGGGGCCTGTGCCTTGATAGCGGTCCTGGGATTGTACTGTATATCGTACTCTGATAATTCAACAACCCATTTTAGTAAGCGGCCAGAACTATCCATCTTCTGCAACGCTTTTTCTAGCGGCTGATTGGTTAAAATTGGATGGGATGGCATTCAAAGTATGGTCTGAGTTTCCTGGCGGCGATTATCACAGCCAAAGCCATTTTCTCTACCAGCTGATAACGGCTCTCCGAACCGTTAAGGATATGGCTGGCAAAATATATTGGCTGCTGCTTCTTCTCCTTTTCCACCAATAACACGGCCGCGACTGTTTTCGGCGAGGCCGAGATATATATAATTGTAACATGTCTCCAGTCCCGGGCCTTGTAATGGTGGGTAAGCTTTTCAAGTGCTCTTTTACAGCCAGGAATGCTTTGCTTTGCTCATCTCCCCACTTAAACTTTTTATTTCCCCTTAGCAATGCAAAGAAAGGCAAAGCCTTGTCTGCTGCTTTTGAGATGAATCGAGTGAGGGCCGCCATTCTTCCTGTCAACCTCTGAATATCTTTGATGCTTTTTGGCTCAGGTAGGTTGACAATGGCTTGAACTTTGCCCGGGTTTGCATCAATCCCTCTCTTGCTTACCAAAAAGCCCAAAAACTTCCCTGCTCTCACCCCAAAGACACATTTCTTTGGGTTGAGCTTCATCTTATATTTTCTCAATGTTCTGAAGGTCTCTTCCAGGTCATTGATAGGGTCGTAAAATTGTGTATTTTTGGTTATCTTAAACCCTTAATTTAATATTGAGTTTTATATTTTACAAGGAGTTTTAAGTTATTTTTCTCCCAAGACATGAGTTACTACAATTTTATTTATTTGTCTGCAGGAAGATGATTTGGGCAACAAATTTGCAATCGGATTTGGGAGCCCATTTTCCCTCTCCTACTTGGGCTTATTTTGTGAGAAATTAGAAGTTCACATGATTGGGCTTGATGGCATAATTGCCCACAATGCCAAAGAAATATAATAAGAAGAGAAAAAAAGCATGGGCCGTGAAAAATGAGAAAAACAAGCCTAAGTCAAAAAAGTGAGTAATTAGGAAAGTTAGGTTTTGTTAACCCATAAACCAAGAGTTGACCAAAAACAAAATTGGAAGGGGGACAGCAGCGTGGAATTAGGGGGACAGCATAGCGACGAATAGGAGGAGTGCAGCGAACAACACCAAATTGCAGGTAATTACGGATTACAAACATCAGCGAAGGATTACAGACTACAGAGCATCGTTCTTTTGGGAGGAATACATACAGTAGCAGTCCTTCTTCTCTTTGCTGCCTTGCTACAATTAATTGATTTGGTAATTTAAGTTATTGGTACAATTAGTATTAGAACTTTGAATTATATGATTTATTTACAGTTTTTAGATTTAACTATGGATTATTTGTTTCTTCTTATTTTTATTCTTAGTCTTATTTTTGTTCTTAATATGTTAGGCTAAATCTCTTTAGGGTAGGGAGATATATTTATATTGGATTATTGAATTGTGAGAATGTCAAAGTTTTGATTTTTGATATTTAATTGTTCATGTTTATGCTTTGGTTGGATTGATACTCTGTGTTATTGTTTAGAACTAGTGTGATTATACTTTAGATTGGCCATCTTTGTGTAATTTGCTAGTTTTATTGCTAGGACTTGACTTGTGATACGTAATTGTCCTTGTTAATTCCATTTGTAGCAATTAGGTGTTTGATTAGTGACTAAAACTTGTCATAATACCTAAGATTATCAATCTTTTAAGTTGCACAATCCGAGCTTGTGAGATTGTGGCTTAAGTTAACTATTTCTACAGTTTTAATGCTGCTAGTTAATCGAGTCTAGAGAGCTTGTTCTAGATTATTAATTAGTTAGACAATATTCCAAATGCTTGTTTGGTTTATTTGCAATTTAGAAACTTTAGAGTGTCTACATGCATTCTTGAGTTAAAGTCAAAGTATATGCGTGATTTAATTAGTTCAATGATCGATTAATATTCCAATACTAATATATATCTCCCGATCCCTATTTTAGTATCTTTGATTATCTCTTGCTTAGTTCAGTTATTTAGTAGATATTTTACCTTCATCTTTATAGTAGTAATTTTTATAGCACTTGGTTAGTTCATATATTCTATAAAAAAAAAACAGGGGTTTTTAACTAACATAAGAAATAATAAGATAAACCCAATTCTCTGTGGGATCGACCTTAGCTTACCCTACTACATTATTAGGAGGTTCGAGTTAGGTTTATTTTTGGTAGACACGCGACAGTCGTACCAGTCATCTAAATGTTCGCGGTCAGTTTTACTCTTGACGATGGAGTCGTCAACATATGCTTCGATGTTCCTTCCTCTCTGATCCGCGAATACTTTGTCGACCAGCTTTTGATATGTCGCTCCTGCATTACGGAGCCCAAACGACATTGCCTTATAGTTGTACACACCAGAATCTGTGATTAACGCTGCTTTCTTTCTATCGGCCTCGAGCAAGCTAATATGATGATAGCCCGAGAACGCATCCATAAAGCTTAGCAGTGCATGACAGCTAGTAGAGTTTACTAGCTGGTCTATTCTCGGTAACGGATAGCATTCCTATGGGCAGACTCTATTGAGGTCCGTGAAATCTACGCACATCCTCCATTGACCGTTAGCTTTCTTCACCATGACCACATTGGCCAACCATTCTGGGTAATCACATGGCTCAATGAAATCAGCCGCCAACAACTTGTCAACTTATTCTTGGATGTCCTTGTTCTTTTCAGCTGAAAAATTTCGCTTCTTTTGCTTCATAGGGCGGACAGTATTGTCAACATTTAGACGAGGTACCATCACGGCCGGGTCTATTCCCGACATCTCATCCGCCGAGAACGCGAAGACATCAACGTTTTCTCTTAGGAGAGTCACCAGGTTGACCCTGACCTTTGGGTCCATATTTGTTCCGACAGCAGCTGTCCTTGCCGGATCTTCTGCCAGCATCTCCTGCTTTGTTTCTCCATCTGGTTTAGGTCTTGGCGTATCGTCGGGCCTTGACTCCAACTTTTCCATTGAAATTTCCATCATCTCCTCATCCCCTTTCCCAGATTCTACCTCATTTGACAGAGCTTTCCTCTGAGCTCGCTTTTGCTTCCGAGTTGGCGGATTCAGGTCATTTACCGAAATTCTCCTTGCCGGCTGCTTTAATGCTGTAAGATAGCATGATTTTGCCATCTTCTGATTTCCTCTTAACTTCGCTGTCGTGCCAAGGTTGGAAACGTACAGCACAATCAGATGGTAAGTTGACACAATTCCTTGGACGTTATGGATGAAGGGACGTCCGATAATTGCATTGTAAGCTCCCGGCACGTCAACCACCAGAAACTCCGCCATTACATCTCTGGCGTCTTCATCTTCCCCTACCCTGACCGGTAGGGTTATCAAACCTTCGGGAATTACTGACACCCCCGTGAAACCTATTACCGGGTAGCGAACATGCTTCAAATGCTCCCGACCAATCATCAAGTTCTCGAAAGTTGATAAATACAATATGTTCGCAGAACTTCCTCCATCCACCAGAATTCTATGGATCAAACAGTTTGATACCTTCAACGTGACCACTAGAGGGTCATCGTGGGGGTAGACAACGTGCTTCGCGTCCTCCACCATGAAAGACATAGCGGGCATCACTGGCGGCCTTCTCCATTGCATACTTTCGTTGAAATTAACCTGGTGCCTGGACTTTTTCAGGCTTGCCTTTGCGACATTTATGCTGCCGCCATGAATCGGACCGCCACTTATAACATGGATCTCAGTGATCTGCGATTGCACATTCTGGTTATTAGGCTTTACCACGCCCCAATCCTTTGACTGAGCCTTATATTGAGTGAAGTAACCCCGCCTTATCAGATCCTCCAGGTTATCCTTCAAATGCCCGCAGTTCTCAGTAGTGTGACCGTGATCCCCGTGAAAGTCGCACCACTTGCTCTTATCATTGTTTTTGTGAAACATTGCTTTGGACGCTGCCATTTATCATTGCCCTTGTTCATCAAGTATATCTGAGCTCTTGAGGCCGTGAGCTGCGTATACGTGTCGAACTTATCTTTGTACTCGAACCTCTCGCGGTCATTCCCTTTTTTGACCACATTTGACTCTTGCTTTCTTTCATCTCGGCCGCGATCATTTTCCCGACCCTTTTCCTTCTTCTGCTTATCATCCTTCTTCTTTTCGGGCTCGCGGCTTTGGCTGCTTGTGGCCTTGTCAAACTCTTCACCTCTAATGAAGTCGTTTGCCTTCCTCAAGACTGCCTCTAGGGACGTGAAGGTCTTACGGTCCAGGTAGCTCCTAAATGCGGACCCCTCTCTCAGCCCAGTCATCAGAGTTAAGACTACCACGTCCTGCTGAAGACGAGGAATAGTGACCACCTCAGCGTTAAAGCGGCCAACGAAATGTCGCAGGCTCTCATTCTCACGTTGTTTGATAGATAACAACTCGCCTGTTGTGCGTTCACGGCGCCTATTGCTCACGAAGTGAGTGCTGAACATGGATGAAAACTGAGAAAAACTAGAAACATTACCAGCCTTGATGCTCTTAAACCATGTCTGGGCAATCCCAGTCAGAGTGGACGGGAAGACTTTACACCAGATGGCGTCCACTTGGGTGTATAAATACATATGCCCCTCATAAGCTGCAACATGGTCATCTGGATCTGAGGTGCCGTCATACTTGCACGACGGCATCTTGATCCGTGGCATGGGGTGGTTCAAGATTTTTGGAATGAAGGGAGACAACTTAGGCTTGATCAATAAGTGCCCGCCAGCAGAATAATTGCTTGCACCGCTGGTGTTGTGTTCTCGGTGAGAACGACTTTGATTCTCGTCTTCGGAATTGTTAAGATCCTCAGTCTCTAAAAGTGCTTCTTCATACTCTGGATCCTCAATTTGTCTTTCCATCTGGCGCCCTTCTTGAGTGAAGGTACGTAATCTCCTTATCGGTGTACCATCGATGTTGCGACCAATCATGGACGGCATCCGCCTACGAACTAGGCCACCTCTCGCATGAGGAGTGGGGGTGTTGTTAGGCTGAGGAGTACCTACTTGTAATATTTGGATGAAAGACGCTACAGTTTGTAGCTGCTCTGGAGAAAACTGACTGAATTGAGCCAGGTTGAGTGGTCCGCCACCAGTGTTGACCTGACATACATTGTTCTCAGGAGTTTGCTGCTCAGTGACATTCTAGGTCCCTCTGGTATTGAACAGAGGTGCGCCGAGTGATCCGGTAATGATGGGTGGCGTAGACCCTTGATCGACTTCGAACCCTAATGAACTACGCCCGTCATATATTGTTTGCTCTATCCATGGTAGCGTTCACAAAGATGGGAGGCCCCTCCTTCTAGCGCTAAGTTGTTTCGGTGTTGAAACGGTTGGCGGTCTTGAGAATAGTCCGCCAAAGATTGGAGTTAGCGTCCGTTAGTGAATAGCTGCACAGAAAGCAAACGTGAACTACCCTTGGGGGGATGCGAGGAAACCCCCTCCAACGCTCAAGTCAGTACGTGTCCAAATAGGATTTAGAGAGAGAAAGTAGAGAGAGAGAGATAAGAATTATTAGTGTGAGAGAGTGTCCCTGTAGAATAGTACTAGTGGGGTATTTATAGAAGTACTATTCCTCTGACAGGGTGCGTAATCCTTTTACACGTGTACAGCTGTGGTGCGCTTGACAGCTGGGAAGATTCCCTTATTTTTCTTGTTATGCGACCGCCAACGTTGTCGGATCATGCCAATGAACTGACTTGCTAGAACTGTAGGTGACACTTACGAGGTTCACGTCCGTAATAGTGTTCACGGACTGTCCACAGAGATCCGCTAACATACGTGGGTTATACCCATACACTTACCATAAAGTTTAGCTAATAAACTTAAATACAAAATATCTCATAACCACAGACTGGGCGACGTTAACAAGCCAACAAACTCTTCCAGAAATGTTAATTTGAAGAAAAATAAGCTATCGGATAAATGTCTAAAAACATAAAAAAAAAAACCATTGAGAGATAAATTTAGACAATAAAGAGAAGTATGTTTTTTTTCCAGAATGAATCTGGTAAGAAGTGCAGAAGTGTATTCATAATAGAAGTTCTGAATTCCTACCCAGTTTCTTGCCAACAGACAAGAAAATGACCGACTCAGTGCTAAAGTGTATGTGTTGTAACAAACTCATGACTATTCCTTAAAATACATTGTCTGATGAATACATGTCACTAACAGAATCATAACACACTGGTCACATGAGCTGCAAGTGAGAATTACTAAGTCTTGATCATAAATTATATTAGGGTTTTCAACCCTTTTCTAGAAAAAAAAAATTTATCAGCACATGTTTATAACGGTGGCACGCTCATCAGCTGAAGCTGAATATAGGGCAATGACACTCACAACTTGAGAAGTAACCACTAATCGAAAGGGACCAAAAAGCCAAAATACTCTTAGATGCAACATTGTTCCTCTCTACAATAAACTAGCCATTCAAAGGTAAGTTAATATCTTAGCTCGTACAAGGTGGTTCACAATAGACACCCTGTATAGGAAATGTACATAGTTTGCAAATTATGCACATTTGCTCCGAACTAAGGAAAAGAGTTGGAACTTTTTTTTCTATACTCTAAGATTTTGGACACCTCCTCTTCATTAAACTCAAAAACATCCACAGAAGCATCAACCTCAATGTTCTTGGATTTATCCTTTTTGAAATTGTTCTCTTTATTCAAAACAGAGAGCAATTGATCATCTAAGATAATCATGCACCTATGATATTGGACAAAAATATAACCAACTATTATTAAGTCATAATGAGTTAAAAACTTTTATATCATAAATGTAGAAAGAAATGAAGGCAACAATAATTGAACATACCTAAAAGTTTTTCTACTATCTTGATGAGCTAACTTTGAGAAAAGCATGCGAAAATTACACTACAAACAAAAGTTATAATCAAGCATCAAGATGATATTTACTTATGCCAATATATAATCAAGAGTTTAGATGTTACAAGAAGTTCATTTGTAGGGACAAGTTTTTCCTACTCTGATAATAAGACCGATATAAGAACATGAATGTAGGTATTTATCAAAAAAAAAAAAAAAAAATCAGTGTAAGTACACATAAGAAACTAGTAAGCATGTGAGAATTTATCGATACCAAAAAAGGCAAGCCAAAACACATACCACATAAACACGAGAAGATTGTGCTAACTACATTTCATCAACCTTTCATACTCATTAAGATCGATTAGCTTTGATCATGTCAACTGATGCAACCACAAAGCTCATTAATACAAGAAACATCATCATCTATGTTAGAAAAGAAAACGACTTTTACTTTTTATTTCTAATTAGAGAATTTATCGAAGATTGAAAATAAATGACATTACACAGTTTAAAAAAGGACAACGTTGCAGAAAACATTAATTAGGATGTTGAAAAATATTTTTGTGGCACACAAAGACAATATAATGTCTAAAGCTTGTATTTGGGGTATGGCAAAAGGGGCAAACGCTACAAACCCATAAATTATTGTTGATTACGGTTGGGGGTGGTCATTGGTCCAGCAACGGATCGAGGACCGAAAAATTCAAAATATCCAAAATGAATAATTGAATAGTAAAAAATAGTTAGATTCTGGTTTTAACCTATGCTAATTTTTTTTTCTACTTTAAAAATGATTATTGCTTTTTAGGTTTATAATCATATTTTATTTAATATTTGAAAAAATATAGTCAATATATAATATAAATAATAATTTTTCAATATATTATCTATTAATATATAATTTGTACAATTTGTACAAACCAAACATAATAAGCTAATAAGTTATAAATCTTATTTAGGTGGAATATGCTTCTATATATATAACAAACTTTGGTTGAAGAAGCAAAATTCTAATTCCATAAAATCCAAGAAACAAAAAATTTTAGGAAATTGAAATGAGGTTCTTTTATTAGAGAGAAAGGTTTACTGAGAAAATGAAAGATAATCACAAATTCTCAACAAAACTAACAATGACAACAATCTAACTATTTAAAGAGAGCTTCTTACCATAAAGTTTAGCTAACAAACTCAAATACAAAATATATCATAACCACAGACTAGGCGACGTTAACAAGCCAACAACTAAATAACCCTACTCTTCCAGAAATGTTAATTTGAAGAAAAATAAGCTATCCGATAAATGCCTAAAAAACATAAATAAATAAAAAAAAATCATTGAGAGAGAAATCAGACAACAAAAGAAGTATGTTTTTTTTTTTTCCAGATTGAATTTGGTAAGAAGTGCAGAAGTGTATTCATAATAGAAGTTCTGAATTCCTACCCAATTTCTTGCTAACAGATAAGAAAATGACTGACTCAGTGCTGAAGTGTATGTGTTGTAACAAACTCATGACTGTTCCAAAAATACATTGTCTGATGAATACATGTCACTAACAGAATCATAACACAATGGTCACATGAGCTGCAAGTGAGAATTACTAAGTATTGATCATAAATTATATTAGGGTTTTTAACCCTTTCCTAGAAAAAAAATTTACCAGCACATGTTTATAATGGTGGCACGCTCATCAGCTGAAGCTGAATATAGGGCAATGACACTCACAACTTGAGAAGTAACATGGGACTCAATAATTTATTTGCTACAACGTTAAACTGTGATAACCAAATATCCCTTGTAATTGCTGCAAATCCTATCCTACATGAGAGAACAAAACGTGGAAATAGATTGCCACTATGTCAGAGACTAGCTCAAATCAGGCACCATTCAGATTGCTCATGTACCTTCCACTAATCAAGTTGCAGACGTACTCACAAAGCTCTAGCTAGTAAAAGACCAGCAACATCATGTTGCCAAGCTCCAGTGAGAATAATATGGGATAAGATAGTAACTTATGTTTAGTAAATTATTCTTCTATTGCTGAAGTTATATTACATCTAATTATGAGCTGTAATATAGGGACTTTGTCCTTATTTTCCTTCCTAGTACTATAGTTGTTCTAGTCACCAATGAGAGAATGAATGAAATCAACAAGAGATTCTATCGCCTAAAATATCTGTACAATTTTGTTCTCTCTTTTTCCTCTGATATTCCTCTTTGATTCTTAAATTGTTTAGGAAATACTAGTCATCAAAGATGACAAATCACATAAAATTATAATATTTGCATAAGGATAAATGTACGAGTATGATATTCTTTCCCGAGTATCTAATCCTGATAATTACTAGAAAATAATAGTTTCTCTTATTAAAAATAAATGTCATCTTTGTTATACATGTGAAAAAATTTAGCCCTTAAGAGTGTATATAGTTGTAAGTTATTTCACCACTATAATTGTGAGAAATCAACAGACAAAACTTGTTAAATTTCGTGTTTAAGGAGGAAGAAATTGAAAAGTACACGAGGAAGCCATTGATGAAGTTTTAAAAGAATAGTAGACAGAGAGGAAGGAAGGAGAAGAGATAGAAAAATAAAGAACTACATTTTGTTATTATGGTAAAAGATAAAGAGAAATATTACAACCTACCTATTTATACTAATTACAATTAGTAACAAAACTAATGCTAGAATTTCATCTAACAACCTAACTAACAACAATAAATAAACTCTAACAACCTAACAACAATAACAAAACTCTATACACCAACACCCCCCCTCAAACTAGAAATGGTTCAACAACCATTTACAGTTTGAATTTATTGCAGAGAAAACAAAAAAAAATAACTAGTTGTCGAATCACTTGGAGAAGAAAACCATCACCATCTTGTTGTCACTTGAGCAACCACAAGACCATCCAAAGGTAACAGGAGACCGGGAGCATTACACCAAACAAAAGAATCTAGATCAAACTCTCAAAGCACAATAGCTCGCAAAAATTTGATCATGAAATGGATCACTATGGATCAATGAAAGAGGACCACTTTGGGTCACACCAAAAAAGATGGATCACAAACGATTACAACAAAAGACCTTCAATGGGTCATGAGAAAGCCTCTAATGGGCACAACAAAAGACATCTATGGGTCACAAAATGCACCACAATGGGTTGCAACAAATTGGACCTTCTTGGTCACAACAAAACTGGTCTCTATGGAACATTCAAATTGACCTTCTTGGTCAGAAATTTTGACCTTCATTGGTGATAAAAAATTTGTAATCTCCAAAAACATCTAGTGCCCTTAAATCATCATTGTGTTATGTCTGCAAAAAATGTTAGCAACACCAATATCACCTCTTGACACGGAGAGTACAACAGTGCCATCAATACTACTCAAATCTTTACAAATCCTCAACAACAACAGAAACCTATTGCCATCATGCTCACAGTGCTCACCATGCTCATCACATACAACCTCTCAAATTTTAGTTAGACCCAATCTGGTTACCACACTGACCCCCCCCTGAATATGAAGAAATTCTCTCATTTTTCCTAAACAACCAATTATGGTACTTGGATTTTGCAAATTCCAAATTCAGAACACAACTGATTATCCACAATTCACCAAAATGCAAATCAAAACATCAATAGTCAGCATCATTTTAACACTCATTCTACCCAATTATCATCTCATCCATCCAACACACCAACTGAGCTAATTCTCTCCTGCGATGAAACACTAGATTGGCAACAAAAATTGCACCTCAAAACTTCAAATAGCAATAAAAAATTGCAAACCACAACAACTTGGTGTCTACAATAAGCTACAACACTCAACCCGAAATCCGTAACCTTCAAACCCAATTTCATCTAGTAGTAAGTTATTCTCAGCAATCAACAACACAAACTCAATGAAAATTTCAGCAAAAGAAACTTCAACAGAGAAGTATCAAATTTCAGCGAAGAATGTGAATCAATTCACAATTTCAAAACATAATCAATGAAGTTAGAACAATGAGTTCAGATCGAATAATGAGCACGGATTACTGGCCCCAAGAGTGCATCCGAGGAAAACCCCTCTGATGCCAAAGTTAGTGCAGGTGACAAAGATTAGAGAAAAGTGAATATTTGAGTAATAACTGTGTGCACCTCATTTATGGCATGCAGGGGTATTTTATAGTAGTAGAAGTGGTTATACGATACACTATTAAGTTGTTTTCATTTTCTTTTAATTTTTAAGTTAATGTTGCTTAATCAAAATAAACGTAAAATAACGTCGCTGTGTATCATTCTAAAAAAATTACCAAATCTCAGTGGTTAATACGATGCAACGCTTCTATACTAAACTTGTATAATGTATATTATAAATACCATAATTAGGGGTGCTAATCGAGTGAGTCGATCGCGAGCAGGGTCCTGCTCGAATCGACTCGAAAACTCGAAAACCCTCAACGACTCGACTTGAAAACTCGTTAAGCTCGCCAAACTCTTCCTCGACTCGTGCTCGTTAATTTTTGTTGCAGCTCGACTCGACTACTTGAAAATCAATTTTTTTTATTTGTTATTTCTTTATAAACTCATGTTACTAGTTTATGAAGTATGATCATGGAGGCATGGACCATGAGTAAATTTTAATTGGGCTTGGTAACTCGAACCTTATTTCTCAAATTTCTAAACACTTTTATATTAAATTAAAGAAATTCTTAGAAAAATATATATAAGAAAAAATTATCGAGCTACTCGTTAGCTTAACGAGTCGAGCAGGACTCTGCTCAACTCGTGCTCGTTAAGGTTTCGAGCCGAGCCAACTCGAGTCGAGTTTTGACCGAGCGTTGACCGAATCGAGCTCGAGTTGCTCGCGAGCTGCTCAACTCGATTAATCATAATAAGTTCCAACGTTAGCTCGCTTTACGTAGTTGCATTAAAGCCTCTTAAGGTGCAATGTCCATGTAAATATATAATCCCTACAATTGCACCCTATTAGCAACACTCTGGTAACGCGTATTGTTAATTATCGAAAACTTATCATTAATGAGTGCCTGAGGTCGAACTAGGGGTGTAAATTAGACGAGACAACTCGCGAGCAACCTAATACTCGACTCGAAAACTCGTGAGAAACTCAAATACCCAATTATCAATAGCAAAATACCTAAGTTCAACATTTTTCTACCTTAGGGTTGCTTTTAACATGAGACACTTACAAGTTACTCGAAATCTATTGTAACACCCCAAATTACTCACTTTAAAATAAATAATATAATAAATAATATTTGAGTAATTTAGTTGTATTACCGCCACGTGACTAACACGCTTTCGGCAACCAACTACTAACTAACCAAATAACTTGCAGTGGAAGACTTTAACCAGAATAATAGCACCTTGTTATTATTAAAAGTAAATACTGTCTCAAACTTAAAATAAATAAAACACCCTAATCTAGGTGAAGATCCCCTTCCGAGTATGCTCCATGCACATCCAAAATTCACCTGCAAAATTGCATACCAAATAGGTAAACAAGGCAAAGCCGAATAGGAAAAGGAAATACGCGTCAGTATAAAACTGAGTACGAAATGTACTAGATAAGTAACATATTTGCTAGTTCGCAACATTTTACATTTTGAAAACTCCATCTCTAATAATTCAAGAATAACTATTTAGGAATAGATTCTTTCCAAACACTTTAACTAATAATTCAAGAATAACCTTTAAGAACAAACTCTTTCCAAATAAATTGGATTAAAAATAATATTGAAAACAATTCCTCTTCTTATCTCCCCTTCCTTTTCCTAAGTGTGCACACCCCCAAGCTAGTCAACCCATCACAAATCTATATCAAGGGGTAACAATAATTGCCAACAAGTGGACTTTGAAGCATAAACCCTTCTTGATGTTAATCAAGCGGTAATAATAATAATAATAATAATAATAATAATAATAATAATAATAATAATAATAATAATAATAATAATAATAATAATAATAATCTGACTTGTAAGTCATGAATAAATCTCCTTTTCTCATAAACAACTTTTGAACATTCAAAGTTCACAAAAACTAATCGAACCATTCCTTGTAATAATAATCCAAGTTTCCAAAAAGGATAACACAAAACATTATATAAAATGATTGATAAAAACCATTCCTTCTTTTTATTTCCAAAAGTGAACAATAAAATGTTATAATCATTTTAAACTAGATTTTTAAATCAATCCAACCATTAGATCAATAAACAACTTTTACATATAAAACCACATTTCAAAAGATCTAGCTACATAATGTACCTTGATCTTGCACAAAGAATATACTAGTATCTTCACTTAGTCTTATGCTTGAACGATCTCCTAACCAACCAATAATATAAAAATCTAATAAGTAACTTATCACATGAAATTAATCATATATTTAAACATGAATGACCTATCATGAGCATAATATTTTTGAGTAAGATATATGAAAATCTTTTTCTTAAACCAAAGAAAATTCGAACTTGAATAAGAAATATAAAACTGGAATAGATTAAGAAGAGAAGGAAGAACCTTGAAATAAGAGAGTTTGGATTCTTCAAAGTTTTTTTTTTTGTGTGGAAATGATGGCTTAAGATATGGGGTATTTATAGGAGTATAATAGGTAGTACTTAACTTCCAAAATTAAATATTTTGTAACCTTCGCCATAAATTAAGAGATTAAACCAAGAGTTGTAACCTCCATCATAAAATTGGAAGTTTTAGGAAAACAAAACAACCCCCCCCTTTTTACTATAGGTGCCCGGCCATCATGGTTGATTTTTTTTTGTTTAAACTCCAACATAAATAATTAAAGTTTAAAACTTATCAAATAAAAAATTTGTGACTAGGATTTTAAACTAAAAGCTTAACTAATCCAATTTTGGCTCCATCTCTCGCCAAAATAATTTAAAAACTAGTGAAAAATACAAAAATACCCTTTGCTTAAAAAAATTATTTTAGAAAAATAAATATTTAATTATTTAAATAAATACTCAAAAATATGGGGGTATTACATCTACTCGGTCAAAGTTCGACCAAAACTCGATTCGAGTGAGCTCGACTCTAAATGCTAACGAAACGAGTTGAGTTGAACTAGCTCAAACTCGAACTCGACTTGCATTATTTACATCCTTACGTCGAAAAGTAATGAGATATGGCGTAAGAAAACACATTTTGTTGACATGGGAATAGAAGCCTACAAGCTAAGAAATACTCAACGTATAGTAGTATAAATTACTCCGGTGGCTCTACTCGTGGGATCAATTCCAGTCTAATCTTCTTTACTGTATCAAAGCTTAGTTACTTGATTAAGTCCTATATATTTTTCTTTGTGTAAACTTTAATTATCAAAGAAAATGAGCATTAAATTATTGTATCGTGATATATGAATATATCCTATGACTCCAAGAAAAGCCAAGAGTATGATTTTGAATAGATCAAGCTAATTGTTTAGGTGAAAATTTGCCCTAAGGCAACTTATGATTGGAGGGATGGCGAAAACTAAATTATATGACGGACTTGCGAGATGGAGGAAGGGAAAACAAGGAAGAACACCAAGAAATGTTGACGCAAAAAAACCCCAATGAAGATGGGT
This sequence comes from Beta lomatogona, assembly GCA_947646795.1. Taxonomy (NCBI): domain Eukaryota; kingdom Viridiplantae; phylum Streptophyta; class Magnoliopsida; order Caryophyllales; family Amaranthaceae; genus Beta; species Beta lomatogona. Next base: position 1,778,606 of record CANSNZ010000351.1, read on the forward strand.
AAAAAACCGCGGATGGCTATGAGTCCACCAATCCACTAATGCAACTATCGTCAATGATGTACAATAGTCAATATAGATCTAGTACTAGCAAAGTTTATTGAGTATAATGATGTGCAATGATCCACTAATGATGTAAACACTTTTGCTTGGAAATGAAAATAAGAATGCTCTTTCTATTGCTATTCGCTTGATAACTTCGTTTTATATCCTTGACCGCACGTCCAAGTTGTTCCACAAATAAGGGCGAAGATCATGGGAAATACACCAATGGCTCTTAGAATCCGTTTTAATTTCATTTGTCCATTATACGCACGTTCCTCTCAGCTGACTTAGTCTCCAATAATTATAGGCCACCAGTTGCAAGCTTAGCATATATAGCATGCATAGTCACGCTGTTTGTCAGATTGACAGTCGCACCCTTTGTCCAAACCTGCATAAAAAATCGACCATAACAATTTGCCCCCAATTGTCAAGTGGAGATGTCAGCAGACTCATGAGACAATTGAACTCTGTTGGTACATCAAAGAGATAAACATCAGTAATTACCAAGAGATAACTCATGAGACAAAAGATAAAACATTAAAAACATCCGAAAAATCATCATTTAAAGCTCAATTTTCTATCCATTAGAGAAACTAAGTAATCATGACATTGTAAAACGAGCCCTTATAAAAGCAACGCTTTTATCTCTCTTTCTCCATTCTCGAACGCAATCTCAATTTTCAAAAGTTCTTGAGCTAGCTTGGATTTTCAAGAAATTCGCCAAGAAGTTCCGGCGAGCCAGGTAATTTTCCAACCGATTCTTTTGTTAATTCGTCTTTTCCTCTTTCAAATTATGCCTCCCTGTTGTTGTAGCACTAGAGTCGCCACTGGTCCGGTAAACAATAGAGAAAAAAATAAGTCAAGAAACGACTGAAACTGAGCCGATTATAATTGATGATGACAAACCCTCAAGCGTTATATCTTCAATTACTGAAAGAGAATTGGGGATATTCCTAGAAACCGTTAGTCTTCCTATCAACACAATAGTTAGAACGGTAGGCGAAGACGAACAACCTGAAAATTATCGTAAGTACTGAGTCGTCTTGTACGAATATCCCTTTAAAATAGGGTTTAGGTTACCTTTCTCTCCGCTCATGAGAGATTTACTGAGAATTTTTGATGTTTACCCGGGACAACTGATGCCCCAAGTTTGGAGGGTACTTAGCGTAGTCGAAAGGGTGACAGTGACATGGGAAGATCCAATCTCCCTTCAAGACTTGATGTTCAGCTACATCGTCAAGGTGAAGAATAATAGACTATCCATGCATGTCAGGCCTGGCATGACTATGCTTGTAGATGGAACCAATGTGAATGACAGAGGTTGGAAAAGCCGATACGTTTTTGTAGAGAAGGCGTCACTAGGTGGATTGGGAGATTTTATCAGAAAAGGGTGGAATTCCGGAGGTCCGTTTTATTTCACCTTTATCGTTTCGTTGAACCTAGCGTCATTAACTTGGTGCTCACATCTTTGTCTTTGCAGGTATTGAAACCGACCTTCTGGACTACAGTGACAACTCCAGAAGTAAAATTGATGCGTTCGTCTTGGTAGACATCCACGAGCGTAGTTTTAGGAAGATCGTTGCCGCCGACCAAGGGAGTTGCTCATCGATGGCATCAGGTACTAATTGACTTATTTTCTTCTTCGTCATGTCCCATCGTCTGCTACTTAAGACATTACACTTTCCTTTCTGTAGTTGGGTCCAATCAATCACGCCAAAGGGGGTCCATGGACCTAGCCACTCTATCGTCTGTTCTGGCAAGAAGAAAAAGGTCGAATGAAGAAAAAGGGGAGGAAAAAGAGAAATCTATTCCGTCTCCAGCATCTTCAGTTCATCAAGGGGGTGTCAAGACCACTGCTGGGTCCGAAGGCGGCAAACCCACCATCCAACCGAGCAAGGTTGTGAAAATACATACGCCTTTCAAGGAACCGTCAACTCTAACACATACGATGGTTCTGCCCAAAATTTTCTTGGATCCTAATACGAACATGTGGCCCGACGCTGAGGGTCTGCTCTTCCATGCTGCTGAACGGCGCCTCAAAAATCGATCCTTGCCCCAAGCCATGATGGAAGGAACAAAGATGATGATCCAGGTATTTATCGTATATCTTTGATAACTTCTTTACTGTAACACCCCGACAATTCTCTCTTTTCTAAAATACCTTTTTACTATAAAACATAGAGAATTATCAAACTATTATAGCCCGTGTGAAAACGTACCGGCTTATTCAGAATTTTGCAGCGGAAAACAATAATAATAAACTTTATAAATAAACTTAGTCAACAATGAATTCAACTCCAAAACCAACCAACAATCAAAGTCAACCTTAAAACAAAGTAAACCAACTATAAAATGTATAACTCAAGAGTACAGAATAAAACTACACAAGCTCACCACAATCTCGATCCCAATGATGCATCATCTTCGAACCTGTTAGATGGACTATGCACTATTGATCCCTAGAGACTGCTCACCAAAATGGGTCATCACAGGATCAATAAGGCAAAGTCATGATCAACATACACAACAAAAGCACGTAATCAGCAAAGCTGAGTACTACATACTAAACAAGTAAACAATCCTAACATGATACTAATAAATAGTAGGCAGGAATAAATAATAGTATAATAACTTGCAGACAACTTTTACTGAATAAAACTTTAACAACATTCTTATTACTTTAAATGGAATAGTCAATGGACCGAGTTGTCTAACTAAAACCAGCCTTCCCTTTGGAAGACGAAATACGGGCGCGACTCCGTATTCCCATGACCTACGATATCGAGGAAGCTTTGAAATACAAATAGGACACGGTGATCAATCCGGCCCAAGAAAAAGCCATGGCCCGCTCACCATGTACCCCAACTCCTAATTGTCCAACACTTCAGACGTGCACCAGTCTAAAGCTATTACTATCCAGTTCCACTTTACATGATTTACCAGTTATTACTTGTTATGACTCACAAGCAACACAAATAATAAAATCAGCAAACAATCACAACTCTGTTTTTATCTTAGGATTAATTAAGTGATCTCACAACTTACAATCCAAGATTAGTTTCAACTTTAATCCAATATTTCTTATTTGTTGAACCTAGCCAACAACCAAATTACCTTTCATAGGTAGAAAATATCAACTTACCAAATAAGGCCCCCGGTCCTTATAAAGCAGTGAAATACTAAAAAGGGAACAATGATCAATCATGATCCAATACTAATAAATATATTAATTCCCCCATGTGAATTAATAAAATAAAGTTCCCAACCAACATGCTTGCATCAATCTTCCATACAAACATGATATAAACCTAATAATATAAATCTCATAATCAACATGTTTACACAACAGCATAAAACATGCAAAATCCAACATAATAAATATCATATATGAACTCAACATAGTTCCTATACATGATACTACATAATTCTCCTTTCTGAAATCGTGATACTACATAATTCTCCTTCCTAAAATCATGATACTACATCAATCAACACATAGGTATGTACGTACCTTGTGTAGACAAACTGGGATGCCACTTTAACCAACTTAAAAGTAGCCTAGAGAGAATTCTCCGTCTAAAATAACCAATATAAATTCATGTTTAAAATCCTTCATGAATTTACAGCAATAATAAAATACTTTAAAACCTTCTTAAACATGTTTAAAACCTTTCCCAATAATAAAACTTGATTATTAAACCTCCTAGCATAAATCTCACTACACTAGTGGTTGTAATCCATCATAAAACACCTTAAAAATTTTTCCTTCAAATTTCCAGCAATATAACATGAATTAAAACTCCCTTAAAACATATTCAAACATGCTTAGAAACATAAAGGTAACAACTTTGATAACTTATAATAAACTACTAGGTTTTTCTAACTTTCAAAACCCTAAAAATTCATGCTTTGATAATAAAAATCTAGTATAAACTCAAATATGCAAATATGGATTTTATTTTATCAAAACACAAATTATATAACTTAGATTCAATAATAAATCATCAACTTATAACTTTTAAACATAAACTAATTAAAACAAAACCTAAAAATACAAGCTTTGAATAAAACTTGAGGAGGAAGAAAAGAAACAAACCAAAGCAAAGAAAGCAAAGAAGGAGAACACGCCGGCCAAGGACAGGCGGCGGCGGCAGCAGCGACTGGTGGTCGCCGGCGAGGTGCGGTGGCCGGAGAAGAGGAGTGCCGAAGAGAGGAGTGCCGAGGAGAAAAAGAAAAACGCAAGGAGAGAGAGAGAGAAGGCCGAAAGTGTGGGAGGAAGGAGAAGAGAGAAAATAATGTGTGGGGAAAAATTGGGGTTTATGGGGTATTTATAGTTTCCCCTTTGTGGGCTTAGGAAAAAGGTAAATGGGCTAGGATTATAAATCCTTTTCCAAATCTAATAGTGTTTGGACTCCTCACACCCACTGAAAATCCTTTTCCAAATCCAATAAGTATTTCAAACATTTCAAGTACTTTCAAAGCATGACTTTAATAAAAATTTGACTTGAATAAATCATTAAAATAATTCCTTTGACTTTCAAATAGTCAACCTTTGAAGAAATAAATCATTAAAATGCTAAAATATACTAAAATATTAATAACTATACATTAAAATATATTTATAAAATTCAAAGACCTACGGGGGATTATATTTACCTTCTGTTTGTCATAACGCTCTTCCTTAATCGGGGTGTCGCTGATGCAGGCGACGCAAAACTTCTTAGTGGTCATTAAGGGGATAGACAAGATGGTCAAAGGTCACCAGGATTTAACCAGAAGGTTATAGGGGTCCGAAGAATCACCTGAAGAAGAAAGAGGAAGAAACGAAAGGCTGGAAAGAAAAGGTGGCATCGTTGGAAGAATTTGCTCGGGGTCAGGAGCAAAAGATCGCTGGCGCAAACGCCGAGGTTGAGACATTCAAGGCACTGATGACTCAGCAGGACGAGGACTTGAAATCGCTGGTGGACGGGATCGCTGAGCTGGAAAAAGAGTTAGATTTGGTCGAGGCTGAAACAACTGCAAGGATTAGGGCAAAGCTGATGTACCAATTCCATATGAAGCAGACAGATCAGTGGTCGCCTTCTACCGACATCAATTTTTACATCAAATACATGGGTCCAATCTCGGATCTCCAAGGAGACGATGCGATGAAGGCGACGGCTGAATCATCTCATCTGACGGACGCAGTCGAAACAACAGTCACACATGAAGTTAAAATAACTAACGAAGTTGACGATGTCTTACCTGAAGGCAAAGGAGTGGAAGCCATCGTGACGATAGCTTTTGTCGCGGCATCTGAAGGCGTATCCATCGGTGTTTAATAATTTCAATGTTTCAAACTTAAGTAACTTGGCCTTTTTTGTTGTTAATGCTTTAAGTACTTTTTTCAATGTCTCTTTCGATATAATGCTACTTTCTTTCGTTTGAATAACTTTTGTTTTGGGGTCTCTCATGGAAGGGACCATATCTTTTGATACTTGTGGTTTATTGGAAATGCTCATTTGTCTATGATTTATGCCATAATTCAGGCGTTTCTAAGTCGTTCGTTAGATCATTGTCAGGCTTAGTACCAAGGCGTTATGAATGCCGTGCGTTTCATGCGATGAAAAATAAACAAATTGATCAGCATGACTTACTTGTGTTTACACCACATAGACACCATTTATTGACTGATCTTCGTCACCACTGATCGTCATCTCCACTCGTCAATACTACTGATGTCTTGCGATTTAAGCATCCGAGCTATGCATGTCGCAGTTTATTACTGACTTTATTTGGCTGTCCAAAGTACTAATTCCACGTTTTTTTTGGCTTTATTCCTGAAATAACACTGTTACACCTAGGTCGTCGGTGTTATCAACGACGCGACGACGCTCACGTCATCGTTTATTCCATTACTAAAAATAAATGCAAAAAGGAAAAAGAAAGATATGAATTAATATAATTAGAAGTGATATTCCCCTCTTAAAAGAAGTTTCGTCCCGAAACTTGACACGAAAACTCACACATTTTCAAAAGCTTTTCATCTCAATTCCATTGGAGAAATACTTGTGCCACTCATATGCACTCTTTTGACAACTTAAAATCACTTGTGTTACTCATGAACACCTTTTCTTAAGCGGAGAATCTATTTATTTTGCACCAACATGTGCAAATCGCCAAAGTAAGCATAAAAATACCATAAAAATAGGTAAAAAGCGCGAAATTCTATCGCATTCTACCCCCCTTAAAGAAAACGAGTTACGCCCTCGTAACTCACCTCAAGGAATAAATCTGGGTACTTCTTCTTCATTTCAGCTTCAGCTTCCCACATCGCCTCTTCGGATTCATGGTTTGACCAAAGCACTTTCACGATATTGACATCCTTATTGCGTGTACTACGCACCTTCTTATCAAGAATTTTCACAGGCCTTTCCTCATATGTGAGGCTACTATCAATCTGGATCCTCACAGGCTCCATGACATGACGCTCATCAGGGATATAAAGCTTGAGTTGGGAAATATGAAATACATCGTGCATCTTTTCAAACTCCATTGGCAAAGCCAACCTATAAGCTACCTTCTCAATTCTTTGCATGATCTCATATGGACCTACATATTTGGCACTTTTTCCCAAATCTCATCACACCCTTAGTTGGTGATACTTTCAGAAACACTTTATCACCTACTTCAAACTCATCTTCTCTTCGCTTCAAATCGGCATAACTCTTTTGCCTATCTTGAGCAGCTTGAATTTTGGCCTGAATCAACTTCACATTCCTGACAGTCTCCTCAATGAATTCTGTCCCCAATACTATATTCTCACTAAAATCATTCCAGAAAATGGGACTTCTACACTTTCTTCCATATAATGCCTCAAAAGGTGCCATCTTAATACTCGCATGATAACTATTGTTGTATGAAAACTCAATCAAATCTAATTGGTCTTCCTAACTACCCTGAAAGTCAATAGCACAGGCTCTCAACATATCTTCCATAGTTTGGTTAGTCCTCTCAATCTGACCATCAGTCACAGGATGAAAGGCAGTACTCATTTTCAATGTTGTCCCAAGATTTAACTAGACTTTTTGCCAAAATTTCGAGAGGAATCTCGAATCACGATCTGAAATAATATCAGTTGGAACCCCATGCAATCTCACTACATGCTTAACATACGTCTTCGCAAGTTGCTTCTTCTTCCATGTCTCTTTTATTGGAATGAACACGGCCGACTTCGTCAGACGGTCCACAATAACCCAATAGTATCATTGCCATTCCTTGTTCTAGGCAAAGCAGTCACAAAATCCATCGATATGGAATCCCACTTCCATCCCGGAACCTCTAAGGATAGCTTTGGATCAACCTTATCAGGTCCCGCTCTTCAGCGGTTCATTAATCTACCTAATGGTGTTATTTTGACTTTTGCAGGTTTGGTAGATATGTTCAATCTCCAGTTTGCCAGCAGCAGGCACTTGGAAAAACAAACCAGCGATTTGTGCCGTGTCATGGAAAGGTATGGCGAACTGCTGCGAGGTTACCTCAACAGATTCAACCGCGAAAAAGTCTCCATCCCAAGATGCGATGCTCCTACCGCCATCGAAGCTTTCTGAAGAGGTTGGCTAGAAGAGTCGGAGCTGTATAAGGAGCTGACAAAGTATCCTTGCCTAACCTTTGAAGATGCCCAGGCAAAGGCCCTCGTGCAGATTAGATTAGAAGAAGATGTTGATACCAGAAAAGGTGCAGCAGACTTAGATCGAGGCGGCAGGAAGGCCCCAAGCAACAACAATCGTCGGGACAACCGATATCAACCATATCACAAAGATGATGTGCAAATTGTCAACGTCGCAGATTCAAACCATCTTCCCGCAATCCGAGAATACAACTTCAATGTCAGTCCAGCAGGATTAATCAACAGTCTCGGCAAGTTAGGAGATGCAGTTAGGTGGCCCAAGAAGTCAGACAAGCCCTCGGACAGGAAGGATTCATCAAGATGGTGCGACTTCCATGCAGATATCGGTCATACAACAGACGAGTGCATTGCCCTCAGAAGAGAAGTTGCCCACTTGCTCCGGAAAGGATTATTGAAAGACCTCATGACTGACAAGGCCAAAGCAACCATGCAACATGAGTCATCAACTTCAGAAAGTCCGCCAGCTCCCCTTCACCCTTCTAGAATTGTCAATCTTATTTCAGGTGGATCGGATGTATGCGGGCTAGCATATTCAGCAGCAAAGCGTCATGCCAAAGAAAGCGCCATGGAAAAGCCCATCGGCTCATACAGAAAAGTGAAGGCAAATTGCATGCTTATATCCTTTGACGAAGAAGATGTAGCAGACTTTGCGGATCCGCACCATGACAGACTCGTTATCTCACTCACAATTGGAAACTACCTCCTGAGAAGAGTACTCGTGGACAATGGCAGCTCGGCAAATATTATCATGTTAGATGCCCTCAAGGACATGGGGCTAAGCAAAAGCGACATCACAAAAAAATCCACAGTGCCCGTAGGATTTAGCGGCGAGGCTAAACATACACTTGGCGAAATTACTTTGCCCACTTATGCGCAAGGCATTAATGTCCAGGTAAAATTCCTAGTTATTGATTGCTTGTCATCCTATAATGTCATTGTTGGCAGGCCATGGATCCATGATATGAAGGCGGTGCCCTCCACCTATCACCAAACCATCAAGTTCCCCACCAAATGGGGAGTGTAAGAGATAAAAGGCGACCAAAAGTTGGCGAAGGAATGCTACAAAACAGCCTTGAAGCCTTCAGCAACTCGCAAGATGCCTGCATAGCAACTACAACAACGACGGATCATCGAAGAATATGCTGAACCAGAAGCTGACCAATTGATGAAATCATCCTTGATTCGTCTAGAATCAAGCAAACTGTCAGGATCGGAGCAGATTTGCAAGGTGAATTGCGGGAACGATTAATCGAGTTCTTGAGGCGAAACGCCGATTGCTTCGCTTGGTCCCATGGGGACATGGCTGGCATCAACCCCGAGGTAATAACGCATAAATTAAATGTTAGTCCTCATCACTTGCCTGTCAAGCAAAAACGCAGGAAGTTTGCAATTGAGCGCAACCAAGTCATCAACGAAGAAGTGCAGAACCTTCTAGAAGCAGGCAAGGTACGAGAGGAAAAATGCCCCGACTGGCTTGCGAACATGGTGGTGGTGCCGAAAAAGAACGGGAAGTGGCGAGTTTGCATTGATTTCACATATCTCAACAAAGCATGCCCGAAGGATCCATTCCCACTACCTCACATCGACGCCATGGTGGACGTAACTGTTGGTCACGAGATGCTCACCTTCATGGACGGATTCAGCAGGTACAACCAGATCCTCATGCATCCTGAAGATCAAGAATAAATGGCATTCATCACAAATCGAGGCATCTACTGCTACAAAGTGATGCCCTTTGGCTTGAAGAATGCTGGCGCAACTTACCAAAGGTTAGTAAATAAAATGTTTGAAAAACAGATTGGGGACACCATGGAGGTGTACATTGACGACATGCTGGTCAAGTCCAAAAAAGCCGACGATCACATTCCGCACCTTGAAGAAGCATTTGAAATCTAAAGACGCTACCAAATGAAGCTAAATCCCAGCAAATGTTCCTTCGACGTCACCTCTGGCAAATTCCTAGGGTATGTCGTAACCCAGAGAGGCATCGAAGCAAGTCCAGAGCAGATCAAAGCCATTGTTAATTTGCAGTCTCCAAGATGCGCCAAAGATGTGCAAAAACTAACCGGACGAGTTGCAGCGCTTAACATATTTATATCCAAGTCGTCAGATAGATGCAAATTGTTCTACGATGTGCTAAGGAAGAACAAATCATTCGAATGGACCAGCCAACATGAAGAAGCATTCAAAAACTTGAAGACCTACATGATGACGCCACCACTCCTTGCAAAGCCAAAGGACAAAGAAGAGCTGCAACTTTATCTAGTTGTTACGTGTGCAACTGTAAGCGTCGTTTTGGTAAGAGAACAAGATGGAATCCAATCTCCCATATACTATGTAAGTAAAACTCTTGTAGACGCTGAAACAAGGTACACTTCATTAGAAAAACTTATACTTACCTTAGTCATGGCCTCTATTTAGTTGCACCCTTACTTTGAATGCCATCCTATTTAATTTGCGTTAAAACTAACTATCCTATAAGATATGTGATGAACAAACTTGAGTTGTCAGGCAGGATGGCCAAATGGCTAGTGCACCTAAGTGGCTACGAAATCAGGTACGAACCAAGGACAGTCATTAAGTCGCAAGCTTTGGTAGACTTTGTGGATGATTTCAGTCCAAATATGCAAACTAAAGCCGACGAAGAACTCTTGCATTTGCTGGAGCAAACCGTAACTCCCACATGGACACTATGCACTGACGGAGCATCAAATACAAATGGAGCAGGACTTGGAATTGTACTAAAGTCGCCACAAGGGGACATCATAGCCCAAGTTGTGCATTGCGAATTTAAAGCAACTAACAATGAAGCAGAATACGAAGCTTTGATTGTTGCCCTAAATGCAGCAGCAGAACTCAAAGTTAAACGTATTGAGGTAAGTTACGACTCCTTACTAATTGTCAATCAATTTAATGGATCCTATGGCGAAATACTTGGACATTGCCAAAAGTGTTGCCAGCAAGTTCGATGAATTTACCATAAAGCAAATACCAAGGGAGCAAAATGTAGAAGCAGACGCCTTAGCCAACCTAGGCTCGGTTTCAGCAGCGCTCAACTTGAGCAACATTTCCATTGTGCATATCCTGCAACCTACGATAGACAGACATCAAGTAAATGAAACTAGCATTGAAGTTGCCTGCGAAGACGCGGACTGGGCAGAGGAGTACGTTCAATGGCTAAAAGAAGGCATCTTACCCTGGCAACTCGGAGATCTGCGAACTTTCAAGGTAAAAGCATCCAACTTCATCTTAATCGATAACGTACTGTTTCGCAAGTCAGTTGTAGGTCCCTACTTGAGATGCCTCAAGAGGCAAGATGTATCTGTTGTCTTGCGCGAACTACACGATGGCGAGTGTGGTAACCACGCTGGAAGAAGGAGTCTATCTAATAAAGCACTCAGGATGGGCTATTTCTGGCCTACTATGAGAAAAGACGCCATGGAGTATGCTAGAAAATGTGATGCTTGTCAAAGACACGCTGCAGTCTCACACCAGTATGCTGAGCAACTTCACCCAATCCTGGCACCCTGGCCATTCATGAAGTGGGGAATGGACATCGTTGGTAAACTTCCGCAAGCTCCAGGGCAACGCGTATTCATGCTTGCTATGACAGATTACTTATCCAAATGGATCGAAGCAGAAGTATATCGGAACATCACCGACACTGAGGTAATATCTTTTATAAAACGCAACATATTATGCAGGTTTGGCATCCCTTCAGAGATAATTTGCGATAATGGATCACAATTCATAAGCGGCAAGTTGAAAAAATTCTGCCAAAAACGGAACATCAGACTAGACACTTCAACCCCAAGATACCCGCAAACTAATGGCAAGCTGAGTCTAGCAACATAATCGTCGTCAACAACATCAAAAAGCGCATCGACGAAGCAAGTGGTAGATGGGCGGAAGAGTTGCCTCTAATCATCTGGGCAGACAGGACAACTCCCAAGAACGCAACTAATCAAACTCCTTATTCTTTAGTTTTTGGTTGTGAAGCAGTTATCCCAGCGGAAGTGTACATGCCAACTGCAAGGTTTGGCCTCATGACATAAAGCAGGAATGATGCAGAATTAGCACACAACTTGGATACCATCGACGAAATCAGAGATCATGCTAAGGTAAGAATGGCAGCTTATCAGCAAGCAGTCGCCAGGAGTTACAACAAGCACATCAAGGTCAAGCAATTCCAAGTTGGAGAATGGGTCCTCAGAAAGACATTTCAAAATACCAAAGATCCAAAGGTAGGCAAACTTGCTGCAAATTGGGAAGGACCGTACCAAATCAAAAAAGGTAATAGGCAACGGAGCATACAGGCTGGTCACTAGAAATGGTGTGCAAATTCCACGTAGTTGGATTGCAACTCACCTCAAATAGTATCACTTCTAAACAGTATCTTTTCCTCCATAAACATTTACTGACTTAAGCATCGGAGCGCCGTTGGCAAAACGCCAACGGTCTAGGTTTGCTAGATCACCTCGCAAAGGGCTGCAACCTGCCAGAACACAACTTGGCAGCTGCCCATGTAACATCTAAATACAACGGGCTTGGCAAGAACACTTCTGGTAATATCTCCTAATACCATTCTTTTGTCGCACCTACTTTTTCTAGCTAATTTACAAGAACACATACTGACTTATGTATCGGAGGGCCGTTGGCGAAACGCCAACGGTCTAGGTCTAACAAACCATTTTGCAAGGAGCTAGCATATCAGGAGCAACTTCCTAGGCAACTTCCTAAGCAATTTGTCCAGCAACTTCTCTGGCAATTTCCTATACAAAGTTCCTCAGCAACTTAGCAAGCAACCTTCACTACAGACCCTTGAGCAGATATGGATGCAGCAACGTAGAAAGCAATTTGGATTGAAACTTAGTCAGCTATGTGTAATCAACGGCCAAGCGACCTTAGAGTGGCAACCCAAGAAGCAAGATACTAGATCGACCAGATTGTGGTTCCGAACTGGGACACTTTGCCATTATTTTTGAAGGACATTCTTTGTAAGCAAGTTACTCCTTTTATTCATTATTTATAACCTTCGAATTATATTAATAAAAGTGCAATTCATTCGAAATTGTCCAAATACAAATTATTGCCTTCTTGCAAGTTATGCCAATTATTGAAAAGGTCATAACACAGCAGTAGCAAAACAAATGGTTTCAGAAAGCAACATCAAAACGGGTCGACGTTTTAGTTTGCTACAACATGCATGCATGAGACAAAATCACAAAAACACAAGCTATTCTCAAGAACAGAATGGTATTAAGCAAAATAAAGCAAATTTGATAAAAGTTGCCTTCCTTAGGGAAAAGCAATAAGTCAGTTCCTAACTTCCTCCACCTAGCAAGAAGGAGAAGCACGCAAATTAAAAGTTGCTCCTATGAGCAAATACCAATTACACCAATGTATCAAACCTTACTCCCATGAGCAAGTAAAGCAACGTACAAAATAAAACATTGTTCTTAAATCCTAAACAGAAGGCAGCAAGCATTAAGCGACATCATCCTGGGGCTTGTCAGCATCAACATTAATAGGCTGGGAATGCGCGCCAACTACAGAAGTTGTTGCATGAGTAGATGCGTCGTCAGCAACTTCTTCAAAAGCGACTGCAACCTTTACATTTTGGCTCTTTTTGGCCTCTTCATAGGCCAACCTCTCCACAGCAGGATTCCATTCCAAGTGCTTGCCAGCAACATTCTCCTCCATAGCCTCGATCCTGACCAACCACAGTTGCATGCCAATGATGTCAAGGAGTTCATTGAATTCCGCCTCTGATTCCTCAGCAGCTTTCTCCACCTCTATCTTCAAACGCTGCACTTCTGCTTGCTCATTCGTCAGTTGGTCCAACCAGTGTCGGCATCTTCCCTCAGCCTCTTCTTTCTCCTTGGTAAGGGCGGCATCTTTAGTGGTCAAGTCAGATAAGTTTTGGTGCATGGCGATGAAGGCTTGCATGCACTGAAAGCAAGATGCACCAGAAGTCATTATACATCAAAAACAAGGAAATAGTCAGAGGCAGGAATAAAGTTAACCTGGACAGATAAGCTGACACCCTCAGATGCGATGGCAGCAGGCGCCATAGTTTCATGACGCGACTTGGCAGCAGGAAACCACAAGTTTTTAGCACTTGGCCATATCGGAGTTGCCTCAGCAGCGACGGAGCAGAAGTCTTTGGGGATTTCGATTTCCATGTTCTTTCTCTTCTGCCCAGTTATCGTAAAAGCTGCAGGTGTTGCAATCAAGCGAAGAGTCTGAGGAGCAGGTGGACGGGTCGTCGCAGAAGGCGTCGGAGGAGTAACAAAAACTCCATATCTGTTGCGCATCCTTGAGATCAGTTCGGAGTTCGAAATTGGAGCAGACCGCTGGGATGCAGACATTTCTACCAACAAGAAAAGGAAAAATAAGCAACTCATAAAGGGGAACTATGCAAGGGAATAGAAAGGTGTCTGCATACCAGAAGACATGTTAGATAGGTCGAGTGAGTTCTAGTACTTCTTCTTTTTGGGGAGTTGGATGAATCTGCTTGTGCAGGCAAGTTGGCACCAGGATGCGAGGGAACAATAGGGAAAGTTCTATCTTCAGCACTGAGAGCCAAGATCAACTCTGTAAAACCGGTCGATTGTTCGCGCCCAGAAGAATGCAAAGAAGCACCTGCCCAACAAAAAGTGTAAGCAAATTGTCAAAAATCAGTATGCAAAAATCACAACAAATTAGGAAAATTACCTTCAGATCTCCAAGTATCCTTGAAAAAACCACAAAAATCACCCACAGAGTCTGCTCTTACAAAAAAATATCTTGCAGCCCAGCCCTTATCTCGACCCTTGTCGGTTTTTTCTATCAGTGCATCTTTGCCTTCGTTAGATTTTAGGGTGAATCTCCCTTTCCCGAAAGTTTTGATTTGGTAAGTGAAGGCCAAATCATCTATTATGAAATCGATACCCAAATTTTTGCTTAGAGTTTATATACTTGTCAAAACCCTCCATGCCCCAGGGAGAAGTTGGCAAGGTGCCATGTCAGTTGCAGCAAAGAATTGGCGGATATAAGGCGAAAAAGGGAATTTCAATCCTAATTTGGCAAAAGGGTAGTCATAGAAAACCAACCAACCAGGGCAAACCCAGTCCACTCCCTCTTGATTTATTGGCAACCTAATCACAGCGCCAGGTTAAAAACCGTAGTTCTTCCTAACAGTTCGTAAGTCGGCTGCAGTTAGCACTCTAGGATAAAGGTTCTTGTCTTCTAAAATTTCTAAAGGGCGAAAGGTATTTGCTCATTCAGGGGAGGAACTGTTTCTTGAAGAAGACCTAGGGTTTGCTCTAGTCATGGCGAAAAAGGAAGAAAAAGACAACAAAGGCACAATTTTGCAAAATCGAAAAATAACTTGAAGAAAAAACGCAAATGAAATCAGAAGGGAAGTTGAGGATTTTACCTGGATGAAGGAAGAAGTTGAATTGTGCAAGAAAGCTAAAGGAATTTTATCTCGAAACAATGTCCTGCATTTATAAAAGAAGGGAGAAGTTAGATGTCTAATCAATCCATGCAAGAAACCGTCAGAATTGCGCGCGTTCTCCAAGGCAGTTTTCCTTTTAAAATCTTGAAATTTTTCCGTCCTTAGTTTTCCGCCCAAGCAGGAAAAATTTGGGGCTATTGTTATGGGTCGAATTATTCTTACGTGGCAGTAAATTGCAAGACCAAGATGTGTTAGTTTGCTTGATTAAATGGCAGCGCTTAATTGGATGAACAAGAGGTAAGCATATAGATGACGTGTTAATACGGTTCCGGAATCCTTGTTGAGGGGAAAGTGGAGTTAGGTTCAACCGCCAAACAAGAATATCTCAAGGGAAGCTCCTACAAAATAGGATCTAAGCCAATGAGGAGCAAGGAGGAAAACTGCTACACTTGTCATTATTGTAGCTTAGTATAAATAGTTCATTAGCTCAGATATTGTAATTCATCACTCATTACTCATTGCTCTCTCAACTCCCTCTAGCTAATACTTGTAACACCCCCAAAAACCATACACGTCTAAACAACGTTGCATCGACTTTGGGAGTGTTACCGCCGCGGTGAAACGCAAGGCATAATAAATTCAAAATGTTAACAACTCCTTATTAAGAAAACTATAATGCAGCAGATATAAAATGTTTATTTTAAACTACAACTCGGGAATCACCAAGGACCCCTTTTATTCAAACCATTAACTATGAATACTAATTATTCTATAAGTTCAGTAAAAACACTTAAGAGCTTATAAACCAGAAAATATCCCTATATGCCAAACTCATGCAGCAGCGAGACGCGAACCTCCACACTCGAACACCAGACGCGAACCTCCGACAGAAAATTCCGGCCGGCATAAGGAAGGCAGAATAGTGCAGAAGAGAGAGAGGAGAGGAGATAGAAAAATTTCTTGGAAGAGTGAAGAAGAATCACGTGGAAGAGGAGAAGAGAGGAGAGGGAGGAGAGAGAAAAATTGTCTTGGGAAAAGGAAACACACGGTTGACTTGAAAAGTGAGTAGGGTTTTTAAATTTTTCTTTTTTTCTTCTCTTATTTATAGCATGGTAAACCTAGGTTTAAAAGAATTTGTTTCCAACTCAAAATCTGATTTCTTATTTTATTTGGAAAATAAAACGAACCCAGACTATAACATCATTAGGTAAAAGAAGGTTGTATAGTTAAATTATAACTGTAGGCTTACCCAAACTATATATTTTTTCTAAATAATATTAAAAAAACTTTCAACTTTATTCTTTATATTTTCTTATTTATAAAAGGATAACTCTCAAAAATACGGAGTATTACAGGCTTCCCCCCTTAAAGGAAGTTTCGTCTCGAAACTTTGAGGTAGCCAGTTTTAACGACGAACTTTTGCACTTCTAAGTCCCAATATTTCACAAGCGTTTTCTAGTTTTCGCAAGTCACATAAGCAATAATACACATAAATAACAGACTTAAGCAAACTTTAGGGGAAGCGCGAAATTCTATCGCAGTCTTCCCCCCTTAAAAGAAAAGTTACGTCCCCGTAACTCGCCTACCTCTTGAAAAAGCTCAGGGTACTTCAGATGCATCGCATCTTCTGCTTCCCATGTGGCTTCTTCAGTATTCTGATTTCTCCACAACACCTTCACAATTTTGACGTTCTTATTTCTCGTACTACGCACCTTGTGGTCTAGGATTTTGATGGGTTTCTCCTCATAGGACAAGGTTTCGTCTAACTCGACGTTTTCAGGTTCTAGGACATGCGACTCGTCAGGTACGTATTTTCGGAGTTGGGATACGTGCAACACGTTGTAGACCCTTTCTAACTCGTTTGGCAATTCTAAGCGATAAGTCACTTTGCCTACTCCCGTCAAAATCTCATATGGTCCTATGAACTTAGGGCTTAGTTTCCCTTTCTTCCCAAATCGCATCACCCCTTTCATTGGGGACACCTTCAATAGCACTTTTTCACCCACTTCATAGTTTTCTTCCCTTTGCTTCTGATCCGCATAGGACTTCTGCCTGTCCTGTGCAGCCCTAATCTTCTCTTGAATGACTCGCACTTGGTCAACAGTCTCTTGAATCATTTCAGGACCTAACACCACAGTCTCACTAATATCGTTCTAGCATAAAGGACTACGACACTTTCTCCCATACAACGCTTCAAATGGAGCCATTTTGATACTAGGATGATAACTATTGTTGTATGAGAATTCTATGAGGTCCAAATGGTCTTCCCACGATCACTGGTACTCTAAGGCACAAGCTCATAACATGTCTTCCAAGGTCTGGATGGTTCTTTCTGTTTGACCTTCTGTAGCTGGGTGAAAGGCTATAATCATCAATAGCTCACTACCAAATGCTTCCTTGACCTTTTTCCAGAAATTTGAAAGGAATTGCGAATCCCTATCAGACACTATACTCGTGGGTACTCCGTGCAATCGAATGACATGTTTAACATATGCTTTGGCTAGGGCTTCCATACTCCACGTGTCTTTCATGGGTATGAACCTTGCAGTTTTGGTCAATCGGTCCACTATCACCCATATTGTGTTATTTCCTCCCCAACTCCTAGGTAAGGCTACGACGAAGTCCATGGATATCGAATCCCGCTTCCATGTTGGAATGTCAAGAGGTTGGATTTTGCCTTAAGGTCTCTTGTGTTCACTCTTAACCTTCTGACACGTCAAACATTTGGAAACAAACTCGGCTACTGCCCTCTTCATTCCTGCCCACCAAAACATCTTTTTGAGGTCCTTATATAACTTATCCCCCCCTGGGTGGACAGAATAGCTCGTATTATGACCTTCACTCAATATCTTTTGCTTCAACTCCTCACATTTTTGCGGTACACACCACCGGCCCTTGTAGCGTATACTCCCATCCTCATGGATTCCAAACCCTTCTACTTTTCCCTCCTTAAGTTTCGCTTTGACCCGCTCAAGTTTCACATCCCCAGGCTGACCCTCCCTTATTTCATCTAGGAAGTTGGGCTGGATGGTTAGGGCACTCAATAACTTTTCCACTTCCCCTTCATGAACCACTTCGATCTGGAGTTTAGAAAATTCTTCACAAAGTTTGTCAGCAACTACCAAGGTGTTCAGGCTATGGCTAGACTTACGACTCAATGCATCAGCAACAACGTTTGCTTTACCCTCATGGTATTGAATGTCTAAGTCATAGTCCTTAATGAGCTCTAACCACCTGCGCTGTCGCATATTAAGGTCTTTCTGGGTGAAGATGTATTTGAGGCTTTTGTGATCAGTGAAAATTCGACAAGTCACCCCGTAAAGGTAATGTCTCCAGATTTTTAAGGCAAAGACAATTGCGGCCAACTCTAGGTCATGTGTAGGGTAATTAACCTCATATGGTTTCAGTTGACGGGATGCATAAGCTATAACTTTCCCATTTTGCATAAGAACACAACCCAACCCATTCTTTGACGCATCACTATAGACATCATACCTCTCATCCCTGTTAGGCAAGGCTAAAACAGGTGCGGAGGTTAGTCTCTCTTTGAGTGTTTGAAAGGCTTTCTCACTATCTTCAGTCCAGTTAAACTTGCAATCTTTCTTCATTAAGTGAGTCATGGGTTTTGCTATCTTCGAAAAATCTTTAACAAAACTCCTATAATAACCGGCTAAACCCAAGAAACTCCTTATATCTGTGACATTCTTTGGTGTAGGCCATTCACTCACAACTTTTATCTTTACAGGATCTACTGACACATCCTCCTTAGAGACGAAATGACCCAAAAATGACACTTTTTCTAACCAAAACTCACACTTTGAAAACTTTGCATACAGTTGGTTCTCCCTAAGTGTCTGTAAAATAAGCCTCAAATGTCCCTCATGCTCCTCCTTGCTCCTTGAATAGATCAATATATCGTCTATGAACACAACCACGAATTTTTTCGAGATAGGGTCGAAAAATCCTATTCATGAGGTCCATAAAAACAGCAGGTGCATTGGTTAACCCAAAAGGCATGACGGTAAACTCATAGTGTACATACCTAGTCCTGAAGGCAGTTTTAGGTATATCTTGGTCAGCAATCCTCAACTGATGGTAACCAGACCTTAAATCTATTTTGGAGAACATGCCTGCACTCTGAAGTTGGTCAAACAAGTCATATATCCTAGGTAATGGATATTTGTTTTTCACAGTGATATTGTTCAACTCACGGTAGTCTATACACAACCTCAAACTACCATCCTTCTTTTTTACAAATAAGACAGGGGCTCCCCATGGTGACATACTAGGTCGAATGTACCCCTTCTCTAATAGTTCTTCCAACTGGTTTTTCAACTCGTTCATTTCTGCTGGAGCCATTCGGTATGGGGCTTTTGAGATAGGTCCAGTTCTAGGTACTAAGTCAACAGTGAACTCTACATCTCTCCTTGGTGGCATACCAGGTATTTCTTCAGGAAAAACATCCTGGAATTCGCTAACTATAAGCACTTCCTCAGGTTTCAATGGATCATCCTCAACCCTTCTCACATAACACATAAATAAAGGCCATCCTTTGTCTATATAACCCTTAAGTTGCAAGGCATTGATTACCTTAATCCCAGGTTCTCGAGGTATTCTCCTATATGACACCTTTATCCCCAAGGATCTCTCAGTTCAACTTTTTGTGCATCACAGTGTATCTTAGCCTTGTACTTCCCAAGCCAATCCATCCCCAAAATGACGTCTAGGTTCGATAAGTTAAATTCCATTAGATCGGAAGGAAAGAAGCCCTCCCCTATTTTCAGTGAGACATTAAGGAATTTCTTAGAGCAATTAACAGTATCCCCAGACGGAATAATTAGAGGCATAGAAATTGACTCGGACTCAACCAGTGCTAGAGTTCTAACAGTTGTATGGGCAATAAAAGACAAAGATGCTCCGGAATCGAACAATACTTTAACAGGAATTGAGTTGATAGAGAAAAAACCAGTGACAACATCTCTACGAGTTTCCTCTTCACTAGCCGTCATCATATACAGCTTCCCTTTGCCCTTATTATCATTGTTGTTGGTCACATGGTTCCCAGATGGTGCCTGGTTATTTGCATTAGTTGGTGGTTTGGAGTAATTAGAGTTCCCTGACCCATTGTATGCATTTCCACCATTCCCATTCCCATTCCTAGGCTTGTCTCCATAGTTCCCTTTCTTCTGACCATTGGGGTTAACCTTATTCTTTGAGTAGCACTCATACGCTCTATGCCCCATTTTCCCACATTCACGACACTCCACCTTATTACCCTCACAATCTCTCCCAGGATGGTTGTTTGGGCACTTCTTACACCTATACACAAGCTCAGGTCTGCGGTTGTTGGTGTTATTATTGCGATTATTGTTATTGTGTTGAGTGTTGTTGTTGTTGGGTCCCTTACCAAAGTTTCTTTGGGAGGTTTGATTGTTCTGGTTCCCATGGTGTTCCTTTTCAAACCTTTGAACTTCGGGGTTTGGATTCTCCTTTCGCTTCTCACCTTGTTTACCCCCTTCCTCTCGTTTCCTTATTGCATATAGGTGGGCAGCTTTGCCAAAGACATGGTCCAACGAGGTGAAAGTATCTCCCCCCAGTCTCCCTTGTAGGTCAAGGGTGAGCCCTAATTCAAAACGTGAACCATACACGTCTAAACTACGTTGCATCGACTTTGGGAGTGCTACCGCCGCGGTGAAACGCAAGGCATAATAAATTCAAAATGTTAACAACTCCTTATTAAGAAAACTACATTGCAGCGGAAATAAAATGTTTATTTTAAACTACAACTCGGGAATCACCAAGGACCCCTTTTATTCAAACCATTAACTATGAATACTAATTATTCTATAAGTTCAACAAAAACACTTAATAGCCTATAAACCAGAAAATATCCCCGTATGGCAAACTCATGCAGCATCACCAGCATACCTAATCTGCTCCCCATTGAAATATCAATGGTTCATCACAGGTCAACAAACATCACAAATAACAAACAATCAGCTACGCTGAGTACGTACATAATCAGTTAAATAATACATCAATCATAAACAGAATAATAATAATCATTCCTAGACATGATACTACAAGAATACTACAATTTATTTTTATAGTTTAATTGGCATCGAACGGGCACCGTCATCTTTCTAGAATCATACGGGCTACTTAATCCTTAATAGACAACTTAGTCTATTAGATGGAATGTAAATACGGTTTCGTTCCGTTCCACATCCATCACCTTAGTATGCATACCCCAAGATCGTACGGAACCTTCCGCCTACTTGAGTTATCAAAATATATAAGGACACTACTGTCGTCACAGTAGGCCTGCGTAGGAGTGCAGAGCAAGTCCCACACTCCCCCATTGTTCATCACTTGTAGGGAGTCCAAATACAAGTTTATTGCCAAAATCCTTTCTTAGTATTGTCCATTCATACCACATTAAACATGTAATCATTTAACATTCCTTCTTAGATACAATTCTCAAATCTTTACTTCTTGTAACATCCTTGTTACACCATAGATCAAATAATACAAATCCAATAATCATGCTTATAATACGATAGAATTTTGCATAACCATGCTACATATCGATTTTCAATCACAATCATGTTACCAAACAATCTCAGCAATCACAATTGTTCCCTATCATGGTTCTAGGTTCCAATAGAATAAATCACAACCTAACATGATACTAGTAATTGCAACTGAACTGGTACGCGTACGTACCTTGTAACGGAGAATATTTGCTGATTACTTAAAACGTTCCGCTTATGAAATTGGGACTTAATCGAAATATAAAAATAATTCAGTTCTAAGTCCTTGATATCATTACAATTAAAACCAGCTTAACTAACTATGTAAAACTTAGTGTTTTGAACAATAAAAGTAAACGTTCTTATTGTTTAAACTTTTCTTTTCATGAACTTCATTGAAACTAACATAATTGGGAACTAATAATAAGTAGATGTCAATCGGATTTTTGTTAACTTACATTATACCTTTTTCCATAATAGCAAAACTTAACAAATATGCATAAGTATAATAAAATCAGGATTTAGAAATAAAAATCAGCGTGAGGAATAATAGTATAATTATAAATCTGATTTCTTTTAACTAATTCTATACTTTATTTATAATTACAAACTTAATCCAAGATACATAAGAATTACAAAATCAAATTATATAAATTAATTAAAAGAGGAAAAGAGGGAGGATAACCGCCGGAGACCACAGACGACCGGCGACGACACGACCAATACTCGACCTCTGACTGGTCGACGCCCTGCAGCGAGAAGCCCGGCTGACTGACGCGACACAACCACCCTCGAACGAACCCAGCCACTCGAACGAACACCCGCACAACCACGAACACTCGAACCAACCACGCGAACCTCCGGCAACAGCGAGACGCGAGCCTCCACACTCGAACAACAGACGCGAACCTCCGGCAGAAAATTCCGGCCAGCGTAAGGAAGGCAGAATAGTGCAGAAGAGAGAGAGGAGAGGAGAGAGAAAATTTTCTTGGAAGAGTGAAGAAGAATCACGTGGAAGAGGTGAAGAGAGGAGAGGGAGGAGAGAGAAAATTTCTCTTGGGAAAAGGAAACACACTGCTGACTTGAAAAGTGAGTAGGGTTTTTAAATTTTTTTTTCTTCTCTTATTTATAGCATGGTAAACCTAGGTTTAAAAGAATTTGTTTCCAACTCAAAATTTGATTTCTTATTTTATTTGGAAAATAAAACGAACCCAAACTATAACATCATTAGGTAAAAGAAGGTTGTGTAGTTAAATTATAACTGTAGGCTTACCCAAACTATATATTTTTCCTAAATAATATTAAAAACACTTTCAACTTTATTCTTTATATTTTCTTATTTATAAAAGGATAACTCTCAAAAATACAGAGTATTACAGGCTTCCCCCCTTAAAGGAAGTTTCGTCCCGAAACTTTGAAGTAGCCAGTCTTAACGACGAACGGATGAGTGCTACTCAAAGAATAAGGTTAACCCAATGGTCAGAAGAAAGGGAACTATGGAGACAAGCCTAGGAATGGGAATGGGAATGGTGGAAATGCATACAATGGGTCAGGGAACTCTAATTACTCCAAACCACCAACTAATGCAAATAACCAGGCACCATCTGGGAACCATGTGACCAACAACAATGATAATAAGGGCAAAGGGAAGCTGTATATGATGATGGCTAGTGAATAGGAAACTCGTAGAGATGTTGTCACTGGTATTTTCTCTATCAACTCAATTCTTGTTAAAGTATTGTTCGATTCCGGAGCATCTTTGTCTTTTATTGCCCATACAACTGTTAGAACTCTAGCACTGGTTGAGTCCGAGTCAATTTCTATGCCTATAATTATTCCGTCTGGGGATATTGTTAATTGCTCTAAGAAATTCCTTAATGTCTCACTGAAAATAGGGGAGGGCTTCTTTTCTTCCGATCTAATAGAGTTTAACTTATCGAACCTAGACGTCATTTTGGGGATGGATTGGCTTGGGAAGTACAAGGCTAAGATAGACTGTGATGCACAGAAAGTGGAACTGATAGATCCTTCGGGAAAAAGGGTGTGATATAGGAGAATACCTCGAGAACCTGGGATTAAGGTAATCAATGCCTTGCGACTTTTAGGTTATATAGACAAAGGATGGCCTCTATTTATGTGTTCTGTGAGAAGGGTTGAGGATGATCCATTGAAACCTGAGGATGTGCCTATAGTCAGCGAATTCCAAGATGTTTTTCCTGAAGAAATACCTGGTATGCCGCCAAGGAGAGATGTAGAGTTCACTGTTGACTTAGTACCTGGAACTGGACCTATCTCAAAAGCCTCATACCGAATGGCTCCAGCAGAAATGAACGAGTTGAAAAACAAGTTGGAAGAACTACTAGAGAAGGGGTACATTATACCTAGTATGTCACCATGGGGAGCCCCTGTCTTATTTGTAAAAAAGAAGGATGGTAGTTTGAGGTTGTGTATACACTACCGTGAGTTGAACAATGTCAATGTGAAAAACAAATATCCATTACCTAGGATAGATGACTTGTTTGACCAACTTCAGGGTGCATGGATGTTCTCCAAAATAGATTTAAGGTCTGGTTACCATCAGTTGAGGATTGCTGACCAAGATATACCTAAAACTGCCTTCGGGACTAGGTATGGACACTATGTGTTTACAGTCATGCCTTTTGGATTAACCAATGCACCTGCTGTTTTTATGGACCTCATGAATAGGATTTTTCGACCCTATCTCGATAAATTCGTAGTCGTGTTCATAGACGATATATTGATCTATTCAAGGAGCAAGGAGGAACATGAGGGACATTTGAGGCTTATTTTACAGACACTTAGGGAGAACCAACTGTATGCAAAGTTTTCAAAGTGTGAGTTTTGGTTAGAAAAAGTGTCATTTTTGGGTCATTTCGTCTCTAAAGAGGGTGTGTCAGTAGATCCTGCAAAGATAAAAACTGTGAGTGAATGGCCTACACCAAAGAATGTCACAGATATAAGGAGTTTCTTGGGTTTAGCCAGTTATTATAGGAGGTTTGTTAAAGACTTTTCGAAGATAGCAAAACCCATGACTAACTTAATGAAGAAAGATTGCAAGTTTAACTGGACGGACGATAGTGAGAAAGCCTTTCAAACACTCAAAAAGAGACTAACCTCCGCACCTGTTTTAGCCTTGCGTAACGGGGATGAGAGGTATGATATCTATAGTGATGCATCAAAGAATGGGTTGGGTTGTGTTCTTATGCAAAATGGAAAAGTTATAGCTTATGCATCCTGTCAACTGAAACCATATGAGGTTAATTACCCTACATATGACCTAGAGTTGGCCGCAATTGTCTTTGCCTTAAAAATCTGGAGACATTACCTTTACGGGGTGACTTGTCGAATTTTCACTGATCACAAAAGCCTCAAATACATCTTCACCCAGAAAGACCTTAATATGCGGCAGCGCAGGTGGTTAGAGCTCATTAAGGACTATGACTTAGACATTCAATACCATGAGGGTAAAGCAAACGTTGTTGCTGATGCATTGAGTCGTAAGACTAGCCATAGCCTGAACACCTTGGTAGTTGCTGACAAACTTTGTGAAGAATTTTCTAAACTCCAGATCGAAGTGGTTAATGAAGGGAAGTGGAAAAGTTATTGAGTGCCCTAACCATCCAGCCCAACTTCCTAGATGAAATAAGGGAGGGTCAGCCTGGGGATGTGAAACCTGAGCGGGTCAAAGCGAAACTTAAGGAGGGAAAAGCAGAAGGGTTTGGAATCCATGAGGATGGAAGTATACGCTACAAGGGTCGGTGGTGTGTACCGCAAAAATGTGAGGAGTTGAAGCAAAAGATAATGAGTGAAGGTCATAATACGAGCTATTCCGTCCACCCAGGGGGGTATAAGTTATATAAGGACCTCAAAAAGATGTTTTAGTGTCCTGGAATGAAGAGGGCAGTAGCCGAGTTTGTTTCCAAATGTCTGACGTGTCAGAAGGTTAAGAGTGAACACAAGAGACCTCCAGGCAAAATCCAACCTCTTGATATTCCAACATGGAAGGATTCGATATCCATGGAATTTGTCGTAGCCTTACCTAGGAGTCGCGGAGGAAATAACACAATATGGGTGATAGTGGACCGATTGACCAAAATTGCAAGGT
Source organism: Beta lomatogona (assembly GCA_947646795.1). Classification (NCBI taxonomy): domain Eukaryota; kingdom Viridiplantae; phylum Streptophyta; class Magnoliopsida; order Caryophyllales; family Amaranthaceae; genus Beta; species Beta lomatogona. Next base: position 1,804,417 of record CANSNZ010000351.1, read on the forward strand.
TCATACCCATGAAAGACACGTGGAGTATGGAAGCCCTAGCCAAAGCATATGTTAAACATGTCATTCGATTGCACGGAGTACCCACGAGTATAGTGTCTGATAGGGATTCGCGATTCCTTTCAAATTTCTGGAAAAAGGTCCAGGAAGCATTTGGTAGTGAGCTATTGATGAGTACAGCCTTTCACCCAGCTACAGACGGTCAAACAGAAAGAACCATCCAGACCTTGGAAGACATGTTAAGAGCTTGTGCCTTAGAGTACCAGGGATCGTGGGAAGACCATTTGGACCTCATAGATTTCTCATACAATAATAGTTATCATGCTAGTATCAAAATGGCTCCATTTGAAGCATTGTATGGGAGAAAGTGTCGTAGTCCTTTGTGCTGGAACGATATTAGTGAGACTGTGGTGTTAGGTCCTGAAATGATTCAAGAGACTGTTGACCAAGTGCGAGTCATTCAAGAGAAGATTAGGGCTGCACAGGACAGGCAGAAGTCCCATGCGGATCAGAAGCGAAGGGAAGAAAACTATGAGGTGGGTGAAAAAGTGCTATTGAAGGTGTCCCCAATGAAAGGGGTGATGCGATTTGGGAAGAAAGGGAAACTAAGCCCTAAGTTCATAGGACCATATGAGATTTTGACGACAGTAGGCAAAGTGGCTTATCACTTAGAATTGCCAAACGAGTTAGAAAGGGTCCACAACGTGTTTCACGTATCCCAACTCCGGAAATACGTACCTGACGAGTCGCATGTCCTAGAACCTGAAAATGTCAAGTTTAGCGAAACCTTGTCCTATGAGGAGAAACCCATCAAAATCCTAGACCACAAGGTGCATAGTATGAGAAATAAGAACGTCAAAATTGTGAAGGTGTTGTGGAGAAATCAGAATACTGAAGAAGCCACATGGGAAGCAGAAGATGCGATGCGTCTGTAGTACCCTGAGTTTTTTCAAGAGGTAGGCGAGTTACGGGGACGTAACTTTTCTTTTAAGGGGGGGGAAGAATGCGATAGAATCTCGCGTTTCCCCTAAAGTTTGCTTAAGTCTGTTATTTATGTGTATTATTGCTTATGTGACTTGCGAAAACTAGAAAACGCTTGTGAAATATTAGGACTTTGAAGTGCAAAAGTTCGTCGTTAAGACTGGCTACCTCAAAGTTTCGGGACGAAACTTCCTTTAAGGAGGGAAGCCTGTAATACTCCGTCTTTTTTAGAGTTATCCTTTTATAGATAAGAAAATATAAAGAATAAAGTTGAAAGTGTTTTTAATATTATTTAGGAAAAATATATAGTTTAGGTAAGCCTACAGTTATAATTTAACTATACAACCTTCTTTTACCTAATGATGTTATAGTTTGGGCTCGTTTTATTTTCCAAGTAAAATAAGAAATCAGATTTTGAGTTGGAAACAAATTCTTTTAAACCTAGGTTTACCATGTTATAAATAAGAGAAGAAAAAAAAAAATTAAAAACCCTACTCACTTTTCAAGTCAGTCGTGAGTTTCCTTTTCCCAAGAGAAATTTTCTCTCTCCTCCCTCTCCTCTCTTCTCCTCTTCCACGTGATTCTTCTTCACTCTTCTAAGAAAATTTTCTCTCTCCTCTCCTCTCTCTCTTCTGCACTATTTTGCCTTCCTTACGCCGGCCGGAATTTTCTGCCGGAGGTTCGCGTCTGGTGTTCGAGTGTGGAGGCTCGCGTCTCGCTGTTGCCGGAGGTTAGCGTGGCTGGTTCGAGTGTTCGTGGTTGTGCTGGTGTTCGTTCGAGTGGCTGGGTTCGTTCGAGGGTGGTTGTGTCGCGTCCGTCAGCCGGGCTTCTCGCTGCAAGTCGTCGACCAGTCTGAGCTCGAGTAGTGGTCGTGTCGTGGCCGGTCGTCTGTGGTCTCCGGTGGTTATCCTCCCTTTTTTCCTCTTTTAATTAATTTATATAATCTGATTTCTTATTTTATTTGGAAAATAAAACGAACCCAAACTATAACATCATTAGGTAAAAGAAGGTTGTATAGTTAAATTATAATTGTAGGCTTACCCAAACTATATATTTTCCCTAAATAATATTAAAAACACTTTCAACTTTATTCTTTATATTTTCTTATTTATAAAAGGATAACTCTAAAAAATATGGAGTATTACACTTGTACTATCTCGCAAACTCAAGCAATTTAGTGAATTGGCAGGATACAAATCCTCCCGTGGTTTTTCCCTCATTTCCAAAGGGTTTTCCACGTAAAACTTGTTGTGTTCTTCTATTTATTTATCGCAACTCCATTTTGTGCAATTTACTTTTGTTCGGAAGTTAATTATCAACCCCCCCTCCAAGCAAAATTTGCCCGAAACAATAGGCAATATAAACTCTTGTCCACCTAGAGTATTGTTACGGTCGTTTTTAGTACATGTCTAGAAGACATTCGTATTCGACAAGTTATCTGGACGGGGTAACGATGTCAGAAGGCTAAGTCAATAAAGCAGTGCAACGTTGAATAACAGGACTGAAGGTGGAATAAGTCAAAGTTGATTAGTAGCTGTGCCGCGATCCACGCCTATATTTTGGGAACACCGTGGACGGGCTGAACTACCTATATATAAGCAGATTGGATCTACAGAAAGCAAGGGGATTACGCACGCAAATACTTCTCAAGCAAACTCAGAGCGCCCAAAGCAGCCATTGTTATTCTTTATTATTCAAACACTATTGTTCATTATCACTGATTGCTATACATTACTCATAACATTGTACTCCCTCCATCCTAGAAAGATCTGAACATTTGTTGGGACACGTAGTTTAAGGTGATAAGTTATGATATGGTTATCAAATGTTATTTTATTTAAAAAGTAGATGTGATAGGAGTTGGTAAGTATTTTTTTATTAGAGGAGAGAGAAAGTTGGGTAACTTTTTATTGATTAAAGGTAGAGTGTGGGCCAATGATGTTTAAAAGAAATAATATATTAATGGTGGGACCATGCCAAGAGTTCAAACTAATTTGGGACAAACATAAAAGGAAAGTGGTCAGACTATTCTGAGACGGAGGTAGTACTTAATTAGTTATTTTTCTTATATTGTATTGACCGTCGTCGGTTGCACTATTGGATTGGTGGACTTGCAGTCACCCGCAATTTTTTACCCATCTTCATTGGGGTTTTTCCGCGCCAACATTTTCTTGTGTCATCCCTGATTTCCCCCTTTGATTCATCTCATCCCGACAAATTAATCTAGTTGTCGACGTCCCATTTGTCCGTTTCGACCTTACGAAAATTTTCACTAAAACAAGTATAGTCTTATAGAAGTTGATATCTGACGATAGAAAATTTCATGCTCTCTCTACTTGGACATAATTGTTATGACTATGAATTTAGGGGTGTTCATGGGTGGTTAACCATCTCGAAACAACATTTAGGTTCGGTAACCGAAAGTTTCAGTTCGCTCTTTTTGCGAACCGTAACCGTAACCATTTAGACCGGTTACCGCATAAGCGGTTACCCGTTTTTTCGGTGCGGTTTTTCGGTTAACCATTAACCAATATTCAAGTTATACAATTATATATTTTACTTAATGTAAATATATATTTTGTATTTTTTTGTGCATATAATGTACGGTTTTTTCACCAAATACCCCTGAAAAAACAAATTTTGCACCATATAACCTTGCGAGTTTCCAAATTCACCATATACCCGACGTTTTAAAAAATCCATTTACTTACCCTTATTACTAACGGAAGTCTAACACCGTTAGTCATTAACCCCTAATCCCCCCTTTAACCCTAATTAAATACCCTAAATCTAACCCCCTCTAATCCTAATCGTAAACCCTAACCCCTAATCTCATACCCTAACCACCCAACCATCACCCCTCCCCCACCCTACCCCTTCCCCTCACCACCCTCGTAGCCCCTCTTCCCCCCACCACCCTCGCAACCCCCTCCCCCGCACCCCATCCTCCTCCCCCGCAGCCCCCCACCCCGAAGCCCCCCCCCCCTTCCTCCGCAAACCCGCAACCCCCCTCTCCCTTTCCTTCCCCCCCAACCGTCGTACCACACTCGCAGACACCCCCGAAACCGTCGCAGCACCCACGAAACCGTCGCACCACCCTCGCAGCACCCTTGAAACCACCACGAACCCACACATCGAACCCCGAAAATCGCCACTCGCCACCTCTCTTAAGTCGTGAACCACAAGCCCACATCCTCCTCCCGAACTCGCGAACCTACCACAAACACAACCATAACTTACCGAAACTCGCGAACCACGAACCATGAACCCCACGAAAACCGTGAACCCACGTTTGTGCGCTTTAGCGAGGTCGCGTCACTCCGAGGCTCGCGGGGAAGGGGAGGGGGAGGGGGGGGGGTTGGGGACTGCGGGGGGGGGGAGGAGTGGTGGGTGGTTAGGGTTAGGGTTAGGGTTAGAGGGGGTTAGGTTTAGATGCGTTATTTAGGATTAAAGGGGGGGATTAGGGATTAATGACTAACGGGCGTTAACGCCATTAGTCATTAAGGGCAAGTGGATGTATTTTTTGAAAAGTGGAGGGTATATGGTGAATTTCGAAACTTGCAAGGGTATAATGTGCAAAAAAAATTTGTCAGGGGTATATGGTGAAAAAAACCGTATAATTTAATATTATATATACTTTAATATAAAATGTATTATAAAGTGGATAATAAATCCATTGAAAACATGATAAAACTAAGAATGTACTCCATTTCCTAATTATAATGTTTAAATTAGTACTACAGTTTTCAAGTAATCACATACTTCCTCTAATTGGTGTTACCTAGTAACAAATATTAGAATTAATGAAGTTGTTGGAAAATGTTTCACACAAATTAAATAGAGGAAAAAATATTTTGGTTTTCCGGTAAACCGTTCACTTAAAAATCATAACCTTAACCGTACCGTTACTTTTTTCGGTTCGGTAACCATACCGTTAAAACTTTTTTTTATCGGTACGGTTACCACCCATTTAGACCGGTTTTCGGTACGATTTTTCGGTTTCGGTTTTTTATGAACACCCCTAACTATGTTATATAATTAGTAATGTAACAACTAATTTTGGAAGAAGGTAATATTGTACACAATGTCTATGATACATCATCGATATATAATTTGCGCGTGGAAAAAAAACAGTTTTCATTATTTCCTGTAAGAATATCAATTATAAGAATTTAAGAAATAGTCACCTGTAGACTGTAGTAACAGAAACTCAAATCAAGCAACGCATAAAGAGTACAAAAACTGTGGAACGGGTGATTGTTGCCATGACCATCACTGATCGCCTACAAAATTAAGTTGGTGGTCTTGCCTGTAGCCTGCTCTTTTGGTTCTTTGTCAACAGAACGGGTGGTATAACTTAAGCTGCTCATATAGATGAATGAAGTTAATGTACAAGAATTCCTATGTATATCATGGGCGAAGCTATGAAGGGGCCAAGCAGGGGCGGATCCAATATTTCCAGCCAGGGGTAGCGTTATTTTACGATACTATCGTATATCAACAAAAAACTATGACTATCAAGTTCAAAATGTTAGAAAATCCAAACTCTTAGAAGTAATTTAACAAAAGAAAATTACAATTGTTCACCATGTGCTCTCAAATTTTGGAACCAATTTACAATTTTATCATCTTTTATCTCCAAGAACAAATATTTCTCAAGATTAGTCATCACTTCATTTTCAACTTGGTTAAGTTGGAGGAAGATTTGGATTTTGGATCAACTTGATTTTCTTTACCCGTTCCTTTCGAAAATAAATTTGAGATATTCAATTGTTGTTTTTTCGTAATGATTCTAAAATATATTTATACACTTATTACAAAAAATTATTAATCAATTCAACTAATATCTTCTTGCCCAAACTAAGGGCTCGTTTGGTTGAAGTTGGGAAGTATAACTTCCCATGAATTTGCATTGCCCATGAAATTTTATTTCCTAGGAAGTACATTTTTTTTTTTTGGTTGGTTGAACATGGGAAATTCTATTTCCCATGGGAATTCTATTTCCCATGGGAAATTCTATTTCCCATGGGAAGTTCCACTTACCTAGGGGGCCTAGGTAAGTTATTTCCTCCATTTTGTAGGAAATAGAACTTCCTAGGAAGTTCTATTTCCCGTGTTTTTGCCAACCAAACAACAACACATATATTTACTTCCTAGGAATTCTAGTTTCCCATGCATTTGAATTTTAACCAAACAAGCTCTAAAAAGGAAAAAACCTCTACAACTCCCTTCACAAAATCATACTTCAATTCACAAAGTCACTTACAATTCACACATTATAATATACTTGTTGATTTAGGCCACAATCAACTAGAACTAAAAATAAATTCAACCTGTTTAGGCAGTGCGTAAATAGAAAACAACAGCAAATTCAGTCTGTTAAACCTAAAAGTTGCTCATAATTGAAAGAAAACTAACTATCAAGAAAAATGAGAACTCGTCAAATTGAAGTACTAGACCACAATTGAAAATGTTACTATTAGAGTATATGTAAATATTCTTGTGAATGTAAATATTCATATTTTAGGATGTGAATATTTCAGTAATATTTTCCCCTGATATTATTCATAGTGATGTGTGGACTTCCCCTGTGCTTAGCTCCTCCGGGCATCGCTACTATGTCTTCTTTCTTGATGATTACACTAACTTTTGGTGGATATTTCCTATTTCTCATAAATCTAAAGTACGAGATTTATTCATTTCTTTTCGTACATTTGTTAAAACACAATTTGAGAGGGAGATTATGTGTTTTCAATGTGATAATGGGCGGGAGTATGATAATGCACCTTTTCGCTCCTTCTTTGAGCAACATGGCATGATTTTTCGTCTCTCTTGTCCCCATACTTCCCCACAAAATGGCAAAGCTGAACGCAAAATCTGAACAATTAATAATGTCATGCGTACCTTGCTTCTTCATGCCTCAGTGCCTCCTTCATTTTGGCATCATGCTCTTCAAATGGCCACATATCTTCTAAATATTTTACCTTCTAAAGTGCTTGGCAATAAATCTCCGACTCAATTGCTCTATCAAAAGGATCCAATTTATTCACATTTGAAAGTTTTTGGTTGTTTGTGTTACCCTCTCTATCCTTCCACAACAATCCATAAACTACAAGCTAGGTCCACTCCTTGTGTTTTTTTGGGGTATCCGTCTAATCATCGGGGTTATAAGTGCTATGATATTTCGAGTCGGAAAATCATTATCTCCCGTCATGTGGTTTTTGAAGAGTCCATTTTCCCTTTCGCCAAAATTCACACTCCTAATTCTCACACCTATGATTTCTTGGGTGCTAATCCTCCCCCATCATTAAATCATCCTTGGTCTGAGTCTCCTACTCCCGTCCACACACCTTCGGCCCAGCAGCCTCCCGAACCTGATGGGCGGTCTTTTCCACCTTTGTTATGTGGGCCTGTCCCCTCTTCAACACCAGCTTCTCCTTCTCCTCCTGGGCTCTAGCCTTCTGTCATCTCTCCAGGCCCAACTCCCTCAATTATGGCCCAGGCGCCTACCCCCAGCCCACGTTCTCTACCCTTTTCTCCCCACTTCCTTTCCACGCAGCCCAGTTCACAGCATCAGCCAGCTTCTGGCCCAGCGTCCTCTATGGACCTTTCTCCAGACCCCGCGTCTGCCTCACCATCTCTCTCCACTGTCCCAACTTCTCCTTTGGTCCAACATGACATCCCAACTCCCCACTCTTCCTCTCGCATGACTACAAGGCTCCAAAATGGGATAATTAAGCCCAAACAGCTTTTTAATCTCCATTTCAGTGTCACAAAATCTCCTCTTCCTAAAAACCCAATAACCGCCTTGTCTGACCCAAATTGAAAAGCAGTCATGCTAGATGAATATGATGCTCTTATTAAAAATAAGACGTGGGAGTTGGTGCCCCGTCCTGCTGATGTTAATATTATTCGTTGTATGTGGATATTCTCTCTTAAAGAGGACTCTAACGGTGTTCTTCAAAGACACAAAGCTCGTCTTGTAGGTGATGGCAGGTCTCAACAGGTGGGTGTTGATTGTGGTGAGACTTTTAGTCCGGTTGTCAAACCGGCCTCTATTCGCACCGTTCTCAATCTTGGGGTATTCATCAGTTGGATGTCAAAAA